>JAGKPW010000150.1:1282500-1882500 GCA_019926035.1 Melaleuca alternifolia
GGAAGAAGTGCGGTGAAAATTTTCGTGAAGTCTCTTATTGGTCAAAATTTAGGGGAAGCTCTTCTCGGTCAACAATTTTTTTTGGGGTTCTTTTTCGGAGTGCGCTAGAGGTTGTGTGGAATTTTCCTTCTTCTTATGGGGTGATCTCTTACGGAAACGAAAGATTGGGAGAAAGTTCCAAAGGGGGGACCACCTGGCATTTTAAGAGAAGTGATCCAGAGAGAGAAAGGAAGAGAGTGCGGTGGAGAAAAGTCAAAAAAGGAGGAGAGTTGAAAAGTCAAAAAAAAAAAAAACAAACAGACAAAAAGGAGCACACAAAGCAGAGAATGACGGCCACAAAAAGAAAGAGGAAGCAAGGACTAATCAATGGGAAGCTATCCGGTAATTGCCGATCAAGAAGAAATTGTCGTGCGATGCTTTGGACATGAAGACAAAACCACAAATGACAGCACGCCAAGCATAATGGATATCAAGTCATGGACCGCGCAATGAATGAGATATGAGAAAATCCATGAATTTCCTATTCTATTTTATTCAGTCAAATGACGACGTAAAACAAGAGTCAAAATCGATGGATCTATTGTAAGGACGAAATCGCTCAGACAGTTGAAGTTTGTCCCTTAGCCGATCTTTCCATGTGAAGCCCATCCCAGACGGATTCGTCAAGTGGATGAATTGCTACGCGTGACATCACTTGTTTTATTCATCCATGCATAAAATCACAAGTTGCGTCTCGAGTTTCGACAACCAAAGCATTAAAATAAGTAAACAAACGAAGGGGATTGGCAGGCACTGGTTCACTATAAATACACACACGGCAATAAATTCAAGCTTAAGTCCCTAATACACCCTTAAATCATACGAGTTTTAGGAGTCAAATGGGGAAATATAGTAGCAAGAACTTGATGCTGGGGCTCGCATTGGTGCTGCTCATAGCCATGGCGGGAGGCGCTAAGGCCGTGGACCCGGATCACCCGACCGCGCTATTCCCTAAGCAGAGACCGAGAATACATTTCCCCCCAGGGACCCCTGTCCCCAAATCCCCACCCTTATGCGGGGTCTCGGCCGTCGATCTACTCGCGTGCATCCGGGCGGGCGACTCATCCAAGCAATGCTGTAGCTTAATCTCCAGAGCGGGCATGCCGTGCCTCTGCCGCTCTGTGTCTACGCTCCTCAAGGCATTGCCCAAAAAATGCGGCCTCAGAGCGCATTGCTAAGCTACTAAGCTGAACCGAGCAGCTACGTATGATTGGGATCACGTGGCTCACTTATTGCCTCCGAATCCATTACCTCTTTCTTCTTTTCTCTTGTCTTTAGAATGAATAAGCTAGACATAATGTCTAGGAGAATCGGTGAGATGAAGCTCCTCGCTAAATCTCCACTGATTTTGTGCCTTTTCAGTTTGTTTTGTTTTGAATTACCAAATGTCGGCCGGTGTTGACTGCTTGGCCAATTTGTTAATTGTCTTCCCTTCTCTCACTATTCCGAGCCGCGACATGTACTATGTATTCAGAAAATAATGTCAAGGGAGAAACTAGCTTCTTATTTATGATTCTCTTATCTCCAAAACCTAGTTACTCTTATGGGGCCAGGGCATGCTCACCAGGCCCAAATTTTCATGGGGCGACCACGTTCGTTATGAACAATGATTGGTTTTTGCCATCGTGAGTGGGTTGTCTTGGGAGTCAGGCCTAAGCTGTAAGCTCATAAAGACAAGCATAGCCTACAGTAATTACACTGCCATAGTAGACATTATAATGTCCAGAACAGGACAGGCATCTGGTCTGATCTCGCTGCGGTAGTTGATAAGGCTTGCCTCGCCTTTAAGGGATATTCATATCTTACTGACCAAGCTGTCAGCCTGTCACTAGCTATTCAAGTAAATTATTAGATAGACATGTTGACGGGAGAAAAAAATTTAAGAAAATTGCGGATTTTACATAAGAGGTCCACTTGGATAGCACAAAGTTACATTCACGAAAGATATGAATCTGAGAAAGAAATCTCGTGTTCTACGGTATAGTATTAACTTAATTTAGTTCCCATTTGAAGGAGACCGTTGTCATGTCTCCAAATCATACCAACCCACCAAAGTACTCATTGTACCCGACAAAAAAAAAAATACTCGTTCTTGAGTTAGCATGTAATTAAGGAAATTTAAATATTCAACAGTAAGATTGAGAGAGTTAAACAGTTCATTCTCGAGATGATTGTAGAACAAGATCTTAAACCTATTTTGTGAATATCAAAATTGGTTTATAATCAAAAAGTTTAGAATTAAATTAGTTAAAGTTACAAGTTTTATGATCGAATTAACATCCTCGTATATAATGACTTTTCTCGTTATCCAGTTTATTTCACAAATTTCTAAAGATTTTTTTTGGAAACCGAAAATTTTTGCTGCCTTGAAGTACTGCATCTTATTGAGATATTGAATTCATCGCACCCATGTGCTGCTGCTGCTGCTGCTGGTCTGCCCTCTGGCCGGTCTCATCATTGTTTCCAGTTTCCGCAAATTAGATAAGAGCCACCAGATGCAGTCACCTGCAAATTATTTGCCATCTTCCGTAAATATACCCATTTTTAATCCCGATCCACCTGTACACTTACGTAATCAATGGTTGCGAATAAAAATAATTCAGAGAAATGGCAGGTTAACATCTCCATTCAATAGTATGCAAAGAACGGTCGTGTAGAGAGGATAGTTCCAACTTGCTACTTCTACATACACTGGAAGACGAGGAAAAGTGGGCCAGTTGAATTTACTACTACAAGTTGCTGGGGACGCACCGGATTTACTTCAGCACGCCAAGCTGTTTGGAAAAATGGTTGAATGCTAATTCGAGCAGCCGGATTGCGATTTGGGCTATTGTATGCGTGGATCTTGTAGTTTTCACTCTTTTTTCAAAGAAACAGATCAACGAGTACAGAGTCAAACACGCACGTCCATGTTTATAAGCTACACGCGTTTGATTAATTCGGACTCGTTCACATGTCGGTGATATATCTTGTCGTATTGTCTTGGAATAAATGCGAGACTGAAAATTTTTTAAAGCTAAAAAAATAATGGGAATGTCTTGATTAGTGTAGGATGAGGTCTGAATTGAATATTTCTCGATGTTGATTATATGAGATAAGATTTGAATCCGATTTAAGAAAAGGGAAAATATATTGTAACAAGAATGTTCTATCCACAGCTGTGCCCAATATATAGTAAAGAGAAGTCAGTGTCCAACTCTTAATCGAATTGCTAACCATTAACTTTTCTCCGGCTTCCGCATCGAAAGCACAAATCCAACGAGAGATTAAGGAATATAATGTCGCTTTCACGTCCAACTGCATAAATAATGTTGTTGATGGCATGCTTTGGTATTTAGCAATCTGCAAGTGCACGTCCGCTGATCGTAATCAGAGCTAAAATGTGTTACTGAGCAAACAACAAATAACGCGTCAATCTCTTTTAAAATTATAGTTATGATGGAGAAATTGTCCCAAATACTCATGTGAAATCAAATGATAATTGTCAACAGATGATGAATACGGAATTCTCCAAATGCGAATCTTCCTGAAAAAATATAGTTATCCCCTGCATACACTAAACAAAAAATACAACTGATTTCGGGACCAAGTTAAAACAAGTCCTCGTTTGAAGGTCCATTGAAGAATTTATCGAGAACTGACTTTAAACATCGATAGTCATACGTGGGTAAAACATCTCATGCATTTCATAGGATAATAGGAAAAATGCAGTACGAAGGTATAAAAAGAAAGTTGTTTCGTAATACAGTCTTGACATTCGAATTAAACAATGGTGAAATTTAAAGGAGTTTTCAAGCGCTGGAAGTTATGATTGCTCGTTTTAACAAATGATTTTCCTAAATAAATCAACGGGTAACTAAATATTACACATATATATCTATATATATACAATTATAAGTGTAAAGAGAAAGTCAAACAAAATCTTCCAAATAAAATCCTGCTCAGATAAATGGGAATAGAATGAGCATGTATCGCTAACCAAGAAAACAATGACTAAGAAGTATGCGAGCCGGCAACAGCTTGGGCTTGCGACGACTCCGGGTGAAGCGTCGCGAAATCTTGGTAACTTTGTCCATTGACTCGAAACCACCCCCTTCCCGCCCCCCCCCCCACCCCCCTCTTGAAGCTTATCCATCTCTTGAATTTATTCCAGCAACGCTGCCACAACGTATGGTGTGGGGCTCACTTTTACTACGTAACTAGATGCTGCGGACAAGAAAAAACAGCAGATCTTTGCACCAGAACCAAACTTAGAAAATAACATATAGAATTCAGTATCCTGTGCAAGCTTCATAAGATTTAGCATAACATTTTCATAGCAACAAAAGAACACAAGCAGAATTTAACGCCCTCATCGTCAAAACAGATTAAGCAGTAACATATGAAACCAGACAATTGATCTTTTCCTACTGTACCATACATCAGCACCAGAAGACTTGTCAGAGGAGCCCAACTTCCCACATGCAAAGCACTGGTGCCCGTTGTGTATACAATTTTCGCACTTAAAAGCCTGCATTGCCTGTCAACGTTAACACAAAGTCTAATTAGAAACCAGAGGCCAAAAAAAAGGACTAGCAAAGAAAAAGAAACCAAAGCAAAAAGAGAACGAACTTCTGAACACAAAAAGAATGAGAAATGAAGTATCATCCTACATCAACTTTATGCTGGGAAAATCCAAGAGACCGCAAAGAGAGTCTTCACCATCTTCTTCAGTAGCATGAAATGACCTCATACATTTGCTGTCACAGCTGTATTGCTAACAAACTGTCAGATATCAATTTAACTGAAAGTTTGCACACCAAACTAAAGTAAAAGTTGCAATAAGAACAACCAAAAACTTCACTAGAAGAGCAAAACTACCCCAAAAGCAACAAGAACATTTCATCCCACATGCAATACGAAAAATTCACGCACTGGCACTTCCAAAAATTTTATTGTTGAAGGTACATTGGGACATCAATGACCAAGTTGGATTTTCATCAACGACCAAGTCTATGGGGAAGATCAAAGAGAATAGAATTTTCATCAACGCATCTAGATAATAGACCAAGTTGGATTTTTTTAGCCCGCGCTAATGTTTTTAAAACCAGTCACGAGTAAAACCGTATCAGGGGAGCGTTTGGCTGGTGAACCAGCATTTTAAAAGAAATTCTATACGTAACCACGTGACTAAATGCAGCCCATTTTGTCAACACATGCAGTGGTTCATATATGAGTCCCGGGATCAATTTCCAAGCTTGCAGAGCTTTGGAAAATGCAGCTTATTTTGTCAATGAATGCATAGTTCACATATGAGTCCACAGTTTGATTTCCAAGCTTGTAGTGCTTTGGAATTTTAATTTTAGCTCAGAGGAATAAAATACATGGCACACGGACACAAAGGAGCACCCTCACAAAGTGGCAAAAGCTTATGTGCCTCTATTAGAAAGAGCGGGTATGGTTCTCTCCCTAAACAACGGTAACTAGTTTCTGAAAGCCAAGCCTGGTCAGAGCCAAACTGACCGATTCACCAGGTCAAATCCAATTGTGTGTTAAAAGGAGTTAAATTTAGAAACGAACTACACTCATGACTGGTTTCCAGTTACCATTGCTACTGTAAGGAACACAATCCTAGCAAGATTGAGTGTTTCTCTCATAGAAACTGAAACAATACAATAGCACCAAAACAATAAAAAAGACTGTCTTAGGAATAAACTAGAAGACCGCTATCACTAAAAGAAACTATAATTTTGGTCCAAGTATTTTGGATGTTCTATATTTTGGTCCCTGTACCTTCACTTTCCCATTGTACTCCTCAAACTAGTACCTTAAGACTGTTTTCGACCCTCTGTAGAAACCAAATGAGTACATTGAATGCCATCAAGGAGACAAAGTAGTAGCAAAACACTCAGTCAAGGACTGAAATGAGAACAGGGACCAGAACGAAGAATGCCCTAAACAATTGTAACCAAAAGTATTCTGATCACTAAATTTCTAAAAAATTAACACACCAAAAATGTATATATCAGGAAAGAAAACTGAGGGAGGAAGACACGTACCATAAAAGGTTGCCACCGTTATCACATAGTGCACGGACAGAATCAAAACAATCATCCTCCTCGGCAGTTCCATCCTCGACATCTTCCATCCCGACATCTTCAGAATCATCCACAATAAAACTAGGCTTTGCAACATTCTAAAATAAAATCTTCCTCAGACAAACAAATAAAAGGAAAATGGCAGAAAATAGGGAGAAAAGGTAATAAGATAAAGAAAAAGCATAGGATCATACCTCGCCAAATTTACTCCTCTCCCAGGACTTCTCTTCCATTAATTTGCTCAGAACCTGTGTAAATTTTGTTTCCAGCAATTAATGAACATTCAAATGAGCAAAAGCAATCAGACCCCAAAAACGTAAAAAAAAAACAAAAAAGATAAAGACTTTTCCTGATATATATTTTGCCGGTCTGTTAATTTCTATAAATGAACCCCCAAATGAACAATGGCAATTTGACCCCAAAAACATCCACAACATACCTTTACCTGACATATGTAATTTCTCGGTCTGTTAGTTTCGATATATTAAGTGATTGGACTACTCTACCTTTGGTTCCAATACTTTAGGGGTAGTTTAGGGCGTTCTTCATCTGGTCCTGGTCTCACTGAAGTCCCTAAATGAGTATTTTACTACTATTTTCATCCCTCTGATGGCATCCCAACATACTGGGTCAATTCCTATGCAGGGATGAAAATTGTCTAAAATACTCATTTAAGGACGAAAATGAGGAATGTGAAAGTACAAAGAGCAAAATGAAGAACACCGAAAGTACTTGGACCGAAATTATAGTTTTTCTTTTAGTGATACCAGTGTTCTAAGATTCAGTTTACTCTCAAGAAAGTCTTTCACTTGTTTCTGTGTTATTGTATCGTTTTAGTTCCTACTAGAGAAACACCCTCTCTCCCTATGAGCGTTTTCCTGGTAGTGGCAATGTTGACCCCAAAAATATCAATCACAAGGTAGACGTATCCTCTAGAAAGCCATAGCATGCATGCACATGCATACATGTACAAATAACTTCTACATATATTCATGTATGTATGGTAACTTCTTCAACAAATCAATCTGCAAAGGCATCTCGTACAAAATTAATTACACTAATTGCAACAGGCCTGTCTTTTTTGCTGGATAAGTACACGCATGAGTACAAAGAGAGTATGCATCAAAAAGTAACAGCAGAAACAAACAAAAGAGGCCTAACCAAACTTAAAGGCAGCCCCATCAACATCATATTTTAAAAAAGGCTCCAACTTTTCACGATTCAATTCATAAACTTCAAATACGCTCACTTTCTAGGAAGACATAAGTACCACATGGCAGACAAAGAAGAAAGTCCAAGATTTTTTCATGAATTTGAATCTAAAATTCCATATTCAGTAAGCAATCATCTCTTTCACATTCTTTGGCAAAAACAAAGATGATTCCCGCTTTCTTGAACAGGCAAACCCAAGTGACGGTATGCAAGCAACACCGTCTTAGAGAGATGAATCTACAAAGCCTCATCTAATCATTTGTTAGAAAATTGACATGCATAGAAATCCAACCAAAGAAAGAAAACTTTTTTGAAGCAGCGTTAACCCTTTGCAGACAATCCTGATAAAAAAAATGTAGTAAAAAGAAAACAAAACACAAGGCCACTTATATCTTATAGCACCAGCATTATAGACAATAGTCAAAAGTTCCCAACCATTGAGAGCTTCCCTAAACTAGTCCAGCATTGAAAGTTCATCAACTTTGGATCAGTGCTCAACTCTAATAGCAACAGACTTCAACTTTATCAACTTCAAATCAAATCTCAACTTTAGATGCAATGAACTTGTAACCTAACAAAAGTATCACAAGCAATTCAACACCACTCTGTGCATTGAAAATTACTCCCCGATAGAGGAGTCATATGAATTCCTAAGCAAAGACTAAAACATTTCTCGTCCTTGCCACATGCTCCTCTACCACACCATGCAGGCACAAAAATCATACAACAAAATGTTGCTCCGGCGTTCTGGTCTCAGTTAAACTTTTGATCACCGGAACTATGACACGACAATTTGAAATAGACAAACAATCTAAAACTTCTCTATAGCGACTATCTGTGCCGTCAATGGCCAGGATATCATCACAAGAAAAGGGTCGTGAATCTAAAAGAAATAACAGGAGCAAGAACGACCTTGGATTTGCCAATGCATCATCCCTCCCTATAGCCTCTTCAATTTAAGCCACATGGTCCTGCAAATCTTTCGCAGAGGACGGACCTCATAGAACCTAAAAATCAGATTGAGAGAAGGCAAAATCACACGTGCGCCATAACAAGGGAAGATGCCAAACAGTAAATTCTTCGAACGCGCTGATAAGAATGATAAGGATGTACCCCAAGGTTCTAGCCAAGTACTCCCACAGCGCTTCTCCGGACGCGTCCGGGTGATCCTTGGCGTAGTGCAGGCAGTGCAGCGTGATCAACACGGTCCTGATCGTATCTTGAAAGCTCCTCCTCGGCTTATCGAGCTTGAAACAGATGTTGTCCTTGGAGAGGACCCACACATCAGGCCCCGAGCGGCCGAGATCGAACCCCCAAGACCTGACCTCTCTGTAAATCTTCCTGAGGCCGTTATCGGCGGTCCCGTGCAAGAAGATCGTCTCCGCCGCCGCATCCTCGCCGCCCTCGCCATCGCGCCACCTCAACGGCAGGACGGAGAACGAGACCGGCTCGTCTTCGTGGTCCTCGAAGTAGTAAGTGGAGACCGTCTCCGGCAAGGTCTCGGCCTCGTCGTCGGAAGACGCCATGTCGCCTGCCGGAATTCGACTTTATCTTCAGCAAAAAGACCTAAAGATTTCCCAGTGACGTCTGATTTTCGTCAGAATCCAATTCCGGCTCGGCCATTTACGGTTTCACCGCACGCGGTAGAATTTCCTAATTTTCATTTAATCGGTGCACCACCAATCCTTCTGCTCCGAGCGCATGAATAACTGAAAATGAAAATGGTTAGCGAGAATAATTTAATTAAAAGACTCACACCTTTGTTTAGGACAATTACAAAAGATGCATATTGAAAAAGTCATTAGTCTTATGAATCTGGTTAGTCTGCTTGGTTGGAGGTTTTAAAAGACGTTGGGTTTCACTCTGCCAATGGATTTTATACATTTAATACTCCTCTTATTGTTCCAAAGAATATATGGAAAACCTTTCATTTTCTTTTATTTTTTGATAATTATGATAGAAATTCATGTACAACAAATTTAGTTATTATTCCGTGGTTGACATCTTTTATCAAAATCTCAAGACATTCCCATTGTGGCGATAAAGTCACTTTAATAATTTTTAAGTACGTTTGCTGAAAGTCATACTACTTATCAAGAATGTGTAATTAATTTTTAAAACTTTAAAAAACTATAAAATTTGTCATAAAATGTTTAATCGAAACTTTCAAAAAATGAAATCAAGTAAAAAAACTCGTCAAATTAGTGCATTCGATTACTAAATCTTATTAGGCCGGTGCATTAAACCCTAAAATTAATTAGCATTTTAAGTTCGTCAATTTACATAAAGTTAGTACAATAGCTTAATTGCACAAATTTAATAAATTTTAAAACTTAATTTCACTTTACGAAAATTGGAGAACAAAATTGCACTTTCCCTATAAATTTGATACTTTACTTATCTTTTTTTTTTTATCTATGGTGATAAAAACCCACTCGATTAAAACAAATGACCACATTTCTTTTGTTATCTTTGCTAATCCCGTGGATGACCTAAAACAAGAGCCAAAAACGGTGGATGTATTGTAATAAAGAAATCACTCGGACGGTTGGAGTTTGTCCCTTAACCGATCTTTCCATGTGAAGCCCATCAAGATGCTACTTCTCGTGAGCCAGACGAATTGGTCACATGAATGCCTTGATACCCGTGACGATCACTTGTTTATTCATCCATGCACAAAATCAAAGGCTGCGTCTCGAGCTTCAACAACCAAAGCATGAAAATAAGTAAACAAATGAAGGGGATTAGCAGGCACTGATTCACTATAAATACACACACGGCGATGAATTCAAGCTTAAGCCCCTAATACACCCCTAAATCAAACGAGTTTTAGGAGCCAAATGGGAAAATATAGCAGCAAGAGCTTGATGCTGGGGCTCGCATTGGTGCTGCTCATAGCCATGGCGTGAGGCGCCGAGGCCGCGACCATATGCAGGATCCCGACCGACAAACTAGCCCTATGCCTCCCGGCTGTCGCGGGCAACCACCCTACTTGGCCGACCAAGCAATGTTGTAATGTAATCTCCAGAGCGGACATGCCGTGCCTCTGCCGCTATAGGTCCGCGCTCTCCAGATTCGGGATAAACCCCGCCAACGCCATGGCTTTGCCCAAGAAATGTGGCCTCAGAGCGCATCCGAAGTGCCCCCGCTACTAAGCTGAATCGAGCAGCTACGTATGATCGGGATCATGTGGCTCACTTATTGCCTCGGAATCCATTACCTCTCTCTTCTTTTCTTTCGTCTTTAGAATTAATAAGCTAGACACAGTGTCTAGAGAATCGGTGAGATGAAGCCCCTCGCTAAGTCTCCATTGATTTCGTGCCTTTCCAGTTTGTTTTGTTTTGAATTACCAAATGTCGGCCGGTGTTGACTGCTTGGCCAATTTGTTCGTTGTCTTCCCCTTCTCTCACTTTTCGGAGCTGCGACATTCACTCTGTATTTGGAAATGTAATGTCCTATGGAAAAATCAGCTTCTCATTTATTCCCTTATCTCCAGAAGGACCAAAACCTCGTTACTCTTATGGGGCCAGGGCATGCTCACCGGGCCCAAATTTTCATGGGCCGACCACGTTCGTTATGAACAATGATTGGTTTTTGCCGTCGTGAGTGGGTTGTCTCAGGCCTCAGCTGTAAGCTCGTAAAGGCAGGCATAGAGTAATTTCACCGCCGGAGTAGACATTATAATGTCCAGAACAGGACATGCATCTGATATGATCTCGCTGCGGTAGCTAATAAGGCTTGCCTCGCCTTTAAGAGATATTCATATCTTACTGACCAAGCCATCACTAGCTATCCAAGTAAATTATTACATAGACATGTTGACATTTTAGGGAAATTTTTTTTAAGAAAATTGCCAGTTTTACATGGGAGGTCCACGTGGATCGCACAACGTCACGTTCACGAAAGATATAGATTTGAGAAATAAATCTCATGTTCTACAATATAGTGTTAACTTAATTTAGTTCCTATTTGAAGAAGACAGTTTCTAGCTTCTCTAACATAAATGTTTCTGCAATTACGACAGGACATTTCCAATCGACGATAATGGAGATTCCAAGTTTATAGGGTGTTTTTGTAATTGCACCTTTTTTCTTAGGTCCGGGACCTCCAGCAACTTTTGCGGTTGGTTGGCTTTTTGTAGAGATAGCTAGAGTCTATTGCATCAATTATTCGTGCTGCATCTCTAAAATCTACGTAGATGATAAAATTGAAATGCTAGGATAAGATTGAGTCGATGATCAAAGATAGGATACATAAATGTGCATTCGGCGCGTGATAACTAGTTAAATCTCTGCCGAACCAAGCGTAAATAATTGTGTATTTTTCGCCATTGATTTTCTTGCGCTTGACAATCAAATCTACGAAGGAGACAAATCTATGACTCGAGATTTATCTTTTCAAGATTAATTTTTTTGTCCATAAAAGAGATCAAATGCTATATTTATGTATCGGAGATTCTCCCAAATTCTTGAACTAACTCCCTTGAATTACCTCAAATTCATGGATTTTTTTTTTTGTTGATCCTGGATATTGAGACTTTCAAATTAACCTAATGTAGTCAAAAGTGAATCTACAAAAGCATTATTTATTATCGTCAATAAAAGTTCTGAGTTCAAAACTCATGAAATTAACTTCTTTTGATTCGAACTGAACAATAAACTATATGATGTGGGAAACTATCAAGTACGGTTTTAAGGGAATGAACTGACCCACTTATCCCGATTGAAGAGAATAGGCCATTTGACGGGAATATTATGAAATTGCAGAGTGCTTGAATCCACTAAGATTGGAAACAAATTATAATGTTACATTTGCCCACGTTATTGTTAAGTCACGAGATATCGTGTCAGATATTTATTTATTTAAAGGGGGGTATTTTTTTTACAAAAAGGTCATGAAGGATGCAACTATTCAAGCATATAATTGAGAATATGTTTGCTTTGGATGGGATATATATCGACTTAAAGAGGGGTATTTTCACAAAAAGGTTAAGAAGGATGCAACTATTTAAGCATATACTTGAGAATATGTTTGTGGTCATCTGAATTTAGAACAAATGCGAACTTTTTCTTCCTTTTAAATTCTTTCTTTTTATCTACTCATTGTATTCTCAATTTGCCTCCTTTTCATGTCTCCGAATCATACCGACCTACTTTTCATCATACAAGCCACACAATAGCATCATATGGCTTCACTCACAAAACTCATTGTACCCGACAAAATAAAAAATTACTCGTTCTTGAGTTAGCATGTGATTAAGGAAATTGAAATATTCAAGAATAAGAATTAGAGAGTTAAACAGTTTATTATCGATATAATTATTAAAAAAAGGTCTTAAACCTAGTTTGTGAATATGAACGTTGGTATACGATGAAAAAAAGTTTAGAATTAAACTAGTTAAAGTTACAAAATTTATGATCAAATTAAAATCCCGGTATATAATGACTTTTCTCATTATCCCATTTATTTCCCAATTTTCCAAAGAATTGCTTTGGGAAACCGAACATTTTTGCTGCCCTGGAAGTACTGCATCATATTGAGTATAGTGAATTCATCGTACCCATGTGCTGCTGCTGCTGCTGCTGCTGGTCTGCCCTCTGGCCCCTCTCACCATTGTTTCCAGTTTCCGCAAATGAGAGAGCCACCAGATGCATTCACCTGCAGATTTTTTGCCATCTTCCGTAGATATACCCATTTAAATCCCGATCCACCTGTACACATAATCAACAGTTGCGAAGCATTGTCGTGTAGAGAGGAGAGTTCCAAATTGCTACTTCTCCATACACTGAAAGACGAGGAAAACTGGGCCAAGTGAATTTATTACTGCCAAGTTGCTGGGGACGCACCGGATTTACTTCAGCGCGCCAAGCTGTTTGGAAAAATGGTTGAATGCTAATTCGAGCCGCCGGATTGCGATTTGGGCTATTAACTGCGTGGATCTTGTAGTTTTCACTCTTTTTTTCAAAGAAACAGATCAACGAGTACCAAGTCAAACGCGCACGTCCATGTTTATAAGCTATTGTGCCTTTGATTAATTTGGACTCGTTCATATGTCGGTGATATATCTTGTCATATTGTCTTGGAATAAATGCGCGAGTGATAATTTTTTAAAGCTAAAAAATCATGGGAATGTCCTGAATAGCCTAGGATGAGGTCTGGATTGAATATTTCTCAATGTTGATTAATCGGGATAAGATTTGAATCCAACTTAAAAAAAGGGAAAATATATTGTAACAAGAATGTTCTATCCACAGCTGTACCCAATATATAGTAAAGAGAAGTTGGTGTCAAACTCTTAATCGAATTGGTAACCATGAACTTTTCTCCGACTTCCGCATTTAAAAGCACAAATCCAACGAGAGATTAAGGTATATAATGTCGCTTTCATGTCCAGCTGCATAAATAATGCTTGTTGATGGCATGCTTTGGGATTTGGCAATCTGCAAGTGCATGTCCGTTGAACGTAATCAGAGCTAGAATGTGTTGCTAAGCAAACAACAAATAACGCGTCAATCCCCTTTAAAATTATAATTATGATGGAGAAGTTGTCCTAAATACTCATGTGAAATCAAATAATAATTGTCAACGGACGACGAACACGGAATTCTCCTTATGCAAACCTTCCTGAAATAATATAGTTATCTCCTGCATATGACAAATTTAGTCGAAGTTACTAAACAAAAAATACAACTGATTTCGGGACCAAGTTAAAACGAGTCCTCGTTTGAAGGTCCATTTGAGGAATTTATCGGGAACTGACTTGAAGCATCGGTAGTCATATGTGTGTAAAACATCTCATGCATTTCATATGATAATAGGAAAAATGCAGTGCGAAGGTATAAAAAGTTGTTTCGTAATACAATTTCGACATTCGGATTAAACTATGGTGAAATTTAGAGGAGTTTTCAAACGCTCAAAGTTATGATTGCTCATTTTAAGTAATGATCTTCCTAAATAAATCAACGGGTAACCAAATATCACACACATGTATATATATAAGTGTAAAGAGAAAGTCAAACAAAATCTTCCAAATAAAATCCTGCTCAGATAAATGGGAATAGAATGAGCAGGTATCGCTAACCAAGAAAACAATGACCAAGAAGTATGCGAGCCGGCAACAGCTTGGGCTTGCGACGACTCCGGGTGAAGGGTCGTGAAATCTTGGCAACTTTGTCCGTTGACTCGACCCCCACCCCAAAAGAAAACAAAAGAGAGGGGAAATTGGCTAAGAATGAGCCAACAAAAGGGCAAACGACTCAGGACCAAAGATGTTGCCATCAGCACACAAACCACCCACAGACATCCCCCTCGCCGTCGCCGTCCTTTTGAACTGGTCTCCCCACGCGGCTTTCCAGTGCTTCCCATCGGATCGTTTTTCCAATGCTCGGCCAACATTTCTTTTTCAATTGTTTTTCACCGCATGTATCTTTATCAAAAAAGTAAAATTTCCAATTCAAAAGGCTCTTACGATATAAAATTCTTGACGATCGAACGAAAAATTTAGCACTGAAAGCTGATCCGAGAAAAAACATATGAATACCATTCCTCATTCCTCTATTGAATCGAGCCGGTGAAATATCAGGAGATAGGAAAGTTCTCATCAGACGCCATTGCAACAAAAAAAAAAAAAACACGAGCCTTCTTTGACTTTTGAGTTCTCATTGACGTTTTGGGGGGAATCCCTTCTAAAGGGCTTCATCCTCGCGATGAGCGAATCTCACCCAAAAACAACGTGAGGTCGTGCAAAGTGGGCCCTTTGTGTGGGGCCCCACCCACCTACCCAGATCCAACCAACGGCGCTTACGTGGACCAATCGGAACCGTCAATATTCCCGGTCTCTCCGTCCTCCCCATGTGCGTCCAGGTGGCGAGGAACCTTCCCGGGCATGGCATTCCCATCTCGCCCACGATCATTACCCAAAGAAAAAAACACAAAAACAAAAGACTCTATTTAACGCGCATAATCTCGTCGTTTGTTTACTTATTTATTCACATTCGACACGAATGGACGTGAGTTTTAACATTACAGCTAAGGATTCGTTGAGCTTGAGGATGATCTCTCGAATCGAGTCTCGTTGTCTCCTGGGCCTCGGTGTTTGACTCTGACCTTTTAGTTTTAAATTGAAATATGGATGTCCTTCTTCTCTCCTTAATTAAATAATAAGGAGTTAGGTAGGGTTTGCGGAGTGAGTGCAAAGACTATCGTCAGTCGAGATCAGAATAAAAGTAACTAGCGACAATATCTAACTGGCCAAAAGAAAAAAAAAAAGGAAGAAGAAGAAGAACAAGCGGTGATAACTTAATATCTTAGGCAGACGGTTTTGTCCTCTGCTCGTGCGGGGTCCATTTCTAAAGACCGAGCCAGCGAGCCAGTAGCTATCTCGGCAAACTGTAATTTTCTGCTGGTATTTGTATACCCGATACACAATTTTAATTCTGGATGATAAAAAAAAATTTAGTTCAGACGATGGGCGTCACAATAGTTACCTTGTCACGACACTCGAACTCGAACGCAAATATTTTATATTTAAGTGAATTTCCAGGTAAAATGACAGTTTTTTTATAGCAAAATATAGATGGCTTGATGAATTACATATATTGGATGGTTTTTTATGTTTCGCCATGTGATAGAAATGAGGAAGGCGATCCTAAAGCATTGGATCCTGACAACTTCGATCGAGCTCGATGTATGCATCACGATTTATAACATCGCTTGATCGGTGGTCTGGTTAAAAGGCCAACAAAAAAGTGGGGGAAAGGGAAAAAAAAAGGGGAAGAATTTGGCTGCAAGGCTCCAATTCAAGGGGTTTGCTGACCCGGTGGCGTACAGTATGGTGTGGACGGTCTTCTTCGTGGATTTTTCAATCTAGACCCAACAAAGTTTGTGGTCTCCCCGCCAGATGGGGAAGTGGCTCGACACGTCAGTATGCGCGTTTCTCGTTGGCAGCATAGTGCGGCACTGAATGCGAGAGGAAAATTATGTCTCTTTCAAGATCGCGATCATGTACATGTCTTAATTGCCCTAATCCCAACTAATCATCTGACGAAAAGCATCGGGAATTCATCGTTCGTCTTCGAGAAAAAATAATCACGATAAGATATCGTCTGTAAAATAGAACATAAAGCGGCGACTTGATAATGCAATATGTATCATTTACTTGTATAAAGTCCACCGGTCACGTGCGCTGTAATTTTGATATCTACTAATGATGATGGACTGTTGTATATAGGCTCTTTGTGAGCATCGATAGTATATCTTAGCTTATATTATTGACTTCGTGCTTATTAATTTGGTTCTAAGAGCTGATTTTCACTAGGCTCAATGGATGGATGGATGATTAAATAGGTATTTGTTGATGCATTGCATTTTGATAACTCTAATCATTGTATGGATTGCCTTGAATTTCTTATAAGGTGCTTCGGGTGTTGAAGTAGTCCATGTCAACAAAAAAAAAAGCCATATCGGGATGTGAATCGTCTTAGAACTTTGAAAAAACTGTCGATGAATAAATGAGAGGGAAAAACTAAGGCATTGAAGTAGTCCACTCTCAACAGACGATCAAAACATTGCAATTTCAACACATTAATATTTTCCGAAAATAAAAATAGTAAGTTTGGGCTTGACAAATCAAAAGGATTCCGTTAACAAAATAACTCTACAACTTATCATAATTAAGCGAAAAATACACGATGGCACACAAGACGAGAAGTGAAGAAGAACGCCTTTCCAAAAAAAGCCGCATGCGTCGAACGGACTTACTTATATTTCCCATGCACAATTAACGAACTCCAACAGGTACTATCCAGGGAGTATTTAACATATTTCTTTAACCGATCAGAATTGGGCGGACCAAATGTAGATTTGCAATGCGCGAAACCACAATTCGAAGTGGAAGAGGGAAATAAACGTCGATGCCGGAGGAGGGAAAACGAGCTAAAAAATGGTCCGGAGCCGTCGTCCGATGATCATGCCGGTCGGAAAAACGGCAATTTGATAGCGACACAGAGGCCCACGTCTCGTTCCCACCTTCGGGGGGCTTCCATTTGGACGTTCGATCGTGGGGGTTAAAAAAAGACTCCGTTAAAGAGCACTTTGAACAGGCCCAGCGAGCTGAACACAGCTGGCTCCAGCCGACCGGAGCCGGCTCATTTACGTGGGAACGCGTAATGATTAGCTCGGCGATGTAAGGAGACCGAAGCCCCAGGAATTTTTCTTTTCTTTTTTAATCTCCTTCACCAAGTGTGCCTCATAAAAGCCAGCCTGAAAAGTTTCAACAGCTAGTATGCACTCCTAGCCCTCTCTCTCTCTCTCTCACATCCTCCCTCCCTGTCTCTCAGCTCGTTGCTGTGCGAATCTCCTCTCACTTCTCCGAGCAGACGCTCGGAAGTTGAAGAGTGAAGCTCCGGAAGTTCTAGAGCGAAGCGGCCGGCGACGCTCTCCAGCAATGTGCACCTCACGCGCCGCCGTCCTATTCGTCTCCCTGCTCGTGAGCTCGGTGATACCAGCTCTCGTCTCTGCTCAGGGATCTGCCTCTAGTCCATGGCAAACTCTATCTGGTAAGTCTCTCTTTCTATCTCTTGGCCGCTCTCTTGCTGAGCATCTTCAGTTTCTTTGTTGGATCGAGACTTTGTTTGAGCTACGGGGCATTGCTTGTCTTTGATCTCGGACAAAGGAGACAGAGGCGACTAAAACCGAAGAAGGAAGGTTGAAATCCTTCGGCTGTTTCTTTCTTCTTGCATTTCTGGTTTGTTTGGCTGGTTGCTGAGCTGAATAGCTCACCGAGTCAGTCCTACCTCGAGCTTTCTGCATCTGTTGCCTCGGTTACTAACTCCGTATGATTGCATTTCTTCCCCACCCCCCCTCCCCCCCCTTCTAATTTCCTCGCTACATGCTCTTTTCTTCGGATTTTAGCGTCATTTTCAGACAGCCAGCGAAAGTTACGAGGAATTATTGCGAATTACGCACTCTTTCTTCAGCTTTTAAACCCATGGATGTTGACTTTGTTTGAGCAGATTCTAACTTGTAGCTCTATTCCTTTGACTTAGTCGTCAGGGGAAAATATTCAAGAGCTTGACTTGATATCTCGATGAGTCTTGGAAATTCGAGGCCTGCTGAACGGTGAAGTCGGCAGTTATTCTCTCTTTTCTTTGATCTGTCGAACAAAAACGATCCTTGCGCATCGCCTTTGTTTGTTATAATTTGTTATATATTTATTTGAATTCGTTAATTAAGACGACAGGACGATATAAGATCTCCTGCCACCCTCTATGCTGGAAAATTGCGGCGATGGAGAACAGCTGGTGTATTCATTGGAAAAGAGCTAGGGAAGACTGGAATTGATGTTATGCGACTACCTTGTGTCCTAATGTCGTTACATCTAGCCTAACCTGATCATTACAAAGTATTGATCTCAGTTTTCTGCTTTGCTTATGTGGGGAACTTATGCAAAGTCCCATTATTTCATAGTATATCGCCTGTGATCTGATCTTGAATTTTCATCGTGTTGTGTGCAATGCTGTTACGGAAAGGAACTCTGGGGTCCTTGCAGTTGTAAAAGTAATACAGGAAAGGGTCTAACACTTCTTATGCTTTACTTTCTTTTCTTCATGCGTAAGCTGTACTAAAAATAGCTCATCACTGTATCATCAAGCATTGTTCCACAGGGAAAACGAACCCGGGAAAAAGAAAATAAATAAATAAATACACTTGCAAGCACTTTTGGTTTTGAAGACACTGGCTGCAATTATCTGGGCAGAGTTTTTAATGTCCTTTATCAATTTCTCCGCTTTGTTAATAGAGGCATGTGTGGCCTAGGAAGAATTCTTCACTGTTTATGCTCGATGCTGACTAGTTCCTTTCTTCTACAGGGAATCCACCTTTAGTCGTTGCAAGGGGTGGATTTTCAGGGATGTTTCCAGATTCTAGCTCTGCAGCCTACAGTTTGGCGTTGATTACTAGTGTACCTGATGTGGTGTTATGGTGTGACGTCCAATTAACAAAGGATGGGGCTGGCATTTGTGCTCCAAATGTCAAGTTGGATAACTCTACTGACATTTCAGGTGTTTACAAGGATAAGGGTAAAACATACCTTGTTAATGGCGTGGCTACTCAAGGATGGTACTCCGTTGATTTCACCCTGAAGGACCTTGCTAACGTCATCTGTAAGGACAAATTCATCTTAGAGCTCTATATTCCACCTTCTGCTCTACCTGAAATTATATGTCGGCATGTATCATTTCTTTTAAAGATGTTGGGTGCACTACATGTGGGTCTTTTTCCTTTCAGCCCGCCCACTGGGGTGGGGGGCGTATGTATGTAGCAGTAGATCTCTTGGATACACTTTGATGGCCAAAGCACATGAAAATCAGACTTGATCAAGTGAATGTTATAGTTGTCCTGCATCACTGATCATAAATGTTGCTTGTGAATTGAGACTCACCAAACTTACTCATGATACTAGTGAAGTAATTTTTGCTAAATGGTACTCAAGGTTATAAATTTTCTCATTTCTCATAATCTCTGTGATCTCTGCACAGTAACGCAAGGAGTTTATTCTCGAACTGATAAGTTTGATGGCAATCTCTTTCCGATACTCACGGTCCAAGATGTGGTCGGTCAGTTCAAACCACCTGGATTATGGTTGAATATTCAGGTAAATATCCTAGTACATGTCCCTCCAGAGGTTATTGGTGCCTTCTTCAGCTATTCTTGGGTTGACAAGCCTCTTTTGATAATTTGCAGCATGACATATTCTTCACGCAACATAATTTGAGCATGAGAAGCTTTGTGATTTCCACATCTAGAAGTGTAATTATCGATTATATCTCATCACCAGAAGTGGGTTTCTTAAGAGGCATAGCTGGACGAGTCAGCCCAACCAAGACCAAGTTGATATTCAGGATCATGGGACAAGATGATTTTGAGCCTTCACTTAACCAGACATATGGTTCTTTGTTAAAGAATCTTACGTTTATCAAGACATTTGCTTCTGGGATTCTAGTACCAAAGGTTTATATATGGCCTGTTGATGCCAAAAACTACTTGCAAGCTCATACCTCTCTTGTCTTAGATGCTCATAAAGCAGGGCTCACAGTTTTCGCAGCTGATTTTGTAAATGATGTTCCTCTTAGCTACAATTACAGTTTCGATCCCGTGGCTGAGACTCTATCTTACATTGACAATGGTGAATTCTCTGTAGATGGTGTCCTCACTGATTTTCCGATAACTCCATCTGAAGCCATTGGTTAGTCTGCTTTCACTGATAAAGTACATTAGTGAGCTTGTTTCATAAATCTTTTACGGCATCATGCCCTTATCTGGTGTGTCAAATCTAGTGTAGTGAATGAATGTCTTTCTCAAGCGTTCCCTTTTTCTAATCGAGTAGCTCTTCCATAAAAGTCACATCCATTTTCTCAAACATATGGAGTTCATGTTTACTCTTTGCATACACATTTATAACCGACTTTCTTTGTATATGCTAACTTGTTCTTTCATCCTGCAGATTGTTTTGCTCATCTAAGCAAAAATAGTTCGGGACAAGGTATGTCTAATGATTCAACTCGCAGATTTAAAACAATTTTCCTTTGCTCACAACCTCGGTATTCCCCTGATTTTGTTTAAGGTGCTTCTTTAGAATTTTTGTGTACTCTAACATTCAACATTTTCAATTCACTCAGCTGGGCCGTTGGTTATTTCTTTCAATGGGGCAAGTGGGGATTATCCTGGTTGCACTGACTTAGCATATTCAACAGCTATTTCAGACGGGACAGACATTATTGACTGTCCTGTTCAAATGTCTAAGGATGGAATTCCTTTTTGCTTGAGCTCCATAAATCTTATAGATAGCAGTAATGT
Organism: Melaleuca alternifolia; assembly: GCA_019926035.1. Lineage (NCBI taxonomy): Eukaryota > Viridiplantae > Streptophyta > Magnoliopsida > Myrtales > Myrtaceae > Melaleuca > Melaleuca alternifolia. Next base: position 1,303,683 of record JAGKPW010000150.1, read on the forward strand.
TGCAACAACAGAATTTCGCAGCCGTATGACAACAGCTCCAGAGATTCATTCGGGAACTGGAATATTCAGTTTTAGCCTCACTGGGAGTGAGATCCAGAAATTGAAACGTAAGCTTGAATTCAGTTTTTAATCTGCATGTTCTCTATGGCATGTTGCTCCTCTTTCTAATTCTTCTTCTAGTATGATTGTCATGGTTCATATCGCTTGACTTAGATAAATTTGATTGGCTGAATATCCTGTTGAGAGGCATCCGTCTTTGTGAAGGCCTTTTATTGTTCATCTCAAGTAATCTTTTAGTCAATCTTTAAACTAATAAATCTGAGTTTAATTTGATAAGCAATTATCAACTCTGCAGTTTGTTCATTGATGCAGAAACTTTTGATGATTAAATGTCACTTTACTGATTTATTTATTGATATTGTTGCAGCGTCGATTGCAAGTCCATATTCGCAGTTCAAATTATTCAGAAATCCAGCCAACAAAGATGTTGGAAACTTCCTAACATTGTCGGATTTTCTCACCTTGGCGAAAAATTCTTCCGTATCTGGTGTCTTGATCGGCATAGAGGTGAGATTTCTGTTCCAATATTATTTAAGTTGGATCTTTTCATATATTGCATGTTTGTGCCAAAGAACCAATCTCAAATCCTTCATTTAGTAACTTATTTAAAGTTTAGCAATGAAATAAATGAAGTTACTGAGACATTTCAAAAATTATCATCACCTCTTGAAAATGATAAATCCCGATTGCATGCTCACACCTTTTTGGTCCCCTAAAAGATCGTTTGCTAGGTATCCCATCTTTCTGAGACTTGCTATAATTGGTGTGATCTCCATGGTGATTGATCTGGTCCCATATCCCCAAAAGTAATCTTTTGTTGGATTACCTAGATTGTATACATGTCACATCAGTAGTTGAAATATCATTTTAAGTCTTTTTGCTTCAGTCATTATTTTGCTTCATGTCACAATCAGTAGGAGGTTTATTTTGGTGTGAAACCTATTTTATGTCTAATCCTTTTGGCTGTCTTATTGGACAAATTAATAGTTACATTGTATGGAGATATTATGAACTGTCGTACAAGTAAAGGGCTTGAGCTTATCAAAGTGTACACATATTAGAAGAACGCTGAACATACTCATTGACCCATAAAGAGTGTCTTGCTGTGTACCATATCATTTACTTGAGACGGATCACTTGTATGGTGCAGGGGGTTGCATGTCCATTCCATGGTAGCCTATTTGGGCCCTTTTAAATGCTTATGTTTAGAAGTTTCTGGACAAGCAGTTTTAAATGTCTTGATTTTGATGCGGTGTTTCTCTTTTTTTTCTCTAGAACGCTGCCTACCTTGCCACAACTCAGTCATTGAGCATAACCAATGCTGTTCTTGAAGCTTTGAGTAAAGCTGGTTTCAGTAATCAGACAGGGAAGAAGGTGATGATCAAATCCACCAACAGCTCTGTTCTGATGAAGATCAAAGAGAATGCCAGTTATGAGCTTGTGTATGAGGTTGATGAGAACATACGTGATGCCACTAACGCTACTGTTCTGGAGATAAAAAATTTTGCCGACTCTTTAATTGTCAAGAAGTCTTCTGTCTTGCCAACAAATAAAGCTTTTCTTACTGGTGTCACAGAAGTTGTGACGAAGCTTCATGACTTCAAGCTTCCTGTTTATGTGCAAACATTCAGCAATGAATTTATATCCCAAGCATGGGATTTTTTCTCAGATGCAACTGTTGAGTTGAACTCTTTTGTCATGGGAAGCGAAATCGATGGTGTGATCACTGATTTCCCCAAGACTTCTGCTTCATACAAAAGTAAGCAACGTTTTTGTTACGTAGTTTTCTTCACTTTGAGAGAATATTTTCTGTACCAAACGTTTTATTGGCAGAGGAATTGTGAAACAACTTGCACAGCACTTAAAGGAAGACTCTTGAAGTCCATTTATGTGCAGTTCTTACATGTCCAATATTATCGAACTGATTGTTCAAAGTCATGAGTATAATTAAAAAGTTTTGACATCCTATTAGAGCTTTGCAAGTAATACTCCCTTTAGCAGTGATTGTACTATGCAGAGGTAAACAGTTCAAAGTAAAGCTACCTTGTGTGACAGCATTAATCTAACATCTAAATGATTTGACTGAACATAGCAATATGCATTTGTGGCTCTTTTATGTTTATTTTTCTTCAGTGACTGATAATGATGCCGCGGGAAATGCAGGAAACAAATGTTTAGGTTTGGGCAGCAAAATCCCTGCCTACATGAGTCCTGTTCAGCCTGGCAGTCTCATGCAGTTGATAACTGTTCCAATGTTGCCACCTGCTCAAGCTCCATACCCTGTCCTGACCAACTCGGATGTGACGGAGCCACCATTGCCAGCCGTAAAAGAAGCCACTGCTCCCACTGCCACTGATGGGTCCACTGCAACAGCGCCATCACAAGGGAAAAGTGGCCAGCCTAAAGTCCATGCTGGTGTCTTCCTTTCAAGCCTAGCAATGCTACTCGCCACTCTGTTTCTACTTTGAAACTTTATTTGGCAACCGGTGACTCAAGCCCATCTTTGATCTTGCCATTTCATTAAGCGGATTTGCGACTATTCTGGAGGTCTTACTGCATGTTTATGGAGCCAACTATCGGAGCTTTCCCCACTTTTGACTTGAAGCAGTGAATTACATTTCTTTCTTCCATGGATTAGGTAGATTCATTCTTCTTGTTATTCGGAAACTTTTTCCTCTGAGGTACATGCTTATTTCTCATTCCTCTTTTTCTTTTTTCCATTTTCTTTTTGTAAAGAGATCATCCTCGTGTAATTAGTATTGTGAACATCGATTGTTTTACCCCACTATTTTGCATGCATTAAATTCATCATCTGCCATTGAAGCCAACTTAGGCAACTGTCTTTCCTGTTTAAATAAAGTAGTAGTGTCACTCTCAAGGGATGCTTTCCGAGCATTTGTCTGATACGCGATCGAAGTTCTTTGTTTGGATATGGATTTACTGATTCAGCCAAAAGAAAGGAAAAAGAAGGGCAGAGTTGATCTGGTAAATGCATGGAGATTGACAAGGCGGCTAGATGGTGAGCGTACCAGTAAGAAAGCAAAAGACTGGTATGGAGGCACAAAGATTGCTTCAGGAAGTGCAAATTTTGCGTCTGTGCATCAATAACCGTCGCTGTTGAATCGAGGAAAGTACTTATGGACATCGATTCCTTATTTAAAGTTCTAAATCTACAGATTTATATACTCCGTCCACTGTGTGTGAGATTGTATGGTCCCGTAGGTCAGTTGAATGCATCTACCAAATAAGTGGTCTGTATTCTTCTCTTTATTTAACATGAGTTTTGATTTTGGCCAACTTATTGAGTAATGCTAAAGGGGCTATTTACGTGATCGATGCATGAATTGACTCAGGCACTTTCTCGTTCAGTACTTTGAGCATTATCCGTTTGATTAAACATCCATATTCATTTTGTTAACTCGGTTTATGAATCAAAATGGTTCTTCATCGTAGGAGTGCTTTTAGATGGCAAGTACTATCGTAATGTTAACTTCAAAAACTTTGGAAATTGATTATTTCTTTATTTAACAAGCATTTTTGAGCTACTCGTTGACGATGGAAGTAAATGCAGAAAGAGAGTAAACAGCAAGGTCAACCGACATATGTTTGGTGTAAATTACAATACTTGGAAACTTCCGTAATCAATGACCAGATCAACATAGATCATCGGACCCGCCCACTTTGATTAGGTGATCATACTCGTCGGTGGGGGGGAACATCTGGACACCTGGCAGCACACCATTCGCCAAATATACAGAAAACCTGGTAACGCCCGCGTTAAACTCGAACTCCTCCGAGACTTCCCTTTTATCCGGCACCAGCGAGCAACGATCAACACGGAGGAGGAAGAGTTCCAGAGAGAGCAAGAGCCCATGAACATAATGACCTCCAGAGCCTTTCTCGTCGTCCTCTTCCTCATCAACTCCTTCTCCATTTACTTCCTCCTCCACGCGCAACACCGAAACGGGCCTCCCGACGACCCTCTCTCGACGGAGAACCGCTCTCGGCAACCGCAAAACCACCGCCGCCGCCACCTCAAGCCGTGGCCGATTCTCCCTTCGTACCTCCCCTGGTCGCAGGAGGCGGCGGCCGTTCCCCTCCGCTCCTGCGAGGGCTACTTCGGCAACGGCTTCACTCGCCGCGTCGACTTCCTCTCGTCCTCCTCCTCCGCCGTCGACGGCGGAGGAGGTTGGTTCAGGTGCTTCTACAGTGAGACTCTTAGAAGCTCAATATGTGAGGGAGGGAGGCTGAGGATGGTGGCGGAGAGGATTGAGATGTCGCGAGGAGGAGAGAAATTGGAGGACGTAATCGGAAGGAGAGAGGAGGACGAGTTGCCGGTGTTCAACGACGGCGCATTCGAGATTGAAGGGAGTGGGAGGGAATCTGGGTTGGAGAAAGGGGTAAATAGGAGGAGGATGGTGACTGCTGATGATTTAGACAATTATGTTCCTGCAGGTGATGTATCGCGGCACACAATGCGGGAATTGATTGGATCAATCTCCGTTGTTGGGGCTGAGGAATTTCGGTGCGATCAGGTCAGGGTTTCATTGTCATTTCAGGAGCTGCTGATTCTCCGTTTACGTAGGGTTTGTAGATGATACAATCTTTGAAACTAAAATACTTCTTTCTATGGACTGGAATGGGATGTCACTGAGGTTTAGGCTCGTCATGTCTTGTAACTTGAGTGGGCTCTCTGAAGCGGTTCGTTTGTGATGTGGAGATTCGGTCTGTTTTGAAAGTCAATGCAAACGTTAGACGGATGGATTTAAAATGTTGTTGTCTACGGTCTTCACATTTGGGAGCTGACGTTCTTGTACGGAAGGTCGGGAAATGTACAGGAGCTCCAGTGGTCTTGTAATTCCAGAAAATTTAAGCAGCAAAGCAGGTCGGATTTATGAGGATTGGAACTAATATGGTTGTTGAAATATGTTGCCTAAACCTATAAGAGTTGCTCTCCTTCTCCAACTGACACCGGATTTTTAACATATGTTACCTTGTTGACAGTGGGTCGAGGAATCAACACTTCTGGTCACCCGCTTTGAGTATGCAAATCTCTTCCACACGGTGACGGATTGGTATAGTGCATACATCTCTTCTAGAGTTACTGGGTTGCCGTATCGACCTCGTTTGGTCTTTGTGGATGGCCACTGTTCGGTACGTGTGCTGCATTTCGAGCAAAGTTATTTTAAAAAATCAATTTACTTCCATCGTTCATTGCTGCATCTTGCATAAGTAGCTTCTGCAGTTGGTGCACTGAGTTAACTGGTGAGCATAGTTGTTCCCAGCCATGAGTTGGGTTACAACTGAGGGAGTTATTAAGATCTTCTCTAGCTCTGCTGTTTGTATTTATGCATCTATTTTAAAGATCTGTCTTGACCTACTTCTCGGCATTTATGAATGTATCTCACAGACACAATTAGAAGATACATGGAGAGCATTATTCTCAGGCCTCAGATATGCCAAAAACTTCAGTGGTGCAGTTTGCTTCCGCCATGCCATTTTTTCTCCTTTGGGATATGAAACAGCATTATTCAAGGGACTGACTGAAGAGATCAACTGTAGCGGAGCATCTGCCCTTCATCTTTGGAGGAACCCAGATGACCAAAAAACTGCACGGTTATCTGAATTTGGAGAAATGATTAGAGCAGCATTTGGATCTCCAGTGCACAAGCAACGTCTGGAAAAGCTGGTCTCTGTCCATAACGTACTCTTTGTGAGGCGTGAAGATTATCTAGCCCATCCACGTCACGGTGGTAAAGTCCAATCAAGGCTAAGCAATGAGCAAGAAGTTTTTGATTCTTTGCAGAGCTGGACAGCTAATCATCTTGGCTGCAAGATAAACCTTGTTAATGGACTGTTTGCCCACATGCCCATGAAAGAACAAGTCCGAGCTATCCAGGATGCTTCGGTCATCATTAGTGCTCATGGTGCAGGTTTAACTCACATAGTGTCCGCAACACCCAAAACTGTGATCCTGGAAATCATCAGCCGGGAATACAGGCGTCCACATTTTGCTCTGATTGCCCAGTGGAAAGGATTAGAGTATCACGCTATCAATCTATCCGGATCGTATGCCAACCCATCTGTTGTCATCGACAGGCTCAATAGTATCATGAAAAGCCTCGGATGCTGAAATACATCATCGCAAAAGGAAGTTTCTCATTACTCTAAATGGGAGAACAACAGCCTCCACTTTGGGGCCCTTGTTTCCGCAGCCTGCTTGGTCGGCTACCGTTCCTTTTGAGTTCGATCTTTTGCATGGGGTGCGGGGGAAGGAGGGCCATATGTTCTTTCAATAGTCAATAGCACTTCCGAGGAGCTGTTAGAAACGGAGCAGCACGTCACGGTACTTGCCTTTCAATGAACTGCCACGAGGATGCACTGATCATGCTTTGGCCACAGCAATACTACTGGCACGACTAGCTATAGTGTACAGTCGGAATTGACTTATAGGGCTATTTATCTCTGTACAGAACATGACGGCTTGGGTTCAACCAAGTTGTACAGTGATAATAGGAATTTTTCCCGTGGTTGATATGAAGTTGATTCTCTCCTAGTTGCCTTAATTCGAACTTGAGCATCGATAGATGTTTTATGCATTCTTGCTAAGCAATATAAATTTCAGACTGATGGTTAGCAATCATTGTGGGGTTACTTCTTGAATAACTGGGCCGTACCAAAATGTTTGCTTTAATGTTCAAGCTTATCGTACTCTTTCACTGGGTTCTCACCCCGAGAGCCAAATATGTTTCACCAAAAGTTTGATTTTGGTTATTCGTAACTTATGATGATTATTCGTAATTTACAACTTCAAAGACAACAAATCATCACTTGACAATAGTATCTCCATTCGACATTTTTTATCGATTTATTTTCCCCATTTATCATAATTCTAGATAAATCCTCCGTTATTGATCATTCACGGTATTCCTTACTTGGCTGTGATGCTTGTTGATTGTTTTCTACTCGTTGCCGTCGGCCCTTCTGCATCAATTGTTGAATCATCCATGTCTCGTAAGTCTATCACATCGTTCGCCATACATTTGGTTAATTGATCAAAGTCTTGTTTTATCGATCATAAAAAGTTGACTATTTCTTCTTCCTTTAGGTGTTAATCTGAACATCTCGAATGAGTTCAAAGGTGACGTTTATCAACCACGAATGGACAATCCTATGACAAAATCAAAGAAACTAAATATTTTCACGAGATATTTTGCAAAGCTCATAACAAATTAAATCTTCAGCACAAATAGATTTAATTCTTTTTATACTAACATGAAGTTGTCAAATCTTATCCTTGATTTGAAGTTTTCATTAAAATGTTAAGACAAATACACCCTTTCTTTCTCACTATTTCAACTTGCTTTTTCGTGCCACAGATAAATGGGTTATTTTTCAAGTTTTTATTCATGATAAGAACAAAAGGAGACAAGGGAAGTCGATGATCCACGGTTCAAAACCATAAACGGACCTCCTGTCCCTGCCTATTCTCTTTCCAAAAGTTCAGCCACTACGCCAGCGAACGATCCACGAATCCTTCACATCACGGTGAGCTTTAAACACTACTTCTCTTCGTTTTTACCAGCAGGACTCTCGGGTGACGATCCGTTCGATCAGATATGACACTCGAAAGGTTACAAGTAGATTTTTTCTTCATGGCTTCTACATGCTCGACTAAATGCCTGAAAGAAATGCTTGATTTCACTCCAGGAATTGGCTTTCTTTAATGTTCCTGCTCTTTCATAGCGATCTCTTTTTGCTCCATTTTCCCCTTGCGCAAGCTACGCAAGTATTCGCACTGAGATGGACTTACCCAACAATAATTACAGACCCGAGGCACGAGAAAGCAGACACACTATCACCTCCAGAAGAGCTTTTCTGTACCATTTATACTCACTACGCCTCAATTTGATTCCTTCCTTCTGTTATGCCCAGGAATAGTCGGACAAAATGGGTTTCTGTTATCCCTCCACTCCGAAGAAGATGGCGACGACGGCTGGAATGTTCGCCGCCGGAGCTGGCCTTTTTGCTTATGGATTGCATCTCTGGTACGTCAACATCGCCCCTCAGCGGGCCCGTATCCAAGCTCGTAATGAGTTCGTGAAAGAACGATTCAGACAGAAGTACGGGAAGGAAACTGGCCGAGGCTGAGAGGTACGATACGCTTTACATAGAGCATGCCAAATTGGTGGAACGGTTGTCCTTCGAGGATCTTAGCAATTTCAGAATCAGCTTTGCTTCAAGGTTGATTACATGGAGTTTTAGTGCCAGAGGAGCCATCCAACGCAATAACGATCTGTTGAAGCCTTTTGCCTTTTCCGTTTTCAGATTGAATAGAATGGATAGAATGAGAAAACAGAATGGCATGTGGAATTGCATTAAAATGAGTGTTTTCTTTTATCTTGCTTACTTTCCGATTCATCCTCGAGTTCATCGGTTCAAGAATTGCTTTGATCTAATATGTAAGAATACATACAAGCAGAATGAGTATATTTGTCATTTCTTGGAATCCATTCTTTTGATTCAAAATCGTGGCGTAGTAGGTCATGGAACGGATGAAATAAAGAGAAAAATGTATTTTTATTCAGGAATGAAATTCTATTTGGACAATCATCCTTACTGCTAGGATGCGTGATGTCTTCCTTTATTGGGTTGGAAAGCTCTACAAATTTCGTAATAACATCAGAAGAGTCGCACTGAATTATCAGAAAACAGATTAATGGTTTGTATGTTACATATAAGAAACAATTACTTTTGTTGCTCAAAGAACGAGCATCCACTATTGAATCAAAATGCAGGGATACAGTTTAAGAATGGCAAACACCAGTGCTGTGTAAACATACACTCAATAATAACCAATCATCTCCAGTACCTACTATCACAAGAACAGCTATGGGTAAGAATTTTAAAAGATTGCAATACGAGTTTTTTGGCTTCGGAGTAACATTTTGGGCAGTTCCTTCTTCCTTTGCGTCTTCGTCATGCAGAAAAAAAACTGGGTAGAGAAGGATCTGCCAAGAACCGATCCATTATGCCATTTAATCCACTGGGTAAGTAAAGGAGAGAGAAAAAAAAAACTGTAGAGAAGGATCACCATTGCAATCAATGGTAAAATTATATTGAATCAAATCTTAATGGACTATAATCTAAATGACCTTCTCTTGCCTTTAATGTTAAACATACATGTATAGAGGAGCAATGTACATGCTTTCTTGGTTTATGAGTACATCCACTAGATGGGCCATCGAATGTTGTCCTTACATTCCGAATTATTATAATTATATGGGAATTTTTATCGATTCTTAAAATTCAATCCTCGTAAATTGATTACTGTTAGATTATTGACAAATAGGTCTAGATCGATGATTGAACATATTTAAGTTATTTACGCGTGATGCGGTGTTCATACAGAAATTTTGATGAACTGCATTACCATCCGACCTTTTTTTAATAGTAAATCGGTTTTCTCAATTACACTACCTGCGAATACCCATGAGAAACTCCTTAATTACACTGGGTGCAGAAACTCAAAGAAGGAACAGGCCAAAAGGAGAGAGGGAGGGACGGAGGAGGAAACCATTTCTTTGGAAATATCATACGATTTTTCTTCTCCAACAGTAAGTGGACATCTAAGAGAAGGAAAATTCATCAGCAGAAAGAATCTAGAATCCTATTCCATTCTCTGCCCTCCGAAGCAGCCACCCAGCTTGAGAACGAGGGACGATGACGCTCCTCCTTCTCTCTCGAAACCGCTCGTGGTCCTAAATCCCACAAGATCAATTAGCAATCGGAATTTCAAGCTGCTATTGAGCAAATTTTCAACCTTTGGAACGAAACCAGTCATGGGTCTTTACTCGTTTTGCTTGTGGGGCTCTCAGATTATGCCTATCAGGCACCAGCACAGGCGTGTCGAGTCTCCACAGTTCAATGGAAGAAAAAAATGCGGTATTGCTTTCGAGCTCTTGAAGCAGAGGCCTTGCCCTACAAAGATTTGCGTATCTTGCACGCCCGAATCTGTTGATTTTGAAGAAAGAACGAGCCCAGTTGAGGTATTCGCTGTTGTTTTAATTACCGATTCATTCTGAACAGATTATTGACTGCGCAGCTTGTGTTTCTGCGAGCTGGATTTGACATTGGAAGACTGGCCTCAATTTTGGAAATGATAGTGTGCGGCATTCGCGAAGTGTAATATTTATTTGTCTTTGGTTCAGTCTACATATCAACGTCAATCTCGGTCTCAAATTCATGATAATACCTTTTCGAATTTTTGCGTTGCAAATTTGATAGTTTAATATGACCATGTCGCTAGAGGTTGCCGCTATTGCCACGTTCAGTGCATCGGAGTAAGATACGAGTATTTTGACGTAGAACGTCCTCCGTTGGGTTGATAGGTGACAGGAATGCAAGCATGCTTTTGAAGGGAAAGCTCTCATTGAGCTTACCTATATATACATGTATTCACGCCTGTCACGAGGAACAGATTGATCATGCGGCACCTCCTGTCTTAAAATTTATGTTCTTTTCACGACAGTGCCCAATCTTTTCTTTTCTTTGTGGCGGCAAGAGAATCTTCTCCACATATTGCTTGAACTTTGGCTGCAGATCTGCAGCTTCGACTGTCCTTATAATGTGCTGATGTTGAGTGCTTTACGTATTTAAAGCGACTTGGAAAGCTCACACTCAGCTTTGCTCTTTGAAAGGTTAGGAAAGAAATACAACAATGCTATGACCTCATCCGCAGGCTTGGGAGGGGAGTTGCTTACTTGGGCTCTTCAAGGATGGGGCCTGATCATAAGCATTACGGGCAAGCACTGGAGCTGGGTAAAGAGGCGAGTGGCTCTCACTTACTATTCCTTCATAATTCCTGTAGTGTAACAGGTGCTTTAGTTTATGGATTTATTGGGAAAGACTCTTGGTTAAACATATTTGAGTGAGCAAGCCACGTTGCAATGCCCTATCTTTCTTGGGAGGATCTGACGAGTATTACATTTTCAAACTCAACAGATAGCAAAACTTTTGGATTGTACTTCTTGGTCAGGGGCCGGTACTGGACTCATGGATGCTGCAACCAAAGGCGCTCTAGAAGCAGGAAAGCCGGTTGGCGGGTTCAAGATAGGTAAAGAGGCTGGAGAATGGACTGCTTCCAATTTTCATCCGTACCTACCTTCAGAAACTTATTTTACTTGCAGGTAACATGCTAGTCCTCTTTTACCAATCACCCTAATAAAAACTTCTTTTTTGGATCACCCGTAAATTTCCATTAAATCCTTATTAATTCTCAGTTATATTCCAGGTTTTTCTCTGCAAGGAAACATGGTTTGGTGGATGCAGTGGTTAGGAGCAGCAGTTCCGACAAGACGGCTGTAGTTGCTCTGCCTGGTGGAATCGGCACGCTGGATGAGATGTTTGAGATTCTGGCTCTGATTCAGCTTGAGAGGATCGGATCTGCTCTTCCAATTCCCTTTCTCTTGATGAATTACGACTCGTTCTACGCAAAGCTACTGGACTTTCTTGATGATTGTGAGCACTGGGGCACTGTTTCCAAAGGAGAAGTTGGGTCACTATGGAAAGTCTGTGACAGTAACTCTGAAGCTTTGACGTACTTATCCGAGTTCTATGATCTCCCTCTGCAGAGTGACCCCGAGCTTCAATTTGGAGCAAGTACTTTGTCGAGAACAGCTTAGTAGTTGGAGTTTATGGACGAGGAGGTGCAAACCAGCATGTTGTAACTTCAGTGTATTTTAAGAGTGTACAATTTTGATTAGATAGGCTGAACAGTTCTCAGGGAACTAAACCAAGACGTATGACATCTTCCTCATCAACCCATTCTATTCCTTGTCAACCTACCTTAGATCCTCTCAGCTTTGACATAAATTGTTTTATCTTCAATGAAGAGGACTAGAGATGAAGATTCTTGAGAAGTCATTAGTTCACTGAAAAGTATTGTCTACGAGTTGGATGGATCTTCTAAAGTCTTCTAATGTTTCCTCCATGTAAAGATGATTTTGGATATTGATGCAACATCTGTTCAAGTTTCTTTGCTTTGCTAAAGCATTTTCATCAGCAGCCTGTTGATATTGATATGATAGCACTTGAGAAAAGCTAGGCCATGTTTTCTTTTCTTTAACAACTGCGAAAAGATAGTAGAAAATGAGTTTCTTTGTTCTTTTCGTTGGAAGCCCTCGTCTCATAAAATATCCTCTAATCTCATAAATGAGATAGGATGCTAGAGTCAATTTAATGCGTTGCAAGAAATGTGCTATGAGTATTTGCATTATCCCTAGATACACGCATGCATATCCTCTCTTTCCCCATTAAGTAGGCAAGCTCACATCTCGTCCATTAAGATAAATGCAAGATGTTTCGCATTTCAAACTTTCATGTGAATGACCTGATGTGTAAGGTGGTCAAAACCTAAAGATCATCTCTTTACATGAACAAAAACTCGGAAGAATGAGCAAATAGAAAGTTATCCTCATTGTCCAAGACATTGAAACCATGGAAGCATGTCATTAAAAATGTGAAGTACGCAGTTAGCAGTTACCTAATAATAAATACCCATAGCCAGTATGAACATGACAAACCGCATCGAGTTAGTTTACAAGTTGGCACGTACCATGCAACTGCAAACTCCCCATTCTCGACGCCAGTCAGTAGGAAAAGTTTCTAAAACTCAACGCAATTATTTATTTACTATGGTACCTAAGAAAATCTTTCGGGTGAAAGTATCCTTTATCCAGCAAGGGAACCTTTGAGGGACGTCCCCACTGTTCACGAGGCAAGATATAATCTACTTTGTCGCAAAGACAGTTTAAAACATGACTATATAAAATGAGTCACTTTCTCAGGCTCACTTTTGTATCCTAGGTATTGTGAAAAACCATTACCTGAAAGAACACAACCGACAGGGGCACAATTGATTTTCTTCAGGAGATCATCAGAGTTCAAAATTCAATTCAAATACCGCCTTGAAAATCTCAACTACGATATTTACAGAGTACATAGTGCCACAACAAACAATTGGAGCATCAACGGATGCGACCAACACATCCCTGGATTTATCAGTGAGCAACAGATTTTTTAGCCTTGCTGGGCTTCCTCAAGGACTCGCAGAAAGAAGAAAATGCTCCCTTCAGTTCATCAGGGAGAGGAAGAGGCAGAGGTATTGCTGGAAGAGTGGGATATTCTTTTTCAATGCGCTTTTGCCTGGCATATGGATATGCCAGTGCTGGCTGCTGCTTGTTAAGTCCCTCTATAATGAATGAGAACGCTCCAAATGTGAGGCAGCTCTGCAACAGGGCCTGTGGTGCACCTAAAGAGTCGAACAACGCAAAGATGAGGCGCATGACCAGTAAAAGACAACTTGATTTAGTATAAGTACAATTTAACTCATGCATCACAACATAAGCATTCTTTCTATATGGATCTGGTATGAGTATCCAAATGCTAGACCAACCTCTGCCTTATCATGCGACATAACCAATGCTCCTAGTGTGATCCCATTGCTAATGGAAATTTTCAACGCACCAAGTTAGGAGGACCAAGATCCTATGGATCGATGATATTGATGTTTTCCATCATCAGTTTCTTGGATAAATCAAAGAGAAAATACACATGCAGGAATTAACCAACATCTCACCACGTAAGAAGAATTGCAGAAGTTAGAAAAGGCTGATCTAGAAGCCAATAAGAAAATAGAAAAGATTTTAACATAACATAGCTGTCCAACACTATTTTTTTACCATTCGTCTTCTCTCTACATCTCTCAGATAGCAAACACACAACTATGTTTCTTAAGCTGTACCAAGTGTTGGAAAAAATACATTATACCTGGAAAACTAAGGGCAAGACCAGTGCAACATCCAGCTATTCCGGCATTAAATACTGCATAAGAAAAGAGAATAATTATATGCTGATTAAGAAAACAACCGAAAAAAAAAAGTCCTAGACTTGAAGATAACAAACCGTCATCCTTTCCTCGCAGCCTTTTCAAAAAGCATACAACCAAGCTGTGCACACCAGACAAGACTGCAAACGCCTGTTCAGAACAAAATATAAATGAGGAAGCCCTATTCCCAGCAGCCAGAGTCCTACTTATTATTTCAGCACTATGAATAATCAAACTTCTTGTACCTTCGCAGAAGATCCTGCCTCTGCAAATGATCCTTTAAAACCTTTCTTCTTAACCAACCCGGCACCTGCACCACATCATTAGGCAAAATTTCAAGCAGGTTCCACTGAAGTTATTCACAGCTGACACTTGCAAAAGCACATATAATTCACAGGTTGTTCATGTCAGGCAGGTGCTCTTTTCCCCAGGGTGCAATTTGCACCTAGTTTCTAATAACGAGATTAAAAAATAAAAAGGAATGAGTAGAAAATATCAATATCGATCCCATATATCCACTACTTCGTGGAGCTTACTATATAATGCATTCATACCATATCCGTTGCTGATAAGTCTGCATCGAACCATGGAGTTTTCTTTCTATATCTACACCAGTAATAGATGCAACCATTCATAGAAACCCTAAAAATACTCCTATTGATTAGAGTTCCTTTTGTTTCCAGTAAAGTCCTCGTTCCATTCCACCTTCAGAATAACAAGGTCAATTTGAACGTCCTTGCAAATCACAATCCCATCACATCACAAAACCAGGAAAAGTTCTTTCCTTCTTTGACAAAAGCAACGAAAGTGCCAACTTTCTCAACATACTTCTCCTCTTTCCAAACTATCCCAAACGCTTACTGTGCAAATTATTAACCGAAAAACATACAAAAGGCACGGACGTTCTTCAGTGTGCATTATCGCTCAATATAGACACTGACCGGTCAGTGCAGCTAGATAAGCTGAACTAAATGCACGGCATTGTCAAATTGGATTGATAAGCCCGTGCTATCAATGGAAACTGCAGCTTTCAAAGTACATAAATTTGGCATCACAGATTTGCATGAATATACAGCAAACAACTTGCCAATTCGCAAAAATAAGGGCGGAAAGGCCTAAAAGCATTTTCACTACATAGTTATATCACCGACTCACATGATTCATCGAGGAAATTCAATCACCGATTCTATATCTCATCCTTTAAACTCGAGGTTACTGAACCGCTCGGTAGCTCTTAAAGTAACAAATGATTACAACCGCACAAAAAAAGGGCAAAGCAATCAAGGCAAGAGCATCTCATTCAGCTCGTAACATCAACACAAACGAAACAAACCAACGAGAGAGAGAGAGAGAGAGAGAGAGAGACCGTAGCCGAAGATAGAGCCCATGAAAGCGCCGGCGGCAGAGTCGCCAGCGAAGCGGAGGAGGCAGACGACGGGAGGGCTGGTGGAACTGCTAGGGACCAATGCGTTCGGGGAATCGGCGTTTGAGCTCGGATTGGCGTCGACTTCAGCGTCGGAGTCGGTGCTAGGAGACATCGGCGACGCCATGGGTGAAGGACGGTATCGTATCGTGTCTATCGCCTCTCTCTCTCTCTCCGTCTCTCTCTAAAGACCTAAATCCCAAACAGGGTCCGAATCCAAATAGAAAGCAGTCTTCGTCTTCAAAAATCTCCAGGGCCACTTCGGAACGACGTCGTATTTACTGCCATATCTCCAACAACGGCCTCGTTTCATTTTATTCGCATCGCACCTCAGTGGCTATTCTCCATCCTCGGGTTTTTGGGGGCGACGGTGAAAAAGACAATTGGGGCCAGCTCTGAGTTGTTCTTACAGTGTCATTGACGATGTTTTGAACTACCCAGGGGGATAATTTCAGTAAGTGTATTTACAAAAGTTGTTTTTAATAAGAAAATTATTTAACTTTCAAAGCATATGATAATCAAAATTCATTATTTCCTCGTCACGTTCAATGGATACTTTTTCAAGAAAAAGTTCTTTTACCATCTTTCTCCATCTTGGACCAGTATCTTTAACCATGCTGTCATGACATAATGTGCATAGTTTGGTGTCTCCATAATTAGCTTGACAATTGTGGAGATTAGTCTAATTTCACTTGATTTCTCTGGGTTGCAGATAGACAGCCCCGTCTGAGGTCATTACCATCGGACTATTATCATCATCGGTATGCCATAATCGTTTATAGTCTGGTTTCTATGACCAGCCTCCTGATTTTGTTTGACTGCTTCAACATACGGATGGACAGCTTATTGCATCTCATGAATTCCTATGGTTCCATTTAAGTATGTATAGATTCTCATAGAATCGTCATCTTTCACCTGGAGCAGCCAGAACAGAAAGATTCTATTGTACTTAATAGAACACGAATAGAGAATGTGAATCTTTATTTCTCACCAATTAACAATTAATGAAGCACACAATAGCTGATGCAAATCGGAATTACAGAAAATGTAAGGCGTAAGAGATCCATAATCCAACATGGCTCGCTGCTGCTTAAACCCAAGTAGGGTCCAATGCTTGCCTGGTGTAGCCGTTGGGACGCAAACAGCTAAAACTGCGCACACTTGAAGTTGATGATTTTGTTCCAAGCTAACTAGTAATGCCCCTGGTACGTAGCTCCAAATTCTGCTCTCCATGCCTGATCATCATCATAATCAGTAGTTGTAGCAATGTCCGAATCCTCCCTGTGCAGCGATTGCAATGCTGATTGCGGCAATCGGCTCTCCGCAAGATATTGTTTCATCGTGATCATCTCCATCTTATGTTTTCTCTTAAGTTTCTCCAATTGTTTCCTTAGCTTCTCATTTTCTTCCTGTACAGCGGCTAAGTGTTCCTGCATTTACAAGGAATGAGGAAGGAGAAGGACGTCAGCACTTGGGGTCGCACACGGTATGCCGACAACTACAACACAAAAGCTATCTGCTGTCACGACTAAAATTAACTCCATGCGTTTGGTACTACGAGTAGAAATTAATATCTACGTGGTAAATTTAGCCCAGGAAATAGAATCCTCACTAGACATTGATTAGGCCAACTCATTTGCAGCACCACCAAGGAATTAAGCAAGATGAAACTTAAGAACAAATCAGTAGTACTACTGTCAATCTAATGGATGAAAACCAAGAATGCTAGCCAATTCGAGTGATCGAGTAGTTTTCAATCTAATGGATGAATGAAAGCAGTGCCAAAATTCTTATTACCTCAGCCGCTGAAGTAGATTGCTCAGATTCTCTCAACCTGACAAGCAGTTCTCCAGCAGCATGAACAGCTTCTGCAGTGTCTCTTAGTTGAATTTTTAGCCTTTTGTTCTCCTTTTTGAGCAGCTCTCTCTCCCTCTCCCTCTCTACCCTCAAAGCAGAGAGCTCTGCTGTCAGGGATTTCGCAAAACGAGAGCCTTTGCCTTTGCCTCCTGCTTTGGCAGCTGCCCTCCTCACCTCCGCAATTCCTTCCATAATTGCATGGTGTTTTGCTGCCAGGTCATTATACTTCTCTTGAAGTTCAGTGTAGTGTTCGACCATTCTGGCGTGACCAAGGACAGATCTATGAAGAGCATCATCCAATTCCTCGGTGCAATGTTTCTCTAACCTAAGCTCCATCTCCAACTTCTCTGCGCGCTGGCGATTTGATTCAATAGCAACCCTTAATTCATCTGTTAAAGAGATCCACTCACTTTCCATCTCTGTCCATCGCTGTCTTTCCCTCTCAATTTCTTCTTCATCATGTTGGGATCCTAAACAACTCTTCCGCAATTGAATGGATCGCAACAGCAGTGAAGACCTCAGTTTCTCAGTGGACTTGTCAGGACATGCATCTGTATAAGACTCCAATTTGCTCCTCAATGAATGGATTTCCTTAAGAAGTGCTTCCTTCTCATTCATATCAACAATCTTTTTATCATCCCCATGATGTTCCTCTTCTTGGACTTCCTTAATTTCACATTTTTCCGCAGCCTGTTCTTTCCTCTCCTCTTCACATTTCAGGAGTTGCAGATCTTTGCGGTCCTGTGAGTGCATCTCCTCTTTAGTTTGCTCATCATACGGAATGATTTCCTTCTTCAAAGCTTCGATGGAGTTTTGTTCCTTCTCATTTTTATATTGCTCTACCTATAAGAGTTTAGATGACAATCTTAAATCCTAATATAGTGAGTCTGTATTCAGTACTGCACAAAGCAGAAGTCAGGAAATGGTACCAGGCTATTGAGAAGCTCAATTTTAGCTGCTTGCTCCTCGCAGATTTTCTTGAGCTCCTTGGCGCTCTTCACATCCACAGACAAATCAATCTCTACATCCTGGTGAGAAAATCAGCACATATCAGTAAGAAGACACATACAGAAGTCCTTTTCACCTTTAAAGGGATGCAGACTTACCTTGGTTGTTCCAGCTTTTAGGTTTCTGGGGTTCCCTCCTGCATCCGCTGCCACAATCCATGTCTTTAAGCTGTCCTGGACCTCATTACTATCAATTTTAGATCTTCTTCTTTGACAAGATGCACAAAGAAAAAAGCCATATGGTCCATCTAAAGATTGGCTCTCCTCTGGCAATGTCTGAACAGAGGCATTGGTCCCATCGACTTCTGGACTAGGTTTCAAAGTCAGGTGTTCAAAAGAGAAGGCAGTTGCAGATTTGTTTGCTGCTGAATTTCTCTCATGGCAGTCAATAATTTCTAAGCCTCTGTGGAGGCTCGCGGCTAAAGACTCGGTAGGTCCTGGAAATAGTTTGCTCGATTGTAAGGAGGATCTAAGCTGCTGACTTTGTCTGAGAGACTTTCCTGGTTCATCTGGAAGGAATTTCTCGCTTTCCACTATGTTCTTCTGGCTTGCGAGAAGGCTTGATGAAATGGCTATACTTCTCCTTAGAGATTTTCGAATTTTTGGAGATTCTGTCAATGTTGGATCTTCAAGAATTGGAGACTGATGACATGAGATGATCGAAATGCTAGTTCTGAGTGCACAATCTGCAGAATTTAACTTGTCATGACTGCAGCTGACAAAGTTTTCTGCTGATGCAATACTGTCTTCTGGAGCGAGTTCAGACTGAGATTGTCTCGAATTAGTTTCTTCTGATTCAAATTCTTCTGGACAATTAGTGTATTCTTCACTTAAATCTGTCAGGCAACCTTCTTCTATAGAAGAACTAGGGGTGGAGTTTCCTCTCTGAAATGAATCTTTTGGCTTATTTTCACATGTCTGCAACTTATCCAGCTCTTTACATAGTTCCCTTACATCATTCTCGTCAACATTTATGTCATCCTCTTTTTCACAGTCAATCCGGGGAAGTATTAGAGACCGGTTAAGGCTCACCCTCAGTTGATTTAGGCTTTCACGTGCATTCTGCCCATGGAAGTATCTCTGCTTGCTTCCCATTGAGTAATGTGAATGGGACTTCGCTCTTATAAGTTCTTCCTGCCAGCAAAAAATGGTCAACCATAAAACTTCAATTTATTTCAGAGATATCATGAAAGTTACGCGTGTAGGAATGTCTATCATACCTTCAGTTGACGAATTTGATCGCTCAAATCATTCACGTCATCCTCTGAAATTTCATTTATTACTGGCTCATTTTTTATATATTTCACTCGTTGTCCCAATCTGAGGGTACTAAGTATTTCACTCTCGCTTCTGCATCACAAGCAGATTCATAGCTTTAGACAAAGAGAACATCACCCTCTGTCACTGCTTACATTTCTCTAGGATTTTTCATGAGCAAAGATGTTTGAAGATATGAAATTTTGGTTACCTTTTGTCTGGAGATATGGCACATATAACTGTGAGTTTAGAATTGCCACCAAAGGATTCTCGCAACAAATGTGTCAAACAGGAAGCTTTATATGGAACATCCTCGTCTCCACCTTGGCTTCTCTTAGCTAAAATATCGACCAAATATCTGCATCAAGGGAATGTGCAAAAGAATAAGCTAGCCACACTGATGCCAATCTTGTGAATAAAGCGGGAAGCTATTATGAAATTCCCTGCAATCAAAAAATTTCTATATGTTTTCATGAATGAAAAATCACTTTCTACAGCCAAAAAGATCTGCTACCCCTAATATATACAGTAACTTCGAAATGTTCCTTATCGCATGATAAATGCAATAATAGTTGTTCTGATGGTCTTTTTGAAAACAGCAATAAGGACAACCAGCATCATACCCGAGCTGAGATAGGGATTTCTTCACACTTCTGGCTTCTCTCACGCATTGTCTACCAGCATCATCAAGTTTGTTTCTATCTGAACCAGCAAGATCAACAAGGCTAATTCTGCTTGTTCTTGAACTACTGAAGCACTGGGATGATGATTCCTGCAACAGTTTTCAACGAAAAGGGGTGAGCTAGTCATGTAACTTGTGGGAAGATGGTAATTGATGAGCTCAAATGCATCTAAAGTCCTGGCATTCTAATAACATGTATTTCCACATGTAAAAATAAGCGTTTGTAGGGGACCTAGAATGTTGGGCTCTAGTATATCATCCATTGCAAGATATTTGTTGGAGGACTGATTTCGACAAATATCTCTTTGGCACCAAAGAGCAACATCACTCATGCCCTCATTAGATACAAAATTCATCCACTAGCAATTAGCAATGGCAAGGAAGTTTTCTACGTAACTACCTTGCACCAAGACTCCATGATGCAAGTTAACACAATGTGGGACCTGGAGCTCTTGGAGTTCACACTCGTCGCTCCCACTTTCCTGTTTGAAAGACCCTGCATGAAACATGATAGAAATGTAAATTTAATGAGCGAAAATGTTCTGTCAATAGATACCGGATTTGCCTTCTTAATGAGCATATGCCATGCTATTACCTTAATCAAGATTTGAATTATATCCTCATAGCCT
This sequence comes from Melaleuca alternifolia, assembly GCA_019926035.1. Lineage (NCBI taxonomy): Eukaryota > Viridiplantae > Streptophyta > Magnoliopsida > Myrtales > Myrtaceae > Melaleuca > Melaleuca alternifolia. Next base: position 1,324,486 of record JAGKPW010000150.1, read on the forward strand.
GTCACATATTCCTCAGTCAAATTCTCAACATATAGCCCATTCTTCAAGTCATCCTTTATCTGAAAATAGTAGCAATCCCCAAATTCCACAATTTAGAAGGCCCAGGTATAGAAAGAAGTGTTGATCACTCACAGAGAAACCTACGGTACAAGAAAAAGTAATGCACCTTAAGGTTTCGCTGGGTTGGATCAAGTAAGTCCCCTATTTGTTCGTTGTATATCTGTATTGGAAAAAAAACACCTTTAGCTGCATATAGTTGAAGCAGAATATTGTAACTAATGCTCAAATAATCAAAAGAAGGCTACCTCCAGAAAAGAACAGCGGCACTGATAATTGACTAGTTTGCCTTCAGAGTTCTGTTGCTCCTGTATCAAGTCATGAAATCCTTTGGACAAGATCTACCAACGACTTTTAGTATAGAGAATTATGGAAACAGAAACTTGACATACCCTCTCAATCTCAGAAAATAACATCTGAAAAATGCGTGGAACAAGACCTTGGGTGCTTCTGGATGAGGGTTCTTCAACAATTGAACTGGGTGGTCCCCACATTGTGTAAGTCTTTCCACTTCCACTCTATTAAGAACTCATTAGGGTTACACACTTCATAGGACAAAAGATGGGATGAAATTTAAGAGAAGTAATAGCTAGAGTGAGTTATACTATACAAATACCTGTCCATATGTTAAGACAGAAGTATTGTATCCAGCAAGCGCACTTTGTACTGAATGAACACCAACTGTCTGAAAGATATCCTCCTGTTTGAAACGAAAAACAGCATAGTATGAAAAATAATTGTTGGGCATTCAATTTTCAATCAGCAGAGTAGTAAAAGATTTTATCAGCCAATCTTGATCTCTCGCAATACTGGACAGGAACCATAAGCAGGGCTATATTCTTTGTAGTCTGCAGGGATGCCTCCTTAGTTGTCTATCGTACCTATTTCTTTATCTCCCTATTAGAGAGATACCCAGATAATTGGAGGTGCAAATGGAACGGCATTAGCGTATTCTTTGAGAAAAATGTGGAATCAGCAGCTAACCTGGCTTGAGCTTGCATCAAAGATGGAATCAAAAGTAAACTTGCGATCTCCAACTGACAGCAAATCGGATGAAACTTTCTTGACAATTCGATCTCCTGCTCTTTCGAATTCGTTGGCAGGCCTAATTCTCACTGCAACCTAGTGAAAATAGAAATTTGCAAACGACAATCAGATTTGAAGCACTCCATCGAGCTCGAAGACCTGATTAATTTCACTTAAAGAACCTTGACTGGTGTGTCTGGATGTGCCAATGCCCCAGATTTGTCTCCTGATGTTGCTATCTCTTTCTGCAAGCGTACCATTTCAGTTGAGAAAGTTAAGCTCTAAGCGACAGCAGATACCAAAGCGGTCAAGCATGACACGGCAAAACAAACCTCGAACAAAAGTCGTGCAAAAAAATTATTTGAAAGTGACCAACAATTTAGACATTTTAACTCCACGGTATAGGAATATTGTAGGACCACAGGCACATCTAAGCTCTACTGTTCAGACATAGCCAACAATAGCGAAGCAAACCTTGATGGACAAAATTAAGCAAAAGCACTTAAAACTGCTCGAAAGTTGAGAGTAGAACTGCAAAAAATCACGACAAACTGCTAGAATCTGGACTCCAGTACCTTAGTCGATGGCCGGGGGTCGGATGGCGCTTCTTGACCGTCAGATCGGGCGTCTTCACTCGACTTTCCAGGCTTTGGAGGAGGTAAAATGGTGCCGGAGTCCGAAATGTTGGCATCGAGTGGAGGCGTGTTTTCTGCATCTGATTTGGGGATTTTGGAGTTCTTGAGAGCTGCTTTGTGCTTGGTAGAAATGGATCTGGAGAGGAGGCTTCGTATGGAAGAGGCTGAGAGGCTTCCCTTGGATCCATTTGCCGGGATCGCTGTGCTGCTGCTGGACTTCATTGTTGGAGAAGTAAAATGCGTCTGCTTGAGAGAGAGAGAGAGAGATTGCAATTCAAAATGTTCGAAAGGGAGGATGCGGAGCGGACACAGAGAGAGGGTTTTAGTCGTTGGCTGCCAGGACCAGAAATGATGACCGTTGGAGATTTTGATTTCAATTCGGCGAAGTTACGTCATTGTCCATGACTTCTGCAGAAAATTTCGATCTGATCCAAGCTTTGAAATGTTGCCCAATAAATTAAACTCGTTACATTATGCTTTGGTTTTGTTCGGTTCAGTTTTTTCAATGGACTACTAGTATCCAAAGCCCTTTAACAAAAACAATAGGGCGTTTGGACCAACATTTTAATCTCGACAAAGTCGAAAGCCCAAAGCAAATGAAAACCTACTTTAACCTTTCAGCATTTTCGAAAAACTTAAGAAATTTGATTTTCTTACATTTATAAATATGTTAATATATGAACCTTCAAACTGTATAAGTTATGATTATGATTATTTTCTAATTTTAAACGAATTAAAAATTAGATTAGAAAGCTTAGATCTGATCATCCAAATAACTTTTCGATTGTGTTTCAACCAAATAGTATTTCTCTCAAAACATAATTTAGCAAGTAGCTTTTTGCATTTACCCAATACCTTGTAGACTGAAGGCCTTTTTATTTCCTAAAGCCCAAATGGTATTTCTTAAAAAAGTTGTTAATATAGGAACCTTCAAATTATATAAATTCTTATTATTATTTCTTCTAATTTTAAACAAATTAAAAGTTAGAAAGCTTTAATTTGATCATCCAAATGACTTTTCAAGTATGTTTCAACCAAATGGTATTTCTCTCAAAATATAATTTAGCAAACAGTTTTTGCATTTACCCAAAACGTTTAAGGCTGAAGTCATTTTCATTTCTTGGAACCCATTAACAAAGGAGAACCAAATGTAATCATAAAGTGTTAATATCAGAAAAAACTTTAAATCAATGTCGATTGCAATACAAATATTCTGAATATGTCATGAAAAAAAAACCTTTTGAGCTCAAAAAGTTTAAATATGGTCACTTGTGTTGTCAAATCACTTAACCAAGCCACCCGTCGGATTAGAAGGGCTACGGGGTAAAGTACCCTCCCGTCTCGCTTATTTATCAGCGTGGAATTGGATGGACGTTGCTTAGTACTGTTTTTGCCCATTCAAAAGTTCAAAATCGTTGCCGTTAGGTGGAGCTAGGCATATTGTCCAAAAGGGGCAGAGATGATTCACCATGGGAGATTACGGCTTGGGGGAGGCTTCCGATTTGGTTCGAACGACGAAGGCCCACAGGAAAAAAAAAAGGGTTAAAATTGGCCCGATTCGAACCAATTTCAATTATTTCGATAATCCAGAAGCTCGAAAGCGAAGTAGTTTCCTAGCACTTGATGCCGCAGTACCACTTCCTACATGGAGAGCGAGAATAGTGGTAAATCTGTACGGTGGTGAAAGCCAACTCTCGAATGCCATCACTTATGAAACGAACACCAACTCACGGTGGCCTCATTTCAAAACTCCACACAAGTAAGAGATAGATAAGTAAGAGATAGATTGGCAGGATGCTGCTATACGTAACTTTTGGCTCATTTGATATTCATTTCTTTCTCGGGTTTAACGGATAGGATGGCGAAAACTCCAGCCGACATGAACCGGATTCTAAATCCGATCATTTCCGAGATGCTCAAAATACATTATTGATATTTTCATGATCGAAACATCATATTTAACGAGCTTATTTATTGAGGAGACTTCAGTTTTTGGAATGGGAGTGAATCGTATTATATGCAGGCAACTATTTGGGCGACAGAGACGTGCGTTCCCCCACCTTCGTCAGCTTTCGTCTTTTCCCCATCTCCTTCCCCAGCACGCTATACAGTTTGCCTCGATCGATTGGAAAAAGATCGATAAACATATAGAGTTTGCATCTTTCCTCCTACTCCTTTTCTTCTAGTTTTTATACTGGGGCGTCGCTCGCAGCTCGTAATGATTCCAACGGCCGTTTTGTCCGGTCCTCCGACTTTATCTTATATGCGCCTCTTCTCATCCTCTGAGCACTCGTCAGAATTTCCAAAAAGAAATCGCATTCGTTTAAAAAGAGAAGAAGAAGAAGAAGTTGACCCCGCCCCATGCTTGGTACCCAAATTTCATCCCTCGATCCCTTCAACTATGCGTTGACTTGACTTCGAACGGATGCAACCTCGAACCCACGCCCACGGGCAGCTGCAGCTGTATCCTCCAAGAAGCAACCAAGAGATTTGAATGAATTCTCGATTGAATAGCATGCTCGGGCAACTGGGTTCTTATATAAGCGAGAAATTATCGATTAAACAACGACGAAACAGCTTGCAATTCTTTGCTTCTTTGGTCGTGCAGACATCTCGATTGCTCGGATCGGAAGAGGGCTGAAGTTTTGAGAGGCAGCAACCAAGTCAGACACTCAACTCAACTATTTCATCTCTACAAAATCACTCGCTCGATTCTTCCCGAGCTTCTTCTTTTTAAAAACGAATCGAAAAGCGCCAGACGACTTCATCCTCCCCCAAGTCCCCCCAAATCATACCCAAACCCATAACTATAGACAGAACAACATCATAATGACAAATCCGAAAACAAGCGGCTAAACAAGCTCCGCCAAAGGAAATTGAAATATTTGATCTGCGCACTTGATTCAATGGTTATGTACATTTTACATTCAAGACTCAGTTTTCATCTTCGTCGTTGCTGTTGATCCCATCAAAGAAAGGATCGTTGAGTAGCTCGGAAGCCGAAGGCCTGACCCTTGGCTTCCCCAAGCACTTCTCGATGAAAGCCTTCACTTCAGGGTCTCTCACTTTGCTTAGAGCCTGTGGCCTCACCCCGGATATCACCTTCTTGTATATCTTAGGCACGCTGTCACACTCGCTGTATGGAATTTCCACGGTCACCATCTCGAGTAGGCACATCCCGAACGAGTACACGTCGACAGACTCCGTGTAGTCTTCCTCAAAGAGCTCCGGTGCCATGAACTCCGGCGTCCCAATGACCGAATGTGCCGCATGGCTCTCGCCCACGATTGCCGCCAATCCCAAATCGCCAATCTTGACCTGAATTCAAACGAGGCACACAGCCACAAGTTATGGAAAAGTTAGGATTTCCACTGGTTGGTGAATGGGAAAAACATCATGGTTAGCTGTGAATAGGATCCTCCAATACTTTGGGTGGCATGCGCGAAAAGATGGCATAAATTAATGACAACTAGCAAGGCTCCAGCTAGAATTTTCATTACTTGCTTAGAAAGCATTAAACATAAAGTGTCATCAATGATGATTATTCTCTATTGGTTTATTTGCATAGACTTTTCTGTTTTCCATCTGACCCACCTAACAAATAAGAATTTCGGAGCAATTAACAGTGCTGTACCTGACCGACGTTCCCATTGACGAAGACATTGCTGCAATTCAGATCTCTGTGGATGATGCAAGGATCATGAGTGTGCAAATACTCCAAACCCTTCAAGATCTGCTTGGACCACTTCTTCAACGCCTTCACCGAGACGTGCCGGTGCTTTTTCCTGTACTCCCTCAGGTTCCCCGACGTGCACACCTCGGTGATGAAGTTAAGCTTGCCATGCTCGTCGTCGCGCCACACGTTGTGGAGGGATATGATGTTCCTGTTCTTGAGGGTCCGCAGGAGCCGGACCTCGGAGTAGAGCCGGTCGATCATCCCTGGGTAGTCGTCGAAGTTCCTCAGCTTGACCTGGTTCCACGCCACTTCGATGCCTTCCTCTTGGTCGAAGGCGCGGTACACTTTCTTCACCGCACCGGACCCGAGGAGCTCGGGGTACCGACCGTAGCGCCCCGTCGGGTCCACCTCCACGAACGGCTCGGAGTCCTTGTCGGACTGGTCGAGGGTCACGCTCGGCATCTTCAATTGAATCAAGTGCGCATGCAATTAGCATCGCTTGAAATATACACTCCATGATTTTGACGGAAAGAAATAGATGACATGAACTTCCACACATATCTCTGGAGAAACCACATAAATTCAAACACAAGTCATATTAAAATTGCTATTTTTTCATCGAGATCATTAAAACCCATAGAATTTCAGGAGACGATGCTGTCACAGAGATCGACATTCATAAAGATAGCTTCACTGGAATTGGCAGCGATCAATGCACATCTGAAGCCTGAACTTTGTTTTTTCACAATAATCGAACAAGGTGTAAAACACTCCATGCAAAAAGGTGAAAAAGAAAAATTTCGACTCCATCGAACCAGAACGTCAACCAAATCTCGATTTTTTCTCGCCTTTCTGAATGAATCCCGGGGACAGGAGAGAAAGGAAAAAAACAAACACGAGGCAACAAATCGCAGCACTTTCAGACTCCCATCAACTACCGAAATCAACGAGAAGAAAGACCCAAGATACTCACGTGAGGACACTCCTGAGGGAACGAAAGTTGGTCTCCGAGCGCCGGCGACCGGCGAAGCTCGAGCACTCCGATCTCTGAACTGAAGGAGAGAAAGCTCCAAAGCAGTGCAGAACGAGAGCTCCAACACTCAAAATCTTGGTCAAAGGCTTGTGGAATGCGTGTTGTGGGTGTATATATATACAGAGGAAAGAAATCGAGTTAGGGTTGGATTTATTTATCTTCTTTGTTTTATCTTTCTTCTTTCAATTTCGATGCTGGTGATTTGGTAAGATGAAAGCGGAAAAAGATCATGATCGGCGCAGAATTTAAAGGTGATTTCAAAACGGCGAACCGTAAATTTGACATTTATCGTGTTTCCCGAAACAGACGGCCGAGTGAAATCTCAGTAAATAATTTTTCACAGTGGGGGAATCTTTTACTAGTCTAAAACGCGGGGGGGGGGATCTTTAAATGAGGAGGAAATTGGTTGTGTTGCGGCGACAAGTGTTGGGTCCGACTTCCTCGTTCGCTCCACGTTGTCGTCGAGATTTCCAGGGATTCTTCGTGTGTGTATGCCTGCCTTGGAACCTTTGAACCGTCAACTGTACAGATGTACCGGATGCGCGGAGCTGCGATCTTGACCGTCCACGCCGGAGCTCGAGCCGTTCCTGCTGAAATGGACGGCGGCGATGCGTCCAGAGTGTTTATATTGCTGACTTCTGTTGGGCAGCACCCTAATGCGAAGTAGTTTACGTAAGTTAGAGAGACGCTTTCAAAATATATGCATACGATTGGGAAGCCTAAGTCAAATTTATTTGAATAGTTTGCTATTGTGCGAAAATCTTATCCGAAAGTCCATAGAACTTACGTTCGCGTAAATAAGATGTTAGTTAAATAGCTTTTGATTGCTAGCTATTAGAATATCCGCTTTCATGTCGACTAAGATGGCTTTTGCCCAACGCCTGCTAGTATTAAGGGTGATCAATTTCTTAGGTGGTCCAATTCCCCGATCTTTAGAACTGGGAATCTGACCGACTAGTATTGAGATCTAATCTGTTAATCTGGGTCGGTTCTCCGGCGGTCCAATTTGATTACGAAAATTCTAAAAAAAAATTAAATTTATTTACTTTTTGTATTTTTTTTTGTTAAAGTTGGGTAAGGATTAAAATTTCAAAAATTTAAATTGGGATATTTTCACTTTTTTAATATCTTTATGTAATAAAACGTAGAAAAAAACTATGAAAATTTTAATTGGTTCGGTTTGGCCCTCCTAAGAACAAAAGGATCGCGGGGACACTAGTTCCACTTTTGGGAACTGGCGATTGGATCGACACCTCCGGGAACCAGATCAAATCCGCCGATCCGAGCGACTCCCAATTAAATTAGTCCAACTTACTTGGTCCTAACTAGTATTATCCAGAGATCAGTCGTTTAAGGGTTGAGAGGCTCCACCAGTTGGTGACTGAACTAGGCTCGACTGTGTACTGACAATGTTGATCGAGTATCTAGTCAACCTCGAGGCCAAATGCCCTAAAATTTAATTAATGTAGTTTATTTGTGTCGACGATGTTGATTAAGTTTTCAATCGAATGTCGGCTTACGTGTTTCAACAAACTCCCTCGAGAGATTTGAGTTTGGCTCGCATTGAACATTCTCTATCTAGACTTGAAGGTGCATAGGAGAAATCGCTTGAATCTGATTAGCCATTAATCCGCGTATCTTGCGAATTATGTTCTTTTTCTCTAGCACGTTCTAATCCAAATTAGCAGCCTAATCTGTTTAAAGATCTTCATATTAACTATTCAAGTCCTTCTAGTTATGCTTCAAATCATTCTAGATTTCTGGTTCATCTCTATTAGGATTAATCTGATCTTTTGTTAAGAGAAAGAACATAATTTTTTTTCCGGTTTTGGTAGATTCCTAGTAAGTGTTAATAAAAAAACCCGGTAAAAGAAAAATTACCAGTCAATTTACCGACAATTTATTTACACTTAACAGCAGTTATTAATTTTTATTGGCACGGGAAAGAATCTGCATTCTTTTGCATTGAACAATAGAATACTGGTCTTTGTCAAATATCTTTTTAAAATCAAAATTGACGATATGATGATTAAAAATTAGTTAGAAATACTATTTTAGAATTTCGTGCACAATTTTATGAATGAATTAATATAATTGAAGGTTTACGACTGAATTGGTATCTATACAATAAATTTATATTACATGCTTTCTACAAGCGTGCATTGAAAATGCTTGGGTTAAAGGGAAATTATTACACGGGTGTAGTAAATAGACGAAATTGAATTCGAACCATAAAAAATGATAGACTTCACGTGATATGACGATCGAGAATTAATAATAAATATATAGATGGAAATTTTGCTCAAGTTAAAGAGATTAACATAGCTTGCAGAACATATTTCAATGATTGTGGGAATCGAGATCCTCCGAGAGCTCCTCTAAATCATGTTAAAGTTGGAAGGAAACGGTTTCAATTTTATTCTTATCTTTATAGATTCACTGTCGATGTACGAAATAAAGGACGGTTTTAATTGGATTATTGACTTGTGAAAGAATCGGTTATAAATCTAACTCCGAACACACATGTTGCCCATTTGACAAAGAATGTGCCGGACTTCTATTACTTTGACGGTGGATCTCATAAATTTTTCATTTTCCCCTCACTTTTGGCCATTTTTCCAGTCCTCTTAATTGAATGAACCGTCAATATAAAAACTTCTCCACTCACCTCTCATGAAGCAAAGCTCATTTTTAATCAAGTAAAATTTGAAAAGAAAGTCATGAATTTGTCGAAAGATCAAGTCAAATATCTCTTTTGGCTAGTGGCCTATACTATTCTTATGAATGGTCATCGTCGTGGTCGGCGTTTACTTGGTTCGAACTTTATTTTAACTTCTCCGGGGTCATCATCACCCTCTCACTCCGTATTTTGTTTAATCTTATTTTGGTTTAAGGCCGCCGAGCTTGATCAAACTATTGCTTTAATCGGACAACTAATCCTTTGATTAGACCAAGTTGGGCAAGTCTTGTCCGACCCCAACGTTAAAATATATCGATTTCAAAAAGACAGCGCACGCCGTTACCTTTGTGCTCGTTGGCGCTGTTGAGGAGACGGAGAGACGACCAGGTGCGACTCGTGAACGGGAGACTCGGCTCAGGTACAAACTGCACGGCGTAGTGCTTCTTGCATCGCGTTTGTGCATGCCAATGAAATAACATTTCAATGCGGTGCATTGGGAAATGAAGTCTAGCAAAGCCTCGTGAGGAAATTCAAGCCCAAGAGCAAACTTGGGCGAAATTGATTCATTGGGCTGCTTGGCCTGCCTTGGACCTGGCCAACTTGGGCTCAATTTCTAGAAGAGGTCCAGAGCTGGAATTGGTGGCCCACGGACTACGTTCTTCCCGAGCTCGGAAATCCGTTCACTGCTCATACATTTTCCAAAGTTTCAAAAACCTAGAACCAAAATAAATAAAATAAAGGGGGTGAAATTAATGGCCAATTGCCGTTTGGTACTAGGAAATTCTCATTTTCCTTTCCCATTGAGTATGAAATATGTATTTGAAGATACGTACTCTGATACGAAGGACGTCCTCAAAAGTATGTCCTATGATATCTCAAATCGCGGTGCAAATGAGAATCCGGTTCTAATTTTTTCCTCTTGGAGTGTCGGGCATAGAAAATGAGGAGAACATGTTCCGACCAATGTATTTCAGTTCATCCGAAATCGTTAAAACGATGGTATGCATTAAGAAGAACATGTAATCCAAAGCAGCCTCTAATCTAGGTGTGTATGCCCACTTTCGGGGAGATCTTTCGCCGTATATTTTCCAATCCTCTGTCTTCACCGTTGCTTTTTTTCCTTTTGGTACCTCAATGATTTGACCGCTCCGATCAAAGGCCTCATCGCCGCGGTTGCTTCAGACAGTAAAAACGCATCGGGAGATGATCATGGATGGATTCGGCTGAAGTGGCTAAAAGAAGAACACGGAAGCCTTTGCTTGATTAGGGTGGTGAAGTTCACGAGTCAGCTACTCCGTAAAGCACAAGTCGCATCTTCCCCCTCGTTGGCCGCACCTCATTTTGATGTCTCCCCTTTTGGGCCACATCGCATGGATGGAACTCCCCTCACTGATTTGGGACTTCTCTTCCACTTTTTGTGGCTATGCCAATGACAGCAGGCAAGACTTGGGTGCTGGCGGTAAGCTCTGAAATGTGGAAAGTGAATTTTTGCTTTCATTTTGTTTTTCCTGTTAAAATTTTTTATTTGAATTTTAGAAGATTGCGGAAATAATGTGTGTGGATTTACCCTTATTAATATAAGATAATTTCTTAAGGATTATAAGATTATTCGTGAGAAAAGTTATGATCGTTATATCGCGGGATTTGAAAAATGTCGGGAGTTGAAGAGTAAAAATTTATCCAAACAGACTTTTTATAAATGCCTGCATCGAACTAGAGGATGCTTTCGATGCAACTCCCGCCTAACAATAAGGGATTCCAGATATTACTTCGACTTTTGTAAGGCCCTTGAAAGTTATCTAGTAATGGCATATTCGAGATTGCAAATTCATAGTGCTTTCCATATGATTTGCCTAACATTAACGAGATTAGTTCAAATTTTGTTCGGTTTTTGCAAGTTATTTGATAATAGTTATTATCAGAACCACGACATCTCTTTTATAACTGTTTATATTATAAAAGCCATAGAATATTGCGGACTTAAAATATGTATTGCCAAGCACATGCGCCATGGTACATCATGCATCGATGTCCTCTTATAACAAGCTTGGTGGATGAGAAAAAATTATCTAAATGTATAATATGAAAACGATTCATTAGAGAAAATAAAAGGAAAATTGATGGGGATGCAAATGACATGATATGGTCATTGCATGAAATGAGTTCTCCCTTATTCGCTGCGGAACTTGAAGCTTACTCATACATTGAACAATAACTAGTAAATCTAACATCAATTGATTGGACCAATAAGGTGTTGTCTTGGTTTGCAAGGGATTATGCCCATTCGCTTGCGACCTTGAGTTCAAATCTTATCAGGTGCACTCTATAAATAAAATCTTAAATGCGCTAAATAGATCTAGGGGATTATAACCCTTACGATTGTCGAAAGAGTTGGGTCGGTCAAGATATGCGAAAACTAAATTGAATATCACATGACTAATGGCTTAGCCTCCTAACAAGGAGATTAACCAATTATACGTCACATGAGATCATCATTAGTTTAGGTTGCATTAACTATTCTAAATAAGCCCGTCGATCTATATTGATACGAAACAACCAATTCGATTTGCATAGAAAAAAAACTACACATAAAATGCTACTCATTCGGCAGATCATAAATTTTTCAAAATTTTCTCCTTTAATATGCTTAACTAATACCAAAAGCCTTATTAAATAAATGTTGACTCGAAGATTTTAAAATTGGGATAGACCGCCGTGATTTTCATGCGCAACCATGTGACATCGATTTGTGAGAAGTGTTAATAGACAGCAACGTACGCATACCGTAGAATTGTTTGACGAGGAAGCACGGAGGATCTAAACCCAAAACAAAGAACGGCTTTGTCACGAAACCCAAAAAAGATAAGCAAACAAGCGGAAGGTAAAAAGAGAGGAAGAAGAAAAGGAAAGAGGGAGATAATTCAGTTTCATCGCCACCGGACGCCAACTAGAAAAAGTAACCACCCTTTCTCTAAAATGACAGCCCAATCACCTTCCAGATCCATTGTAACAGGTCAACCACGTCTCTCTCTCTCTCCGCCCGTCGTCGTCGTCCCTGACAGGCTCCGCACGCACGCACACCCCCGCGAAAACCCACCCCGAAATGACGGAAATGCCACTAGTGCAGCTGCTACTTCCCCCACCACCCCCCCTCCTCTTTTTGACTCCTCGCGGCACCGATTCTCGACGAAAGGATGGAGCCTCCCTCTCCTCTCGACTCCCGGGACCCTCGCCGGAGCTCCGGCGCCGCAAGTGATCGGGACCCGACCGGTTCGTTCCGCAATTCTGGTTCCGGAGCCCCCGGCGGCCGCGGCGCCAGGTACAAGCTGATGTCGCCGGCGAAGCTCCCGATCTCCAGGTCGGCTTGCGTCACGATCCCTCCCGGGCTGAGTCCGACGTCTTTTCTCGAGTCTCCGGTTCTCCTTTCTAATGCGAAGGTCTGCATTTTGCTTCTGTCGCGTTGGGATTTTCCCTTCTTCGGTTGAGGAGGAAGTTTAGTGGGAGTGCGAGGATAGGAATGGAGAATGCGACTCTCTGGAGTTACTGAGGAAGGTCGTATTTCATAGAATATGTACTCCTTTTGGTTACTCGGGTGAGAACTGGTGATAAATTTGAATTGTGAAGGTCGATACTTGGTTTTGAGAGCTTATCGAGAGTCCGAACAGCTTATGGCTCGGTTAGGACTGATCTCTTCCCCAGTTTTGAGGGGTCGGGGGGCCACGGTGAAGAGGCAGAGCTATGTTTGTTTTACTCGAAAGTTTCCAGTGTCAAGGAAATGCTCCGTTACGTTTGAATATGCGATGCTCCTTCAGAGTTTGAAATGAGAGATTGTGTTCAAGCTCTTCATAATTCTAGATGAACTCCCTGTCACATAGGTCTAGATTTCTTTATTGACTTATAGCTGCCTGGTGCTTGCTTTGGTGGAGAATCTTTCGGGTTGAACCTTCCAGGTGACACGATTTGCATGCTTAATTTTAATCGACATATGCTCTTGCTTTAAGAAAAGTTGGAGATTCTCAACGCCGTACTTGTCTGTTTTCTTGTTTCCTTTTTAATGAGGCATCATACATCTGATGCTCATGCTTAATCTCTCCTTGGCGATTTTATATTATGGGTGCTCATGATGGAGCCTCTAGATTCTGATGCTCACCCTTGTACCATTTGGTGGTGGTTCTTTATGCCTTCATAGAGTGTCCACTGGAATTTAATCTTGGAATATTACTCGGTGTTAAGCTTTTGAACCTTTCCCTTTCATGATGGCAGTGTTGTTTCTTCACATAATGAATCCTCCCATTTCTTGTCTCTTCTTTTAACGGTGGGTTTTGGTCTTCTAGAAACATATCCACTGTCTATGGGGAGCAAAGAATAATGTACCAATAAGTTTTGAGTTTTTTAGTCATCAGAGATGCTAAAATGACGCGCAACCAGAAGGAGGATGGGTCCATTCAATGACGAATTCCTGCTGTCTGCGAGAATAAACAAATATTCCTCTACGTGACGCAAAGATCCACTTGAGCACAGCTGAAATGTGGTTATAAGACCTTTGTTAAGTGGGAATAGAATCGCAGTAAGGAAGTACAGAGCTATTAGTTTGCAATCAATGAGCAAATTGTCATGCATGGCAGATTACACTTCATATATCTTGCGACTACATACGCACCTATACTTTAAAGTGTGCAGCATCATAGGAGTACAAACCTATCGAGCATTGAGGTTCCTGGGCGGGCCTTTTCTCTTTTTCTCTGATGCTTATACCTTCTATAGCTGCAGCTATTCCTTTCATGTCGAGCTCTCTTCAGTTTCCAGTATGGTAGCCTCTGAACACGTCTAATGTGCCCTGGCTTTTTCAGGTAGAACCTTCGCCAACAACTGGTTCCTTTGCAGAGAGGCAAATGCTGCACGGTTCTATTGGATCAACAACCAGTTTGACAAACAGTCATCCCTCCTATCCTGATAGATTTGATGTAAAAGAATCAGGCTACTTTGAGTTCCAACCCTCACCAAGACCAAATCTGGTAATGTGCCAAACAAGAGGATTCTTGCGACATGTGTACCGAGTACTGACTACTGAATGGTTCTTTTTTGAAGCCTTTCTCTAATTGGGCGAATTTTTGGCATTTGGAATTTCCTTCATATGATTTGACACTATGTTGTACATTTTTTGGAATAGAGCATCCACCGTCCCTTTAAGATTTGTCATCAATAGTTTATGTCTAAAAAGTTGTGAAGATGTAATTATTGCGTTGTACCTACAAAACCTGATGAATCTTTGGCCCTTTATATGTAGTAACCGTTCTGTCCTTTTTACCTCTCATGCTTAAGACAGTTACGCCATACTATAGTCTGGATTCTCGCCAGCATGATTTCCTTGTATAATTGCCAAAATTTCTCTCCTCCTTTTGTGCTGAAAACAGACTCTTCTGCTTTAGGATAACAGTTCAGATAACACATAGGAAGAAGTTCACTGTCATTATTGCCAGTGCAGCCCCGCATGGCGAAGCTTTGTCTATGGTCATTCCTAAAGACCTCATCCATTTCAGGACGACAGCACATTTGAAGCATAGGCAGAACCACACTGTCATTGTCTCTAGCTTCTCACATGCTAATGCTTTGTTGACTGGTCTTACTCTGTTTGTTGCGGGTTCAGTTTTCCTACGTTTGCTGCTATATATGCCAATATATGTCTAGTGGAAATTTTTTTACAAAGAATACTATGTAAAAGTGTGGATATCCCTCCATATCATCTGATTTGGCTTGTTTACTTATAAGGGCACTGCAGAATTGAATCACAACAACAAAGAATCCATGCAAGTCCATAGCCACTCTCAGACGCACTCGTTGGCATTGGTGCCTTTTGTCAGAAGTGAATTGGCAGTCTCATCCGGTGAGTTGAGTCTTTCCACACCTGCTAAATTGGTTCCTTCTGGGGCTAATCCGCCTAATGAGGTTGATTCAGAGGAATCGAACCAGCAAGATCAGAAAGGAACTGGGCCCTCCATCATGGCTGAGAGATTATCTGATGATGGATACAACTGGCGAAAATATGGACAAAAACACGTTAAAGGAAGTGTGTTCCCTCGTAGTTATTACAAATGTACACATCCTAACTGTGAAGTGAAAAAGCTTTTTGAACGCTCCCCTGAGGGACATATGACTGAGATTATTTACAAAGGAACACATGATCATCCTAAACCACAAGCAAACCGGCGTGTTACTGGGGATACAATGATGCATATCCGGGGAGAAAAATCTGACAATCTTTCGCCTTTAACTGGTGGTATGGTTTTTCTTTTTGCATGCTTTCTTGGCCAACAAGCTCAAACAGAAGTAATCTCACTTTTATTCCTAATCCTACAGAGACTTCATCAAACGTCCATTACCAAACTTCCAACGACATTGAGCCAAAGAGTAGTACTCAGCCATCTGTGACAGCTGCGAATGAGGATAGTGTTGAAGGTGCCGCTTCTTTCTCATATAGGATTGATGATGAGGTTGATGAAGCTGATCCTTTCTCAAAGAGAAGGTATTAATTTTTCAATTTTTTTTTAAAAGCATGTTTAATTCTTCTTTCCTTTATCCTGAGTGAAAAGTGATACGTAACTGAAGCTTGCTCAACAGGAGGGTGGACATCGGAGGGTTGGATGTCACTCCTGTGATTAAACCTATACGAGAACCACGCGTTGTTGTACAAACTCGGAGTGAGGTGGATATACTGGATGATGGATATCGGTGGCGCAAATACGGTCAGAAAGTGGTGAGAGGCAACCCAAATCCACGGTATGTGATGGGACTGCTTATCAGATGTTGATTAATGTGCTCATAGTCAGTGTTCCTCATCCATATAACCCCATCATCATGGAGAATAGTCGGAGCTCTACATGCATCTGTTTGATGTTACAATTAGATACTTAAGGATGCAATGCTTGTCTTAATAGATTTCAAGTTGTTTGCAATCCATTAAATTTTGTTGCATGAACATGGCTTTATACTGCTTAATTTTTTTGCTTTGTTCCACCGCGAAAGATGTATCTTGAGCATGAAAGTAGAAGATTAGTGCACACTTTGATGGTCACTCTTCCAATTCACGTGATTGATTGCTCCCAAATGATGGATGTGAACCTTTATTGAGCTTCAAAATCCCTTTCCAATGTTGTGCATTTGGGTTGGAATGCGGGTTGTGTGCATCTTTTGGCCAAAAGTCTTGGGCAGGGCAGGGGCTAGCCTCAGAACAGCTGGAGTATATATTTTATTGTCGAAGTTAACGAAAGATGTGCATTCTAGCACTGTTGGATCTCACCTTCCTGTGAATAAACTTTGACAGTCATAGCTGCAGAAGAAGAAAAGTCTTCCCTGTTTATTTTCATCTGCTAATTTATGAGGAAATCGTAATTAGTGTACCGGCCTTTACTGTTTCTTAATAAAATAATAATTACTATTTGGTTCTTTTAATACAATGCGTGGTTAGTTCCTCAAGATGGACGATACTGTTCATTTGCTGGCCTGATGTTATCCTCTGGCCTGCTACAGGAGTTATTATAAGTGCACCAATGCTGGGTGTCCTGTTAGAAAACATGTAGAGAGAGCATCCAATGACCCCAAAGCTGTCATTACAACCTATGAAGGAAAGCACAACCATGATGTGCCTACTGCAAGAACAAGCAGTCATGACATGGCAGCACCCACTGCCCCAGCTGGACCTTCAAGAATTGGACCAGAAGAAGGGAACACAATAAGCCTTGATCTCGGAGTCGGAATCAGCTCTCCTGTTGAAGTCAGGTCCCCTGAACTGCAGGGTTTGCGACATACTATGCATCGGCAGCTGGTTCAAAACCAAATCCGCTTGAAAAATTCGAATATGAAGGTTCTACAAGCGACCCCAGTTTCATCCTATTATTGTGCTGAAAATTGCGGTGCCACCACTTATTGTAGTTCAACAGAAGATTTGAGAGGAGGCCAAGGTGTGGACATTCCACCTCTAAACCATTCTTATTCATATCCACAAACCATGGGAAGAGTAATAACTGGGCCATATAATTGTTTACCCCAAAACCAGTCCAAATAAGATTCCGCGGCTTTTGTTATAACACCACATAATTAAATAGCTGTTCGTTTTGTTAACTGTTGCATTTCCTTGTTCAAATGTATGAATTGCTTATATTGGGGTCACCAGGGGCTATTCTGCTTTGAGTATTGCAGCCCAGGAAGCCAAACCAATCTATGTTTACTGATAATGTCGACATTTCTAAGGTCGTCCATCGAATCCACACATGGTGACTATAGTATCAGTACTTTTTGTCATTCAAACATCTAACTTATGTCTGGTGTGCACCAATCCTCGACAATGAATGTCACAAATTGAAGACTTCGAGCCCCTATATTTTACTTGCCCATATTCTTAGGTAGCGCATGATTCAGTTTCTATCTAGAAACTGGATTCTGGATAGAATTGGATTTTTCTGATTCTATGCCAGAATGAATTCTGGAAGAAAGAAACGCGTTTGATATGGTTAACGAATTTCTCATCCAGAATGAGAAATCTGTTTGATTTGGTAAAAAAATCCTGTTTCTGTTTCTGATTCTGTTTATGTTTCATTTAAAAAAAAAACTAAATTTTATTAGATTGCAAGATATTCATCCTATATTTATATATATAAAAAATTCATCCTATTAAAAATTAAATACTTATTATTTAGCCCAAAAATTGACAAAAAATTTTCACATCTTTGATTGTAATTGAAATCCGAATTCTTTTTAATTGCATAAATCGTAGTATATAATAATTCCTTAAAAACCTATGGGATATGAGGATATCCAATATTAAGAATTCTTATTATTTAGCCAAAAAAAATTGATAATTTTTTTAATATTTTTATTGTAATTGAACTCTGAATTCACTTTAGTTGCATAAATTATAGTAGTTAATAATTCCCAAAGAACTAAGAGAGATGAGGATGCCCAATATTGAGGTAAGGTATTTTTCCTGTGGGCTTTGCTTGGCCAATCCGCCAACATATTGAGTAGAATTAAATTGGAAAATTGATGATATTTACTAGTATTTTTCTAATGTTAGAAAACTTTATTTTTTTTATTTTTTATTTTTTAATAATAGGAAATATGTTTTATTTTATTTTTGAATTTTTAATACTTTTTTAATAGGAAAATTATTTTATTTTATTTTTAATACTTTTTTTAATAGAAAACATGTTTTATTTTATTTTTTAAGCTTTAATACATTTTTTGAATTTTTTTATAATTTCTGAATTAGGTCTGAATTTTTTTTAGGATTTTTAGGATTTTTTATTTTTTTATTAATTTTTTATTTTTAATTCGAAAAAGGACTTCGGATCCGGTCGGGGCACATTCTCATTCGAGGCGTGAACGTGAGAGAGAGAGAGAGGCATTAGGGCAAAGAAAAGAGGAGAGAGGCTTTTCAGAATCCATTCTCATCCAATGATCAAGAATGAGAATCTCATTCTTACTGCAAAATCCATTCCAGATGAGAAAATTCATCCGGAATGGATTTTCTTAAAAAATTTTACCAAACGCATTTCTCATTCGGAATGGATTTTTTTCCTCCAGAATCCATTCCGGATGAGAATTGGCTGCGCATCATGCGCGCCCTTAGTCACCGAAACAGCAGCACAATAAATTTACATAGAGTTTGCAATGATAAAAAAAGTCCTGGAATGAAAATAGAAATCTGCCTGGTAAATCCAATAGCCCCTCATAACGGCAGGGCCTTTTTTGAACACAAGCATGAAATGCAAATGGCAGCCAAAATTGCAGGACGACAAGAAGTGCAAAATCTGTTAGGATTTTGGGATTTTGCACTTCCATTCTGCTGTTTCCTTCTCCTACTGGCTTGTAGTGAAGACGTAGCTACGTGCGTCTTCCTGGCGAATTCTTTTGCTGGATAGCAACATCAAAACCTATAAATTCCCTGAGAATACAATCAAGCATTCTTAAATCCTTACTTTTGTCTTGGCTTCCCTGTGCCACTGCACTTAGGCAATCACGTAGAGTCGAGAATTTCCCCATGAGCAGAGCTGGTGAAAATGACGTTCGTCGTATCTTTTATCACTGTACAATCACTGGCATAGGTACAACGCTCTGTACTGAGATAGTGATTCAAAACTGACTAATTTGCAGCCATAATGATCCAAATCGAAAAGAAGAATCAGGCCTAGTAAGAAATTGACGAACTACACATCTGAGATTGTTTTGAGGTCTTGTTCTTTTTCCAATTGAACTGTAACTTTGAGTTCGAGCGTTAGTCAACATACATCAGAATCTATTGTTCGGTTACTCAACTGTCACAAAAGGATCAGAGATTGTCTTTATTCGGTAATCTTACTGTGCCACAGTGCACGTAACTGCAGGCTGAACCAAATCAATAGGCAGAAATCTTTCTTCCTACTTAGAGAGAGAGAGAGAGAGAGACGTGCAATGTTTATTTCCCTCGACCTGAAAGTCAGACCGCGGATGTACACTAACATAATTTGGCAACCCGAGAAGCAAAAAGAGCGCGACGACTTCAGTTATCTGACTAGGAAAAGTTTGCATGGCAAGCCTTGCAGCAAAAGGAAAATCCGAGCTTGAGGAGATCATCCACAGTAATCATGCGAGGGAAAGATATCACGGTAAGTACTGCTTCTATATTCTCAACAATAGATAATTAGGCTCCGTTCGTTTCATGGAAAATATAGCATATCCGGAAAATATTTTTCAGGAAGTTATTTTTCCGGAAAATAACAATATTTTCTGGTGTTCGCTTAAAACTTAAAAATGGACTGAAAAATATTTTCCGCTATTCAATGGAGAAATGTCAGAGAGAAGAGAGAGAGAGAGGGAGGAGTTCGGCTGGGGAGGGGAAAGAGAGGAGAGAGGAGAGAGAAAAGGGAGAGAGATGTCGAGAGAAGAGGGAGAGGGAGAGAGAGGAATTCGGTTGGGGTGGGGAAAGAGAGGAGAGAGGAGAGAGAAAAGGGAGAGAGAGAGAGAAAGGAGAGAGACCTTTAGGGATTTTGGAAAATGTTTTCCTTTTTTTTTTGAAGGAAAACGTTTTCTTCATTTTAAGAAAGATATTTTTCATTGATTGGAAAATATTTTCCGTGACAAATTATTTTCTGACCCCAAACACCACAATTTCCGGAAAATATTTTCCGAAAGAATATTTTTTGTGAAACGAACGGAGCCTTAATCTTTTTTTTTTTCCGATTGGTAAAAATGAACATCTAGAAAAGCAAGCGCACGCACATGTCCAGCCCACCCTCTAACATATGTACTGGTAGGTTTATGTATAGCTTTGAACGGACGCTTTTGAAACTTGATACTTTTAGAGCTTACGCATGGAGACTCATCAATGAAGATACTTCAGAAGATTGTCAAGTCAGCAGTGCCGAAAGCCACAAAGAAGCAAAGAAAATCGGGAAGATTCTCAGAGTCAAGTATCAGAAGAAATTCTTCCGAGGTATGAGAAGCAGAGGGAGATGGCCAAAGCTGCATCTTCATTGCAAAATCCCGAGAAAGTTTGTAGATGACAACCAACTGCTGCGGTTCTACGGCACGAAATTGGCCTGTACCAACAGAAAGCAAAACTCAGTCAACGAACTCTGCTATGAGCTCAACTGCTGAGTCTGTGGGATTATAGGTTCGCATTTTGACAGAACACACTAGAAAACACGGGATTCAACTGAGCAGAAGCAGCCAGGTATTGACTGAGATTGTAAGCATTGTTTCCAGCATCAAGAAAGCAAAGAGAGGCATGATAGTTTGCCGTAAAATGGCTCGAAGCATAGATAGAAATATGATGTCGAAGAAAGAAAAAAAATTGATGCAATTGATTGTGTCATACAGAGTTCAAGTTCAGACCCTCTCATTGTAGAGTCTTAATGCTGTATCGCCATGCTCTGTCATAGTCGATGGCTAATGTCAAATTAGCTCCTCATAAGTTGCCACTTTTGTTACTCGTCTTCCAACTTGATTTGACTATCTGACCATAAAGATATGAAAGAGAAGGGCTAAAAAGGGCAGGACCAATCTCTTCAAATGCTTGATTAAAGAAAGTCTCGGAGATCTTGTCGAGCAACATAAAAACTACTTAAACAAAGATCCTCGCAGTTGTACCGGTTCCAGAATTCTCTGCGATCTGAGGGTCCAGGATACTTCGTTACAAGGGCTTAATACGTAAGTCAGACACAAGAACATCATTTAGGAAAAAAGGGAACCGTGAAAAGGAGAACGAAGACAAGTCTGATTTATTTCTTATATATGATACTACACCTATAGCTGATCTTATAGACAGAACGAAAACAATATATATTGGAGAGATATGGAAAACTCGAGCATTGAAATATCTGTCGCCTCCACGCCGAAGAAGCAACAAGAGGTCGGTTCATCCAGCCAAGGTACAGAGCCTCGTCTCTCTCCTTCGCTAAACTACGTCAATCAAAAGGGCACTGTCTCAAGATTCCAAAACGCATACATGTCCCACCAACTATAGATTTATGAGAAAATTACATAAATAATTCTTAAAATTTTAATTCAATATACAATAGGATACGTAAACTTTCAATTTATTCAATATAACTCCTAAACTATCTCAATATGCAACTTTTTCACTTATTCAATGTGATTCTTAGATTTTCAGTACATGATCAATTATAATTCGTGTATTATACGTAAATATTCAATGTAGTCCTGTCGAACATGTATTAATAGTCGAGGAATAGTCTCCTCCGAGAAATAGTCAAGGTGCGCACAAGCTGGCCCGGACACTTCGGTTAAAAAAAAACATGTATTAATAGTCGAAAAGACTAAATTAAACAAATTAGAGATGGCGTGTCGAAATTTAAGGATCATTCATGTCGTTATCCATATATTTATAACATCATATCGTGGAAAATGATGTGTATTGATACTTTACGATTATATGAAGGGCTAGTACAGCGGAATCCAAATGCCGATGTTATATATATGCTTTTAAGGATAACCTAAGGCGGATTTTAACATTTGTCGTATGCCGTTGTTGGTTAATAACTCTCTGGTGTTTCTTATGATGTGGCAATCCGGAGGCCACTGGCGAGATATAATCCGATTATTTGCTGGCTTGTCCATTACGTTTGGCAGCTTCGTAATTCAGTAAAGAAGAGAGGAATTAAAGGTTCGGATCCAATCCCGAGAGCCGGCGGGGATGTAAACCTCTCAAACTCGGATCGTTGCATGCATTTACAAATCCTTCAACTAATTTGAGAATTTGTGTCACGAACAACCTCCCCACTTTCGCCCAGTAATCACTTACGTGTCTATATTATCAACGATATCGGAGATGCGAAGGAGTTCAACCTTTCAATATCACTTTACACATAAGCATCAATTATCCTTATATTCCTTATTTGTGAAAATCTCTCGAAAAGTGCAGACATTCGGAATTCTCACACTTGCCCAAAAACACTCAATTCAATCAAAAACTAAATTACCCAAATCTTAAGCAACATTTTAAGATATATATATTTTTTATTTTTATTTTTCAATTTTGAGTCGACTTCAAAGTCAAATATACACAACGTAGGTGGCTCCCGATAGTGGTGATCAAACTTTGACGTTTCGGATATTACTTTCTCCGTACGCGAAAAAACATGCATAATATCATTTTTCAAACGTAACATCATGAATCATTTAACAAAAAATTCAACTTCATTTGATAAAACGTGCCATCGACTTTTAATTTGTGCCTGAAGATGTAACTTGAAAGTTTGATATAAGTATGGGATCTCCCAAAAGTTCGGGGCGAATCGAGTTGGAACGGTAACTTGCCCTAACTTGGCTAATTTAAACCGGCACAAATCCTCATCTCAGCTAACTTTAATCCAGTTATCAATACACTCATCTTCACTAAACTCTTATAAATTAACGATCCAAGAATCCTAATTAGAATAAACTTCAACCAGCCAAAATCCTTGCCGCCGCAGCACAATCACCGGTGGACCGTCAGCCGAACAGCTTTAGTTCTATCTGTTCTAATCATATCGAATTTAATGTACGATGACCAACCCCTCGATGCAGCTGATCTAAGAGGAGGATCAGCATGACGTAACCCGACCGTCCTGTCTTTTCTGCAGTGTTCTTCATTCGCTTGAACTTCAGACATCTCGACCTGTATATCGACAAATCTTGCACCATCGTTTGGTGGAAACCGTAAGGGACTGCTAAATTCAATTGGAGGCAGAGGGTCAATGGAGAATCAATTGTTTAAAGGGAAGCCTGAGAAGATGATTGGAACAAAGAATAATTTTCGGGGTGCCAACATGATGTCCATTCTGCCTCAGATTATGTGTTCGACTAACTCTCAGTGTTAGCCCATACCCGAGTAAAGATCCCTTCATGAATTCACACCCTGAAGTTGCCATGCTTAGAGGGGATAAGGGCGAGGGAGATAACACAGCAAAGAAACAGAAAGATGGTTTGGGTGGAAATGTGGTGGAAAGCTTAAGAGACACATCTAACCAAAGTAATTACACAGTGAAGCTAAAATAAGGTTATAGGAGTTGGAGGTGGTGGGTCAAATGCAGTCAATCGCATGAAAGAAAGTGCTATGGGGGGCGTGGAGTTTTGGATTGTTAATACAGATTTTCAAGCCATGAGAATGTCTCCTGTGTTTCCTGAGAATCGTTTGCAAATTGGTCAAGAGCCGACTAGAGGTCTTGGAGCAGGAGGGAACCCTGAAATTGGCATGCATGCTGCCAAAGAAAGCAAAGAAGCAATATAAGAGGCTCTTTATGGCTCAGATATGGTCTTTGTCACGGTAGGTTGTACATTACATGTAATCTATCTTTCAGCTTGCAGTTGCAGTTGCAGTTTACTATTGATAGTACATGCAGATTGTTTTTAGATTGTTGTTTAGATTCCCCCCCCCCCTCGGCTCTCTTTTGCTTGTTAAGGACTTATTAAGCGGCCGTAAATGTTGCTTCCTGATTCATAACAGGCGATGAACTTAAAAGAGAGAGCTAGTAAATGTTATTATCATTCATTTAACAGCCATCTCCCTTGATGTATCTAGGACCAAGGTATTCGATATGCCAATATCTTGGTTATCAATCATCAGTTGAAACACAATTTTGTGGTGAAACTGCCTTGACCATAGCGCTAAATAAATGGTTAATCTGGATCTCCAATGCACATAGAGAGTGATTATTGGATGGACTAATGTCTTGCCGCCTTGCTCACTGACCTGCCTCGCCGCTCGCCGCCCTTCGTTGCCCTAATTGGTTCATTAATATGTTTTGTTTAGCGATCTTGGGTTGACCCTAGAATCTCAAGTTCAACAAGTCAGTCACCGGTCTCAAAAATTGAGGACCGACACTGTGCGGGTTGGTCCTAAGGTTGAGTAATGGATCGACTCAACTCGGGCCAGGCTCACCCCCAATGGTACGTAGCTCTGAGATTAGGCATGTACCCTCGCTAGTGGTTGCACGAGCATGGTTTGTGCTGAGGACCACTAGGCCATTCGCCGACTCGCCTTTCTTTTGTTAAATTAATTTTGGAACATTGCTGATATGTTTTGCAAGTGAGTTGATTGTCACGTAAGAAACAAATCAAATTGGTTGGAGGGACTAAATCAGTCTGGTATAAGGGCTGAATTGAACGAAATTGGAATTTAAGGGGGTCAATACAGGACCATCTTTCAAAATTTCCTCTAGATAGTTCGGCGGCGGCGGCTAGAAAAACTGACTGGGACTGCGAATTCCCTTCTCTTCTCGGGGCGAGGCTCTTCCCACAAGCAAGCCAAAAACAGAGAAGGAGACAACCTCGAGAGCTCGAGTTCGATCCTGTACTTGGTACCCGAAAGGAGGAAACCAAAACCCACTGAGTAGAGGGCAAAAAACCCCACATTCTTCCAGTTTCTAATCAATAATCTCAAGAATGACGATGAGCAACTTGCGCGCCACCTGATCTCAGCTTGCCCCGTCTCAGCTTCTTCTCCTCAATCAGCTCGCGCAACAACTGCTGTTGTAGCCTGACAATACCTATTTCGAGTACGGATGGTCTATATCGACACCTAATTTTTCCCGATCTAGTAAGTCATTTTCTTGCCTAATTTTTAAGATGATTGGAATTGATTAGAAATTATAAATTTATTTGAAAAAAGTCTCAAAAAAAGATTGTTATTAATTACAATTAAAAATATTTTCTTTACATTCTCAAAAAAAAAAAGAGAGAAACAAAAAAATGAACGACCTCGGCTTGGGCCCAAATGACCTGGCCCACAGCCACATTCGGGCGGACTTGCCCGCTCGAAGCCCATTTTTCTGGGTCTTGGCCCATTCCTCTTCTTTTTCTCTCTAAAAAGCCCTAGCTCGCTGGATACAGTGGCAGACGCCAATTTTAGTGGGGAGCCGGCCAAAAGGGGAAAGAAAACGTGTGTGCAAGGGGGAAGGAAAGAGAAGGAAAGAACATAGGAAAGAGGGCGTCTGGTTTTAGAACAATGGGGAAAATAGGAACAGAAGAAAAAGCAGAGAGAGAGAGGGGGAGAGAATGAAGGGAAGTAGCAGAGGAAGTGAAGAAGAAAGATAAGAGAAAGAAAAAGAAAAGAAAGAGGAAGAATAGGCGAAACTGGTTCGTTCCCGTCGTTTGGCTACCGTCCACTAGACCAAGACACAGTCCACGGCACGCCCCACGCAAGGTCCCTCCGCCGAGACTCTTCCACTCTCCGGTAAGTCATAGTTCGTGTTGGTTTCTCTTACCTGCCCCGAGGACCACGATTTGGGTGCGTCGTGCGAGCAAACAGAGACTTTTGGTCCCCTCTGGCCTCCATAGTTCGGGTCGGTCCGAACCTGACCCGGTTTCTTTTTATTATTATTATTATAAATAACATAAAATAAAATTCATATTTTAATAAAATGATAAAAAAATAAAAAAATAAAAATAAAATCCTAAAAAAGTAAAAGCTTTTAGGAAATCCAGCCGAGAACCCCCGGTCGAATTCGGATCTGACCCGGTCCTTTTTTTTTAAATATATATATATATATATATATATATATATTAATATATAACATTTTATTTTTAAAAATATTAAAAAGTTAAAATTTGGTTTAGTGAAGCTAGTCTTGCTTGAAAAATTAAATCCTAGCTTTAGGATGGGCTTAGTCAAATTAATTAATACTAATGTTTAAAAATTAATTATTCATTGGTGCCCTAAATTATATGCTTTATCAATTGTCTATGAATGCTTAGAAGTATATTAAATTCTAGCATGATTTGATGGGTAGCTTATGAGAATGACTTGAGTTAGTTAAATTATATGAGTAATTGTGAGGTCATTTATTTAAATGATATACGCATTGTTGATGATTTGCTTTGCTAAATGCATTGAACGATTATTTGAATGCTGAAATCGAGACCTTTTGGATTATGGCTCGTGGTAATGATAGGGAGGTGGCTTAAACGGAGACGAGGTCATTAGGTCGAAGTCCATCCGATCTTAGTCTTGTAGAGATTTATAAAGAAACCTTGTATTCTTATTACCATATGAGCTGTGAGTTTCTAAATTCTCGTAGTCTCATTCAATTATTTGAGTGTTTATTTACCGTATCGTATTTCAATACTTTAATTGTTTATTTCTCGAAACGTCTTTCTATAAATTGTGTATTAATTTATTTTCTTAATTTCACTTTAGTCTAGATTTGCATGAAAATGATTTTATAAGAACAATTGCATGAACACTTAGTGAATTTGAATGACCTTTAGGGTTTTAAAAAACGAGCAATAATGTGTGATCATTTTAGATTAAACGACTAATTAGTTAGGTATCAAAAGAGCACTAATAAAAATATTAGCATAAACAAGTCCCCGGACCCTAAAATTCTCTGGTTCTGTAGGGATTGAGACGACACTCCTACGTATCGATCTGTTTCTAGCCGACCCTAATAAATTAGTAGCGACTTCTAGAAATATTTTAAGTTATTAATGAATCTCTAAAATCAAAATACCTAAACGTTACACGAGATATGGATTTGAAAGAGTCCATCCTCGTTAGGATTGAATTGAACTAGATTATTATTAGAGTCATGTTTTTAGAAATGCCGATTCGGATGTCTTTATAAGCGATATATCTAAATCAACCTAGGACTGTCCATCTTGGCGGGAAAAGTTCTGGTAGGTGGCGATAGTCTCTAGCCGCGCGAATGTACTAGTTCATCGCATTCCTCTTAAGTCCTTTTTATCTTCTTTTGCTTTCGCCCAAGACCCGAAAGGAGGAAATCAAAACCCACAGAGCAGAGGGCAAAAAGCTCCCATCTTCCAGTTTCAAATCAACAATCTCAAGAATGAGGATGAGTAGCCTGCGCACCAGCTCGATTCCCGATCTCAGCTCGCCCCGTCTCAGCTTCTGCTCCTCGATCAGCTCGCGCAACGACTGCTGTTGTATCCTGACAATTCCCATTTCGAGTATGTATGGTCTCTAACCTCGCGAAATTGCCAAGACTTAAACTGGTTCATCGCATTCCTCTAAGTCCTTTTTATCTTCTTTTGCTTTAGCCCAGGATCCTCCGCGCGAATGTCCGTACTTTGTGCCGTTCGATTCCGTCCTTGCATCGATATACACAAGGTGCTCCCATTTTGCAACTTATGACGGTCTTGAGTTCTGATGAAGTAGCTTCCTTTGGCTGTTTGTTATTAGTGCCCTTCATGTATGTTCTGTGCATCTGTTCTTCTGAGAAGGGCGAAAAGGGGGACAAAATTACGGGGGTTTTGCTATCGAAGTCCCTATCTTTATAAGCTTTCAAGGAGTGATCTTCAGTAGGTGTACGAATAATTGCTTCCAAAATTTGTTTAGGAAATGATGCGTTGAAATTTGGATGGGTATTGGTGGGTCTGACATTGCTCTTCAGATATAGTGAATTCCCAGCTGGAGACTGACTTACTTATCCCTGAAATGCATCTTTGAATTTTGCATAGGGATGGTCGCTGAAAGTGTATTTCTTTTCTTTTGAGTTTTCTAATGTTAGGAGTCAATAACACCTAATTTGTTTATTCTTATTTGCATTGACTTAGCTCATTTGTCGATTTTTCCATATACATGTTATATCTTTGGCTGCTCCATATATTGCATTTACGTCAAGAGCTTCCATCAGATAAGTTTTATATGTCTTTTTAAGTTGCCTCAGAAGTCAATTTGCTTGAATCATTATTTGACCTGTTCTGTTGCCTGTTGTTTATCATTGGGTAAAGAAGGCCCATGCTATGGTTGAGTGGAGGATGCTGCAAGTTCCTTTTCAATTAGATGCATCATTTGTTGCATGGTCTTCCATGGAGCGCAATCTGCACCTTCACTCAGTCAATGTATCATCCAGTTGATCAAATTCAATGTATCATTGTCAGGGTAAAGTGAAACAAATTGTGGGGTCGACCCTTTGTGATTTGAAGGATGATGAATCTGCTCCTGTGACCAATTTTGAATCAGATGCATCTTCAGCAGAGTATGCAAAATTATACCGAGAAGATGGGCTAATAGGTGGTCATGTAATCATGCTTGGAGCAGATCCTCTATGCAAAGCTGCAGCTATTGAAGCATTGCATGCATATCCTGGTAGGTTAAGTTTTCTTGTCATTAATTATACATACTTGCGCAATTACTTATATGCAATTTGCACTGTAGCTTAAGGGTTTTGCTCCAAATGCAAACTCAATAGAGATTAGGTGTTTCCTGTTCCACCCTTATACATTGTCCTTAAATTATAAAATGTATTTTCTATCTGTTTCTTGTTTTGCAATTCAGTTACTTGTATTTCGCTAACAGCCATAGAAAATGTAAATGCTTATCCACGTGATTCTAAATGAAAATCTGGGGTTATGAGATACCAAGGTTCATGGCTCTTCTCCTCAATAACTTCCCCACCTTACCAGACTGTTTATAAGCAAAAGTAAAAGAATGTTTTCTGACATCTGCTAGGCTTGGCAAAAGTATATTGTTCCAGGCTATTTATGAGCATGTTTCTCTTCATTAATCATGGTTTGGTAGTTAAAGGCCTGTGACTACATTTTTTCTTATCTTATTGTGGATACTACCGCCTGAAACTTACAGACGTTTCCTCTGCTGAACTTATGGCGAGGACTTCCTTATGCTAGGGGGTCTGCAAGTAGGAGGTGGAATCAATGCAGAAAATTGTTTGAATTACATAGAAGAAGGGGCAAGCCATGTCATTGTAACATCGGTATGTCATTTTTACTTTAGTATTTCCTCTTCTCTTTTGCCGGAAAAAATACTCGGCATTTTCATTTGACCGTCTTTTTCTCATTCTTATTTCCTTTCACTGTATCGCTTGGTATTTAGGGAAAGCACGGGATAAACAGAGCAGTAATTGCAAGCTTTTTGATATGATAATTAGTTTCCAGATCTCACATGAACATGTTGATTCAAACTGTTTGATCATACAAGTTTTAGCTTTTTGACAGTATCATTCCCATGCTTCTTTACGCTCACAAACTTACGGCATAAAAAAGTTTCCTCATTTCTGATTGATGGGAATGAAATTGAACATTATATCTGTCATACTTCTGCATGTTAGCAAAATTGTACTAGTGAGTGCAATTGAGCTCTTTTCGTTTATATTCTTGTAACAGTATGTGTTCAATAATGGACGAATGGACCTTGAAAGGCTTAAGGATCTTGTGCGTGTGGTGGGAAAAGATCGTCTGGTGTTGGATCTTAGCTGCAGGAAGAAGGTTTGATATAGTGTTTTCTTTAGAAATTTTCTCTAACTTAAGCTTTGCGAGGAGATTAGGTTTACACAGTTGGCATATCTTCTTTGGAGGAACTTCTGATTTCTTAAACTTTCTGAAAGTCAGTGCCATGTGCTGAGGGTGAATTTTACTTTGGTGTCAAACTAGCTGAACAAAGTTTTTATTCAGGCCAATGTTTCTTTTGTTTTGTTCTGCTCTTTTTGTTTTTTTGGGTTCATTAATTGAAGTTATGTTGTCTCCGCTGCTGGTTTATGTCCAGGAGGGTAAATATGCAATTGTCACTGACAGATGGCAGAAATTTAGTGATGTATATCTGGATAAGAAGATTTTAGAGTTCCTTGCCAACTATGCTGATGAGTTCTTGGTCCATGGTGTTGATGTGGAAGGAAAAAAGTACGTACCTATCATTCCTTCTCCACTGATTAAAAGGGAAAACCTGTATTAATGCCTTGGTTTTTCAATTGTCTACTGCTACCAATATATTATATGCGACAGTTTAAGAGATAACAATAGGTATTAGATGTCACTGTTTTCTGTCACTTTGAATTGTGATTGATCATTTTTACTGCTGGAAGACTAATAGGAGGAAGAGGATTTTTTTTTTTCTTGTGCTTGATGCTGAGCCTTTGCTTTTTACCCCATTATAAGAGTATGTCTATCTGGTAAAAAGTGTTATATTTCAATACACACGAAATTTTACACAAGATAAACATGATTTTGTCTCAATAAATGTTTTAATTATTTTTCTTCACACTGACCTAGAAGCTATCAATTTTTTCCTTGGTGGTGTTCCAAGCTTCGTGTACACATTTTTTTGAAGTTGCAAAGCACTTGTAGAGTGGTACTGTAAAGAAATTCCTCTCACATGCTAATCAGTCTCTTATTTATTCACCATTTATGTGAAAAATAACATCTACTTAACCAACAGCACATTTTGATTTTCTCTTTGATCAATTAGAGAAAACAAGTTCCTGGTTTCTCTAATGTTTTTCTCCTAAATTTGTCTTTGATCTTCAGATTTTGGTTGTCATGACTCATAGCTTCTCAATGTGGATATCCTTTAGTTCATTTGTTGCTCTAATATAAAGAACCCAATTCCCTTTTCTGTCAATGATACAAGTCCAGAAGCCATCTCTTACCAATCTCTTAAATAAATAGATGCTCTCTTACAAGGACATAGACACGTCCTTTGCAATATTGTTTTTGATTGTATTGGTAAAATAATTCTGTGATTTGTCCCAAGAACGTGGTATTTTATCACAAATTTTCAACTTATAACGGTCGGGCAGTGAGTCAATGCTGTCCATGACAATAGTCCCCTTGTGATTTGCAATTTTGACTTTCACTATCTTTTAAGCGAATAGTCCCATTGTGCTTTGCAGCTTCGACACTGCATATTAATTGTACTGATCTCCATGAATCTAACCTTGTTTTCTTGTTTACTATAGACTAGGAATTGATGAAGACCTTGTGGCTTTGCTTGGCAAGTACTCTCTGGTAAGTCGTCCATGAATTACCACTTATTTGCTGGTATCTATATCCTTTAGTTATCATTTGGTTGATAATGTTTCATTCCAGATTCGTGTTAGAAATTCATTCAATTTGCCATCAAGATGGACATTTGCATGTTTAGTGCATAGATGGACCGAGACCTGAAGTTTCATGAGTTGTCTGATGGCGAGCCTCACCTAGGCCTTAGGTGGATCTAGAGATGTGGCAAGTCATGTGATGGCCTTTTTCTTTTTTACTTTTTTTTGAGCTTCCTACTGCATTTTTGATATCGTGGAAATGCTATTGTTTCTTCACTTTGTTAGCAAGACGTGTGTGTTTTCATTTCATCACTGAAAAGAATTCCTGTTCTTTTCACTTTGCTGTTATCCGTTGGTTGCTGGGCATCTAGAATGCATGTTCTGCATGCAAACGTTGACACCAGCCAGTTTTGGATGTCAGATTCCAGTGACCTATGCAGGCGGTGTCACGGTAATGGAAGATCTGGAGAGGATAAAAGTCGCTGGCATGGGCCGTGTGGATGTGACAGTTGGAAGTGCTTTGGATATTTTTGGGGGTAATTTGGCGTACAAAGATGTCGTGGCATGGCATGCTCAGCAGTAGGCCTTGCCCGTTTAGTTGTCTCTTAAACATTATTTTGTGATTCTTCGTCTCGATTTGGCCGGTCACCATGTTCCCGCACGACTACCAGATTGAGTTCTTGCTTGCCTATTCAGCATGTAGACAGTGAGACTATGGACCAGATTAAGATTGACACAGAATACACTAGAAAACACGGGATTCAGCTGAGCAGAAGCAGCCAGGCATTGACTGAGATCGTAAGCAGTGTTTCCAGCATCAAGAAAGCAAAGAGAGCTATGATAGTTTGCCGTAAAATGGCTGGAAGCATAGATAGAAATATGACGTCGGAGAAAGAAAAAAAAAATGATGCATTGATTGTGTCTTACAGAGTTGAAGTTCAGACCCTCTCATTGTAAAGAGTCTTAATGCTTTATTGCCATGCTTTGTTAGAGTCGATGGCTAATGTCAAATTAGCTCCTCATTAGTTGCCACCTTTGTTACTCGTATCCCAACTTGAGTTGACTCTCCGACCACGACGATATGAAAGAGGAGCCAAAAAGGGCAGGACCAATCTCTTCAATTGCTTGATTAAAGGAAGTCTCGGAGATCTTGTCAAGTAACGTAAAAACTTCGTTAACAAAGATCCTGGCAGTTTTGCCTGTTCCAGAATTCTCTGCTATCTGAGGGTCCAGGATACTTCGTTACAAAACCTTAATATGTCAGTCAGACACAAGAAAATCATTTAGGAAAAAAGGGAACCGCGAAAAGCAGAGTGAAGATTAAAAAGCAGAACGAAGACGAGCCTGATTTATTTCTTATATATGATACTACACCTATAGCTAATCGTATAGACAGAAAAAAGATATATATTGGAGAGATGTGGAAAACTCGAGCATTTAAATATCTGTCACCTCCACGCAGAAGAAGCAACGAGAGGTCGGTTCATCCAGCCAAGGTACAGAGCACCGTCTCTCTCTTCTAGCGTATACTTGTCGCAGTAAGTCGACAGCAAACTCTTGATCGTAGCATTCACAAAGGAGCTTAAAGGGTAAGGACTAAGACCAGCCATGATGAACCGCAATCTCCACTTCCCAAGTAACTCGTGACGCTCAACTCTCTCTATCCCCTCGCATGCTATCAGGTTGACAATATCCCGAGCAAGACAATGCTGCTCGACATTGACCCGCTCCTTGTGCTCCCTTGGCAGAGCAATGTCGATGGATTCAAATATTGCCAAATAGCAGTTAAGCGTCTCAAGGAAACGAGGGAAGAACGGGGCAGTGTTCGTGTTCAATTCTTGCTCGACAAGAGTCACAACTTTCGGGGACAAGCTCTTAGCCATCCTTATAAGCCTATCACGGTGATTCTGTGAACAGACGCTCTCATCAGGTATGTGATGCAACATGAGGGGGAAATTTACGGCTACACCCTCTCCAGCTCGAATTGGCAGGTGTCCAATTTCAACCTCCGAAGCGGGAACTCCACAGGCATGGAACTGAAACGGTACCCTGCAGGCTTCAGCAAGCCTAGACAACCTCTGGCTGACAATTTCCAGGCCTCCTCCACGGGCATAAGCAGATCCTGAATCGTCAATCCCGGTTATTCGGACACAGGGTGGCCCACCGGGCCGTGCCGCAAGAGCCTGAATCAAGGTGATCCACTGGCTTCCCTGAGCAATCTGAAAATCAATTATATGGATAATATTTTCATCCTTCATGGCTTCTGCAATTGCTCCATTTGCCGACATGTACCCAAACTTGAAGTAAGGGCATATTTCATAGAGAATGTGCATGTACGATAGGAGCTCGGCACCAACAGGCTCTTTGCACTTTAAAGCTTTGTAAATAGAGCTTCCCGAACAGGCCAATCTCGCTATGAGCCCTTCCAACATGTACGCCGATAATCGTTGGAGCGGGTCACCAGAAACTGACACCAAAGGGCGTAACTCTGACACCAACCACTCAAATCTCAAGGTGTCGTTGTCTTCGATTGCGTTAGCGCAAGCACAGAGAATCTCCTTTAGGTCCTTCCTGGAAACAATCTCCATCAACTCATTCCATGTCTCAGTCTGTTGAGACATATGGCCAGATCCAATCAACAAGTTCATATCACCTGTGCTCGGCCTGTTGGAGTCGGGTCCTAGCATGACGGTTTCCAGTTCTCGCACTTTTAGTTCAAGGTCACTCGGATGGTTTTGTGCGCAAGAATCAGGCACGGATGCTTGTTTCGATGAGGGACTTCCATCAGGGGAAAATTTCACGGTTGATGGGGAGTCGTTTATGTGATAAGGTGCGCTTCCCAAGGATGATTCCAGCGTACAATTCCCTTGGCTGCTCTCATCGGAGCATGAGAGATGGTCTAAGTTTGTGATGGGAGACCAATGAGAAGACTCGAGCTCTTTCCCGGGCAGGTTGTAGAACCTGTCTGAACCATCCCATAATCTTGGCTTTTGTGAAGCTTGCATCAGTACCAGTTTGCCGAGTGCTCAAGGACAAAATCGAGGATTCGAGCAACCGGCAGATCTTTGAAGCACCAATGCTATCAAGCTCAACATTTAGCTCCACTCTGCATAAGAAAAAGACAGATCAAAACAGCATATTCGGCTTCAGTGCGCTCTCACGGAAGATTGGAAAAGGGACTATTTCAGCATCAGTGGCAAAGCGAGCCCTCGCCAGATCATATATGGACAAATTCTCCTAAGCTAATAGAGGCTACACATTAAACAAGCTGATTCGACTAAGAGTTAAACTGACTCAGGAGGAAAAACGTACAACATGAACAGCGCACGAGGCAGAGTGGTGGTGCAACAATTAAATCTGGCTAAATATAATAGATTTGCCGACAGACTTCAGAGTATGCTAGTAGAAAAATGAGACACCTTCGACGCATAATGTCATTCTCAAAATTAACTATTTGCATGCAGTACAATCGGATTGGATTCAAAATTCTTTATTTGAATTGTCATATGAATTTACAATCTAACAAGCAAGAGACAAATGACTAATCAGGCTACAGGATCAAAAACTTTTTTTTTCCTGGGAAAAGTTCAGATACTTAGAAGTGATTAAAAGGAATAGAAAGGCATATCGATGTCAAAAGGCACCGCCGAGAGAACAACTTTTTCTTCAGAACAGATAACATGAGCTTTTGCCAACTATCTACTGCTGAAACAAATATCGAGTTAACCTAAACCTCCCTGCAGTAACCACATCTGAGCAACTGTGTGAGAGAGAGAGAGAGAGAGAGAGAGAGAGAGAGAGAGAGAGAGCCGTTTCTGAAAGCAAAAGACATCGAAAGGACGCCCAAGAACATTCACATCACACTAAAAATAAAACCAATTTAGGCCAAAGTTGAAGAAGCAAAAGATCTTAATGAAACAAAAGGAGAGAAATGAAGTACGACTACCATATAACACGCTCCGCCAAAATGAGAAAAAGGAACAGAAGGATCAGAAACTTACAGTGAACCAGCGAGGCACAGGCAATTGCAGGACAGTATTGTAAGCTCAAGTGAAGATGATAGGAAACGAAACGAAATCACGGTAAGACAGAATTTTGATGGAGACCCAAGTCTTTTCTGTGATCTCGAAATATAATCCGAGCCATCTGCTTCGCTTCGAAGCTCCGCAGCTCAACACCAACAAACTCCGGAGAACAAAAGGCGAGAAACGCAAAGACAGTCCCGTGCCTGAGAATGATGTTGGCCGTTTTATAACGAGCCCATTTAACTAACCCACCTTGTGTTTTCGCAGTATTTTCACTACCGCCACTTAATTCAAATAAGATACGCAGATAAACCATCCGTCATCGACGGCACGTCTACAATCCTAAAGAAGGGTGGCATTAGATTTACATCAAAGTGTGGTCAGATTCGATGGTCGAGAAGGGTGTCATTGGATTTGACGCTCTCGAGCAAATTCTGTCCTTTAAATGCACACGAGGCGTACGGCCTCGAAACTCAAGATGGTTATTGTCAACGGGCCATTTGTTCTCGCCGAGGAGGAACACGAGAAAATGCCCAAAATCAAAATCAAAATCAAAATCGGGAGAAGAAGAAGTTTGTGATTCGGGTTTCCAAGACGAACAGAGGAAAGGCATCAGTAAGAAGTCAGCCCACCGTGCGGTCGGTCCACGCGGTTTGCGCCGAAGCTGTGAACGACATGTTCTCCTTCTCCGCTTTCCTCGTCGACATCAAAGTCCACGTTCCTTTGGCCAAATCTTCAACTCCCTTCGCTAAGCAACGTCAATCAAAAGGCACTGTGTGAAGATTCCAAAACGCACATATGTCCCACCAAATATAGACTTACAGAAAACTGACATAAATAATTCTCAAAATTTCAATTTAATATACAATGTTATTAGTAAATTTTTTATTTATTTAATATAATTTTTCAATTATCTCAATGTGCAATGTAATTCAATACAATTCTTGGACTTTCTATATATGCTCAACTTAATTTCTAAACTATACGAAAATTTTATATGTAGTTCCGTCGAACATGTATCAGAAGTTTAAAGATTACATCGAACTAATTGAAAATTCATGAATCACATTGTGCATCAGATCGAACTTCAGGGACCGTCTATGTCGTCATTCCTAAATTTATTTCATCACAATGATACTTCATGACTATATGAAACGCTATTACAGCAGGATCCAAACATTGGTGTTATATGCTTTTAAGGATAACCTAAGGCGGGATTTTAACATTTGTCATATGCAATTGTTGGTTAGTAACCCTCTGGTGTTTCTTATGATGTGGCAATCCGGAGGCCACTGGCGAGATCTAATCCGATTATTTGCTGGCTTGTCTATTACGTTTGGCAGCTTCGCAATTCAGTAAAGGAGAGAGGAAGAATAAAGGTTCGGATCCAACACCGAGAGCCGGCGGGATGTAATCCACTCAAACTTGGATCGGTGCAGGTGCATGCATTTACAAATCCTTCAACTGATAATTTGATATTTGAACGCGACTGAACTCATTTGAGAATATATGTCACGAACAACCTCCCAACTTTCGACTAATAATCACTTAATAAGCATCTGTATTATTAACAATATTATAGATATGAATGAGTTTAACCCTTTTGAGATCGCTTTACACATTCACATCAATTATGCTCATATTCCTTATTTGTGAAAATTTCTCGAATAGAGCAGACATTCTAAATTCTCACGCTTTCCCAAAAACAATCAATTCAACCTAAAACCAAATTAAACAAATCTTAAGCAAGATTTTAAGATGAGTTTATATTTTTTTTTTCAATCTCGAGTCAACTTCAAAGTAAAATATAAGCAACTTAGGTGGCTTCCGATGGTGGTCAAACTTTGACATTTCGGATATTACTTTCTCCATATGCGAAAAATATTCATGACATCATTTTGCAATCGTTTAATCATTCAAAAAAACATATTCAAGTTGGTTTGATAAAACGTGCCATCGACTTTTAATTTGCGTTTGAAAACGTGATTTGACAGTTTGATTTAAGTATGCAGTCTCCCAAAAGTTCGAGGCGAATCGAGTTGGAACGGGAACTCGCCGTAACTTGACTAACTTATACCGGCGCAAATTCTAATCACAACTTAACTTTAATCCAGTTATCAATACACTCGTCTTCACTAAACTCTTATATACGAACGATCCAAGAATCCAAACTAGAATAAATTTCAACCAGCCAAAATCCTTGCCGCCGCAGCACGATCACCGGTGGACCGTCAGCCGAACAGATTGAGTTTTGTCTGTTCTAATCATATCGAATTCAATATACGATCACCAACCCCTCCATGCAGCTGATCTAAGAGGAGGATCAGCATGACGTAACCCGACCGTCCTGTCCTTTCTGCAGTGTTTTTCATTCGCTCGAACTTCAACGTCGGGCTCATGACGATTTTGATTTGAATTTCGAGGAATCTGTTCCAAATCCAAGGGAGAGCACAAGAATTCCGAGGATGTGATGATGGATCCGAAGACCTTTTTGGCCCGCATAATCGCGAAATGATTAACAGCTGGGCGTCCAAGGAGGCTGAATCGGTGTTAAAAAGAAGGATCGAGCGATCAATCAGCCCAAAGGAGAATGTCCGAGACAGATGAAACGTGGATGAACAGGAAGCAAGAAAAAAAAGAGAGGGTCTGCTCGTCCG
Source organism: Melaleuca alternifolia (assembly GCA_019926035.1). Lineage (NCBI taxonomy): Eukaryota > Viridiplantae > Streptophyta > Magnoliopsida > Myrtales > Myrtaceae > Melaleuca > Melaleuca alternifolia. The sequence continues at coordinate 1,362,540 of JAGKPW010000150.1, forward strand.
ATGAAGTCGATGATGGACTAATCGAAATGGCTGTCCACGTCGATCTCCGGTGATGGCTTGCATAAGGGGTGACGTGGGAATTTGGGGAAAGTCAAGTTGGCTTTTGTGTGCGCAGATTCAATCAATGTTGATTCCGAGGGAAAGTCACTATAAAAGAAAGTCATAAAGCTATTATGCTAATTCAATTATTGAATTTTTCAATTATACTAATTGAGTCCTAAATATTTTCAAATTTTATCAGTTTGGTCCATTGATCTATGTTAACCGGAAATCCCTCATGCAAATCTTTTTTCTTCCAACTCCGGCGAGGTCGCCGGTCCCTTGGCAAGGGCCAACTCTCTTTGGACTTGGTAGAAAGAAAAAAAAAAGAGAAAAGAAAGAGAAGAAAAAGACAAATGAAAAAAAAATAAAAAATTCAATATTTTTAATAAATCTATATATAATTATCCGCGTTAGCATCGGCGTAGCATTACTGGTGTTTGCATTAGTGATTTCTTGCTAAAATTGATTAAATGGGCTCAAATCAACAAGATGTAATAATATTTAGAATTCAATTGGGACAGATGAAAAGTTTAAATTTAAATTCACACGAGTACAATAGGTTTAGAACTTTTTTTTTGGGGGTCATTTTCTCATCAATTCAGGGACAACTTGACATCTTGGATGTACCTCGGAAATTTACCTTAGATGAATCTGATAAATAAAACTGAAAAAAAAAACGTTAATTTCTTTCTCAACAACTTATAATTTACTTTGTCGTAAGTCTTAAATTTCACCTGTAGTCATCAACCAAATCCAATGAATTCTTCGGCAAGATTATGCGGGCGGTGAATTGAAGACATTGAATCAAGATCTGAATCTAAACACTAATCTGCAGAGGTGGAGGGCCATCATCGCCATTGAAGCCGAGTGGATACGGAATGAGACAATCCAAATGAATGTAGGCCGTTCGTGTTTGTTGATGGGTCTCTACTTTCCAGCAAGGAAGATGCAAAAGCAAGTGACGTTTGAGGTCTCAAGGTACTTTCACAAGACTCACATGGCAGATGGGATCCAACTGAGAAAACTAAGGCAAATTTTGTTCGTAGGTCACTCTTGATCTCGTTGCTGCACAGAAATGGCGTATGGGTATTCCAATGCGTCTCCTAAACAGATTCTTTCGCAATCCGCTGTTGATCCTTTTCCTTTTCAAGTCTCGCGTCGGATTACATGTTAAAGGTTCGAGTACACGGCACGGTTTTATCCCCACCGGCGTTTGGTCCTAGTTCAATTGTTCAACACTTTTAGCTTTTCCGATTTAGCTTTTCTTGACTCTTGTCCTAAATGTCAAGGCGCGGTTGCACTCATGCCAATGGGAGATGGGCCTCCACGGACGACCACGACTCCGAGTCCCTAGGTCCCTGTCTTTATGGCGCACTGCAGAAGTCAAACCTTTCGCTTGTCAGTACATCGACAAGCCAAAAGAGGTAGTCTCTTTTGTATCTGCAATCGTCGTCGTTTTCTTGGCTAGATGAGAGGCTGATGCATTGCTCAGAGAAAGCGCTGGAATTATTAAAGATCAGCGAAGGACTTTTTCGCACCTCGCGTCGAAGGACTTAATCGACACGACAAGCCATGCTTTGTGCAAAGTCAAGCCTGAAACATACGTGAAGCATGAGAGGGGACTAGGACTCAAAAACCAATCAAAACCAACAAAAGCATGAAGTCACTCCGTTTACTGCGCTTCCTGTCGTAGCATGACAAAGATAGGACTGGAAGAGTTTGGGCAACACGATGCTTTTGAATGCATAGCAAAGATAAAAAAGAAAAAGTGAGGAGTTGGAAAAAAATGAAGTAGAAAATGCATTGATTTCACGTGCAGAGGAGAAAGCCGAATTCAGCGGCATAAATAGGTAGAGGAGTGGGGCTCATATTTAATTATCAGCGAAACTTCGTTTCGTACTTAATAGCTGCTTTTCCACTCAATTCAGGTCATTTGCTTCGCAATTAGAGGCAAAAGTAATGGATTTGCAGTTCTTGACGGGAACCTTAAACTCACGTTATATTCACATGACGTATTGACCGGATGGTCTGAAATCACACACCACAAAGAATGGCTTTATCAGCATTGAGACAGCAACTTCAGTGGAGATAGGTGGGCTCCCAAGTGAGGAAGCAAGCACTCTAGAAGAATGAGCTCTCCCTTGCATCAGCAAACAAGTGGAAAGAATCTAAAAAGATGCAGGAGAAACTTTCGAGGTCAGAAGATGGTCTAGCAAAGTAGCTAGGTTTGTTGGGAAGCAGCAAAAAGACGTTTCACCATTTCCGGACTCAATATCATATAAACAAGACACAAATGCCCGTGCCCATGCAGTTACAGTCAGAGAAATTTCATATCGCGACCTTATAACAAAGCCGCCGAGGTCCTGCTGTGAGGTTTGTACGGGTACACAAACCATAGAGGTGATTATTGGATGAACATGGAAGTGCAGGAGCAGAAGAATAATAAATATATCTGCGAGAATCTCCGAGAGTACAGGAGCTAAAGCACGCCATTAGACTTTCAGCCAGTGATTTGGCACAAATCTTCTCTTAAATGAGGAAATGAGACGAGAATAGGTGCAATTTCAGCACTGAAACTCCGGCAGCAAACTGATCAGTTAATTTCATCACCTGTACATATGTTTGGGAGTTGCAACCTTAGAAAATAAAGTTGTCATTTATCCCAAAAAAAAAATCTAGAGTTGATCCTAACGTGAACAGAGAACAAACTTATATGTAGTTGTACATCATAGAAGATTCGGACGATAAGCAGCAGTCAGGGATTTTTTTCGCAACAACAACCTTTCTTGCATGTTTTGATCGTCGTCACATTTTGTGGAATTACAGATTGAAACTCCTCCATCTTTCTTTGCGCGTACTCGTACTAATTTTTGCTTCTTGCCATATGATTAAGCAGTCAGTCTACTGCCGAAACGACGGTGCGCACAGTGACATTAGAAGTGCTGATCTTTCTTGACAACCTGGGAGACATGACAGACTCTGCCAAGACTATCGCAAGCAACTCAGGGCTGACAGCTCAACGTGATGCATCTTTACGTGATCTTTTTGTTTCGGCATCACCATCACTGAATTGTCGGTGAGGAAAACTTTCAAAGACCACAGTAGAGGATTCAGGAAAAACCTTTGTCTTATGCAGTTGGAGGTATATCACTGATTAAACCATGTAAAGTTCCAGTGAAGAAGCGGTAAATGTTCTCTAACCAGAGAAGAATCTTTTCCATGACTGCCATGGGAGAAATCCACCTGCAAGAAAGTAACAACAAAGTGAAAAATGCGGAACGAATCCACAATCCAGTACCCTAGAGTCATGTAAAACCACATCCCTACCACATCCAGGACAGCGGAAATAGTACTTGTCCCTAAGGACAAGCCCTGTGCCGCCACAAACTTTGCATTTTCTCTGGGCTATCTGTCAGTGCAGAAGAAACGGAAACATAAGATGAGGAATCTCATATAAACATCCGGAAGCTATATAGCACACTGACGGGGACGTCATGATCCAATGGAATCTCTCGTTTTCATATTAAAACCTAAGAAACAAGTTCTCACGATTCTTTTGCTGAACTCAATCCCTGCAACCACAAATGGCGTGACACCAGCTGCACAACACAGTTAGGAAATGGAGTCAAAAATCAAAATCGAAGACTACAGGGTCAGAATTGTCATAGAATGTCGAATTATGGATGACCAGATCAATGAAAGATAGAGAATAGGACCATTCGCTACTAAGAAAAGACAAGCTAGTCAGATTCTTTACTACCATAAAAACTGAGCATGTAGACAAAATGCTTCGCTGATTCTAACACAAGCATTCCTTGGCAATCTCATGGAAGCAACAGTTACTTGATCCTAATGATTGATGTAGTCTTTCTTTCCTTTTTCGGACGAGCAGCCATTTTTCTGTCTAACACTTCTCTTCCATTGCCGACCCATGACAATGATGAATCAGCAGGGCAATAAGATAAGGGCTGTTCGTTCGCCTCGGCACAGAACAACTTTCATTATCCGCATGTAACAATTCGCAAGCATCCATTAGATAGATCATAGATGGATTAGCATTTGTGAGGACACCTAGAACACGAAGTAATTCTTCAGCTTTCCCGGCCTTTTTATTCCTCCTCAATCAGATACTAAGATGAACGAGCAACGCATCGAATCAAATCAATTAAGAGCACAAGGATACCAATGGCTCCGACAACTGTTTGCCACGCGACCTCGGCCTGGCCTGGATCTGCCGCGGCCGAAACCCCGTCTACGGCGGCGATTCTCCATTTCAATGCCGCCTTCCCGCAGAAGCGATCGATTCTACTCTTGCAGATGCAATTGACGAATGGTTTCGAGTGCCTCACGACTGTGATTTCACTGAATGATTGACGAATCGTTGAGCTAATCACAGGTGAAGAAGAGATTGAAGCTTCCATGTCAGGCTAGAGAGAGCGAGTGTGTGGAGGGAAAGCTAACAAATTTGGGGAGATCTTTCGAAACGGGCCACGTCGACGTGGACTCTGGTCTAGCAGTGGCAGCAGATCCATTTTCGTGTGGCTCCTGTTAATCGGACCACTTCGAGATAAGATCTGTGTCTTAAGCGTTAGCAGTTAACTAAGTAAATGTTTCCATGACAAAACCTTCTCCTTAAACCCCCCCAAAACAGCTGAAGGAGGAAGTAGACAAAAAGCAGCGCGGTGCACTGTCCACTAGGGTTTTTGAGTATATTCTCTGTCGTTATTCCCTCTTTTCCACATCTCTTCCCAAGGCAATGGCAGTTTCCTCTATCTGCGCCGTCATTCCTGCGCTCCGCTCCCGATCAGGTCCCAGTCCGGAGCTGTTCCGGTCGCGCTCCGCTCCGCATTCCCTCTCGCGCGGGGCCGGAGAGCGCATCGACGGGCGAAGCGGGAGCTCCCGGAGGTTCGTGGTCCTGTCCACTCACTCCAATCCCAGGATTCTCAAGGTTAATCGGAAGTCCAGGTACGGGCGGCCTCTGTCGCCCTTTGATAGCGATGACGAGGACGAGAGTGTGGAGTCAGATGAGGATGAGGATGAGGACGAGGAGGATTGGGAGGAGGAGGTGAGTTTTTGTTTTACTTTTCGGTTTCGTAGTTCAAGTATGTGGTGCTGGTACTGTTGGTTATCGGTTTGCCTGCTTCCATTATCCGAGAGGAGCTTTCCTGGTGTTTGCTTACGGAGTCCATAACTATGCGTCTGTTTCTCGAAAATATTGAGTGTATTTTGATTTTGCCCCTACTGCTCGGGTATGCTCAAGCCTTAGTTGATTCTTCTCGAGCAAGCTGTAATGTGGAGCTGACAATTATCATGTCATAGTTTCATCGAAGATTGCACGGCACTTTTAACCTTTTGGAAATGGTTAATGCTTTGAATCTCCTCCATTTCAGTATAGGGAAGTCAATCTATATTATGTTAGGTGATAGTCTAGATTCTGGTAGGTGAAGCACCAGAAGTATCTCCAAGCATTTTGTCCAGCTTTGCCATTGTTTTGTTCCTCCAAGGAGCCAGGGACTCTGGAGTTGCTCTGGTTGGCCATTGAAAAGGGGGGGAAGGGAAAATTACGAAGAGAATCCCCACTATAATTTTTTGTCCCCTTAGTTATGTATCGGATGACAAGGAACGACCTTGTTGGCTAAAGTGACCAGGAGGATAAGTGAATTTGTCATGAATTAAGCGATTCCATTGTGACTCTGTTTGCTTCTGCAATGACTGTTGATAGGTTGCTCTGTGTTCTTAGCTCGACTCATAATTCTTGCGGAATCACTAATATTGGTGAATTGGAGGGAAAAGTGATTCGTGTCTAACTAATTAGAGAGGAGGAAAGCTGTAGGTTTGGTCCTTGATTAAATGCTAATTCAGGTCATGTTCACCTTAAAAATGAAAATCTGCAAAGCTTTCCTTGGTATACTTAGGATGGGAAACGTTTTTTAGAGGAAAAGATGACGAGCTATTTAAGAATGAGATGTTAATTTTAAGAGCTTATACTGGATCTTGGAATCTCAGAAGAGATTTTATTTACGGTTTGCTAACATCATAATGCCTTAATTGTGTTGTTGACGTTCTATTCGTACTTTTTGAAAGATTGCTGCTTGCAACTAGAAGTTTTTCCCCTTGTCCTCTCTCTGGAGGTATGAAACCATGTTGTTGGGCAGGTAGCTGCTGATTACAGTGGGTGCTTCCAGCCTTGTGTTTGCTTTTACAAGTCTACCTTGGTTGAAGAATATTTTCCTTTCTTCTGGAGTAATCTGAGTTTAATTTTACCGTGTCTTCTCAAGGATGAATTTGCAGAAATAGCAGAATATGAAGAGCAAAATAAACATAAGAAGACGAAAGGTATGCCTGGACACAGTTTAAGCTGTATAAAGTATCCGGTAGACTAGTAATTCATTATATCTTTTGCAGACAGCCAGAGACAACCAAACAAGGGTTGGAAATCAGGTTACCTGAATTCTAGGCAGCAGAATGATCTTAATGAAAATAAGAATCCATTGAGAAATGCTGTAAATACTTTTCCCACTCCTGACCACAGAAAAGAATATGCTTCCTACAATGTAATCGGAATGGGAAAGGTGAGTTCTTGCGACACAGGGAACTCTTAAAATGGGTTTTGACTTATTTTAAGTGGGAAATCATCTATGTCCTCTCTCTTTTTTCTTTTTCTTTTTGGCTTTTTAGCAGAAAGAAATCAAACCTCGCCAGCATGGATTTCCTAGACTTTCTGAAGAAATAGATTTGGACGAGAGATGGATCCCTCTTCTTGATTACTTGTCCACTTTTGGACTAAAAGAATCACATTTTCTTCAAATGTATGAGAGACACATGCCTTCACTGCAAATAAATGCTGGCTCTGCAAAGGAGAGGTTGGATTACTTGTTGAGCATCGGCGTGAAAAATCGTGATGTCAAAAGAATACTTTTGAGGCAGCCGCAGATTTTACAGTACACGGTGGAGAAAAATTTGAAGTCCCATGTTGCGTTTTTGATGGGACTGGGCATACCAAATTCTCGAATAGGACAGATTATTGCTGCTGCTCCATCCCTGTTTTCTTATAGTGTTGAGAATTCTTTAAAACCCACGGTTCGCTACTTAGTTGAGGAGGTAGGCATCAAGGAAAAGGACTTAGGTAAAGTGGTGCAGCTGAGTCCTCAAATACTTGTCCAGCGAATCGACGTCTCATGGAATACTCGCTATTTCTTCCTATCAAAAGAAATAGGTGCACCAAGAGACAGTGTAGTGAAGATGGTAACAAAACATCCCCAGCTCCTGCATTACAGCATTGATGATGGACTGCTGCCAAGAATCAATTTCCTGAGGAGTATTGGGATGTGTAACTCTGACATCTTAAAAGTTTTGACTAGCCTTACACAGGTAATATTTTCCCTTCTGATTGCTTTGGACTACTAATTATCCAGTGCCTCGCCTTGATCAGAATCATTCTGCTCATGGATTGCTCAGTGTCTGCAGTAGTGATCTTTTATCTTTATTTTCAACAGCAAAAGGACAATTTTGATTATGCAAGAGATTAGGTAGCAGTGCATAATGCCATGGGTTGGTTATTAAGGATGATGCTGTAGGCTATAAAATATTTTTCACGTCTGGATGTTTTCCAGAAATACGATTCTGATCTAGTCAATTGTTGTCATAGCAGGTGTTGTCTTTGTCGTTGGAGGACAATCTTAAACCTAAATACAAGTACTTGATTAATGAACTTCGCAACGAAGTTCGTTCTTTAACCAAGTATCCAATGTATCTGAGTTTGTCTTTGGACCAGAGAATCCGCCCTCGCCACAGGTTTTTGGTTTCTTTAAAGAAAGCTCCCAATGGCCCATTTCCCTTGAGTTATTTTGTTCCAACAGACGAGTGTTTCTGCGAGCAGTGGGCTGGGACCAGTTTAGATAAGTATTTAGCATTTCGTCAGAGGCTTCTGCTGAAGGATTTTGCAAAGAAATATGAGAAACAAAGATAGCATGTTCACGAGAGTATACTAACAGAGATATTGGAAGAATTGAGCAGTGATGCTCTTAACATTCCCCTTGACCTGCTGAATTTTGCAACGTCTGCCGTGGAAGTCTTGGACTACTTACCAGCAGATTATCATTAAGCACTAACACCGGTAAGCATGCGATAATATAGTAAATGCATTGCTTCTGCTTTTCTGGGGTTTAATTTTACATTACATAAAATCTTTACTGTGAACTTTGCACAACTTGCAGCTTCTTGGGCGCTAATGGGAAATACGAATCTGGACAGCAAGACGATAGTTGAAAACCTTCTGATATGAGTTCGGTTACATATGGCTGAGTGGATAGATAGAAACAACCTCGTCTTTTAAATGATCCAGCGTCCCTTCGAAATGTCTCTCTCTCAAGCAGTTGATTCTTGAGGTTGGGCCATCTTCAGGCAATTTTGATGTATGAATTTCATCAAAGATATGAATTTCATCAAAGACAATAATCTTGTAGATAATTGTAAAATTTCTCAAACGTAATGCAAGTTCATGATGTGTTCTGCGTTATGGTGTGAACATGCCTTCCTCAAATAGTCAACATTCAAAATTACTGCACGTCCTCTTTTACAAGACAGGTTTCTTTACGGTAACTAGATTGTAGATGGCGTTGTGAATGTATACTATGAAAAGAGGACTGGTTATTCTGTTGCTTGGGTCCCTTATTATTCCTGTGCACTTGAAATCGATTTCTTGTTTTGCTAATAGAAGTTAATGTGCAGTATCGTCATCGAGCAATGTGGTTTCACGCATGTGGATTTGAGCATGCCAAAGTTTCGCAAAGATGAACAAGTTAAGAGGCAGCTAAAACAGAGAGGAACTTTCTGCATTTGGGTGCATTTTCGTCTGTCCTGAACGTACACGTCTTATGAAAAACTAGGAAACACACTGCATTCCACTTGGATTCTTTGTACTTCTCCATTGACAGTTGACTAATCGTAGCTGTTAAGCAATGTTGCTTCAATCCAACACAAAGACTGGTAAATGACCGGTGAAAGAATCAAAAGACTTGGGGGGAGCTAAAACAGAAAAAGGAACACTGCGCAACGTCACACCGTGCAGGATAAGTCGGTGCTCAAATAGCTTTGCCATGACTTGGCTCTGAAGTAGGAAGCCCCTTCTCTGTCCAGGCGGAGTACCCACCTGCGACGTTTGCAACCCGGCCAAAACCCTGCATAGATCATTACCACGTAGTACATTTAACATTCAAGAAGCAAGTAGATCTTACTGATTAAACGTACTGTCATGGCCTGATTTGGCACATTGACTTTTTTTTCATGCCCAAACCGTTAATAGAATGTCTAGTAAAATCGTGTTCGGGAATTTTTTTTGCTTATACTGACATTCTCTAAGCACAGTATTAATCCCCTTCGTTATAATTAGAACCACCTTCTCACTGAAATGCTAGTAGAACATCCCGCTGTCTAATCCAAAACATTTTTCGTGTAAAATGCTCGCCATTTTAAATTAAGAGTGCAGGATATATGTTGCACAGCCTTAAACTCGAAGGTGCAAGGAATCTTTGGAAGCTCTACTCACAGCCGATTGAAGATCGGTCACAGCCATTAGAGACCTCCTTCCACTCTGACACCCCTGATGTGGCAACGAGAAATGATTAACCTTTTGATCCAAGGAAATTCAAACTCCCGAAAAAGCTTGCACAAAGAACATACCACAACGAACGCATCGTCTTTGGCAAAGTGCGAGGATACTTCATCCAAGAATTGAGGGTTCTTCGACATTTCTGTAAAGTCAATAGATACAATGATGTTCCGTAACACAAGGCCTATTTAGATGCGCTGCTCTGCCCTGCCTTGATTATAGAGTAGAAAGCGACCCATGAAAGAGGACGACTTTTCTCTGTTTCTTCAATAGTCCAAGGGCATGTCAAACTTCCATGTAGCCGCTAGTAAATGGGAATTCATGAAGGTCCTTTCTTTTTGTTTATCTATAGTGTTTGGTTGCAAACTAAGGGAATTCGATGTGCTTTTTTTTTTTTTTTGCTTTTCCTGTCAGTTGAGAGTGCAATATGGATTCCAAGAAATTGAAAGATCCGAGTGTCACCGACCCATTTTGTGCTTGTCCTAGAGCCTTTAAATTTGTGGGAGCATTCATCAACAGTGAGCGATCATTGACAAAGGAATAAGAATGACGAAGGAAGTGTACCTGCACCACTCCTGAACATGTAAGGGATGTTCATTGCTCCTGATGGATGTCCAGCCTTAAATTCATCGCATGTCCTGCAGCAAATAAATTGTTCCGGTAATGCTACATGCTACAGTAAGTTATTTGTGCCAAAGTAATACATGAGCTATCAGCGCACGATATACTCTCTCTCTCTCTCTCTCTCTCTGCGCGCGCCCCTGTTTGATCTCTTAGCTCTGTTTTGGATATGAATAACCGATGCTAGCCCGGCAAAAGAAACGTGTGATCTCATTTCACTGGGTCAAATCATTTGAGTTCATTCCCGCACGAACTCGCTAGAAGAGAACATTGCATCAATGTTAAATCCTATAAAGCGCTCTTTACTACTAATCAAATGATCCTGAAACAACATAGAAGAAATTTCTCGCGTAACATCACTATACCTGACGTCCAGGTATCGATGTCCCTTACTAAGGAGGTCGTGCGCAACATTGACCGTCACCGATTGCGACTCCGCTGCCGTGGATTCAGCATTTCTGGCGATATCGGCCAACCACCTAAGAATAACATAAAAAGGTCCGCTCAGCACACAAAAAATAAAGAGGAAAACAATTTAAAGGCTCAGGGAGAGGGAGACCTCAAGCTCAGGTAATGAGGAGGAAGAAGAGGGAGCACTGAACGAGCGAGGCGAGAAACGGGAACGGTGGAAGCCAAAGCCATGAATGAACACGACAACGTTCCAGGTGTTTTTGCTTATTGATGGTCACGTTCGTGAAGTCTCTGTCCCGCTGTGAATATATGCTCAGCGTGCAGATCGTGCAAACAATGCGCTTCTCCGCCGCTGATTCTCAGACCTTCTTACGTGTTAATGGAAGAAGCCAATCAGGATTTGGCATCCCTAACATCACTTTGACTTCGTTACGCCGCATTTTCGTAAGCAGCCTGTTAAGAATGGATAGACTCAGAGGCACTAGACTAAGCCCATCTCCATACAACCTTGTCAGATCTTCATTTCCTTGCTGTTTTTTACTAATCACGGTAATAAGAGCTTGGGCTGGGCCCATCTTTGGCACACAGAATGCAAAAAGTTTCCTTTATTGGTCATAATTTCAGAAAGCATCTCGACGGACAGAATTGAACCGATTGCGCTTGCTAGGATTCCTCGCATGTGCTCTTCATGCAGCATGGGAATCTAAGCTTACAGAATCTCGAAAGGCATTTTGTCCTGAAGTAGCCATAAGAATAGAATAACGAATTCTTGTCTTATGATGGATAGTGGCTCGCCTGGTTGGACAACTAGGTTCTGTTCAGAAGGGGCTCTTCATTCTTTTGCACGTTCGCTTCTACTTTGTGACATTTCAAGTAAGCATAAGCATCTTTACATCATATGGCCTAGTCTTTTTACAGATGACAAATGGCCTCGAGAAGACCGCCCCTAACTAGCTTTCGCCAGGAGAAACAAAGTTTTCATGACCCATCTCTTGATTAAACACCACTCCAATGACACTCGTTTACTGTTCATATGGATTAGTTTCACTAGCATTCAAATCTTTTCGCAAAGATAGAGAAGAACTAGTACTTCGAAGCTGATCCTTTCTCGCGTCCGCATCTTAACATAAGGACCATACCGGACGGTCAAAAGTTGTCAAACGGAACGCTGACTTGGATGTGATTCGCTCTGATTTAACAACCACGACTCAAGCATTACTCTGGCGACTAAGTATGCAAGAATGTTTCGAGAAGTTAAAAATCAAAGAGACGGACGACCACAGATAGTTATGCAAGGTGTAAAACCATTGACATAGTTCTATGAGCACCTGAGCTGGGTCAGTTAACATCCGCAAATCAAGTTACAAAAGGCTACAGAGAAAGCAAGCAAGACGAACTACTTCCCTCCTTTTTCTTACTCGTCCAAAATCTCTTCTAACCAACAGCACTTGCTTTACTTATGAACCGGGAATACTTTATGGCCATCTTCAGGTCAAACTCTAAGGGTCAGCTCTCTCAGTATCAAAGCTTTGCCTCAGCTTCAATCTTTCTCTGTATTCTTGCAACTCCCTCTTGTATCTTTCTTTGTCTTTCTGTCCAATTTTCTGGTACACCTGCAAATAGAAACGATAAATATGAACATACATTTGAATAGGACCTACAGAAAATCAGTTTTTTTCATATGCTATCGAGTCTATACGAACTCTTTCGTTATGCTATCTACATAGAGACCCACGAGGTCAAACCAGAAGAACTTAAGTTCTCTCAACTTGACTTTACCATTCTCTCTTCAGGGCCAAGTTTGGTCCAAGACTCGCCTATCATTTTCGTGAACTCCCTTTCTCTATTCGGGTAGAGCGATTTCAGCTTATAATGCTTCTCAGCAAAGAAGAAGTTATAGCCACTCCTATTGGGCTTCGGGTAGCTCGGATCTCCCCGTCTCCTGCTCCTTCGTCTACGACCATGGCGGGTTTTGCGAGCGTATGGTACCAAGGCATTTGAATACATTGTCGGGTTAGGTAGGCCTTGATGATCTGGGTGATACAGCACCCCTTTAAGAATCTCAGAGCCCAACTTCACTGAAACCAAGTAGCCACAATCGAATTTGCCATCAATCATACCAATGGCTTCAAAGCATGAGTTTCCTGTGTTAAAAGGCAGCAGAGCAATGATGGTCAGCAACTGAATGAGCTAATAAGTGATATTAGAGGTTAGAGGTTACGCCATATAGTGTTTATACTAGTAACTGCACCAAACCAAGTAAATAGCCTTTAGTTGTAATTTTAGCGTGTAAACAGGTTCAGAGGAATAAGTTGTATGAAAGCCAACTTCCCCATGCTAATGCAGATAACCCTCTAGGCAGATAGTCAGCTTTTCGCATGTCCAGACAGTCCCCCTCTTCACATGTTTAGATGAACTCATTTAAATTCATTTTTAGAGGCAAATCAGCGATTCAGCTATCTTACCGAGATTGTTTTGAACAAAGAACTAAGAGCTCACCTCAAGTGCTATTGTGTCTGTAAGTGTAAAAATACCAACTGCACAGATACGAGTCAATCATTTCTATCGCGCAGTTGCTTGCCATAATTCAAGAGCAAATTAGATAGAAGAGCTAGCTACAACATTTAAGCAACATGAGGTAAGGAGATTCTAGACCGGAGTGAGGAGTTTTAAGAATCATCTTTAAAGATTTCAACAACTAATTAAACAAACTATGAACTTAAAACAACTTGAATTTCAAAAAAGACGGTCAAATATGATGCTCCTCCGATGGCCAGAATCACACAACTGCACATCTTTAGGATCAAATCTAGTGGATTCTAAGGCTATACTTATATATGTTAGAAGGAAAACAAATTAGACACCATTGCATATTATCCCCTTGTCTACAATAGAGATAAACACTTTGTCAATATATTTTAATAAGGCAGACTACTACAGAGAAAGCAGCAGACCTCCAACCACAGAATCAGGACCTTTAGATTTTCCTGCAGAGGAACATTCCTTGATTGCTAATTCATGTTTGCCCGAAGACCCAGGAGAAGAAAACGCATCTGCAACAAGACGGAATTTGTTCATATTTAACAAATTCATACTACTAAACAGGCCGAAACTGGGCATCAGTCTATCTACACATTAAAGAACTCTCAACGAAGCAGAAGCAGAGGACGCGCGCGCGCGCGCGCGACGCAAAATCACAATAATGGAAACAAAAAACCCCCACATAAGCCAGAGGAAGAATTAGCAAAAGACCTGGAGGAGAACTAAGTGTACCATGCCGCTTAAAGAAGTAAACTTGCTCGTAGTGGTACAGGAAACTGAAGTAGTGCTTTTTCAGGACAAAGGAAGCACTTGTTGTTGTTGGAGAAAACCTGAACACATTGCTGACTTCCCTCCATTTCTTCTCTGCCACAACCTACGGGAACAAAATAAATACACAAAAAAATAAATGGCTTCGCGAAAAATCAAAATGTGGGTCCAAAAGAAAAACAGAGAGAGAACACATCAAAGGGAAATACAAAATATGAAAAACAAAACAAACAAGAGCCAGACCTTCTCATAACCGCCCTTCCCAGTAACCTCCACATACAGAACGTGCAAGTCAAGGTCCTTCCCTCCAATCACAGGAACCCTTGAAAACGTTTGACAACCCCACCAAAAAACAAAGGAGAGAAAGAGAGAGAGAGAGAGGAAGAGAGAGAGAGAAACTTGATAAAAAATGAAGAGCAACGACGAGAAAAATGTGATAAAGGTATGGACTTCAATGAACATAAAGGAAAAAGCCTCACATGAACTTTGTGCCCATCATGAAATGGAAGCGCCTGAGTGTGTCCCAGAAGAGAACATGGTCCTTAACGACGTCGACGTGAGAGGCAAGAGCCGCCGGATAAAGCTTACCGGTCCAGCTCTTGCATCGGCCGTCCGACGACATGGGTCTAGTCGGTGACTGAAGGAGGAGAGGAGGAAGACAAGCAAGGGCTCAGAGACGAGAAAGAATAAAAGTTTTTCTCTGACTTTTGTTTTCGATAATAATGAAATGATGGAGAAGAGATGGTGTGATATGGAGGTTAAGCATGAAAGGGATAGTAATTAAGGAAGGGAAGACCCAGGGAAGGAGGGAATTAAGGCAGTGTGGAAGGCAACGGTTATGCATGTTTTGGCCTTTTTCTCTCTTGTGGAGTTTACTTCTTTTTTTCTCTTTAAGAAGGAAAAAAACAGTTTTCCATAAATACTAACCTACTATGTATTTTATTAACTTATTTATTAAAAATGTTTGGCTTCAAATTGAGTTGTGCATAAATGATTTCATATGAAGTTTAATCCAGAAACCAAGAAGTCGAGCATATATGTTATGAGGAAGGAAATGCGATAGCTGTTTACCTCACATTATAGCGAAAAGATTATAAAAGAGTTACTTACTTGTAGCGTAATGTGAAGAATTATGGAGAAACGCTTTCTTAACGGATTATAATCGCGATTTGTGAATCAATTTGAGTTCATGTCTAGCCTTACTCATTTTCGTTAGTAAAAAAAAAAGATTATCAAGAAGAGTGTGTGAGTGAAGCGAGAGAAGAGCATTGGGAAGTAAAACAGAGAATACGCATGACCCATTTTGTTCAATCACCATAGGTCAATTCCATCAATGAGAAAATCAACAAAAAGAACACATTAGTATCATTCATGAGGAAAATCAAAACCCAAACCCAAAAAAAAAAAAAGAACCAAACCCTTTTTTGAATGGCCCGAGCGACTGTGGAAGAACCAATGCCCGTATTAACTTTCTACAGCTAAGGTTCATAATTACAGTCTACGATTTACCATTTACTGTCCCATCTCTCTCTCTCTCTCTCTCTCTCTCTCTCTCTCTCTCGTCACTCGAAGACTGACGTCTCTGAACGGCGAAGCTCCTCTCTCTGTCTCTCTCTCTCTCTCTCTCTAGTCTTGAGCGTTGAACGTTGACATGCACAGGCTCTGTTTCGAACTGGCGAGTGACTGAGCAGATCTTGGCGTACGCCTGTTGGGAGATATCTGACGAAGGCGTGCATGCAGGGACACAGCGGGGTGCATGTACCTGAAACGCGTGGAGAATGGATCCCAGCCGTTGGTTCTGCGCACAAGAAGGGTTGGACGGCGATCCCCTAGATGTGGGGCCCTCGGTTTGACCTCCACTAAGTGGGCCCCGCCTTTTATCCGGGAGGGAGGGGAAAACCATATCTCCACCTCCCATACACGAGCTTCGCTGGGTGGCTCCTAATTTCCCGTCGGGCATTTTTTTTTTTGTATATACTTCGTGACGTGGATATGCCACGTAGATCTTGTGCTGTCAATTTAAATTTTGCCGGGAAAAATGGAAAAAAAAAATTATGACGTAGGTTGTTGAGAGCAGGTCCCTATGAAAATAGATATGAAACGGTGCAATTCGTTCGGAATTCAAAACAAGTTATTAAGAAAATACAAAAAAATTTAATCCAAGTGACCATAGGAACCCACCACATAAAATTTGTAATAGTCGTGTATTCGAATGAAGCTAATCCTCCAACTCCCAAGTGTGACTTACTCTTATTTGATTAGCTGAGTCCAAGCTATAAAATCTCTATTGAGTCGACTGCCTTATTTTTGTATAGTGTTACTGACCAATTTATTGAACTTTCTATTTTAGTGCCCATACTGTCACTATTTTTCTAATCAAACCCACGAAATTGTTTTAAGTTTTTTAATCGCGTCCTTCTATTTATGTAAATTGTCTAATCGAATCCCTCCAACATCAAAATGAAATCAAATTCCAGCTGATCTCCAGACAACCACTTAAATCAATTTAGCAAAAGCTAGTCATACAGGTGTTGCATCTCCTACCCATATACTGTTTATGATTGAGTGTCCACATAGGTCGTAATCCATCCATGGCACACTCGGGCATCTCCAATAGTTTTTGTTAGTTGGGTTTGGCTAAATTTGATGTCGAAGGAACTGACTTGGAAAAATCAGCAAGAGTCATATAACTTAATTAGAAAGATAAAAAATTATGTAGACTCGAGTGTAAAAAGTTAGTGATAAAATGTAGATTTAAGGTAGAATTTTTCGATTGATCACACTTGTGTATAAGTTTCTGGTTTTAGGACGCATCATGCAATTGACAAACTGACGTGGAAAAAACCATTTGGGATGTGATTATAAAGCGTTGAAAATTAAACAAAAAGAAAACAAAGATGAAATGCAATATTATAAAAATCGGAAGTGGTAGGTTACAAGAATCCACGGTGTGACTAACTCTATTACTTTGCCGACTTTTCGCCTTCTTTAGCCCCTTATTCGTGTCTAATGAATTCCTCTAATTAACGAGCAAATCCACATACACGCATCACCTGACATCTTATAAAATCAAATTTGAGACCTCCAGTCCTTGAAATCTAATATGTCCTCCCACATTTGGGCAAGGGAGGGCGAGAAAGTGGCATCAATTGCCAGTTAAAATCACGATTTGATGGTCTATTCGCTCTAGGTTTTAAGAGTAATGCTCATCGCATCTCGAGCGAAAGGGAAGGAGAAGTGAAGGTAATAGCAACAGTTGGTAAATCTACTTAGATGTGTCCATGTTTAACCCAGCCAGATGATAGAACAAGCCTATGGAACGTAGATCCTAAGATCGTGACAGAACACGTTACAACTCCAATACGAATTAAACTCATTTCTTCCATTTTTTTGATCCCGTGTCGCAATTTTCCAAATGGAGTCACGGAAAGGGCCGAAAAATCAAACATGCTGAGATACGAAAACGAGAACCACAGGGTCAACATTCTTCAACGACGCTGCAGCCCAAAGAGCCAAGATAACCCCAGCCGTTTCTGGTAGCATCATAATCAAGGCATTCTTACGTACAAAGGCCACTAAAAAGAAATTTTCCAACTTTAAATTGTAGGGCTTTACCCCGTTAGAGGAGCCCTTCCAGAAATTCTCGAGGGCCAAGGCTGAACCCAGGCCCAAGAGGGGGTTTGGAAATAGTTTTCAACCAGCAATAGACGCGCCTCGGTTAGTACCTCACTAGCTGCGTCATTGCCCCAAGCGCAAAGATGCTCTTTCCCAATCATGGCAAGCTCCTTTCATACGAGGAGTTCTTTTCTTGGTATTCCTTGGCGGTCGATGTGGGACAAAGTCCGAGCCTCATTTCCACGCTTCACCTTCACGATAGGAACACATCATCGCGAAACTCACGAGATGGGCGAATCTAAGGGTGCGCATGCGCCTAATTATCGTCCAGAATATATTCTGGAGCAAAAAAATTCATTCCGGATGAAAATTCCGTTTGATTGGAAAATGTCGCAAAATCAATTTTGGACTAGATTTCTTATCCAGAATTCATTTTAGGGCAAGATTAAGAAATGAAATTTTTTTGATTTTTCATTCTCGGGCACTATTTGAGAATTCATTCTTTTTTAGCAATCTTTCTTCATTTTTTACCCTAATCAAATTGCTCTCACCCTCCTCTCCTTTGAACGTGCCCCGACTCAGTCCGAAGTCCTTTTTCGAATTAAAAATAAAAAATTAATAAGATAATAAAAAATTCTAAAAAAATCCAGACCTAATTCAGAAATTATTAAAAAATTCAAAAAATTTATTATAAAATAAAAAATAAAATAAAACACATTTTCTATTAAAAAAGTATTAAAATTTTAAAAATAAAATAAAACATATTTTCTATTATTAAAAATTAAAAAAATTAAAGTTTTATTTGGAAATCCCAAATTTCCTTGGAAAATTAAATTTCTAACACTATAAAAATACTAGTAAATATCATCAATTTCCCAATTTAACTCTGCCCAATATGTTCGCGGATTGGCCATGCAAAACCCATAGAAAAATGCCTTACCTCAATATTGGGCATCCTCATCTCTCCTAGTTCTTTATGAATTATTATATACTATGATTTATGGTGAATTCGGAATTCAATTACAATAGAAAATGTGAAAAAATTTATCAATTTTTTTGGCTGAATAATAAGTATTTGATTTTTAATGAAATGAATATGTTGCAATCTAAAAAATTAAAAAATTTCTTTAAATGAAATAAAAACAGAATCATAAACAGAACTTTTTTTATCATATCAAACAGATTTCTTATTCTGAAATAGAAATTCTTTAACCGTATCAAACGTGTTTTTTTCTTCAGAAACTCATTTTGGAACAGAATCAGAAAAATCTAATTCTATCCAGAATTGAATTTCTGGATAGAATTCCTGTCATGCGCACCCTAAAAGTCTTTAACCGAAGACGATCGGTTTCTGGGAATAGTTTACTTAAGATGTGGAACTAATCTCGTCACTGTGTCGTGTTCTATCTTTGCAGCACTCACCCAGGCGCGTTACTCTGGGCGAATTCTTATTGCGAACAGACTATCCCGTGAGAAAAAATGTGAACACTCTGTGCGTCGACCAAGAGGCGGTGGCTGGACTGCCAATGTTGTTCGAAACTAGTGCTGAAACTTGTAGAGCTAATGACCGGGGTTCAAGGAACATCTGGAGGATATCAACTGCCCACTAAATTGGATTCTCGGTCTTCATTGAATTTAAGAAACACTACGTTGAACAGCATAGCATACATACCACAAAAGAAACTTCAGCTCTGCAACTTTTCCTCGCTTTTGATGATTATAGCTAGAGCGGCAAATATATGAGTTACAGGAACCAACCAGGCCTTGAAGAACATACAGTAACTTACCTGCTCTGCGTTAAGTATTGTTGGCGACTTTCAAGCTTAGCACGCTGGTAAACTAAACAACCAACAGCAACAACAGAAAACTCGTCGCTTTGCAATAGATGGAGCGAAGGATGGATTTCAGTTGCATTCTGGTTAACACATTTATTTTTGAGAAACAGTCTATCCGTTGCTCACTTGAAGGAAAGTAGAAAAAGCTGAATGGAACAAGTCAGGATTTCACTATGAATGTCAAGATAAAGAGGACCTTACCAATGGAAACAAGACGATTCATTACTTCCATCAGATAGCGTGGTTTCGCTAATTCCAGTCACTTTTACAAGAGAGAGACGCTCTCATCTCAAGTCTTACAAGGCACAAACAAACATCCCCAAACAAGACAGCAGGCAATCAGGTGGAATACGCCGTCATTATTTAAAATTACTTTTTTATTTTTTTCATTTAGCTAATTTTGTGCAGAAGCAAGAGGCAGTCGTGCTAATGGAGCATAATACACAATTAGCAAATTTGCAGAGCCGAAGAGATGTCCATTGTCCATATCAGAGACAATTTAAGAGAAAATACTCCATGCTGCCTGCAAAAGCAACGAGGAAATGAACCATGAAAAGAGATCGTATCATAATAAACGCAAGAAGAAATGAAAAGAAACAAAAAACCCACATAAAAGACGAATGATGATCATCAAATTATTGAATGCATTGACAAACATGACATCACCTGTTTTTAGTTAAACAGGAGGTTAGAAGAATTAGAGAATATACTAAAAAGAAAATATTTGTGGTTGAGATAAGTGAAATTACTGCAAGTACGAGCAAATCCAATAAATAAACTTTAAATTAGACAAGGCCTCTAGACCCAGGATTAGCACAAGAACTACAGCTGGATCACTGACACACATTCTAATTACACGCTTCCAGTTGGAAACTGGAACGTCTTAAGTTGAAAAATGAAGTTAACCATCAGCAGTAATAGTACTCATACTCCTCAATTCTAAAAAAAACTTAATTAATCTCCCACGAAATGGACTTGGCAGCCAGTACTAGCGAAATCGGTTTGTCACATGCATCTGACCACTATAAAGTTGCCACAGCTTAAAGGCTAAACTGTTACAGGGTCTCAAAATATATGGCGATGCAACTGTTCCTGTAAGAGGAACACACACACACACACACACACATCAAAGGACAATGAAGGCATGCATCGCACTGAAGCCACAACAAATTGGGAGATCTATTTGCTGAAAACAAAATCAGTATATGCAGTCCTCTTCCTACACTTTTACTGTAGAGTTATTTTAATATAACAAATTAATTATAGACAAAAATAAAATGAATATCCATCGCCTATAAGCTCTGTAAACAAGTCTCCTCATAATCAGCTTCCAGAGATTTCAAACAAGAAAAAGCCACATGAGAAACTTAAAATTGCAATCTAACTAAATTCATATGAAGTAGAGAAATAATTTCCTTTTTCAATATCCAACTGGCAACTGACTGCACTGAATTCATAAAGAAACTGTATTCTTTTGTCAATAACGTTCTAGACTTAAAAAGGAGAACACAATAAACTATACATCCCAACTATTCCCCATCATTTGAGATAACAACTCGGATACTGTTATCAAGAGCATTTTCTTACAACTAATTAATTATCTCTTGAGTGGGAAGGCCTGTATGAGTTATTTTCAATCCTCACAATGAATTGAATACCAATCACTAGTGGGAAAAGAGAGCGAGAAAGCTCTTGTCAGTAATCACTGTTCCACGAGATAACAGGTTTCTACTCTAACAGGTAATCAGAGTGAAAGCAGAGGAACAGCATATCTATCAAAGATGAAAGTCCATTATCTGGTATGCCAGCTTGAGCATATCTAGACATCCTAGGAACAAAAAGGAAATATTTAGCATAATATAAAGAGGAGAGAACAACATAGATCGAATGGGAATTACTGCATAACTCCTACTTCTCAAGGTCTTTCCTGTCGCCAAGTTCACTGTAATGACCACCAAACCACTGTCCTCTTATGAGAAACGGTTAGACTACTTGAAACTATTTTAGGAAAATATCTGTTCATGAACAAGCACCAGAATTAAGAAAGGTATGCTGCAATATTTTCCCGGACAACCATTAAAAGATTCCCAGGAGTCAAATGCAACCAAGGTGAACACTTACATAATAATCATGAAGTCTAGCAAGGATTTGGTGAGAGCCAGATGGGCGGAGTTGACCGCAAGGCAAAATCGGGAGAATAACAAGGCAATTTCTCAATGCTTGCGTCCCCTAACCTATAGATTCCCATATCCTGCTCTTCCAAGAATCCATCGTAGTTAGAATCCGAGTAATCATCAGTGTAGTATATACAATTCCCCATGCATCCAGGAAAATCCGATGCTAGTAATGCGAAAGAAGAGTTTTGCCCTATAAAAATCATATAATCACCCAGGTCTTTCACCCGCTTCCAACAGGGTTCATCCCCCAGCACCAAAACATCAAATAGCGCAGTCCTATACACTGTTTGATCGAGCTCAGGCCAGAAATTGGAGTCCAAATGCCTCGAAACTAATAAGAGATCATCTCCTGCACTCACCAAATACTGAATGTCCCCGCCGAAATGCCTCGGTGTCTCGATGTATGAAACCCTGGGGAAATCGCCATTAACATCACAAACCGCAATCACACCAAACGCATTCACAGCATAGAACAATCCGTCCCTATAAATAACATCCTCGCAGTAAGAATTCGCTTCTTCTATAAGCCTCCAACGTTCATCGCCATTTCTACAGTAAGCCAAGCTGTTACCGTGATGGAGTATCGCCACAGCGACAAAGTGACCGTCCTTCGCCGGACTTGAAGACAGGACCATCTTTTTGACGAAACAGTCGCGCATGTCCTTCAGATTACGCGTCAAGAGCCGATGATCGCCGTCGCGGAGCAAGTACTCACGGCCTACATCGGCGAAATTAAAACCGACGACGTCCGGGAAATTGTACAGCGGAGGAAGGTCCATTTTGGCTCCGGTCAGGGGGTTCACGAGGACGACGCTTGGCGACTCGTCGAGGATCGCGAGCCAGCCGTCGGAGGAACCGCACCGACGCTTGCGAAGGGACATTTCTGTGATTCTAAGCACGTGCACCTTGTTGTCGACGAGGTTGTAGAAGTAGCCGGAGCAAGAGCGGTTGCGATTTTGAGGCTTGAACAGGGGGAGGAGGAGCCACGGGAGCTGAGGAGGGAGGTGGTTGGGGGTTTTCGCGGTGGAGGACCGCCACGCGCGGCAGACGGCGCGGAATCGGATGTAGTCGGCGTACAAGGGGAGTTTTCTGGAGATCGATTCGAGGAGATCCGACGGTAATTGGCTCCAATCCACGGCCATCATTCCTTTCCTAATTTTCTCCGGAGGATTTTTGAGGGAGGGACGCGACGGAAGAGACGGGGGAGACCATCGCCCGGGAGAAAGAGGGGGCGGGGAGAGTGCCTAATCAATCGAGGACGATATGTCAATGTCATGTCATGCATGATCGGGTCCGTTGTCTCGTCTGGCCACGCACGACGTGGACGGTTGGATGGTGCCGACCCGTATTGGCGAGACGAAGACAGCCGCCGACGACAATAACGAGGAAGCGGACCAGAGGTCGCGCCGGGATACCTGTTGTCCTCGCAAATTGCCATGGCTCAACCGCAAATCCCTTTCCACGTAGAGATGGAGAAGCAGCTTTATCGACATCACTATCGCGCCGTTGAGCTGCTGAGGAAGTGACGACAGATGATAAAAAGGGTAAGTGACTACCATCTCCACCCTCTTCGGCATTTCATCGAATAGCTACGAAGCCGGAGGAGAAAACTCCTGCCGATCAAAACATAACGAGATTCCGCAGTCGGCGACGTCGTAGCGAACGGCAACTGCAATCGCCCACGCACCGGGTTCCGCCTTGCATCTACAGGCTTTGCACTGTGTAGTGCCAAGAATGACGCGCCACTGCGATGCTCCACCCAGAAGGAAAAAAGGAAGAGCCCATCCTTTTTCGGACTCCCTCAGCATCGCCCAGATTTTCTGCTAAGGAATTTGATTGCTCGAGCACAACTGCGAACGCAAGCAGTCGCACGTGAATGGAGAAGGTGACGCCACCGAGACAGTGGCGGAGGAGAAAAATTGCGAAGGACACAAAAAAGACAAACGCCGTTGCCGGGGATCGAACCCGGGTCACCCGCGTGACAGGCGGGAATACTTACCACTATACTACAACGACATTGCTGATCAGAGGTGAATAGAGTTAGAATGAATTAAGACGAATCCAATCAAGTTGTAAAATTTTCTATTTATTCGATTGGTACTTAAATTTTAATTGGAAAAATTCTATTCAATAATTTTATTTAGTCTAAACAGAGTGAGTGTGAGGCAATTAGGTAGAAATTGGGACAATTGTCAATTCAGTCCTAAACATTTTGCTACTTTGCCAATTCAGTTCTAAACTTTGTTTTATGCAAAATAAGTCTTAAACATTTTGCAACTTTGCCGATTAAGTCATTATGGCAGATTTTGACGGAAAATGCCTACTTGGCGATGATGTGACTCGACAGAACTCGTTGGCGATGACGTGGTGACGACATGGCAATGATCGAACCCATATTTTTTTTCTGTTCTTTTTTCTTAAAAAAAACTATTGGCCGACGAGCTCCGGCAGCCGACGGAGCTCGCCGGCCACTATTGAGGGTGGCCCGACCCTTGCCAGCTGTGGGTGAGGGCTAAGGAGGCCGCTGCCTCCCTCCCTCGTGGCTGGGTGAGGCCGGCCTTGCCCAGCAGCAGATCTGGGCAAGGCGAGCCTCGCCTATGGTCGACGAGGGCTAGGCAGCCCTCTATAGTGGCCGGCGAGCTCCGCCGGCCGACCGACCAAGTTGTTCTTTTAAGAAAAAGAATGGAAAATTTTTTTTGGGTCTGATCATCACCACGCCATCGCTGGCGAGCTTCGTCGTGCCATGTAGGCATCTTCCGGCTAAAATCCATTAGAATGACTTAAAAGGTTTAGGACTCATTTGGCATAAAAAAATGTTCAAGACTGAATTGACAAAGTAGCAAAAGGTTTATGACTGAATTGGCAATTGTCTTGGTAGAATTGTGCCTCTCTTGTCTTGTCATTGTATTAGAGATTTTTTTATAATAATTTAGGGGTATTTGTTTGCCTTAAGACCACAAAAATCTATAACTAATACACATTACGAGCTTGGATTTTTCTTTTGATGATTAGGGGTCATTATTTTTTGTTAGTCCTTCAAACCTATGTATTCGTTGGTTAACCTTGATGGAAATCAATTCAACAACCTATTGCTAGGGCCCCTCACTTAAATCGCAAAGTTATATCTGAAATTCGAACCATGAACCTCTACACCAGTGCAGTCACGCGTGGATAAGTTCGAGCACTAAATTTGTTGTGATGCACTAATTCACAAATTATGGTGTTCTTATTGTTAAAATTTTAAAGATTTCTATAAAGTATCTTCAGGAGTGGCAAAAAATATAGCAAAGGACGATGTTATAACATTTTTTATATTTCACAGACGGGATTCATCATCGCAATTTCGCGCTTGAAAAAGAAAAGAGCAATGGACGCGCCGTTCGTGTCAACGTCGACCAGGCGCGCAGGATCTTCTCCCACGTCCCCACCGGGTCCCGCCGCCGTCGTTAGCTTAATCGTCAAGTTTCCTCCACCCGGTGCGACGCCGATCCATGAAAAGCCATACGGAATCTCCGCCATGCACCGTCCACGTGCGATTCTCCGATCATCGTCATCACCATCACCACGCCCACCATCGCCAGTTGCAGCGCAGAATCCTCAAGGTCGACGCAGGAGAAGGTCGTGGCCGTCCGCGATCCCCAAGAGCAACCAACGAGCCCATTTCCACCGTCGATAACGGTACGTTTCCCGATTCCCCCCGCGAAGATCCCCCTTCACTCACGATAGAAAGCTCAGATTCTCGCTTTCACTGTCGAATTTGACCACCCTCTCCCTCCCTCTATCTATGCGTGGAGAAAATTCGAAATCCGCGGTTGCTTTTCGTTGCTCGATCGTCTCGGTCCACTGAATTTGCATAAGTTCCTTCGATTCGATTTTGATGGAGGGGGCTGCTGATTCCGATTCACTGTTACTTTTGGTCACTCTTTTCTTTTTGTTTTGTTTTCCCCGTTACGTGTTATTTATACTCGAAGTTGATCGATCGAGTCCACGCTGCGATCAAAGGTCAAGTACGGTGGTGCCTCTGTCGCTCGTGAGTACCAACGTTTCTTCGCGTTTTCATGTTTTTGTTCCGTCAGTTTGTCTGATTAGTGAGCGTTTTGTCACTTTTTCGCCTTTTTTTTCTCTGTTTCTCGTTTGTTCTTTCTCAATGTCAGCTTAGCTGTCGTCAAAGTAACAGAACTTTTTCGACTTTCTGATATTTGGCGCTTGTATAATGAGTGGTCACCTGGCGAGTTTGGGTAGATGTCGCGAACTTCCTTAGAAGATGGTACTGATACTATCTGGATGTACATTCTCGTAGCAGTTAGCGCTCGAAATTTCTTTGGTCCTTGAATCCCATTCGCCATATGCTGAGGCAGTTCAAGGGAGTCGAACGTATTATGAAGTCGCGTATTGCTTGTTGGTGCAGGCAGGAGCTCAAGTGCGCCTCCATTGATACCGTGTCAACTTTTACAGCAAGGCAGCCTGCATAGAGATGGGCAACATGAACAATGTACGCATTCCATTTATACGATTAAATGTCAGTTTTTTCCCTTCGATTTGAGGTTTCATCATTCTTCTGAAACTACAATGAATCCGCAGAGAAATGTTCATGATCAAATTGATCACTCTCCCTCTTTTCTCACCTAAGAAACTGTGTTCTCTGCAGGGCTATGAGGACAATAACCAGCAGACTGACGTAGGTAGGGCTTATTTTCCTTTGATATCTCTTGTATTTCTAAGATTTTTTTCTTATAAGCTTGACGTTCAAAGTTTAAAATGGTTATAACTATAAGCGATGTGAAGAAATTATTTCATGCCATTTACTAGTTAGAGGTGATAACCAAAGAAACATTTTCTGAAGTATATCCCCCCCCCCTTCCCCCCCCCCAAAAAAAAGAGGTTCCAGAGAGGTAGAGTGATATTCAAACTAAGATGGAGATTATTTCTGAACCTATTTTCAGCCAGAGTTTTAGATGTGTCAAAGTACTTGATTTACTACGTAATCCAATTCCCTGATTTTCCAGGTGCAATAATACGGAGTGGAAGAGAAATCCTTTTTCAGGTGAGCTTCATTGCATTTTATTGCATTAATAAGTAACCAAGGACGTGTTTTTGTTGGATACCATCTCTGAAGAATGATCTTAGTTTGTTGGATGCCACTTCTGAAAAATGATTTTATGGCAATGGAACTGATCTTGTTCAGACAAAAACATTCTTCTGCATCCAGTGGGCACCACATGTTTCATACCAAGTGTTGTCTGACTAGGTCTCGCTTGCAAACTGCCTCATGACATCTAAAGCTCTGAGAATCATAAAACTAACCAGAGACTTTGGTGACAGGCTTTTAACTGGGAATCTCATAAATACGACTGGTGGAGAAATCTAGAGGGGAAAGTTCCTGATGTCGCAAAATCTGGATTTACTTCAATGTGGCTTCCTCCAGCGACTAACTCCTTTTCACCTGAAGGTTTGGATAGTAAACATCGTCATCCATCAAAGTTCCTTTTTGGAATTATTGTCGCCTCCTTACTACTCTTTTACTTCTGTAACAGGTTATCTTCCACAGAACTTGTATTCCCTCAATTCGGCATATGGTTCAGAGCATTTGCTAAAGATATTGCTCCAGAAGATGAAGCAATACAAAGTTCGAGCAATGGCTGATATAGTTATCAATCATCGTCTTGGGACTACTCAAGGACATGGGGGGATGTATAATCGTTATGATGGCATTCCAATGGCGTGGGGTGAACATGCTGTCACATCTTGCACTGGTGGATTGGTAATAGCATGAGTGATGAACTTCTCATTGGACTAGAATATTACATTTTATTGATGCATGATGCTCCCACATAATATATATAGAGGAAGCCCTTGGCAATCTGTGTATTGGGGCTTTGATAGAGAAGACCTTGTCACTTTGATCGACTAATGCCAAAAACTAACTCATGAGACTGCCATATTTCCATCTTTTGTCATTCTAAAAGCATCCCAAGTCGTGGATTTAGTAGTGTTAATAGAACATCTGATGTACATTTGAGCGAGTTGTGTTTTTCAACTACAGAAATGTGTAATGGAGTTTCTCAGTAATTTGTTTCAGGGTAATAAAAGCACGGGTGACAACTTCAATGGGGTTCCAAATATTGATCATTGCCAACAGTTTGTACGAAAAGATCTAATAAGATGGATGCAATGGCTACGCAATGTTGGGTTTCAAGACTTTCGTTTTGATTTTGCAAGAGGGTAAATTGCAGTTCGTGCTCATTTATCTTTCTCATTTTTCCACATCCCCCTTGGGGAACATTCATTTTGTCTGGTTCTTTTATTCAGATATTTAGCAAAATTTGCCAAAGAATACATTGAAGGTGCAAAGCCATTATTTTCTGTTGGTGAATATTGGGACTCTTGTAACTACAATGGGAGTGCCTTGGACTACAATCAAGGTATTTGCTCTACTGGTGAATATTTAGACCATCCATTTAAAAACTCGCAGCATAGTTTATGTCATCCTTTTTGGTCCTTGTTTTTATTAGCTAGCTGATTAAAGTTTCAGTATACTTGGGAGTGGGCCTGGATGACGTATGATTCTTGCCTGCTTCATTTTCAGCAGAACTCACTATTAATCTTTAAGCACAGTGACATTTCAATGCTTTTTGGATAATACTAAATGCGCTATCATGTGCTTTTAAATTACCCAGATAGTCATAGACAACGGATTATAAATTGGATTGATGGCACGGGACAGCTTTCTGCTGCATTTGACTTCACAACAAAAGGAATTCTTCAGGTACGTTTGATGGGTTTGGCTTTCTAAGTGAATGGTTCTAGCTTTGAAAGATATCGTATATGTGTTTAATTCAGTTTTGTCAAGATAAGTACACACGTAGACCATAAGGGAGACTTTAACTAGAACAAGGGTATCGTTCAGAAAAATTAAACTATGCATGTGCCTGTAGGAAGCGGTTAAAGGGCAGTTTTGGCGTCTGCGTGATCCAAAAGGGAAGCCACCAGGTGTGATGGGATGGTGGCCATCAAGGGCTGTTACGTTCCTCGATAACCATGATACAGGTTCAACGCAGGTTCTTTTCTCCTCCCTGGTCTATTGTGGCTTGACTAGTTCCTAGGAAGTTTTTGCTCGTAGACTAGTTCCTCTGGTGAGTTGAAAGTATTTGCTTGTATGCGTGGAGTAGCAGTTGCATATCCTCTCCAACTTGTTTTCTTGTGGGATCTTCTTATTGACATCGAACGTCAGAACAGCTTTATTTTTCAGTTTTTCCAGAATTTCTCCTCTCTTAATGAATCTGTGAAAGTCATATATGTGAGTGTGTGGAACTCACAGTTCACATGATGATTAACACGATATCATTGCCCACGTTTAGCTGAAAATTCCATGCAAGTACTTTTGTGGTTCCTTTCCAAGTGATGTTGGTTTTGATCAAGCTGAATCAATTATCTGCTTTCTGACAAAATTAGACCTCATGAAGTCAATAAGAATTTGGGAACATCAAAATTAAAATGTAGTGCACAGTTTCTA
This sequence comes from Melaleuca alternifolia, assembly GCA_019926035.1. Classification (NCBI taxonomy): domain Eukaryota; kingdom Viridiplantae; phylum Streptophyta; class Magnoliopsida; order Myrtales; family Myrtaceae; genus Melaleuca; species Melaleuca alternifolia. The sequence goes on from JAGKPW010000150.1 coordinate 1,391,673, forward strand.
GACAGAAACTTCTGTTTGCTTGAGATGAAAAATTTTCGTACATATATAAGACAGTTAAAAAGCTTGTGTGCTATCGAGTTATATGAGTTGACATGCTGTTACGGCGCAAAAATAACCATGTTCATTTGTGAACATGTATGATTGAATTTAATATGATCAAAAGGTCTATTTTTGGCAGATACTTCACAAACCACCTTGAATGCCTTATGCTATGGCAGAGTGCTGATAAGAATCTTGATTTATTCCAGAGATGAATAATCTGCTTATTCCACCATCGTGTTCTTTTTGCAGTCTCACTGGCCTTTCCCTTCAAATCATTTAATGGAGGTGAGTGAAGTTGTTGTATAGCTTGCTCAATCGGTGGTAAAGTCTATCTTAATGAACTTGAAATCTTCTTTCTAAGAAAGCATAAGAATGTGCTAGCAAGATATTCTGTGTGGTCAGTGATTGAGTTGTCTGCTTGCGTAACTCGATATATCAGAATGAATGGGGTGCTTTACTTTATCTGGTGGTATCGCTCACATTTTAGCTCCTTGCCTTAAATAGATGTCATCTGCAAATCCTGCTAAGTACACTTTAGACCAGTCTTCTTTTTCACACTTGATGCTCATTTTATCATGATGGCAATAGTTTAGGATATTGTCATCTCCAACTCTCCATATATGGCAGTGGCTTGCTCATGTGCAAAAATTTCCCATGGATGACAACCTCCTTATGAAAAAGATAAGCTCAAACTGCCTGGCATATATGTATCATCTCATTTACACTTTTTATTCCACTCAAGTTTGCCAGCCATCTTTAGATTCAGAGCTTGTTTTCTTTTCCTGTAATGGCATTGAGCTTCAAGTTTGATGAGTCAAACTTTTGCCTCAACCGATGGACAAGGCATTTTCTGTGAGCACAAGAATACTGCATCTGTAGCGGATCGCCTGTATGCTGGACAATGCTTGCTCTTGTTCTTCTCCTTGGGCGTACCTATCTTTGTTTCAAGATTGAGAATGACTGATGCAATCATCCTTGACTTTCCGATAATTTGCCCATCAATTGATGGTTATTTTTCATGCTTTAATGAATCCATAGACAAGACTGCTTGCAACGTATATTCAACAAATGAGTTTGCTATCGAACTTGAGCCATTCTGGCGTCTGCCAGACATCTGTCCATTTTATTTTAACTTCTGTGGAATAAGAGTGGTCCGTAGCATGAGCTTTATTTTCTTTGTTGTCAACTAATATCAGAGACATTTGTCTCTTTTGTCCCACCCACAATTTTGTAGCGAGTCTATAGGTGCAAGCATGAGAGTATGTTTGATTCTCCAGATGACCACGAGCATTTTGGCTGAGAAAGTTGTCGAATTGTGCAGGGTTACACGTACATACTGACTCATCCTGGAATACCTACTGTTTTCTACGACCATTTTTATGATTGGGGAAACTCTATTCACGACCAAATTGTCAAACTGGTACGACTTTTAACTATTGGTATCTGCCTATCCGGATATCCAGTCCTTGAACTACTCATCCTGAATTTCTTTTAATTGTCTGTAGATGGATATCAGGAGGAATCAAAATATTCACAGCCGATCCCCTGTCACAATTTTGGAAGCTCAGCCAAATTTCTACTCCGCTGCGATAGGTGAGAAAGTTTGTATGAAGATTGGAGATGGTTCGTGGTGTCCATCTGGCAGGGAGTGGACCCTCGCGACATCTGGTCACAGATATGCTGTCTGGCAAAAGTAATGCTCCTCATGGCAAGCTCATTTCCTTCCGTCTGCATGTTCTGATGGGATATAAATACAGATTCGACCAAGAGCTTAAAATTCCCTCGATTAGCAATACTTCATCAGCTTTATTTAGAAAAGCCCCCTACTTGTTAAATAACCCAGCTTACTTATCTGGAATATAATGTGTATGCACTGGTAAAACAACATATTGTTATGACTATGCATCTTCTATCAAAAGGACCTTCTGTGAGCGAAACCCACAGGTTCGAATGAACTTTAAGAAACCTTTATTTGTGAATGCAGAAATGTTATCCTATTTTTACAACTTCCGCTGCTTCTTCCATAGCCGTGAGTATTGAGAACTTTTTAACTGACTCATATCTCCTCTTGAAAGATTGGGCGAGTCACACTCAATTGGTAGGTATTATGTGTATTTATTCATCTCTTTTTAGGATTCCTTCGAAAATATCATCTAGGAGAAAATGCAGATCTAACGTTAGACAAGGATTCTATAGCATGTGCACATCTCTCTGTGGCAATCATGCTGGAGTCAATGAAAGTGCTCACTGTGAACGTCGCCGAGAAATGTCCTCGGCGAAGATACTTGGGTTGGTTTTGAGGGTTCTACTTTGCTGAATTTGTTTCCCATCATTGGTTCTTTTCTGAAATAGCGAATCGGATGCGGGACCATTTGAGAGTTTCTTCTGTAAAACACGAACAAGAAGAACCGAAACATTAGGTCTACATTTGTTCTTATGCGAATACCGGCCTTTTCTTTGAAGATCCATCAACCAATTTCGCAAAATCAACCGTGAATGATCTCGCAACGGCAAAGGAAATAGAAGCAAGGATATTAGGTCATTTATCTCCAATAGGCTGGCTAGAGCAGCCAGGAAACGACGGAAGCCTATTCTCAGACAGCACAAAAGCGTTGTAGTAGTCAATTTGGGAACAAGAAAGTTGACTTCACTACGAGTCTACACTTTACTTGGGCAGCTGATCCTAATTCCTTTTATTCCTCCTTGGGACGTGCTTGCTGTCAACCTTTTGATTAACTCCGCAAGTTTTGTCCGCTCTCGTGCCTATCAACAGTCAACAATGCGATGTCTTTCGATGGTACTCGTCTGAAAGCGTCTTGCCGACGGGTCTCCAGAGAACACTTGCCAGCCGTACTTCACCCAGCTCATTAAATATGTCTTTGGAACATGCTTGCTAAGTCGCTGCCGACATTGTGATGTATTCATCTCATGTAATCCCACCCTCCTCTAGACGTACCAGGCACTGGAAACATAAAGAGCAAGAAGTATACTTCTCAAATTTTCACGAAAAACGTACGTAGTTGGGATTCCCGAACGATGGAGGGTACATGTCCATATCAACATGGTAAAACTACTTATCACCGCACGTGTTTCTGTAAGCATATGTCACTTGAAAGATTGACTGTTCTCTCTCGATCACTACAGTGAATCTTGAAGTATTCAGAGCGCAAGCAATCTTTTTTGAATCAATAAAATCCTATTTTTCATTAGCTAGCTCGATACACTCGGATAGTATCTCTTCCTACCACACGCATTCGAAGCTACGATTGGACATAACCTAATAAAATAATAAGTGAATCCAGCATGGGTCTGACCAGGATCGACAGAAATGATTGTCATTTGTGAAAAGTGGAAGGAGTAATAATCCCTGGCAACTCCTCTGTTGGATTGAGCGACACCAGATGATGATATGATCCAAACCCAACACCTCCCAATCATGAAAGATGGTGCTCCTCCGTGCATCGAGCTCTGCAATACCAACCATATTTAATTACAAAGCCATGAAATAGATAACTTTGAAGTTATGATTACCAGTGAAGTCGTTCAAAACTTTTGTTTAAAGTATAAAGGCAATCATTTGAAATATTTCTATGTAAAGATGAAATTAAGGAATTCACATTTGTCGAGAAAGACCCTGCGCGGTGCTCTAATCCAAAGTTTTGGTCTGAACCCATCTTTCTCTCTTCACACTTCATGCGTTTGAATATGAGAAGGCAAATCTCTGGCAATTCTTAGAAGATATGACAACTGGTGATTCTTGGGAAAAAAGAAAACCTTAATTTTAAAGAAAGACAAAATAGGATTCCCAGCCAGAAGGTTCACGCTCCTCAGGAAGGATTTATTACTTGAGATGTTGAGAAAAGGCCGACTCTCGCAATGAGGGTGAATTGCAACCCCACCATAGCATTATCTCGAAAAGTTCCCTTCAGAATAAGCGAGAAAGAAACACACCAATCGAATGCGAAAGTGGTCACTTAGAATTGCCCTCTCCACCGGGAACAAAAGTGGACGAGCCTTTTGCAAACTTCTCAGAGTTTATGCGTCACGGTAAGAAATTTTCTCCGACCTGCACTCAGAAAAGTGCAGTTTGTGGCGTTTTCAAACCTAAGCTTTTATGCTCAAAAGGTCAACAAGGCCTTTTGTTCCATGGAGCAGAAGCCAATGAAAGAGCTGGAAGCTTTATCCTCGAGTCTTTCAGACTGATCTCACGTGAGACAGGCTCCCTCTCGAGTTTTCGACAGCATGCGTAAGAAATTTTTTTAGAACTTTCGCTGTTTGGAGACCGATAAGGAAATTTTAAGTGCTTAATAAGAAAACAAAGTTGTCCGTACATTTCTTATATAATTTCCAATTTCACGAGATAAGTGCATCCTTTGTTAACACTCTCGAGACATCGACGCGATTTGAAAAAAAGAAAGAAAGAGAGTAGCCATGTAACACCACGAGGTAGATTAAAGGATCTCATCGGTAAAGTACTTCGCAACTTCTAAAGGAAAGTACATTCCTTGTGAAATTTTAGAAATAGCAAATTGATATTAAAAAGAAGGTGTTCCTTAAGAACTCGTTAAGTAATTGTAGACGAATAATATTTAAACTTTATATTACATTGCTTTTCTCGTGTTGTGTGTAATGAGTTCTTTGGAAATGGAAATATTTCTTTACGGAACATGCCCAACAAGTGCCACAAATAATTTGAGTAACAAGGTCCGTGGAAAACATAGTTATTTAAGAAAGCAACACACATCGATTAGAAGGTATGTATTTTGAGCTGCCATGGGAAGCATACACGTTGACTTCATTGTCCTAAAACATCTGAAATTTACAGAATATATCAATGTTGAGATGTAGATTCATCTCTGATTCAAACAAATTTAAGGCTTTGATAATGTAATCTTATATTTTGGTAGAAACATTAAAGTTCTCTTTGCTTCACCTCTATGTAGGGTGTGTTTAATAACGTCTATATTTTTCTATCGTACTATTCTTTTGTTACTTGGAGCAAAATTAATTTGTGTACATCAGTGGCTAGTGAACAAATTTGTAATAGGAATCATAATTGAAAATTTTACCTCTTTGTTCCTGGGAATAAGTAGAGAAACAAGTTTTTCTCCCTCTTTCTTTTTCCTCCTCTAGCTGATCATTGGGTGAAAATATTCAAAATATTTAGTTTTCTACAAAATGCATTTATGTTATTTTTTAATCTCGGGAACAATAGTGATCAAACGCATTATCGTACTTAGAAACTTGTTTAGGAAATAGAAATAAAAAAAATTATTCTTCAATATAACTTTTTTAAATAAAAATGCTACTAAACACACTTAGAGCACATTTAATAACATTTTAGTTCTGGGAAATTTTTGTTTTTAGAAATATTTTTTTATATTTTCTATTCCATAGATAAATTTATTTACAGAAGAACATGTTTAGTTGTTATTTATGGAATACAATTACTCATTCTTAAAACCAGCATTCTTAAGACCAAAGAGTCGAGCCTCCGTTCCTAGTTCTCATGTAGCTAGATCCTTTGTAACTACAAAAATCCTCAGTTAGAATGGGGTTAGAAAAAAGATTAAAAAAAAGTACACTTAGTACATATTAATTTTATGATATATTTCCAATTTTTCTTACTTTTTTTTCTTCATCCTCTAGTTAGTGAGGTCGACCTTGTTGGCTCCTGGCAATGCTCAACCTCACCGCGATCTAGCAATGTCAACTTTCACCCAGCAATGGTGAGGTTGACCTCGGCCAATTGCTATGAGATTGAACTCATTGGCCCTACTCTTGGCTAATTGCTCGTCTTCGCCAAGGCCCAACGACCGGTTAAATAAAGAAAAAAAGGGCAGAAGGAAAAAAAAAAGGAAAAAAGTTACTCCAATAAATTATTCTCAGGAAATAAATAAAATTTTTATTTATAATTCATGTTCCAAATGCATTCTATGGCCACCGTTTTATTATGAGTAATAGAAAAATCAATTGATACACACAAGTGAATTTATTTTCTTTTTCTATCGAGAACAACAAAACAAAAAAATAGGAAACTAAAAATGTTACCAAATAGACTCTTCGTCTCTTCATCTCTAAGAGAAGGTCTCAACTTTACGATGGTGTTCAAGCCTTCCCTTTCGAAAAGAAAGGAAATGAAATATTCTCATGCCTTTGAATAAGATCCAATGTACACGTGTATATCTTTAAACATAAACACTATGTTCTCGAAAGTGGAAAAAAATGAGAAGAATGGTCGAAATTTTTTCGCAAGTAAAAAGACGAAGAGGAGGTTTGGCTTGTTTCACAAAAAAATCACAAACTTGAACAATATTTGACTAATCCTATTGTTTAGAATAGTAAGTCGATGGATGATGTTTTTATTTTTAACATCAAACAATGCCAAACCTTTCGTTCATAATGAAATAATTTTTTGCTTACACAATTGCCTAACCAATACGAATGATCAAAATTTAAGAAATTTTATTTTCAATAGTTGAATTTTTATGAATCAAACGGACTCTTTAAAATAGTAATCATATTCTTTACATTATTTTAATCATGTTTCCGAACTTTCTAAACATTAAGGTAGTGTATCAAGAAAGAAAATTCTGCGTGCGCCCCATAATTTGCCATGTCTTTTGATGACTGGTCTGTCTGATCCTACCTATTTGTTATGTTATATGATATTGCAATGATAGAAGGGAAGAAAGAAATGGCCCAGCTGGAGCGTTATGGAGGCAGCGGGTTCCAATCTTGTTATACTCGGCGTAATATTTCTTTGTTCTTTTAAAAAAACTACAACAAGAGATCAAATATCATTAGTCTATTTTCAAATGGTCAGTTTATTAAATAAAATTTATTAGTTAGGTAAAATAATAAAAATATACAGTTTCTCTTTCCCCTTAGTTGACATACTACTTCGGTATTTAACGAGTTCACCATTAGAATTGGCAAAAGGAAAATGCAAGACATATAACTATAAATCCTAAAAGAAAACCCCAAAATGAAATACTAAAGAAACGCCTTTTCAATCCAGATTCGGAGGCCAGAAAGATTATCTAGGTCTAAGGCAGAAAAAGGGTTTGGTACAGAAACTATTGTGCCATTTGCAGATTCCACGTTCGCATTATCTTCGAAACCTCAAATCAAATGGCAGCGAAAGGCACTACAGATGCAAATGCAGCATGCAACGGGCATTTCTCTTTTCATCTTCCCAATGATTCAATCATGGCGATCTGACAACGCTATTACCCACCAGGCCAGTGAGGACACAACTGTGCATGTCTATCTTCCTCAGCTTTCTCACATCAAGATATAACAAAAGTCAATATCAGCAGTTACCCTTTTCGATTTCGAGACTTGAACTGTAAATAAAGGAAAATAACAGAAAAAAGATTTTTCATAAATAGGGTCGGGCATTGGTAGATTTCATGCAATGAATGAGGAAGAGTTGGAGAGAAAACAGTTCATTTGCTCGGTTGGCTTAATAAATACCCATGAAAAAAACAGAGAATCCTCATCGAAAGCGTGTGATTTTCTCTCCCTTATCCTTTTTTCCCGGGGAATTATGAAAGTGCATTGAAGTGGGAGCTGGTGAAACTACGTTAAATGCTGTGACCAAGAAGTGAGAAATCAAAAGGTTAGTGCACATGAAAAAGAGCAGGGTTTGTGAGCGTGATGAGTGCGACGTATCACACGACAAAAAGGAAGATCTCTCTCTCTCTCTACATGGAGCATCCATATGTGGTTTCTGCAACTGCAAGAGCCCATGAAAAACGAGTCAGAAGATTTATGAGAGTCGAGGGAACAGCAAGTCGAAATGAGCATAGATCGTGAGCGAGGGAAATTTGGACAAACATCGATTGACTGTACGTACCCATGAAAGCATGTCCACACCACATTCAACCTCTGTTCGCTGCACATAATCGAACCAAATAAAAATAAAGATGTGTAATCACAGCGAAAACATTTATAATGGGTATTTCCAATTTATAATGGGTATTTCCTGTTGGTAGTGATTCATCATGTGGTATTTCTTGTCATAGTGACAATTTTGACTTATTGATTCTTTTCAGATTTTGCAACTCTAGCAATTTTTAAAATTATTTAAGGCAACAAAAATATCTAAAATGTACTTCACAATACAGATATCCTTATATAGAATCAAGCATAATTTTCTAAGCCAGTTAGTAGTTTTTAGTAAAGATGTAAGTGAAAAATAATAAGATTTTGATTGCTTTTCAAAATATACTTCAAAAGACGCATGCGCTTATGAATCATGGGTCGGCTAATCTTTACGATGTCGTACACATATCATGGTTTACCAATGATAACATGTTAAAGTGTCTAGATAAATAGCAGAAAAAAATAATGAAAAATTTCACCCGTAACATGTGTTTAAATCATGATGACGTGGAACGTGCATTTGAAAGGAAAAGTTGAAGTAAAAGGAGATATAAGACTCTATCAGCATACCATAATGGCATAGGATTGACCTATGTTTCTGCCTTTTTAGCTTGAAACGAAGGTCAAAGCACAAGTTCGCGTTGATGTTTGAAATTTGAAGTCGCGAGAGGAGAGCGTAGGGGCATGAGAAGCCTCGGATTCCACTCTTGGTGGCCATGGCAATAAGTAGGGACCATAAGATAAATTGCAGAATATGTTTTGGCTCGGGCCCTCCATTTGATTGGTCCAAAGTGAAAAATCATTCACATTTTTTCACCGTCGACAGCACTATCGAAGAAGCAATTTTATGCCATTACCATGCACCCCATGTCGCTTAGCATAGACCTGCCGGGCACTGCAAGAACGGACTTTATGTGGCGTACATGACCTACAGTCCGCACGTTTGAAAAAAAAAATTACTTTGTTAAATATGACCGACGTGTTTCATTGCATCGTTTGCATGTATACGGCCCGAGATGTTTTTGAGGGGATGTTTAGGTTAGATCATCATTGATCGACGGATCGAAGGGAAAGCCTGTATAGTTAACGGAACTTCTTATCTATGTTCTGAGATGTACTAAAGACCAAGTTACATAAAGAAGAGAGAACGGGTTTAGAGTAATGGCGAAGACCCGAGATGATATTCACACCGGCCATTATCTTGAAGCAAAATCTTCTACTCCTCATCATTGAGTCATTGAATGCAAGTTCGTCATTTTTCAACAGGTGATGAAATGAAAAGACAGCAGCATTCATAGCAAGAATGAAAGTTTTGGCATTCGGACTTTGATTGGAATACGATTGGAAGAGGTCTCTCTGAATGAACTTCGTCTCGTGATTTGGAACTTTCAACGAAAGATGTAATCAAGTGAATTTGGAGCCACTTTACTCTTTTAATTTCTAATGGTTTAGAATTTAAAATTCGGTAATCATTCACATGTTGAATATGCATCTTTAACATTTAAATATAATTTTTCAATGTTTAATAATACCGGGACCCTTTTCGTAACGTTATGAAGTTCATAGAATTTTTAGAGTAAAAAACTTTTGTTTACTTCTGTCCTTCTCTTTCAAGGGTCCTTTTTTTTCCTCATGGGAATTAGTCCTAATTTTTCTTGTAGCCAAAGGAAAAAATTCCAGTGGTTAGTGTTTCATTTCCTTGAAAAGAAAAACTCGTGCATATATATGATATTGCCGACGAGTTCGTCAGAGTACCAATTAAGCTTACTTAATAAGAAAATATTTCAATTTTAAATACACTTCAATAGAGACAATCATTGAAAAATAAACTTGATTTACTTTGATTTTTTAACAAGTATCGTGCAAATACTTATTAATAAATTTACAAACACGTCCTGACAATTTTAGTAAATCGTGCTTTTATTAATATCTAAGTTGTATGCATATATGTCAGTCATGAAAAATTTGCTTAGTGACCGTAGATAGTGTTATTTTTATACTCACGGTAATTGAGATGTTGTACATCGAGAAAAAGTTACATTCCAAATTACGAAACTAAGAATATGATATTGTCATTGTGTATTATAACAATAAATAATACCTAAGGAACATTCTTAGGTTTCTTTTGCGCCCTATAATTTTTCTTTCCTCAAACGCAGGTGAAAATTGGAGAATTTTGTTGATGAGCACTCGTAATCATTAATTAAATACGTTTGATAAGAAAATATTCGAATTTGGAAATATATTGATTGTGTATATCACAAAATTAACATGTTGTTGAGTATTACTTTATTTTCCGATTTAATTGCTTAGCAAGTACCTCAATTACACCTTTTAAGAAAGTCCTTTTATTAATTGGTGTCATGTGGATGATCATTTTAAGGCATTAAATAAGAAAACTTGTACCAAATAGATGTGAATTTACATGTAATAGTTAAAAGGCCATCCGACCAAATAAAAAGTATTATAAATTGGCTAATGATTATACATAATCAATGTGTTGATACGAAGCATGTTGTAAGAAGCGTCCCGGAGGTATTTACCAACAAGACTATATGTATAAAATAGTCAGGCTAAAAAGATTATACTCTTCAATACATATTTTTTCAAATCACGCATAACTGAAGTTTCTCAGAGCTTATATGCGGTTATAATTTCGAAGGTCTATATGAACAAAAGAGAAGAGGAGACCAAAACACGAGCGAGTCTTCTTCATCAAAACCGAGGCAAGCAGTGAAAAGGGGGAGAATAACTATGATGATCCTTTGAACCTTCTAAATAAAACCCACCAACCTCCCTTGGAATGAAATGAACCGTCTAATCTCTCTCTCTCTCTACCCCCGGCATTAATTATATTTATTTTTAATCAAACCCACCACCTACCTTCTCTCTCCTATTTATTCTCTCTCTGTCTCCCTCTCTCTCTCCTCTTCACTGTACTTCCTCCCTTTCATTCGCCACCATCAAACCATCTTAAATATAACCCCATCTTCCCTTCCTCACACCAGATGTCTTGTGTGTTTCTGTGTCGCACAGCACCCACGAGAGAGATAATCTCTTCTCGCTCTTCAGTGCTGAATATGGTGTGGTGATTTCTTTGTCTTCATGTGGATTTGGCAAAGGGTTTCTTACAGAGTTTATTGGCATTCTGTCCACCTCCTACATCAAATGGGAAAAAAAAGAAGAAACGATAGAGATTAACCCTGGTGTTTCAAAAGGGCAAAAAAAAGCGAAGAAAAATTATCCATGTTTTCGCTTGTTTTGAAGGAGGTGGGCATACTGCCAAGTGAGCTCTGTTGGCCTCTCTTTGTGAAAACCCTCGTGATATATCTCGTTGTATTGATTTACTTTTCCTAGGTTTTTTCCAGCCGGTACTTTACAGTCCGAGGAAATCAAAGATCGAGCGATATAAAGAGCTCCGTGGAGAAGAAACGTCAAGAAACATCGCAAAAGTACCAAGAAAAGCAGAAAATGGTCTTTCTACTGGTGTGAAGTCGCGTAGGTTTGAGCTCACAAAGCTTGCAGTTTGCTTCTCTCTCTCTCTCGCCTTAAATTTCTTTGGTGGAACTAACATAAGGTAAGAGGGTTCATCTTGTGCTGGTCAAATTGCCCTTGTTTTCTCCTGATGAGTTCGATCATCATTCTAACGAAACTGCTTATGAGCAGGAGCTATTAACTAGGCGAGAGAGAGAGATCATTACTATGCCTGCAACTGTTATCACTCTAGTACTAGCTATTTCATATGTTTTTGTAGTAATAAGCAGTCAATTTTAGACCTTGATTTTCGTGATGGATTTTCCTGCTGGTTTTCCACCACATAACTCAAAAGCCTTTTCTTTCTTCCATGTATGCACTCACTCATTTCCATGTATCCTGGATCTCATATTTTGCAAAGAAATTATGCATTCATCAAAATCTCTTTCCGTAGGTGGATTGCTTACTGATCATTAAGATGGGTCGATGCACATGTGTTTTGATGCATTATTTGTTGCTTATCGGCAGCCATCAATCACTGATGACCATCCCTTTCAGTTGCTGGCTTGAGCAGAACACGTTCTTAATCAACGATCTGGAAGGTTGCTCCTAATCTCCCTCTCTCTCTCTCTCTGTGAGGTGATTACTAGGAGTAGGATCATGATTGAGGGCTGACAATTGACACCGAGTGGAAAGTGAAAACCTCCTTTGCCAAATAAATAAATAAATTTCAAGCAAATTCTTTGTAAGAAACAGGTTTGGAAATTTTTGCGAGGCAGTACTATGTTGTATCCTTTTTTTTCTTTTGAAAAATCTTGCAGTTTTGGTACGATCTAACTGCAGTAGTAACGTCGTAAATAGAGAAAACCACATTTGCTAAATGTGATGCCGTTTGTTTTCTATATTATGGCTTCCTCTTCCAAGCAGGCTCCGATGACTGGTCTTTTCTTAGTTCTAGCATATTGTTTCAAAATTCCAAAATATAAATGTCTTCCATCAAGGAAAAATTTATACATAACTCCATTTGGATAATACCCATTACATTATTTGTGAGGATTTCTCATATTCGACACTAAGTTTGATTTGAAGAAATGTGAATTCTCCGTGTGTCGACTGATGTGTTTTTCCATTTTTTATTGTTTGACCGTGTTCGTATCTACTATGTTGGTGCAAAACGAATTTACTCCACTTTTAGTATAGTCAGTTTATGAAGGCTTAGGGCATGTTCGTCTGTGATTTTTTTCATGCAACAACAGCCTTCTACATTTCCCGTCAAAATTTAAACTGTTCTTTAAATATTAAAATAGTTGCAAAAAATTTTGTATGTGCATTTCTGAGTATATGCTTTGCAAGTTTCGGATGATTTTGGTCGAAAGAAGTAGGCAGAATACTTAAGATTTAGATTCGGTGGAAAAAGAAAAAACAGAATGATCTATTTGAACACCTTTTTTCTTGTCGTAAACAATTCTTGTAGACGCATTTCAGGATAAAGTGACGTGAAAGAGTCGAACATACCGTATGTTACGCAAATACGGTTTCTCGTACCACGTATTGGCCATCTTCTTTTAAAAATATTTTGGGTGATACGAATTTGCCTCCTTTTCTCTGTCAATGAAGAGTGGTGATCTTGAGATGCAAATTGTCTTAATGCGGGTCCGTCTTTCTTTTAAGAAATAACTTGTTTTATCAGGGCAAGGAAAAATTTTGCTGCTAAAGTTTTACATGAAAGATATTGTGAAAGATACATTGCGCATATCGTGCCTTTCATCTACAAACCAAGTGGAGGGGAGGGGAGAAGCAATATATGGAAGGGAAAAACAGTAGATTTACGGAGCGATTTTGTGCGTATCGGATGATTCATCATCTCTGCGATTGGCACTGATTGCTCAGGTCGATATTTGAATGTGAAAAGGGAAATTGGTAGAAAGCGAGAAATCTATCATCAGCAAACTTCGCGTGTGATCGAGAGCAAACATGATTTCCTTGCAAGGCCGTGAAATGGTGTGCGCTGTCTTCACATCTACAGTAGTCTCGAGAGTGCAGAGTGAAGGTCGATATTTGAATGTGAAAAGGAAAATTGGTAGAAACCGAGAAATCTATCATCTGCAAACTTCACGTGTGATCGAGAGTAAACATAATTTCCTTGCAAGGCCGTGAAATAGTGTGCCCAGTCTTCAAATCTACAGTAGGCTCGAGAAGAATGTAATTTCTTCACGCATGAGCCGAAGTCCGAGAGCATATGTTCACTTTGAAACCCTGTTAGGCTTTTCTTTCTTGGCCTAGTTCTACTGATAAAGTTCAGCGGCTGAAGGGTCCCTCTCCCTCACCATGCATCTTCGCGCTTTGTTCGGCTCCCAGAGAATGATTTTGTGTTATTCCTTTTGACTTCGAGGCTTGTGGTTGAATACGAGTCAAAGACGACTTGCCACTCCGAGAGTTGGAAATCATGTTGCTTCCACTAACGCATAATGGTGTTCCCTCTCTCTCTCTCTCTCTCTCTCTGATGTGTTTCCCCTTTAACTATGAATGAAAAGGCATGCTATTGTATCAAATAATTTGCTGAGTTGGTCTGAAAATGAATGGTCATTTATCATGACATTGCTGTCCCTAGAATATTCATTGTGTTCTTTAATTTCTGACAGACCTTGAGGCTACAGTTACGAGTTTTTTTTTCTCTTTCTTGTCTTTGGCTAACTTGATCGATTTGATTAGGCGAACCTTTTTTTCCAAAGAAGAGTGACCTTTAAGAGCAGGCATAGCTAAAAGGGAACGTTGGTTTGGACCTCTCAATTTTTAGCTAAGCAGATAATCATGAACTTTGAAGAATTATCAGCTCTTTAGGTTCACCGAAATAGATTAGAAAACTAATCTCGATATTTGAACGGCAAAAATCTGCTATCTTCATTCATCAAGATTAGCATCATTCATAAAGAATAGCAAAAAGAGCAGGAAAGATGAGTGAGTGTAAGTAATTTCGCCTCACTCGAGAATTAAAATCAATGATATGTGGGTTTGTCGTGATAAATTAAATCCAGATCGCGCCAAATTTCTGATTTGGGCTTTTTTATTTAGAAAAAAACAATTGACACATGTACCTCCATAATCTTTTCCTCAAACAGTCAAACATAGGTTTGAATGTTAGGCATGCTCTCCTTAATCCAGATACTTTTTTGTATCTAACATTTCTCAAATTCAATCTCCATTGAGTTGTTTGGATGTCGCTGCAACAGCCATTATGGCCAAAACCAACTAATGTGGCAATTTCTACTCAACAATCGCGGTATTGAACAGAATTTCTTTTGAAACAAGGTCAATTAGTAATAAATCAGTGGTAGTGATTTCTCTTCTTAAGACGTCTCATAAAGGCTTCATACCTTCATTTAACGAGAGAGCACAGAAATCGAAATTTGAGCTGAACGACATATTCAGTAGCGTAGGAGTGAAATAAACGATCCGAGCTAAATTGAACCGGACCACGGTACTCGAAAATTTCTGAGTCTTTTCTCATCAAGTCTCTTTCTAGTTTGGAGGACAGTGAAAGAAGATTCAGGCATTTTGATGGGTTCGGTTCGGGTTTATGACCCGAATGCTTCCCAATAAAAAACCAAAAACCCATTCGCTCCCAGATCTAGAAAATTTCGCTGCAAATTTACGTCTCCTTCCTAAAGAGGCAGGATCATTGGCAACCTCTCTCTCTCTCTCTCTCAGAGGCTGAAGTATTGAAGCTAAACAGGGAGCCACGCGCCGGCAAATGTGATCTCTGTTGATGAGATGGTCTACTACAGCGAGGGGATTGAGACTTGGGTCACCGACGAGCCTATAGTCGTCCTGTTTTAGATTCAGGGCGCGACCCATACGACTCTGCGTCGGCCACAAGGTCCCTTTGTCTTCCAATTTCTTCGCGCAAGGTGCATCCAACGGAGCCGCTTCCGTGTTTCTCGCCAACTTCAGTTGCTCTTTTGGTCGAAGTCGGAATAGATGAAGAGGCGAGGAAGCTCGAGAACATTACGGGCTCAGGAGCGTCGCGCACGGTAGATAGTCGCGCGATGGAGTGGTTTGGGAATCGGCTACGGGGCTAACATGAGGGCTCAAGAAGTCGATGATAAGGTTTGGGAATTGGCGAAGAATGGTGAGTAAATGATAACAGAGCTCACTGTTCGTCGGATCGCGTATATGCATGCCTCAATGCATCCGCTTCTTTGGGGCCTTCTCTTAGCATCGTCGTCTGCTTTTGGGAAGAATATTGTTGGGGATGGTGGTGATACTTAACTTTTGGTCAGGTTTTGAGACGCCAATATCCTCTGATGAAGAAGAAGGGCAAAGGGGGCAAAAAAAAAAAAAACATTGGACCGGCCCGAACCGATTCAAAATGGGCTTTTGGTTTGGGTTTTACGGGTCGCAATAAACCTACATCCTTCGTGTTTCGGGTTGGGTCGGGTATTAGAGGAACCCGGTCCAACTCAAACCGTTGATATCCTTAATCTAGTTGGGCACGAGTATAATCAAAAACTTAAATTAGCAAAACATAAATTAAACAGGATAATATTAATTGATCCAAAATCATTCCGGATTTCCGATTTGGAATTTCTCTTATAATTCATCGGTGCAACTCTCCGCATCAATCTCCCACTTCTATCGCTGACTTGATCATTGACCCCACGATGACGTGAGGTTGATGAAATTGACCCAACAACTGAGGGGCAACAATTAGTCAATTGGCGAGTGAGACAAGGTATTGTCCCTTTCTCCCCTCCTTTTTTCTTACACGTGCATGTATTACCTCCCTGACTATTGTATGATGGGAATAGGCGAGTAGGATGCCTCTAATATTAGGGGAATAAATTTACATTTGAAATTCAGCTCGTTTTTGTTTATCTATTTTTCAGTTTTTTTTCCATTCATTTGTATTGGTCAGTTAATAAATATTATTATTTGAAATAGAAAAGTGATAAGATAATATATTGAGAATAGAAATCAAAAGTAAAAAAAAAATACCTTTTATTTTTAGAAATGATTTTTTGACCAATTTTTCTTTCTTGTTTCTTTCTTTATGTAACCCGTCGCTGGAATTTGGCAATGGTCGGTAGGCCTCCTACGGCTGGGTAGGGTCGACCTTGTGATAGTCGGGCTAGGCGGACCTTGTGGTTGCTACCTGTCTTTGGTAGGGGTGAGCAGCGGTTCAGGGTTAACCCTGGACCGACCCAATTTGGCAGATCTTGGTTTGAGTTATTGGGGGACTGGGTTGGTCCTTGGTCCTAAAAATCTTAATCATGTATTGTGCAGGTTGGTCAATGATTCTAAGACTTTGAGTTGGTTCAACACGGACCAATCCTGTATGTATTATATGTTTTATATATATGATATATGATATATTTTTGTTTACTTTAAATCTTAATTCCTTTGCTCATGTTCTTTCTTATGTAAACATGTTATGTAAATTTGAAATTTTCACTTAACACAACCCCAATTTTACTAGAATAGAAATCCCATTCGCTCACCATGCTCTAGTCACTTGCCTAAGTTTTGCTTGTTGTTTGTCTCACAAGAGCAACTCAACTAGTGAAAATGCTCTCTTTTCTCGACATGCTTCACAAATGCAACTCACTCTATCACCCCATAAACAATCGATTTAATGAGTTCCAAACAAGAGTTTCAAATTCATGTGATTTTTTGGATTGTATTAAATATTTGTAAGTGTTAAATCATGTCTCGATTTTGCTTAAGGGTGAGCAAATTGAATCGATCGAACTGGGAATCGCTCGGATTGACCCGAGTTGACCATGTGGGTTTAGTTCTCGAAAGTGTCGATCTAGTTTTCGGTTCCCAAAAGTGGAACTGGTGTTCGGGCAATCCCATTCTCGATTAGTAGGAGGGTCGGATTGGACCGATTAATTTTTTCATATTTTATTAAAATAAATATAGAAAAAGTAAAAAAAACATTATAAATTTTTATTAAATGTGAAAGACATCTATAGGTCAATCAATTACATTTTTTTTTCTAAAATACCAACTTTATGAAAATATCTTTTTTTTAAAGTAAAGAAACTCATTTTCCCAGTTCCATAAGACTACCCAGGAATCAGAAAGCAATTATTATTTTTACCCAAATTTACAAAAATAATTATTTTTATAAAAAGTAAAGAAACTCAATTTTTTTAAAAATTTCCCCAGTTCCATTGGACCTCTCAAGAATCGGCTTGGACCGATGGGTTTGGTCCAGTCTAGTTCCTGATTCTGGGGGGGAATCAGATCGCTCGGGAAACCGATCATCCTTAATTTTGCTATGTTTGTCATTTATTTGCTAATCCCTTTCTATATGTAATTAACATGTTCTCTTTTTTAATTGCGGTTAGATGTCCTACTAATTATGCTATAATTTCAATTTAAAAATTTTGCGAATATCAATCATGTGCATTATTTATTTTATGTTTGGGTGTTCAAAAGTTACAACATCATTTAAGAATGAACAATCTTGCCCACTATCAAGAAAGATACAGTAATTAATAATTTTTTTTTCTAATTTTAAGATATAAAATTTATTGAGTTTGCTGTTCTTGCACTCTCTCCTTTGAAAGGGACAGGAGCCCACCCACTTTACAATACTCATACAATTAGCTCCTACTTTTAACGACCTCAATCGCTTGTTTCTTCCCAAAATACCCCTAACTCCTTATCTCAGAGACATTGTGTACATGGACAATTGTGGAGATACATAATTTAGTTTTACCCTGGCACGTTTCCTCCAAATATCCTAAGATTACTTATTCAATAAACGTCGTTACACAAAGAACCGATTTTAGACAATTTGTTTTATCTAATTCCTCGCATGTTTCAAAGGACATGATTTCAAATGATCGAATCATGTTTCTAACTAGAAATTGAATCATGTAGACTTTTCACGTCTCGAATTTATTCGCTCTAATTGCGCTGCTTTGCTAGAAATAAAGCACGAGGAGTGAATCTCCGAGGAACAAGGAAACAGGGATGAATCGCCGTACGTCCACCAGGCCGTTTTCGAGAATCTCGTGAAAATCACACCCCGGAAGAAAGGAGAAGAAAAGGGGAGAAAATGCACGACTTTAAAAAGGGAGAATGACGAAGGAATCGAAGCGCGATAGTCCGAGGAATGGCGACACATTAAGCTCAGAATGACAACACCCGAACGCCCTCACGGCTGCGCCCTCCGCCCCAACTGCTCCACTCGGGCGACATCATGTTATCATTCGCCCGTCACGCGCGCCTCACCCTCCCCTCATCCCCCTTCCCCACGCGCCCCCTCACGCGCCGCCTCCCTTGCCTACCTATAATTGCCGCTCCCTTCCCTCTCAGAAATCAAATTCTCGATCTCGACTCGTCCAGCTCTCCCCTCCGCCTTCGCCTTAGCTGTCGCCGTCTCTTGAGACGCCTCTCCGTCACCTCGCGTCGCAGGATGGGATCGCTCTCCGAACTGAAGGAGCCATTGCAGTATCCGCTCGCTCGCAGAGACGAGTCCGTCGTTGATGATTACTTCGGCGTCAAGATATCCGATCCTTATCGCTGGTAATTAACGTATTCGCTAACTGAAATCGAGTTGCTGGAGTTTTTTTTTTCTTTTTTTCACGCGCAGTTTTTGGTTCGGTAATCGAATGGAATCCTTGTTGTTGCTCCTCGATTGTTCAATGCGGAGAGTGAATTTTGAGTTTGACCAGTTGATTCTGAGATGTGTTGACCTGAAGGCGAGTGCTGGAACTTGATAGTTCATAGGCTCAAGATGTCTCATCCTCATCGCTCATGTTTGATGGATCCTGTGCTTGAATCTCGTTGCGCGGAGCGGTGTTGTTAGGCGGAGTCTAGATTTTCTTTTTGACTTGTTGATTGTCAGGTATGCTAATGGTAGAATTTGTTTCTTAGACTATTAGACATAAGGTCCTTATGGATAGTTGTTGACGAATTCTATTAGGTCTCGAGGCTTTGAGATGTGCCATGCTTATCGCTGCTAATTGATGGATTTTCTGATTGAATCTCATATATTCTGTTGCTGCTTGCATGGTCAGCATAGAGTATACGTTTTGCGTTTGACCTGTTGAGTCTGAAATATGTTGAGTTAACTTGCAATGTTGGAATTTGATATGTTGAGATATGATTTAGCTTTGAGATATATGATTTTCATGACTACTGATTGAGGACTTTCAGAATGGAGTTTAGTTCTGTGAGAAGGTCTCTGAATCTGTGATGCAATTGAATGGAACAATGCTGTTGTTGCTTGCTGGTTGCTGTTGATCTTCATGATTACTGATTGTGGACTTTGATGGTGGATTTTAGTTCTGTGGAAAGGTTTCTGAATCTGTATTGTAATTCGACGGGACAATGCTGTTGCTGCTTGCTGGTTGTGTGATTAGGAGAGTCTAGGCTTTGTATTTAACTTGTTCATATTGAAATATATTGTACACTTAAGAGTTGAATTTTCAATTCGATCGCTAGGCTTGAAGATCCTGACAGCGAAGAAACAAAGGAGTTTGTTCAAAATCAGGTGAAATTGACGCAGACGGTTTTGCAGACGTGTGATGTAAGAGATAAGCTGCATGAAAAGATTACGAAGCTATTTGATCATCCTCGGTATGAAGCACCGTTCAGGCGAGGGAGCAAATATTTTTATTTCCATAATACGGGGCTCCAAGCGCAGAGCGTCCTTTACGTGCAGGTATTGAGTTGAGATAGAATTTTATTAATTCCTCTTTCTTGATCCTCAAATTAAGAGTCACATTATGGATGCATTGCTTCATGCAGGATGGCTTAGATGCAGAAGCAGAAGTTTTGCTCGATCCAAATGCTCTCAGTGAGGATGGAACAGTCTCTCTGAACACTCTTTCTGTCAGCGAGGATGCCAAATACTTGGCTTATGGACTCAGTTCCAGTGGAAGTGATTGGGTGACGATTAATGTTATGCAGGTCGATGATAAGAAAGTTGAGTCTGATAAACTATCATGGGTGAGGATTTGGAATTTAGTTTCATTAATGGAAGGCTATAATGATTGAAACTTAGACGAGTAGTCATACCGGTGACAGGTTAAATTTTCATCTATCAGTTGGACCCATGATGGCAAAGGTTTTTTCTACAGCCGCTATCCAGCTCCTAAGTAAGTACCTCGTCGGGAAGGTTTGTTTGAAATGCTAAATATAGTCGGTTAAATTTTGTCTGTATAGACTCTTTTCTTTATAATATTGTCATCTGGTTCAACTTCTATGTTGAGATTGTATATTTTGAGAACTTCGAAAGTTGGTACTCTTTGGCAGTAGTTTCTAGATTTCTATGGGTAATTCAAGACTGGGAGAAGCCTTGGTGATGGCAAGAAATCTGTATCATAAGATTGGCTAGTGAATACCTAGATTGAAGATTTCATACATGTGTGATGAACTGATGTAGAAATTCAAATGCTAAAGCAATATGACGACAGTTGTCGTGCTTGATAGTAAGAGATTGTTAGTCCAGAAGATGATTATAGAGCTAATCACAAGCCAATGACTGTCCTATATTGTAGGGAGGGAGATATTGATGCTGGGACTGAGACTGACTCAAACCTTTATCAAGAAGTATACTATCATTTCTTGGGCACGGATCAATCTGAAGATATTTTATGCTGGAAGGATCCTCATAATCCAAAGTACACTCATGGAGCCATCGTCACAGAGGACGGAAAGGTAATTATTTTCTTCTGCAGTTCTTGCAGAGCAAATGCTGTGTCCTCAAAGATTTTGTTTGCATTAATAAGATTCCCATATCCCAAGTCTGTCTTTCTTATCATTTTCACATCCTTTGATAGTGCTCCTACATTTTTCCATCTTCGATTAGCTTGGTCATTTCACTCTCGTCCCTGGGAAAATCAGGTGTGAAATTGCATCGAAAAAGGACTTCAAGCACGATTATATGACTAAATTTGCACACACTTTCTTTCTTGTCCATGATCGTGTTTCTTTGTTAATTACCATATATGCATGTACAAGTGGGGATAGATTTGATAGCTTTATCCAGTGTATATAAGCATGCTTGGAGAAGTGCCCGCCTTAGATATATTTCTGGCAGTATCATCTTTCTGAAAAGGCATGTCTTACTGATCCTTTTGTTTCCACTTTCAGTATGTTCTCTTGTATATAAGTGAAGGTTGTGATCCCGTCAACAAAATTTACTACTGCAACATGTCCAACCTGCTTGATGGGATTGAAGGTCTGAAGAAGAGAAATGAGCTACTCCCTTTTGTTAAACTCGTCGATAACTTTGATGCAAAGTATGAAGCTGTTGCAAATGATGAAACTCTATTTACTTTCCTGACGAACAAAGATGCCCCCAGGTATAAATTAGTCAGGGTGGATGTGAGGGAACCCAATATTTGGACTGATGTCATTGAAGAAGCTGAGAAGGATGTGCTGGAATCGGCTTCTGCAGTCAATCATAACCAGCTGATAGTGAGTTATTTGAGTGATGTGAAATACATGGTGCAGATAAGGGATTTAAAAACAGGTTCTTTGGTGCATCAGTTGCCCATTGACATTGGGACAGTTCATGGTATATCTGCCCGGCGTGAAGATAGTACCATTTTTTTTGGCTTTACGAGCTTTCTTTCTCCCGGTATCATATATCAATGTGATCTACGGAATGAGGTTCCAGTTATGAAGATCTTCCGTGAAATTGTAGTATCTGGATTTGATCGTTCAGAGTTCGATGTCAATCAGGTAAATAAGAATTACCTGTCGGTAGTCGATATTTGATTGACACTATCAGCTGCACATTCTTTTCTTGAGTTTGGAATAATCTTTTTCTTGCCTGGTGCTTGCCTTTTCTTTCGTATAGAGGCCACAACGATCATTTTACTTTCAGCTTCTGTTGAATTGGGCTTCGGGTTAAATGGCTATATTGAATGTTAAAGTGTTGACAACTTCTGCCACGGTCACATCTAACAGTCTCATGGTCATGTTTACTAGTTTTCCTATATTCTTTTCAGGTTTTTGTGCCCAGTAAGGATGGCACCAAGATACCAATGTTCATAGTATCCAGAAAGAACATATCTTTGGATGGATCACACCCATGTTTGTTATATGGGTATGGTGGATTCAACATTAGCCTCACGCCATCCTTTAGTGTCAGCCGTACTGTACTCACAAGACACTTGGGAGCAGTTTACTGCATAGCTAACATTCGTGGTGGTGGCGAGTATGGAGAGGAATGGCACAAAGCAGGGTCCTTGGCGAAAAAACAGAACTGCTTTGATGATTTCATCTCTGCTGCTCAGTACCTCGTTTCTGCAGGTTACACCCAACCCAAAAAGCTGTGCATTGAAGGGGGCAGCAATGGTGGACTTCTTATTGGGGCTTGTATAAATCAGGTTTTGTAACTACCAGTTGATTCTGTTGACTTGATTGGGTAACTCCATATTTATCCGAAGCTTGATCATTGGCAGAGACCTGATCTTTTTGGCTGTGCTTTGGCTCATGTTGGCGTTATGGACATGCTGCGATTTCACAAATTTACTATTGGTCAGTCTCCGTCTCCCTCTATGTGTGTGTGTATACGTGTACACGCGTTGCTTGCTTGTCACGTGCAATCATGATTTTGATTTATATCTATGGTCACGTACAACCACAGGGCATGCATGGACTTCTGATTTTGGTTGTGCGGACAAAGAGGAAGAATTCCATTGGTTGATTAAGTAAGTTTGTCCTTGACCTTACCTAAGGTTTTAGCTCTGTTTGATGCTGGTGTAGGAGGAACTTGAATGATATTGATTTCAATAATGACTGAATAAGGTCGTTGGATGGACGAATAGGAACTTTTAATGTGCCCCGCTTCTGGGAAATCCTCACCACTCCAGCATCTACATGGCCATGGATTTTTGCGACCCTCATATGTTGTCCTGCCTCCTGTTGCCCCTTTTGCTTCTGGAAGTTTTATCTGTTCATTTACCATGATCGACAAAAATTGCTGATTTATGCCTTTCTTAAGGTACTCACCGCTCCATAATGTGAGGAGGCCATGGGAACAATGCCCTGATCAATCAGTCCAGTACCCACCTACCATGCTATTGACTGCCGATCATGACGATCGGGTCGTGCCACTGCACTCGTTGAAGTTATTGGCTGTAAGTTGCTCACCATGTAATTGACTGCCTAGTTACCGCGATTGGATGAAATTGCTGATTCCTTCCACTTTTTCGCTCCAAGCATGCTTCTTACTAAATTTACGTGGTCTTATGCTGGCCACTTTCGAGGTGTCTTAGTGGCACTGCGAACGCTGAGAACCATTACAAAATCATCACAATCTTGGTAGCAAAACAAGGAACGATGGCTACTTTTTGTTGTATCTTAAGCCAACGGTTGTAGTGAAACGCATTATCACCACGCAGATGGGCAATTCCTATATAGGGGAGCGTGAGGATAGAAGTGGTTATACTTTTGTCTATTTCTGAAATCTGACAATCAGCTCCTGCTTTCTCCTTCCAGACGATGCAGTACGTCCTATGCACAAGCCTCGAGAAAAGCCCCCAGACGAACCCCATCATAGGCCGAATCGAGTGCAAAGCCGGACATGGGGCCGGGCGTCCTACAAAGAAGATGGTAAATTTCTCTCTCTATTCGTTTAACGCCGTTAGTATGTTGACAAAAATTCCATGCCATCCCAACTTTTCGAACTTTTCGGTGGGCTTTCTCTTTGGTTCAGATCGATGAAGCTGCAGATCGTTATGGTTTCATGGCAAAGATGCTGGATGCATCCTGGATTGAGTAGATGAAGAGATCGATTGATTAGAAACCGAGATTCTTGTATGGTTCCGCATCTTTTGTACGCCAGCTTAATCTTGATTCTCTTCTCTCTCTTTCCTATAGACATTATAGATAACTTATTGTTGATAGTTCGCATCACAGTGTGTTATGGGGATTTTTCTTTTTGAGCGATAACAAACACATTGTGATGGAACTTACCCATAAATAACCTGACTGGTTAAGGTGAATTTGGACTTCTTTGAAATCTTGGGTTCAATTTCCCAGGAAACGCCTTTGATTTAAGCAAGGGACCATGACGGTAGATTGTTGTGCTAGTCTTCTCGAAATGTGTGTAAGCTGACTCAGACACCTCGATTACAAAAAAATATATATATATTACAATGGCCCGATGGATAAAACTGTCAACTAAGTAGATCTCTCTTATTTCGTGTAGCCATTATTCGCTTTGGCGGGACGAGTAGGGCGACGACCTAAAACTCTATGCCTAAACTAAATTGACTTCGAGCAGATGTGCATCAGAGTCCATAACCCCAAAAATGAGAAGGATCAAGATCCGTTTTGATTTGTTTCGTCAGCTCAGGAGATCACGCACATTTCTAGCGGAGAAAATTAACAAAATAAATCCAAATTAAACAAAGGGAAAAAGAAGAAGGGAAAAGCTTGTCCGTCCTCCTCAGTCCACGAGTAGACATCCAATGCGCTAATTTCTCCACGAGGGAAGAGGGAAGGGGTTACCATCAAAAGACGTCCATTTTGACATCCGTAACGTCAAGCTGCAGTATCTCAGCCCGGCAACCTAGTATTGATCCAACGCTGTATGAAAGGGGGTGTGTGAAATTAGTTCCTACATCTCTTATACCAAAGAAAGATTTCTACGGAGAATCTTATATCTCTCCCGTAGGAGAACTCGTGCTATCTTGCCCCTTTTCAAACAACAGAAAAAAGGAAAAACCCCAGTCGAAAACACTGTTGCATGCAGTCGACTACTTCAAAAGTACAGAGTCCGTAGTTTCTGAGAAGAGAGGACACCCCCGCACCGCCATGTAATGTTGTGTAGAATATCCATTATTAAACGTTATAGGCCTTAACAGGCACCTATAATAAGGCCGATGTGAACATACATCTATGAAAGATTTATCGACACCCCCTAATGTAGATTGGTCAGTTCCTCCTAGTAGGCGACATTTACGGTCATTAAACTATGGAGGTGGCGTTTCATTAGCTTGTGTAGTGCCCGAATCATGATGTGTAGATGACGCTTGCCTAAGGTTTAAGCTTTACCATCATAGAAAAAGGGTCTTACGCTTGAATAAATATATTGGTTATCAGCTAAAAGATGGAGGATACATACCTTGGATGTGTACGGCCCAGATCCCCATGAACAAACTCCTTTATGTATGTGCCGGCCTGCAAATTTAATAAAACCTTTCAGTGAAGCAACGTCACAAAGGAAACGCAGTACTCTAGACACAAAGAACTCTATCTACCTGTGTACACAAATGCAAAATGAAGTACTGTGAAGTTCCCGCAATCCTTTCAATCTTCATCCTAAGATTGAAGAGGAGAGATTCTTACAAGCATGTCTTTATAAGCTCGATAATGACACTGAGCTGGAAAAACACTAACCAGTGTATTGTTTTTTCACGATCTAATGGACTCCGACGGTGAAGCACCCTTATTGGGGTCCTTTGCATAATACGCTAATCAAAAGCAAAATAAATAAATTGCACTTAAACATTATAAAGGCAATGTAATAAGTAGAACTTCGACATCTAATGTTGATATTAGTAGCTCAAGGACCGCATAACTGAGGTACAGAAAAAGCGGAATGGAGAAGCACATAATCTAACGGAAGCTTTCAAGATCATGTGATTATGGAAGTCATTAAGACATTAAGAATAAAAACTTAGAAGTAACCCCTTAAACCACATGGCTCCTCCCTCTCTCCCTGAACACCCTTAAATCAAATGCTCCACCCCCCCCCCCCCCCCCAAACACCCCCAATTTGAGGACTCTTTCTCCCCAAACGGAAAGTAAAAAGAAAAAGGCAACTGTCTCCCAATTCTCTCATGTCCGAAGGTTCATAGTCTCATAATGCAAACTCAGTTTTCTGAGCAATCTAAAAGGAAGCTTCAGGGAGAGACTGATAGCAGTCTGTCTTTAACATTATCTCATAAGCCATATACATCATCTTTAACCTATAATAATGGCACTGGTTCTCAGCACTTCACAAGATGACTTTACTGTCTCCGTTTCAACTATCATGAACTTTACTATTCAGCAGAAGGGAAAAAACCTAACATGTCCTGTTTTGCAGAAATCTCCCCAGACATGTTCAAGGAAGTACAGTATAATGCCATACCTAATGTTCCATCTATTCGAAAAAAGAAATGCAACCCATATGCAGATAACATGGCATTCTTACGTTAAACACACAAAATCAGCCAGTTTTTCACTTCTGCTTACATCTATAGTCTGATTATAGTTGTCTTAACAGTTTGCACTGGATAAGGCAGAGTAGCAGCTTCCATGAACCATGTGATAGAAAATTCTTAATAGTTTGCACAGAAGGACTTCTTGATAGAAAATTTACTTCAAGCATCAAACTTGTGCACATGTTGCTTACCATATCTCTGACTGAAGATATAGACAGCAAATCAGGATCCTCAAGTGGCCGGGAAATCCACACCAATGCAGCATACTGCTTCTGTTTGTAGTAAATTCCAACAAAACCATGTGATTAACAATAGGTCAGGTTCATTTGATCTTCTTATGCTTTCTGAAAACATGCCGTATACCTTTGCTCCATATTTTCATGTAATTCCATATGCGATAGCTTCAGCAAAAAAATTTACCTGCTTTTCTGCTTCACCTTCACGCATCAATGTCCACCCCTG
This sequence comes from Melaleuca alternifolia, assembly GCA_019926035.1. NCBI lineage: Eukaryota > Viridiplantae > Streptophyta > Magnoliopsida > Myrtales > Myrtaceae > Melaleuca > Melaleuca alternifolia. Next base: position 1,418,726 of record JAGKPW010000150.1, read on the forward strand.
ACTGTCGACCAACTTGAGATTTTTCACTTTGACCTGAAAGAAGCATTGGTAACTTATAGCTATGGACCATTTCACTTATAGCTATGGACCATTTCACCACGAGGGAAGAGACGGTGCCATAAGAAAACCATTTACACACACCAGTTTGTCCCTTGAGCTATTAATTTTTTCTTCTATATCCTTGACCGAGACATCTGATGGGACATGTCGTGGATTTTGTATCTCAACCAAGAAAGGTCGACCTGAACCCAACATACGAACCTGCAAGACGAACAAGATGTAATTCCAGACACGTTAATTGTCAATGTGCAAAGAAGTTCGGAAGTTCAGTACATCAATATCTTCTCTGCCAGCAGCATGGAACTTATACTTGTCACCTCTGCACATTAGAAGAATGCAGCTGCAAATAATTTCCTGCATGAGAACACAAGGTTCCAAGATTCAGATTCATGGTTACATAAGAAACCACACGACATACTGATTCAGCCAAAGACAACGAAAAAAATGCACCATATTGATAAAAATATCACTAGATAGTACCTCAACAGATGCCTCCCCCATTCTCTCTTCATCAATTATCCAGCAAGTTTGACTGACATTTCTCGAATACTATATCACAAAGAATCACAAAAATATTGCAATGAGCACCAAAAATGAAGTATCCGCTCAATATCTCAGCTCAGATTGCATGAACTGTCCCATTTAGTATCTTGAATAAATTATAGTCTAACGCCATAACTAATACCAACATTACTTATGAGATGGTGCAAGTTAACAATGCTTCTCTCAAATGTGTCAGGTAAGACCTTCGCATGGAAAGATAACATCACACTTAGGTTGACTTATGATAATTTTACTGGTATAACACATGAATTTGGAAGGATGTGCCCAGTCAACTAGTAATCTGATGTTTGACAAAAGGTGATGCTCTTGAAAAATGGAAGTTACTACTATATCTAGGCATGAAGATGCGGGATATTTTTAAATAAAAATATAAAATGCCGAATTTCTTAGAAATCTTCTCTACTATAAAGTTTACCTTTAGGTATCTCCCACCAAAATAGATAGGGTCCCTGTTGCAATGAAATGAGAGGCTGCAGGGTCTCCTTACCTAAAAGTTGAATAACAACCTCGTAAGATACAACCTGTAAAGCAGTCCCTACTTTATTTGCAGAATAAAATAAATGGCTGGGAAAAAGTAATATGTTTAATGCATGGACATGAATTCCCATTCGACTTAGAAAATTTCCCTTCACAAATGAATGTTATCATTTCCTTCACTCTGCAACAAGCTGCTTCAAATCCTGTCAAGTTTGTAGCAGCAATCATTGCAACAGCATCAGGAACTACAGTAAGTTAATAACTAACTATATCCATTGCTGTATTTCCAAGAATTAAGCATAGCAGCAGCAGAAATAATGACCATCAAGCCTATCCCAGAAAATACAGATTTACATATGTTGAGAATCTACCTTCTCTAGCAACAATTTAGAGAGATCAGAAGTCTGATGGTGCTGAAGCCCATTCGAGGTTTTGTCAGTGACTACTGTCTGCCCTACTTCCGTAGCAACACATCCAATGCCGGAATTCATTAATTCATCAACCGTCTCTAAGCCATTCTGATTGCCTGTGTTAAAAAGTATTGTCACAGCAAAACCATCAATTCCGGTCACAGCAAGGGATTAAAACTGTTTCTCATCTGAGAAGACTAAAGTGAAAGTAGGACTCTGCAATAGCTTCAAAAAATTTCACCCCAAAATGCCATGAAATCCTCTTTTCAAGTGCCCATGTTAAGTGGATTAGAAGTCTTAGGATTAAAATGAATATAAGACGATCTAAATCCTCTTTTAAAGTACCCAAATTGATGGCAGGGCATTCTAAATCATAAGTACAATTTATGAACGAGAAATAGAGATAAAAATACCCGTCTTCCTTCTCTTTGAAGTTGAACCAAGATTGCACTCTATGGATTTCTCAATCGTTTTAGAAGATCCAGAGTATGTCAGACGGATGTGAAGAGGACCTTGGCCATGCTTAACACCCTGATTCGAGTTCATCGACAGTTAACCTGAGTTCCACCAACATTTTCTAAATACAGAAGCCTCCTGTTATTAAAAACATCCTTCTTCGGCAAAAGCCCTAAATTTGAATTTCTCTTCAACTTATACAATGAAACCTTATTAATCTCATCATTTCTCAATAGTAGAAAAAGTCACAATTGTCAAGATGCAGTGAATCTCGGTAAAAAATTGCACTCACCAATAACATTTCAACACGAGCTGTGATCAAGGACTTTAAGGCATACTTCAAACAGATGCATTCAGAAAATGATCTCTCCTGAGAAAAAACTTGAGATCCATATTTTCCCTTCATATATGACCTGCTTGCAAAGGAAGGTAGGGATTTTGCAGTCACTACACTTCAATTATGTATAATATTGAGCAGCTAAGAGGACAATTGCTGCTTACTTCAAGTATACTTCATATAAACAAAAAATCTCTCAATTGCAACCATAATTTCAGCGCGTCAAAAGTCATGATTTTAGAAAATCTACACCATAGGTAATGCTCCTTGACTGACTTTAAGCTTTTAATTATTCACAAGCCATACCATTTGGCAAAACTGGATGTTTCAATGAGAAAACATGCATATATTGAGTATTTTATGTTATAAGCATGATTGCAAAGATCAAAATTCACTTCAAAATTTTCTGTCAAATAAAAAACAACTCTTACATAATTATGCGTTCATTATCCGATGTAATTGATGGTATTGAGACTTCGATAGAGAAGCTATCAGTTTGGCGACCTTCCTGCTTGACCAGCTCAGCAATTGAAGCAGCCAAATCATTCATACCATCCCTTGACACTGAGAGTTTGCCATCACTGTCGTGATAAAATTGCAAGATACCTAAACAAACACTGCATATGACTTGCTCAGGTAGATTATTCAAATTTGCACTTTCTGAACTCCGACCATCTATCAAACTTCCATCTAAATTTTCCGGCATTGCAGCGAGTTCAGGGGATATGGATGGCAAAAGCCAAGGACAACAGCATACTGGTTCTGTGATTCCAAATAGCCGAATGATGCAACGGCTACATACCTAAAACAGCATTTAAGAGAAAATAAAAGAATGCACACCAGGAAGAAAAAGGGAAAACTACTTGCGACTTGCAATCTTTCTGCATTTACACTTCGACCACAAAAGGCCCAAAGGCATGACATATAGTTAAGCTGTTGCTCTCAAACTTCCTCCAACTTTGCTAACATGAAACCATAATGCAAGTGTTGCTATTCCGTCCTACTCCTTAGTAAAAGATAATAGAATCGCTCTAAAAAAACCACGTGCTCTTTGATCACCGTGATGAGATTTCAACACTGCAAGGGAAGCCATTGATAAGATACTGAACATCGTGAATATTTTTGGAAGGTGGATAGCCATTCCACCCATTTTGTCGAGATAAACAAGACGTATTCTATCATAACTCGTTCCTGCCAAGAAAAAAAGAACAGCGCCGATAAATCCATGAGAGATTATTTGTAAAATGGCTCCATTGAGTCCCGCCTAGTGAGCTGGATCATGATACAGAGATCCAGCATTCAAATATCTCTTCGATGAAGATTTTCTTGTTCAAGCTGAAGAAACAGCAAAAGCGATTGCATGTCTGAGGTATATTTGCATCTTGTAGTTGATTTCGTTCATTATAATTAGCACCGAGCCTCACTGTGTTCTCGAGATCAGCGAACTGAAATGATTTTGAAGAGTCCAGAAGAAACATGCACGACGCACGCATACATACATACATTCTCTTGAAGCAATTTCAGCAAACGCAATGCACCAAACACATCATCGAATCTTCTGCAATCATTGAATCAATTTTATATACATTTGATCGACTTACTTCGTCAACTAGGCAACGCAAACTGTATCGAGTTGCTCAAAATGACCAGCTAACTAGAACATCGTTCAAAGTACGCAACGGAAATACTTTTTTCCACATAAAAAATAGAGAAGTGACGAGAAGTCGGGAACAAACCCCAGCCGACAGCAGGTCCTTCACGGCGTCGGAAGGCAACGAACGGACGGCTTCGCGAAAAGCCTGCGAATCGGCGTCGCCGTCGGAGGAGGCGGCGATGACGCGCGCCGCCTCCTGCCGCTCGATGCCAAGCAGCGAGTCCGCCGCTGCTTCGTCGGCCATCCCCCAAACGGCGCTTTGCTCTCGCTGAGGCGCGTCTCGGCGGCACTTTTGAGCCTTTCGAGTTAGCAAGCAGTGAAAATTTTCGCGTGGGGGCAATCGATTCGGTACGGTCCGTTTCCATAGTTTTTCGACTCGAGTTGAAGTAACCTCATTTTCATTTAAATATTTTCTAAGTATTAAATCAAATTAATGATAAAACAAGTAATTTAAACTACAAATAGATAAAAATAAGTTTAGCATTTGGAATCACAAGCTAACTCAGTTAATAGGTTCAGACTAAGAGCTTATCCCACTCTTAATTACAATTATGTAAAACGTTATTCTTCAGATCATGTACGTGTTTAGTGTAAGGTGTAATTTTTTTAATTGAATCTTAGTTAGGGATGAGACAACAAGAAATTGAAATTCGATTGATCCTAATAAACAGTCACTAAAAAGCACACTACATCCAATGGCCTTAGGCAAGATCATTGTAAGCTTCGAGTGCGAACTTCAATATTAATATAAGTTTAATATGCAACGGAAAAAAAGGTTTCTAGATTTAGCTCGTTGATTTTATTCGCTCTATAGAACTATGGCACTCATGTGTAATGACACGCGAATTGAGTCAAAATCTTGATTCAAAATTATCGTGACTTATGTTTATTACTTTCTTTTTTTTTGTTTTTGGCCCGTAAAGAATATATGTATACCCAAAAAATAAAATAACATTTGTATACCGTCAAGTGGCATATTTAACATCAGAAAGTTCAAAACCGAACCTGTCCGAAGATTTTTGTTTTTTACTTTTTTGCTCTATCCAAATATTCACACACGCAATTCGACTTGTATTTAATTATTAAAAAAAACCCCCACAATGTATAAACTTTTCATGATTTTTTTAGAATCCTCGAACTTGGACTTTGATTATATCCATGAATAGCAATCATAATTTTTTTTTCATCAAACTGTTGCATTTTAGTCGATATCAACTTTCCAACGGGAAAAGCATCAGCACAGAGTCAACGATCAACACAACAGTAAACCCGGATCATTGAGAGATTTCGGAGCTCCTTCTAGGTGCCTGAATTCAGCTCCACTGTCGAGTTAGGCAAAATAGAGCGTGAGCCAGGAATTCTTTATTTATATACAGCAGATACAAGACGGAAAAAATTTACTGGTGTAACTTAGTTAAATGAAATAATCAATCCACATAATACTATGAAAAAAAGAATATCACTTCTGTATGGTCTGTGGAGAGCACCATACGCACACAACACAATGTGAGCTAACAAGTAAAGCTCTGTTCGTTTCACGGGAAATATAAAAAATTTGAAAAATATTTTTCAGAAAAATATTTTTTAAAAATATAATTATATTTTCGAATGTTCATTTGAAATTTAAGGAAAATTATAAAATGAACTAAAATTTTAATTTTTTTAATTGCTTTTTGTTATATACTGACGTGTCGTCGGCCATGAGCTTTGTCCACAAGCTTTGTCAAGCTCCCATGAGCTCTTGGCTTGCCAATAAGCTTGTCATCCAAGGTAAGTCTCGAGCTTGCCTTGAGAGGTTATGAGCTCGCTGTCAAAAGTCGCCGACTCGATTTTAAAAGTAAATAAAGAAAATGAAAAATGTTTTCACTTTAGAAAAAGCAAAAAATAATTTCTCTATTTTTAAAGGTTTTTTTTTAATTTGTGAAAAATATATTTTTTGATTATTTTGTTTTTTGTGAAATGAATAATAAAAATTAAAAATATATTTTTTTAAATGATTTTTTGTGAGACGAACGTAATTCGAGAGAGAAGAAAGGGGTGGACAAATAAAAAGCATCCCAAATATGTCGATCCCCAAGCGCGCCGGGACCGAGGCCGCGGGGTTAGGCGTGCGGAATGCAACCCAAACAGGCCTTTGCCAAAGCGTTCGCGAGGTGGGACCTACACCGCAACGGCCTAAGCAGACTCCAACGGCCCCCCCTCCTCCCACCGGCGACATCTTTACCTCCTCCGGCCGCCGGGAAAAGCGGCGCCGGAGCTCGCCGGCCTTGCCTCCTCCTTATATCGCTCAGCTCCATCCTCATCGGGAACTTCGTCTTCCCGATCAGAGCTCTGTGCCTCCTCCGCGGAGGAGATGATCCGGCGCAGGCGGTAACCGAAGTGACGGAGCTACTCGATCTTATCACTGGCGGGAGGAGGGACTTGGACCGGAGGAGATGGTTCACAAGGCGGGACCTACACCGCAACGGCCTAAGCAGACTCCAATGGCCACCGCTCCTCCCACCAACGACCCCTTTCCCTACTTCGGCCACCGGGAACAGCGACGCCGGTGCTCGCCTGCCTTGCCTCCTCCTTATATCGCTCAGCTCCATCCTCACCGTTAACTTCGCGATCCCGATCAGAGCCCTATGCCTCCCCCGCGAAGGAGATGATCCTGCGCAGGCGGCAGCAGGAGTGCCGGAGCTACTCGATCGCATCACTCGCAAGAGGGACTTGGACCGGAGTAGACGGCCGGTCACGAATCGGCGGTCTCGGCGACCGAGCGAGTCTGAGTGCAGCAGCGGGGGACCAACGCGGGAGTCGTGCTCCTCGAAGGGGATGGATCTGCCGCAGAAGAGGAAGGCGTCGACGGTAGAAATGGCGGGACTGGTGGAGAACTGGAAGCTGGAGGCGTCTCGAGGTGAGGAAGCGGGAGGATGAGCGGGGCCAGTGGGGAAGAATCCTTCGGGCTGGACGACGGGGGACAAGGGGAGGTCGGAGAAGGAGAGGTCGGCCTCGTCGGCGTCCTCGAGGTCATAGGGGACAGGAGCGCCCGACATGGATTGGTTGTGGAGGATGATGAGATAAGAGGAGACGGAAAGCGAGTCGGGCGTGTAGTTAACCTGGTACTTAGCTTTGCGAGATGGTGTTGGGCAGAAGGAAGTTCAACCTTAAAAAGCATATAAAGGGGTTTAATTTGACGGCTTCTAGAACCAGGATGCATTCTTAGAGAGAGAGAGAGAGAGAGAGAGAGAGAGAGAGAGAGAGTGGAGTTGTCTGGGGTGGGTAAGGCTTCGAGATGAACCTCGCAAGCGACAAATGCGGCGCCAAAAACAGAAGGGAGAAAAGAACAGGAAGAAAGAAAGATAGCGTCGTTAGAAATTGACTGGGGGCAGTGTTTGGGAGGAGGAAGCAAAAGCCAGACCATCTAGAACGAAGTTCGCTTGGAATTCCAGCTTAAGTTGATCCTCTATATTTCCTTGTAGACACTATGGATAGAGACATTCTCTAGCTTAGCTGTAGTTCTCAGAGTGTGTCTGGGGAATTTTCCATTGAATAATGAACTAAAGACATTGTGATAGTACGTCAGACAGAGCAACGGAATGACGCTGCTTAAGCAACTTTGCAGCTTCAAGTTGATTCTCTTCTATCCTGCAGCCATTGTTAATTCGATTAATTCTTGATTGATCCGGCGGACGAGCAGGGCCTCCACCTAAACTGAGGCCTAAACTAAACTGACTTTGACCATGCATCGAAGTCCATAGCCACAAGAAAGAATAAGGGACATCTCCATTGGTTACATTAGACCTAGATTGGCTGAGCTCGAAGCTCGCTGATCTAGCCAGACTCGAGCTTCACCAGGGGCCAACCACGCTTCCCTTCGCCGATCTAGCAAGCTTTTCTCTAGGTCACCCTCTGAGAAGGAAGGGGGAAAAAAAGAAAGAAATGAAAATAAAGTAAAGAAGAAATAAAATAAACTAACTTATAATTTTTATGAGAATGAACATTTGATTGATTAAGGCCCAAGTAACGAAAGCCTTGGCATGACTTTTGTGGACCCAAACCTAAATGTCGAGGACTAGAGCTCGAGCGTTAGGGATTTGAGCACCGCCTGTACTGACCAAGCAACTCGAACTTGAGTGCCAACCATAGGGGTTGAGGCTTAGCCATGATGGATATGGGCCCGAGCCCGAACTCGGCCTGGACTGACCAGCAAAGACTTCTCTTAACCACCGAGATTGAGAACCAACATTGAGATTTTCATTCTCAAATCTAAAGTTATGAGTTCAAATATCAATACCTAATCATATTTTCAAAAAAAAAAAAATCCGACTATTCCGAAGTGAAAATTATTTTCCTAAGTTTAAATTTTGTTAAGAAAAACTTTTCTGTCGACTCGGAAAATATTTTCCGTAAACTCATATTCCTAAGCAAATCAAACCCCGAAAAATGAAGAAAATGATTTGTCGAAAAACTTTTTATGAGAAACACACCCATAGACTTGAAGAATAATCGAAGTTTTTCTCGTCAAACCGTTGCATCTTAGATCTTACTCGGTACCTAGTTTTCAGCAAGATACGAGAGGAGAGAAAGCATCAATCAATCCGGCGTTAACACAAAGTCAACAGTCAACACAACAATCAAACGCGACTCGCATCATTTGGGTGATGCGCGAACTCCTTTTCAGCTCCGCTTCTAAGTTAGACCAGTAGTGCCCCGACACGAGGAGAGGAAGGCATGAAGCAATCAATCGTCAACGCTTCTATTTAGTCAAAAGTCTCAAAAAAATGTTCAGTCCAGAGACAAAATGCAACATCGTTGAGCTCCTAACCAAAATTTAAGACAAATCAGATACAAAAGTCTCAGATTGAATTAAATCCGGTGGTTAACTTTGTATAACCACTAAGATAGGTGGATTAAAATCCACTCCCTGAAGCCAGCAAAAGAAATAGCAAGCTGAAGGTAAGGAAAGCAAGACAACCACCGACTGCCCGGGAATATCACGATTCTCAATCTTCACATTCTATCTTCTCTCCTTCGTGGAGCACAGGAAATGATTTCGTCAACCCTAAGAATCATCTCAGCAGCCTCAGTTGCAGATAGCAATATGGCTTGCTTCACTTTAAATGACTCGGAAATTCCCAGTTCTGCCATGTCTCCTACCTGTCATAATGAGGAGAGAAATTTGTGACAAACCAACGCCAGAAGGAATGAGCTCCAAATGAAATAAATTGGAATGCCACGAGCATTGCTTTCCTCATTCAATTATGGAGGAGAAATGGTGTAAGAACGGGTTGGTACAAACAATATCACAATAGTCCTCGAGATGAGAGAGGCAAGAAAAACTAAACATGCAGTTAAAAGTGTGCCTATCCAATTGAAAAGGGAGAGGCAATTCTCTAACTGGAGCATGAGTATACATTCCTCTCCTCATGAAATTTGCGTTCAGATTGCAAAATCAAGACCAAACACAAGAAAATGTCATTTCCCCCAACAAGACGAAAGAAGGAACACCACTACCAGATAGGATATACCCATGAACTCACAAATTTCAACATGTCCGTGTCCCCTCTCATTTAATGCAAGGTTCCAAGTGTGTTAGTCCCACAAGCATTTGAAAATCTTGTGCCCTTTTGGACTCATTGGCAGAGACTTAAGGCTAGAGAAGGTTATAAAAATGGATTCTCCATCTCTTAGGGCACAGAATGGAGAATCCTTTTGAATGATATTTGAAGAAACAAGTTCGCAGGCCTTGCAAGCACAATTACCATATTAATTAAAATAACACCCATATAATAATAAAGAACACAACAGAAATCATTTTGATGTCGAGAACTTACAGATCCAGAAATGACATCAATCCCTGCAGTACATCCTTCCTTATGGTGCTCCGCACGAAGCCTAGCAACCAGCTCAGCACTGTCCAGACCTGCATTATCTGCAATAGTTGTAGGGATAGCCACAAGTGCTCTTGAGAATGCTTCGATAGCATGGGACTTCTTCCCAGGGGTCTTACGGGCTAGCTCATCCACTTCCTTAGCCATGATCATCTCGGGCCATCCACCACCAAGTAACACCCGGCTGTCATTGACCGTTTGAGACAGCACGCATAAGGCATCGTGCAGTGATCTCTCCGCCTCATCGAGTACATGATGGCTGCAAAGAATTGAGACAGCTAAATGATACAACTTGCTAAAATGGTATTGCTAGAGTCAGCACAACTCAACCAAAACCAAACAATTTGGAAAACAAACCACAATTAGATTGTACCTTGCACCTCTCAATACAATGGTGCAAGCCTGACCCATTTCACATCCAGAGAAGTGAATCAACTTGTCCTCGCCAATCATGATTTCCTCGATAAGTTTACAGTGGCCAAGCTTAACAGATTCTGGATTGTCAAAGGTTGATGCAATCTCACCACCTGTCACTAGAGCAAGTCTCTCAATACCCTCAAAATCTGCATGCTCAATCGCGAGTATTCCAGCATCTGCGAATAGTTCTTCAGGGAAGTTATATATCAATTGTCTATTGATGAAGCAATTGATTTCATGAGCTACAATCTTCTGCACCTTTTCCCTCATCTTTTCTTTCTCAGCCCCTTCAATCTCAGCTACCTTAGACATAGAATCAACACGAACACGCGCCCCATATATCTTGACTTTATCAGTGTCCATTGCAGTATTTGCCACCAAAATTTTTGCGTTCTCTATACGTTTAGGTTGCCCAATTCCAATTTTCTTGTCAAGAATAAATCTGGACAGCAGAACATACCCAAGTAAGATTTGCTATGAAAATAAACAATCAAACGCACTAATTAATACAAGGAAAATTGCTAATGAAGATGCAATTGCAAAAGCGAACATATAATAAAATTTCCAACTGAAGTTAATGGGAATGCAAGTGCAAAGTAATTCACAAAGTTTTAGGTTATCACCCCTCATCCAGGAAAGAATCTCTCAAAGATCCTCCAGGCTTCTTGATAATCTGTATGGCTTCCAAGTTTGTGCTGCCCTGACAGTTCAAGAGACATATCAAGAAAGCATTCAAGTGCAGAGGCAGTGCAAGCTAATGGATATCATGAATAATATAGTGTACTCCAGACATATATGCAAAGAAACTTAGAAGTGAAACAAGCAGCAGTGAAAAGCTTTTTTGTTTTCTGCTTGATAACTGTAAATAAACCTTTAGCCTCATAACAGCGTCAACTGCCAACTGGGAAAAATGTTCCTTGTCTTGAGATAATATTTTGGAACTCAAAGTAGTCGTTGCAATCTTCATCAAGTCTGACTTAAATTTCTCTGCATCATTCGAGACGATTGTCAATTAGTCACATAAGTTACAAAAGAGACAGATGCTGAACAAATGAACAAGCAAAAGAAGAAGGTTGTCAAATTAGCAGCAGCAAAAAAAATGTATCTACATATATATCTAATCAGTGTAAATTTTACAAAAGCAACATTACCACTCAACACCCAAGGATACTCGACAATAAAATATTCAACATAGAAACATGCGTTATCTAAATGTTGGAAGCAAATCAAAGGTGATGGTTAAAAAGGACACCTGCATCTTCTTTGTTATCCACTACCATCTTTAATAGAACATTATGTGCACGTTCAGCCGCCATTCGATATCCTGCAGACATGAAGCACACAAGATGACTCAAACATCAGCATCAAGTGAAAGGTGGTAGAGATTGAGGACAAAATAACACTGCTCGGAGAAAAATAGCCCTCGACATTCTACTGCAATGATAACCCTTTCTATAACAGCACCCACACACCATTTTAACGTGAGATGTATCCTGGGAACCAACATTCGTCTTGACCAAGCATGAATGGAAGCACCTAACATCAGCATCCACTTAGATGATTTATCTACCGCAAAACCTATTCAAAAAATGTTAACGCACCAGATGAAATGGTGTCTCCAGCTTACATCAAGCACACCTGAGGGAAAGATTTTCCAAATGGACATGACGTATTCAACACTCTTTCAATACATAAACCTCCAGAACTGGCAGAACAGTTTATACTACAGCAGAAGAAAGTTTGATGTGGTCATAAGTATGATTAGTTAAGAAGAACCAAAAAGATATTGAAACTAAACAGGGATCACAAGAGGATTAATGCTCAAAATTTATAGGAAGGTCCTGTTTCGCAGATACCAATATTCTCAAACTCAGTGGATAATTTTGGAACAAGCTTAGCTACACTGAAGAGAAATGCGTAAGGGATTGTATGGTTCAGCGAAAACAAGAATAGAAGATAAGGATTCCCACAAAGTAGCATACAGTCCACAAGAAACTCAAAGCATCCACATATAGAATATAAGCACAAACCAGAAATTATCGTCATTGGGTGGATCTTTGCATTGATCAGCTTCTCTGCCTCACGTAGAAGCTCTCCAGCCAAAACAACAACCGATGTGGTCCCATCGCCAACTTCATCGTCTTGAACTTTAGAGATCTCTGACTCAAATATTAAGTTTCACCGCACAACATATTGACATTGGTCTCCAGAAAGCAAGCAATAAAAAGTCTCCTCTATCTGCCATTGTTGACAGCTCTACAGGATCCCTATCAATAAACTTGATATTTACTTTGAAAAATTATTAAATTTTCCATATCCACTATTGTTGCCTTCCAAAAAATCGTCTACAGCCAGAAAGGCATGCAACTATGAATAACGATATTTTTTTTTTTTGGCACTAGAATAGCACTTGTGTGATATGAAGGATACCGACAAGGACTTTAGCAGCCGGATTGTCAATATGAAGAGATTTTAAGATGGTGGCACCATCATTTGTAACAGTAACTTCATGTCCTCTGCCCGTTGATTGCAGAATCTTATCCTGAAGATAAGATACATCAAGAAGACCAAATTCAAATCACATAACAAGGGCGAGCTTTAGTAGCATCTCCAATCCATAGTTTACATAAAGCAGAACTCCAATCCAATATACATGGCAGAGGCTAACTTATGGACTGTAAATCTTACCATTCCCTTTGGACCTAAGGTGGTCTTGACCAAGTCGGCAATTGCCATTGCACCAACAAAGGATGCCTGAAACCAAAAGTTGTAAAGTCGTAAGAGCAGATGACGAAGCAATAATTTCAATAGTCAGTGCATTCAATTAGAAATGGCTTCAGAACGACAATAATCATGGACGTACACTCAAGTCACTCAACTCCTGTGGCCAACGTGCACAGTGAAAAAACATTGGCCAGCTGCTAATTAACTTCCTTAAGATGCCGTAGTAACAAAAATGCATGAAAAAAGTGACTCCGAAAGCAAACTACCAACTATTAAGAGAGACCGTTGGAATCGAAACTCACAAGTCTGGCACGCTCGCCCTTTTCTTCACTAGCATCCTCCTTTAATATTCTATCAACCTGAGATTTCCCATAAAGGAGAAAGAAAAATCAGATCATATAGAACCACGAAACATACTGAATAGAACCACAGCCGTTGGGGTCGTCAGCCGAACATACCGCCATTGTAGACTCGCCAGATGCTTGGAAATTTTACCTGCAACAACATTTTCAACAGCATTGCTTTAAGAAAACAGCACAACAGCTATTCGGATCAAAATGCTAATCAAAACAAATCCTAGTACGACCACGTTCAGTTTCATTTTCCGGTATACATTCGCAGACGGACGGAGAGGTAAGAGGAAGCTCAAAATGCTTAGCAAACACGGATTCGTTACAACCGAAACCCTAGTTCGACGATCCGGCAATTACCTGGCTCCTGAGCTGAAGCGAGGAGTGTCGCCGAGGAGGTGAGCTTAGGGTTTTGAGAGTTTCTAGTCCCGCGCGGAGCAGGTTAGAACTTGGAAGCGGCAAATTTCAGATACTACAGGCCCTGTCCAAGGTGTTAAAATTGGGAATTTTTAATTTATACATGAAAAATCCAAATATTTATAAATCTGAAATCTTTATCCTTTTTTTTTGGATAATGATTTAAATTAGACCATCAAAATATGTGAGATTACGTGAAAAAAAAATTTTTGGTAAGGAAAGGACAGGGGGAAAATGTATTTAATCCTCACAGTATCCTGTAAATTCAATATTTATAAAATTAACAATGAAAATTATTTTACAAGAAAAAAATGAAATCTATTAAAGTATGAGGCTCCTTTATTTCTATAAAATAGTATAGATCAAATCTATTTAGTGGATCAATGCATAATTGATTTATCTCGAGATAGTGTTTCAATAGTTCCTCCGTTAATTATAAAAAGGAGCGGCCCCTAATACATACGAAATTTTGCATAATCATGAAACATAGGTAATTACAAGAGAAGTTAAATTGACATCAACAAACGGACCAAAATTCCAAGATATACGGAAGGTGAAACATAATACTTATTAAAATAAAATAACGTGTATACAAACTTTATTTTGAGAATTTAATTCCTTAATTTATAGGAATTTTTTGGCCATGAAGAGCGGGAACCAACGCCAGCCCCCAAGAGCTCTAATAATGATTACAAGAACACATGGAAATCTTCTAACCGGACCGGGCCCAAACTGAACACGGGTCGTTCCAACCCACGTAAGAACCGAGTCCAAAGTCTTAGAAGCAAGATCCGACATGGAAGAATCTCGATTTATCAATATAAAGGCACGAGAATCTTGAACAAGGAAAGAATGCGACCTCGAGCTGAGGTCGTTTCAATGTCTGCAAATTACACAACCAGCTCTAGCAAAGGCAGTCAAGTGCATCTTGAATAAATCCAAAACCTCTACTCTAAACCATTCAACTTGAGCAACGGAGACTTCTGCAGTGTGGTTCCTCAACTTTCATGGGCTCGAAATCTTAGAGGGGTCGGGTGTGATGTCCTTTCGCTCTGCCACACAGAAGCGCGTTTTTCGGAATCGGGTATTCGTCTCTCAGCGAAGTCGATGGAGTGTAAACTCGTAAATAGAGTTGCTGTCCGAGGTACTGTCGCGCCCAAAATTCAGTCCTCAAATGCCACATTCCCACATTATCTAGTGCCACATAGATAGCTGTCCATGAGTTGGGGTAAACCTGCATTAGCCATCACAATATCACAGTGACTATATGAAATTGCCAACATTTGATTCATTGAAGACTAGATGTTCTACCCTTAGAGATGTATGCTGCTGTCAGACGCAAGATTACGTATCTGACTTTCTTACAAAACTAAAGTGAAAGCTGAATAAGAATACTAAGACGAACAGGTTTTTGCTCAGTGTAGTTAGCTTCAGGAAAGGCAAAACCAAACTCTTTTTTACCTGAACAGTGGTCCGGAAAACAGCATCACGGAGATTGTACTGATTTCGACTACCAGTTGTCCATTGCCCTCCGTCCATGCTGCAGTTATCCAAGATGCCTCTCAATTAACATTAACAATTGTTTAGAAAGGCTCACTTAAAGTCCAGAATACTTACCCCACAACAAAGAAACTGTATCCATCGAGATGCCAACTCTGGACAATGTCCTCGCCATTTTCAAACACTATCTCAACGAAGGTTCTGTAGTCAGCACCCAAAACTGCCGTGTCAAGGTATATGCCTCCACCGGTGGGTCTATCGGATATGCTATTTACCCGAAAAACTCCACCAATGTTGAAGTAGTCTGCAAGCTTTAGAGGAGTGTCCGCTGGGGTGAAGGAGACACTGTTAACAGCATATCTTTGTTTTCCATTTACTTGACCGGCAGAACTCGACAGTCTAATTGTTCTGGCGGGGTTGATGAGACCATAATGATACGAGCCTTGAGGGTTAGGCCTTGGTCCGCTCGCTGTTAGATTAGTCCTGCAGGGGTTTTAATTTAGTTTAGGCTTCCAAAGGTGATGTTAAGTGGAAGCATCATATGCCAGTTTGTCCTGATTATTATTGGATCAACTAAGTTCAACGTTAACTCGAAGTTAGAACTTGCAGATAAAAATTCACTAGGACTTGTCTCGAAAGAAATTAAGGAGTGATGTGAGGGAGCGGCAGGTCAAAGTGGCCGAAGTTTCTCAAACAAATGAGCAGTACTGCTAGGATAAAATCTTGTTTTATTAGCCCCGACTACTGGACTAAACTTGACGTGAATGGCAGTTCTTGATATTTGTAAGATAAGCAAATGAAGATCATAGTTGCACACTGAAAATGGGAATGGCGAATGAGATTAACCTGATGGCCCGTGCCTGGTTCAGGGACCAATCGATTTGGATGGTGGGTCCACCGGGAGGAGGGCCCGAGACCGGGCCAGCGGAATTGCTGTAACGAAGAATACCAGTTGTGGTGAGGATTTGAGAGGAAAAGCGAGTCGAAACCACAATGTAATAGTCTTGAGCAGGTTGATCCGCTGTAACTAGAACCGAATAAGATTGGCCCACGTGAACATCAAGAGAGGAGAAGTGAGTTTGCATCACATGCGTCCCCTCCACCTCCACCAGCAGCATTTTGTGGCCTTGAATGCGGAAGTTTAGGGAATTCATCAATCCCACGTTTGATATCCTAAGCCTGTAAGTTTTTCCTGTAAGGGGAAAGCCAGAAAGCAGTTGGTATGAACTAGTTTTTCAAGGCAAGAACTGTGATTTTAGAGGCGTAGATTGGACCGCGATGTAGATTTCCAGTAATAATAGTTTCGTAAGGATTGAGCAAAAATCATGGACTATAGGATCAAACTGTGGACTAACCTTGTTCCACGTTGAGAGACATTCCATTTGGTCCACGACCATTAATTAGGATCCCATCAGGGTACTTTAGTTTCTTACCTCGGTCAAGTGTGGCCTTGAGAGTCTGCAAGAACGCATAACGTCATGCATAGGCTTCAAAAGATAACACTACTTAGATGCAACCTCAAGGTTAAAAGAAATGCAAGGAATTTATTAGTGCAAGAGACTGCTGCAGAGCGGGCCTATACATGTGGAAGTCAAGGCCTTGTCATAGAGTTGTAAGCATCGGAATTAGCTGACGAATCACGATGAACGCGTAGATAAAACGACACTGGGCAGTTTACTGCCAAAGCATTAGATGGAATTATCTTCGTTTCAGTTGCCATTAATTCGCCATAGCCGTCTTATTTACTGCTGAACCTGAGCTACATGCATGTGATTGAAATAAAGGCTGAATGGGCCATTGCCATTGGGACCTTGACCTGCTGTTAGCATGAGGAGAAGCTACCCTAAAGCCTAAGGTAATTTGGGACGGGATTGGAATGGATCGCGGCGGCACTCGATCCAAGGCAGCTTCCTGCCCGTGAACATGGTCTCAGAGAAGCAATTACACCATGTGACCCTGAGGCAAACATTTAATACGAGGGTGGTTACCCATGCCTGACAAATACTGTGGAACTCTCCACAACTAAAGGATGACGGAATACATGAGTTAACTAAAGAATAAGACAAGTTCATACGAACGAGATTTTTGAAGTTACTAGTCAGTATACTTACTAAGAAAACATACGGTTTTCCAGATATTGATTATACGGAGCATGAGAAAAAAGTATATCGACGACATTTTTCATTTTGAAGAGTCCATGTAATGACTCATTATAGACAATCTACGTTGATGCAATGCTAATTCCCACCCAGATTGATCCTCCAGCTAGTAGGAGAATATTCTTCGTAGAGTCATTCAGACACCGCAGGGCCTACCAAACTTCATGGCGACAATTAATTTTCTCTCCGAACAGCGCAGTATGCATGTAGCCAACCCCACCCAATGCCATCAATCACGACATTTCAAATAAGGAGGAACATCAAAGAGTCCCACTTGTGCCTAAGTGGGCAGACTCCACCCAGGATAGTGACCCAAAACTGAAGTCCATCAGGCATCATTTACGCATCTTTACGTTCCATCACTCATCCATTCAACTGATCTTGTTCTTAATAAATATTTAAAAATCGCGAAAAAATAAAATAATTGATTTGACCAACGACATCACATAGCCATGCCCAATATATAGAGGATTGCACACAAGACTCTGTCCAAGGGAAGCGCCAATGTAATGAAAACTATTCAATTAATTCAACTTAAGTGAGCAGCAGCCAGACATCAGTATATGTGGCAATAGCCAAGGTTTAGAAGTTCAAGAGCGAATATAATTACCGTGTGATTGGCCTTATACCAGTCTCCAATAAGAACGGTGTAATCACCAGCTGGATCTGCGAATGGGACAGGAATTAGAGGTCGGCTAAGTATCCGAATCCCGCCGAACCCACCAGCCGCCTTGTGGAAGGCAAGTGATGGGAAGTAGAAGAAGCTCCCTATCTGGTCCTTCACTTGGAGGATGTATGTGAAGTTTCTACCGGGTGGTATGGGGCAAGTTGTGCCATACACCCCATCTTCAAAGGAGTTCCTCCTCTGTTGGACTCCACTCCTACATGAGAGGAATTAAGAGACCTTAACCAAACTGCTTGCCAAGTCCAATAACACAGGTACATTCAAGATAAATGCTGTGAACAAATGCGACCCTTTTGAATATGGCCTTTTGTTTTTGTTTGTTTTTTCCCCTTAATCTTCTTTTATTTTTGTTTTAGGGGCGCAGAGATGACTCTATGATTTACGAAGCAACCTATCCACTAGTCAAGAGCAACAAGCAATCTTCCTTTTTCTTTGGTAAAGCAACGAGCAATTTTCTTTCTCACACCAAAGACAATACCTGAAGATAAACCTGATGAAATATAGCTGATATTCATATGAAACGCCTTCACTCACTTAAGTATTTCGTGGCCCTGAGCTCCTATGCACTACAGTTCACCACTACTATATCAAGTAAATTTTCAGTTAGTGGCCAACAGACTTTCTTTTCGGCATATCTAAGAAAACTATCCTTGACAGTGGGAAAGAGCCCTTGATATAACCGGCTTTCGCTGGAACGGCCACAGTTCCTTCTGGGAACATTTAGATCTCAAAACGCAAGTCGGTGTCTTAAAGTGCCGTGGAAATAATAAAGAAATAGGCAAGAATCGTCAGTATATCAGTAGAAAATGGGAAGTAGAAGGTGGAGGTGTGTGCTTCCATAAAGATAAGCGACCGCCTTTTTTCTTCCGTAGTGCACCGTAACCCAACCTGAGCTTCCAAGCAATACTACATGATTGTGTCCCTACTCACTAAGATCCTTCTCGAAAAGGTCGTGTGTAGTTGAAGACAGCTAAAGAGAGCAGACGTGGACCACAGAAAATTTTATGGGTCACACTGAGGCAATGCGTTACGAATTTAATGCATCAAAAATGGCAATTCTGGCACCCAACACGTTATCCTCGCTTTTATTTAATGCGGGCGAAGTGGGCGACTTCCCAAATCGGTGTAGATAGAAACTAGCTGAAACTCAATAATGAAGCACATGCACTTGATCTTCTGCCGATCCAGAACATGTACTTCGTTCAAGTGACGTCGACTAGCAACTCTTGGAAAAGTGAGATACTAAACACTCTAGAAATCTCATTGTTGTTTGAACATATCTCTGCATATGGTCATGTTTGAATCATACGGCGGATGAAACATTATTCGACCAAGATATTACATGGGTAGCTTCCCAATGTTCAGTATATATCATTGGTAACATAGCATCACTTGAAAAGAGAGAACATGCTTGGACAGCACGTTCAACATCCATTCAAATTAACAGAAGTCAAATAAAGTAATATAATGATTGACAAATGAACACATCGTGCCGGATCGTGACTGGAACGCATGCCGCAGTGAATAGACACAATCTTTCCCGCTTTTATGCTCTGCCCGTGATCAGGCGAACTGTTTGTGCAGATCGATTGGTGAATTTAAAAAGGTTAATGAGAAACTGACATTTGGCTAGATCTACATCTATTCCTTGCACAAAGATTCTTTCAGCATCGACTGGCATTTGCTTTCGGAGGTCTTTGAGAAAAGCTAATGAATGAAGACGCGGCAAAAGATGTGCAAAAGAACAAACTAAAAGGCTAAGGGTCGCAGATTCCGCGAAGTCACAAACCAAAGCAATTAGGAAACCAAAGCAGCACAGAGAAGGCGTGTTTCACGCGTAACACAAGTGAGTAGTGCTCCACACTCACTCGAAATGAAGCTTGAATGAGAAGTGGATTCGAAATGGAGATTAATACAAAGCACAGCTCACAAAACAGAGAGAGAGAGAGAGAGAGAGAGAGAGAGAGAGAGAGAGAGAGAGACCATGAGATGAGGAAAGGCTCGTCCAAGCTGTTGAAGACGTTGATGATGAGATTGTCGTTGGTAACGGAGTGAATGTCGGGACCTGGAAACTGGCCATTGATGAGTATGCCCTGCGACGACGACGAGAACGAATCTCATTTTCCACCGCATTCAGTGAAAGTTCAAAAATCCGAATTCCCAAAACTAAGAACCCATCGCTTTAAAACCCGCAAGCGTCACGCTCGGAATTTAAAAAGATCACTCGACGTAGCAGCGAACAGCTCCCGCATCCCATTGCCAGACTCACCTGCTGACGGACGCCGAGGGGATATATGTCGCCGTACGTCACGTTCCAGTCGAAGAACCTGTACGGATTCTCGGCTCCGGCAATGGCAAAGAACAGAGCAACCACGAGCGAGGCGTAGATCCCGCCGCCCGCCATTTTCAGCGCTGTTTTCTCGCCACAGAGAGAGAGAGAGAGAGAGAGAGAGCTTGATCTCTCGCTCTAGTCTAGAGAGTGACAACCTTCGTCGGTGTTGCTTTGCGTTATTTATTTTGGGAAAGGGGGCGTTGCGCTCGCGGGTTTCGAGTTGGCCAGTAAAGGTGAAGTGAATGCGTGGCTTTGCTTGAATTTGGAGGGAGGGCGCAAAAACAAAACATGAAAAAAGAAAGAAAGAAAGGAAATGAAGCGCGACTGTTTAAGTGCGGTACAGACATGCAGCTGGCCCTGGCTGGATTTGGATCCCCAGCCTTAGTACTTTTGAGGGCAGGGGAGAAGGATGGCTGTAATTTAAAAAACAAAAAACTTCTTATTTAATGGAGATCGTCCAATTTGAAATCGGACGTCCCCAAGGTCTACAAATTCGGTCATCTGACCCAAAGTGATCTCGAAAAATCAAATTCAATTGGCTAAATCAAAAAATTAGTTAGGACGCTGACTCTACGAAGCACGAGGTCTTGCTTTGAGCTCTATCTCCCGTCAAATTTACATCTTAGTTCAACTTATGAAGACTATTTTTGCCCACTCTGAAGTTGATCCAGCGGAAGGGGGCACTCCCATGCTCTGACCTGGGATATTCGAATTATTTTCTTTTTTTTTAAGCTCGGCATACTCTTTATTATGGAAAGTGTTTTAGAATGCTCCCGAAAGATCGCGTGCCGGTACAATTGGTCAGGAGCGCTGAGCATCCCAAATTCCACCATCAACATACTTCTGTGCACGCCCATATTAAAGTTTCTCTCGATCCTTAAAAGAGTGATAAAAATGAAATTATCTAAGTTTAAGGGAATGAATGACGGGATTGAGAGTGATTTTGGTTCAGTTTTTTCAAATGATTTTGAGTCTGTAGAATATGAGGTTCAAATGATTTTGAGGTAAAAAATAGAAATTGTAAATGTTGAAAGCTAAAATTCCACCATAAATATACTTTTGTACGTGTCCGTATTTAAGTTTCTCTTGATCCTTAAAAGAGAGAAAAATGAAATTATCTCAGTCTATGAGAATGAATGAAGAAATTGAGATGCGTTTGGCTCAATGTTTCCAAATGATTATGAGTCTGGAAAATATGAGGTGATGAAAAATTGATATTATGAATACATAAATTTAAAAGCAAGTTTTATTAACTTTCAAGTTTATCCAAAATCCATTTCGAAAGCCAAATCATGAGCGCAGCATGAGCTTCTCTGTACCGGGACGATATGAGATTTAGGTGAACACGTGAATGGCGATTAAAAAGGAATGTGTAATGGATCTAGGGTTGCTCGAGAAGGCCACTTTGGAGTGTCGGTGGCGGGGTCCACGCATCGCTAGATAGGAATTGGTAACCAGTGGGCGACTGTAGGATCCACATGGGGGCTGTCTTTACGTGGGGACTTATTTGAGGGGTGGCGGGGCGTGAGGAGCTCGTGGCCGTGCTTTGACGCGACGTCCATGGCGCACGTGACGGATAGTCCTTGGGTGCTCTTCCATTCGCCACACGCGCGCTTCGCTTCTTGTATGATAGTCCGACGCGAATCCCATTTTGCTCGAAAGCTGACGCGAGGATCTTCGTTTTCGCTTGTGAAATTGGCCGTGTAAGATTGCCCTTCATTTCTTACGCAGTTTCGAGTCATTGTTCGCGTTGTTCCTTTAAGAGTTTGCCCGCCCATCTCGTCTCCGACTCACTTTATTTTTCTTCCTTTCTATAACATGGGATATGATCGTTGAGGCTCGGCTACTGGGATTCTCATGAAATGTGCTTCGGAATCCACTGATCAGTTGAGAACATGTTCTCTCGACTGTGCGTGACGAGAGTCATAACAGTTTGCACGTTATTTGTGAAATTGAACAAAAAACCACTAACTCTAAAAGTTGAAAATCACCTCACACTCAACCAACTATACTTAACCTAAAGGGGTTAAATCACTTATTTTCTTTATCAAATGATATATATAGGAAGAGAGGTAGATTTAAAAGATAAGAACAACAAACTAGTCATATACTCTAATTCCATTCCTCACACTCATAGCAGCAAGATACTTTTATATTCGTGTCATCCATTTGAGTGTCGACTCACATCCTATAAAATCACAACATAATTTCTTAGATTTAAAATTAACACACTTATGAGTGAGCTTTTCCATTGCAAAAAAAACAAAACGAAAATGTCAAAAGTATAACATTTTTAATTCAAAAGCCACTCTCGAAACACACTAAACATTGAGATTTTTTTCCCAATGTTATCTTATGATAAAGTTTCAATCTTTCAAGACATTTTGTTTTTTATTTTTAAGAGGCTCTACCGCAATTTGACCCTGCATCATTCGCATGAGAGACGCATAATTTTATGCACAAGTAATCTCATTCTGTTTGTGACCAAAAATTAAAAAGGAAAAAAGATTATCCTCGTGCTTAATGTATTCAAAAATTTAATTCGCATGTTTGAATATCGCACGCTAGATCCAAAACTCTCCAACTCCTTTCCCACCAACTTCGATTCAATTACATACAAGAGCCCCGGCAATTTCGAACCTTGATTAGCTTGCTGAACTTTTGTGAAAGTTAAAAACTCTTATAACATCATTTCCCCGGATCAATCTCACGGCTGGAAACGACTAACGAGAACAATTCGGCCCCCAGTCGGTGCGTCGTTATCGAGTGTCCGTAAATTACATCGGCCAAAAAATTCCTGGCCTTCGTCTGACAACCCCATCTTCCTCGCCCCCGAGCTTTTAAGCACCGCATCCGTACAGACAGGAAAATGTCGGCAGCCAGCTTTGCCTTTTCACCTTCTCCTTTGGACATCTTGGAGCACGTTCCTAGATTTCCCTCGCCTCTGACAAAATTTCGGCTTTTAACCCTGCCACCAAAGCTCAAGCAGAAGACTACACGGCGCCCTCATCGATCGTTCAGCCATCGCAATTAGCGTTAATTGGAGAAGATGACATTGCGTTGGGATTTCGAGTTTGCTTTACTGGATTAACTGCTGAAGTCAGTGCGAAAGTGAAATTCGAATCCCGACAAGCATCATCCCAATCCAGCTCACCTGGAAAACACAGGCCGCGCAAGAGATAGCGATGGGCTGTTAGGGGTAAAAGTTCTCTCTGCCCTCATGCACACTTTTATCTTTCAAAGATAGAACTTTGCCGTAGAATTGACATTTCCTTCAAGCAGACAGACTTTCTCGTGGGACAAAGGCAGCGAGTCAAACATTAGTTTCGTTGGAAAATCTGATTGTTTTGGGTTTCTATTTCAAATCCTTTTTGTGCGATTAACGCAGCTCATGGGCCACTACTTTTCCTTGGCCATTAGCTAAGAGAGCAACAAACCAACCGGCCAGTCGCCTCACATGCTGCTGTACCCATCATTGGACACGACATCGACAGTGTCCTCCTGATAATGATCGGGAGAGATTACCATTTTCCCAACACAAATCATTTCCTTTGTCCTTATTCTCTCCAACTTCCCGCGCTTCACAAAAGATGTCGACAACTTCTTTTCGTTTCTTTTCTTTCTTTTAACACGCAAGAAATATCTCTCAAGTCATGGGAAAAGCCATTGCAATTTCAACGTTTCAATCTTTATTGACCATTTTGTTTGTTCTATTCTGCAAAGAGAAACTGAAAAAAGAAAAGATGCCAAAAAACATTTACCCATAGAAGGGACGGCAAGAGCTGCCGAGCTTTCATTCCGAATCTTCCTCCTACAAATTCAGAGCCCAGAACCCAGAGCCATTGACCAACAGGAACTCCTGAACTCGACGACAACCCAGATGAGAGATCACAATCAGATGATTGATTAAAATGGGACTCATACAGTCATGCTCGGAGTCTCGAAGAAGAATCTGAAACCATCAAATACCCTGGAAGATATTTTAATAATGGCTTGGCTGAGAACTTATGCCCAGAAAAATGAAATGCATCTAAAAGAAAAGGTAAATAGTCACAAATCATCAGTAGGACGGCACAGAGTGAACTAGCTAGATCTCGACATATGACACAATAGCTCCTGTACGCAGCGGTATTAGGTACTGCCTGGATTGCTGATAATGTCAGCATCACTCTCTTCCCAGTCCAAGTGCTCCCGTAACTCTCTATCGGCAGAATAAATATTGGGTCAGTAGCAAAGAAGTGCAGAGATCAGCCCCTTGACTGATAATGGGTATTAACAACCTCGCAAATTTAGGCATCCTTGAGCTCATACGTGCAGGTAATGAGACTTGAGCACATCAGTTACGAGCTGTTACTTGGCCAACTTAACTCAAAAATCCAAAGACCCACACTGTTTACTTGCTATGCTATTCACCCCACTACTCTGTTTGAGATCCTTCTTTTGATCCTCATCCGAGAGTCGGGCTCGGCCTATTCCTAGTTTTGGCAACCCCCTGTTTAGTCCTTCCAGCAAAACACAGGCTTTACACCATTTCTGCCCAGAAAACCCACAAAGAAGATCAACAAAATATTAAAGTCAAAAATTTAACTCAGTATAGATAGCTGACAGGAGAAGCTATGTATTTCATCTGATAAATTTTAAAGTCAGACCCAATAGAGAGAGAGAGAAGTCCAGTTTACCTGGCTTGAAATGTAACCACAGCGTTCACACGTTCCCTGCTCTGGCATTTTTGTAGAAGTAGATATTCTGAAATTTTCACCTGATTTTATAATGTCGAGTATGGCTCTAGGTCTGCATTCTTGTAAAAAAAAATAGTAAGCAAAAAGCGCAAATAGATAAAAAAAAAATAGATGCAAAAGAATAAGAAAGTGCATTAGAATACAGCAGTGTAAGATAGAGGCTCACAAGACCTTAATCTTTCCAGGTCCTTAATAAACTCACGAGCAAAACCCCGGTATGCATTAGGAGAATAGATGCCTGCTTTTTCAATTGAAATAATTCAGTAAAGTCTAAGCAGTGATCAGACAGAACAATCACAGCGCAATATTAAAATACTTGTACAGCTAGCCCAGCACACAAAGAATATGCTAAAACTCTAAAAGGTACAGCCCAAACATTTAGAAGGGAAAATCCCTGAAACTTTGCATCCCCATTAAAGTGCATGTTGCATAATAACACCTCGCATGTGAGCATAGGAATATTTATCAAATGCATCCATTCTGCTGCCAAAAAAAAAAATTTGATGTGAACAGCAAACAAAGAGGTTCTGTGGAGTGAACGCAATCCAGCAGCAATATGTTTCATCTAATATGAAGCACCATACCCAACTAAAGCTCTTGAACTTCATGTGACTAAGTTGCAGATTATATAACCATAATACAAACATGATGAACTAACAAGAGAACCCATCCTGGACAAATGTAAGGTCAAAATTCCAGATAAGTTCTGCAAAAGTGACATCAAGCACGACAAAGGGAAGTGGAAGTTGGCAGAAGACACTTACATTCAGTCGAGAAATAATCCAGCCTCTTGAAATATGCATACGTGATGAGTAGGTTAAGAATTGCAATCAACGGCACCAATTAGCAGAATAACAGTTGTGATACTCGAGTAGACATCACTATCTCTTGCCAATATATTAAAAGATGAAATTCAGAAGAATTTAACTATCAGGATATATGACGATCTCTTTCTCATACGTGTACTTAAAGGGCTTGCACCTAGGAATTGGTCCGTCTTCACCAGTTGTAATCGCAGTACACCTGCTTAATCTACAAATTAAGTGAAATGGCAATTAGTCTTGGATGAAAAAAAAAAGCAGAGGTAAAGCTCCATTAAACAACTACTTACCGGGCAATGTCGCCTCGTAAAATATTCAAAAGAACTGTTTCAGCAATATCATCAGCATTATGTCCAGTAGCAACCTTGTCTACTTTCAGCAGCGCGGCACCTCGGTCAAGAGCCTTAGAGGTAAAGCAGTTCAACAGTCAAGATTAGATCGGTCCCTGATTTAGTTGAAGTTTTTAATGTTTGAGGGGATGTTAGGAAGGGTGGAATGGCACAATATCCCATTTAACATGCGGCTGTCAACAGAATTTTCATATTCCAAGGGCTGCAAAAGAGGATGGCCACATCCCCACTTTCCTAGATAGAGAAGGCTTCTATACCTGACGGCGGAAGACCCCACAAAATGTGCAATTATTCTTTAAGCCGATCATCTTTACTATTTCATCCATTGTCCATCCATACAAATCTTTGTATGAAACGATTTTCAGTGGCAGTCCATACTGCAGATAATGATAGTGAGTTTCAATCAGAATAATGATGAGAACTGACTCTATTGATGGGAGAAAAAAAGATAAAGACAACCAAAATGTCATGACAGTCCAGATTACAGTGAAAACCCACCTAAGGAAGAAGCATGACAAAACTGAATGCATGAAACCAAATGGAGGAGTCAAATGAAATGTAAGAGATGCAAATGCAGCAGCTATTTTCTTTTAACTATATCTGCAAACTACATCCTACAGACAACATTCTTTGAAATCAACTTCCAGCAATTTAAGTTTCGGAAGAGATTGGAGCAACAAAAAAGAGAGACTCTAACCTAGGAGAAAGAACTATAGATGAGCTAGTGACTGGAGAAGTGAATGCAAAAGCAGAGTCACCTGGATTTCATTCCTTTTAACAGTTTCAAGTGAATCATCCCTGTACCCAGTAATTCCTTCATCAACCGACAAGAGGAAAAGATCCAATCCGTAGTCATGTCTCCTGTTTAACTCTGATAACACGTAAGCTAGGACAGTGGAATCTGCAGAAAACAGGAAAACAGCAAATAAACAAAAAGAACTGATATAATTTCTTAGGTGGTGTCACCAACAGAAATAGTTTCCACCAGTCAGTGACGTGAGTAAGCATAAAAACTTGCAGGAACTGCAGCAGTAACAGCAATATTGAGTGGCTGGCAGCACTAAGGTCTCTTGAGGGTGCACCCTGAGTTGTCTCTTCGTGACAAGAATGACTACAAATACAACACAGAAACCACGTGGTTGCAACACTACTGTCTACACCGTCTTAAGTGAATTGATAAAAATGGTTTGCAAAACAATAGGGGACCACAATCCAATTTCAAAAGTTTACCTTTACCACCAGACGCACCAATTGCAATGCGCTCCCCAGGTTTGAACAGCTGGTTTTCCACGATTACTTGGTGGATCTCCTCCTCGAAAACAGCAAAGAAACACTCCCTACATATCTTCACGGTGTGTCGGTTCCGTCCCAGAATGAAAAAGAAAAATCAGACAACATTTCCTGTGTGTTTTCAAAACAGATGTGTTTGTGGGGGTGCGTGTGTCGAAGTGTGACATTGGCGGGCTTTGCAATTGCAACCATTCTTTTATTCATCAACCCAAGAGCAGCACTCTCGTTTACCAGAGATATTAAAACCCGATCAGGGATCAGCAAAAAAACTCACAAGAGACAATCAAACAATCAAACAACTCATTCAGATGGAATCGCACGCATTCATACTGCGACTGCAGTTTGCAATCAATCCAAAAAGCCCGCAAAAGCATTCTTCGCAGTCTCAAAACCTTCCCCTAGTGGCAAGAATTGCTCCACCGAACTAAAGTGACCCCTGTTAATCGCTTCTCAAACAACAACAGCGGACACATACATAGGAATAGGAGTTCCGTGATGGAAACCGGTGATCGAGGGACGAAGCGAGTACCTGCTCTAGGGTTTTCGGCCTTTTGAGGGCAGCTCTCCTCTCGTTGCAGACGCAGCACAAGCGTGCTCCTCCAGCCTTTTGGACTTTGGCGCGGCTTTCTGCCATTGAAGCTTGCAGAGAAACAATTGAAAGGAGAAGGTCGCGGTTACTGTCCAGGCAGGAGATACGTGCCGTATCTTCAATTCCTCACCGGTCTCGCTTAACAGCCTCGCCTAACATATTTCGGCGAAAAAATGGTTAAATTAAAAAAAAAGTCGATTATATCATAAGTAATTAAATATAAAAAAAATCCTTTTATTATGGACTGTAATTAATATTTAAACATTTCCTTGAACGATAAAAATATCTATTACTCATTCATTATTTTAATTATTTCAATAATTAAATTCTAAAAAATATTATTTGAATTATTCACTTTTTACATAATAAACATAGTCTTAATATATTATTAGCCTCAAAGCCACAATTTTTAATTAAAAGAAAATCAAGGATTCTTCTACCATGTTGCCAATTGTTTTCCTCTATACAACTCATATTGAGATTTAGATATACTTAGTCACGTATCATGCTTGTGAAATACAAAAAAGAAATAGATCGTGAAGAAAAATCCACATTTTCAATTTTGAAAGTTGAGAAATTAACGGATTACTTCATGATTATATAATTATTATGAAGTGTGATTTTTCTCCTTCAAAAATTATTGTTTGTTATAGCTTCTTCCAAATAGGCACGATCTATTCATGAAATTTTTTGTGAGAATTTTAATTGAAGTGATTATTGTTTGTTTAATTGATAGTAGGCATGTCGTCTCAAAGCACGTTGATGTGACATGCGGATAGACCAAAGAAGATCCGCCTAAAAAGAACTAAGGAATTTCTTTCTTAAGCTATTTAAAAAATTTAGCCAAAAAAGAGCCAACTCTGATTTTATTTAGTAAAACTACTTCATTCTTATCTTGCATAGTTCTAGTAGTAACCTTATAATCAAGAGTTTAGATGACCTTGATGACGAGCAAACAAGGTCTCAACATATTATTTTGAAGTAAAGATTTAGCAAGGTAAGGTTAAGATAATAAGTTAGGAATTCACCTACACAAACATTTAGGATTTAGAGCTAAATAGGTCAGTTATTTGTGCAAGGGGCATACGTATTTTCATTTTACAGCCCCTAACATATCCAAAATAGAAAAATCAATCATAAGAGATATTGCAAATGACTTTGATATAGAAAGAGTACAGCAGCTCTAGAAGTAATCAGCGAAAGGATAATTGGGGGAGGGGAGAATTGCATCTCTGAAGGCCTCGTTACCGGACTAAGCGAGACTATGAATAAGGACTTTTGTTCCAAAATTGAGATATAGTCCAGTGAAATGTGTGCCAGCAGCCTATCTTCTCGAAGAAGCAGAACCAAAGATTGGTGAAGTGCAAGCTTTAGGTACATGCAGCAACCATTCAACATTTAGAATTTAGAGCTAAATAGGTGAGTTGCGTGTGCAAGGATAGTAAGAGAAATAGCAAATGACTTTGATCATAGAGAGTGTACAGCAACTCTGAGAGTAATCCTGGAAAGGACACTGGTGGGAAATTGCATCTCCGAGAGCCACATTACTGCACTAAGTGGAACGATGAATAAGGAGAATGTTCAAGGTGACAATGCTCGTATTTTGTTAAATAAGGGAGAATTGTCATTTAAGTCATAACCTTTTTACTACTTTAATGATTGAGTTCTAAACCTTTTTTTTCTGCCAAATAAATCCTAAACCTTTTTGCAACTTTGCCAAATAAGTCATTCCGGCGGATTTTAGCCGGAAAATGCCTACGTAGTGACGACGTGACACCAAAAAAATTAAAAAATTTTAAAAAAAGAAAAAAGAAAAAAGGGAGGCCTCTAGTCCTCCACCTATGGCCGCCGCCCCATCACTGGGCGAGGGTTGCCGGCCCTGCTTGAGGGCTAGCGATCCCGCAACCTCGTCGCCTAGCTGAGGAGCTCTGAGGCAGCAGATCTGCAAGAGCCGAGGAGCTCCTCGACAGTAGATCTGCAAGAGCCGACCTCCTCGGCTGGGCTGCGCGAGGAGCAGAGCTCCTTGGCGGCAGATCTGCAGGAGCCGAGGAGCTCCGCTCCTTGTCCAGCAGCGAGGGAGCTCCTCACCCGGAGGTCCTCGCCCAGCCCAGACTCCTGCAGATTTGCTATCGCCTTGCCCAGCCCAACCGAGGAGCTTGGCTCCTGCAGATATGCTCGGAGCTCCTTGGCTCTGCCCAGCCCCGCCTGCCGTGGGTGAGGGTTGCGGCGGATGGGGCTTGGCCGCCTCCACCGTGGCCGTCAAGTCTCCGAACGAGGAAGACGATAAACAGTGCCAGGAGAAACGATTTTTTTGCCAAAACGACGTCGTTTTGGCCACGTCGTCGCCACGTAGGCATTTTCCGGCCAAAATCCGTCGGAAGGACTTATTTGGTAAAGTTATAAAAGGTTTAAGACTCATTTGACATAAAAAAAAAGTTTAGGACTAAATCGGTAAAGTAGGTAAAGGCTTATGACTCAATCGGCAATTGTCCCGTTAAATAATGAGATCTAGTTAAGTGAGCCCTTCAAAATCCACAAGAAGTAAGTGCAACATCAGCCACGCTTCATAAATTACGACAAGAGTTCTGTAGAGATACTTCAGAAAATATCATAGCGACGGCTTTAGCCAAGTATCCTTCAGAAATCCCAGCGGCAAACAAAGAAGTATTGGGCAGCTCAAGAGAACACGGGGAAAGAGTAGGGAAAGAATTCCAGCTCAAGAATCGAACTGCAGCGAAGAACAAAAATTTTGCAGCTTCGAGAGCTGATTAACGTAATTGAACGAAGAGCAAAATCGAAGAGGAGCGATCATTGTCCGATTCGATTTGGACCTTGGATTGTTCTGTGGACCCTCCCGTGGCCTGACTTTTCCTCCTCGTTTCTGCTTCCTTCTTTCTGCGAAACTCACCGTTGATGTGAAAAATAATTTACACGCTCGCCATCGTCATCGTTGATAACGATCCGTGAAAGAAAATCGATTACAAAGAACATCAAATCATAATCTTGAATTTAAATTAAATTCGCGGAGAGAGGTTGACCAGCAAGATTATTGGGACTAATTTGGGCCCAATTAGGACCCGAAATATTAACGGGCCTCATGCTTTCTTGGGCCCACAAGAACCATATAGCCTCCTCTATGAAAAGAGCTCTTGTTTATGACATCGGAGCCGCGAGCGAGCGACGGCGTGGCGCTCGAACTCGAACATGGCATCGTCCGGAGCGCCACCAGGACCGGCGCTCTCTGTCGACCACAACAGCGCCGGCTCCGACGCCTCCACGCCAGAAAACGTGGTCACACGATCCGAGACGCCTCTGGACCGGGCCCCCAACTCGCCGTCCGACCAGTCCGACCGCACCGAGACCGAGTTAGAGCCTCCCGCTTCGGACTCTCAGGACGACTCCTCCGACGCTCTCCCAGATGCTGAAATCCGGGACGACTTCTCCGAGCCAGCCGCCGGGGAACGGAGCGAAGCGATGACGGAGCCCGGGCGAGCCATCTCCGTCGTGCCAACGAGGAAGCGGCGCCGTAGGAAGAAGTTCTTCACCGAGATCAACGGCGGACCATCGTTGTCCCGGAACCGAAGGTACAGATTGGCCGATCCGGCGAAGGAGATCGACATGGAGGCGCTAATCGCGATCTCCGTCGGTTTCCCAGTTGACTCGCTCACGGAGGAAGAGATTGAGGCAAATGTGGTGTCGGTAATCGGTGGTTCAGAGCAAGCGAACTATATAATCATTCGGAACCACATTCTGGCGAGGTGGAGAACGAATGTGTCGATGTGGTTGACCTTTGAGCAAGCGCTTGAGGCGATTCGGACGGAGCACAAAACCCTCGTCCACTCTGCCTACTATTTTCTCCTCGAACATGGATACATTAACTTTGGCCTCGCACCTGCTATTACGGAAGTGAAACTGAGGTCCGTTGATGGTGTGGAGAGAGCAAATGTGGTGATTGTCGGAGCTGGATTGGCGGGCTTGGTGGCTGCCAGGCAATTGGTATTTCTAGGGTTTAAGGTTGTGGTATTGGAAGGTAGGGCTCGGCCTGGTGGGCGCGTCAGGACAAAGAAAATGAGGGGAGATGGAGTAGAGGCTGCAGCCGATCTTGGTGGGAGCGTGCTCACTGGAATAAACGGGAACCCGCTCGGGGTGTTGGCGAGGCAGTTGGGGTTACCCCTTCATAAGGTGAGAGACTTATGCCCTTTGTATCTGCCTAACGGGAAATCTGTAAATAAGGACATCGATCCTAAAGTAGAGGTTTCATTCAATAAATTGTTGGATAGAGTTTGTAATCTTAGGCAAGCTATGATCGAGGATGTGAAATCGATCGATGTGCCATTAGGAACTGCACTCGAAGCGTTTAGGCATGTATATAATGTGGCAGGAAATCCACAAGAGCGAATGCTATTGGATTGGCACCTCGCGAATTTGGAATATGCAAACGCTTCTCTAATGTCTAATTTGTCGATGGCATACTGGGATCAGGATGATCCATATGAGATGGGGGGTGATCATTGTTTCATCCCCGGTGGCAATGAGAGGTTCGTTAGAGAGTTCGCCAAGGACTTGCCAATTTTCTATGGAAGGACTGTGGAGAGTATTAGGTATGGACTCGATGGGGCTTTGGTTTATGCAGGTGGGCAGGAGTTTCGTGGAGACATGGTTCTTTGTACCGTGCCTTTGGGTGTGCTAAAGAAAGGGACCATCGAGTTTGTTCCTGAACTTCCTCAAAGAAAGTTAGATGCCATAAGTAGATTAGGGTTTGGGTTGTTGAACAAAGTTGCAATGTTGTTCACGTATAATTTTTGGGGAGCAGACATCGATACTTTTGGGCACTTGGATGAAGACCCAAGGATGAGAGGGGAGTTCTTTCTGTTCTATAGTTACCACTCAGTTTCAGGAGGCCCACTCCTCATAGCTCTCGTTGCAGGGGAGGCGGCAATCAAGTTTGAGATGATGTCTCCGGTGGAATCTGTGAATAAAGTCTTAGAGATATTGAGAGGCATATTCACACCAAAAGGGATTGTTGTTCCTGATCCAGTTCAGGCAGTTTGCACCAGATGGGGGAAGGATCACTTTGCGTATGGTTCTTATTCTTATGTGGCAACTGGATCTTCTGGCGACGATTACGATATTCTCTCCGAGAGTGTCGGAGATGGAAGAGTTTTCTTTGCAGGAGAGGCGACTAATAAACAATATCCTGCCACAATGCATGGTGCTCTTCTCAGCGGGATGAGAGAGGCCGCTAATATGCTTCGTGTGGCCAAAAGAAGGGGCATCAGTTCACAGTGACGCAGCAATTCATTTGGAGTGTACAAGTCTCGCGAATCGCAGTCAGGCAATTGATTCTCTAATTTTTTGTCAGTCACCTTGTGTGGAGAGCAGATATTGGAGTTTTGGTTGTCTTATTCTATGTGGCTTGATTTTGCAGAGATGGTAGCTGAGCTCAACGAGAGATAAAACTGACCCATGTCGAGCAAGTTTGATGTTGTTGAAGGTTTTATACCTAGCTATGCCAATCCCTTGCGGCCTCTATTAGTTAGATGAGAAATGACTTAGGTACTCGAAATTCTTTTCAGTTTTGTGTATCACTCTTTCGATTAACGTGAGCAAGAGTTTCATTATCAGGCAACTGTGATTTACAGTAGCCGCCCATATTTTCCGCGGATGATTGAATCAGATCATGATGAAAAGCGATTGTTCCATATGTGCTTCAGTTCTTTTGTCTAGGATTGTTCTATGATCGTGGACTAGACCGCCTAAGTCCTGGATTAGATCAGACCCGACCCAGTCCGGTCTGGTTTTTAAAAAATCTAATAGATCGGTTGGAAATCGAAAAAATTCTAAAAAAAATTGAATTTCTTTACTTTTTTTTAAGAAAAAAAATTATTTTGGTAAAGTTGGGTAAAGATTAAAACTTTATAAATTTAGATTGAGTTTTTTTTTTTTAAATATTGTACATCTTTATTTTTAATAGAATGTGAACAACTTTAATAGATTTGGTCTGGTCCGAATCTGTTTCTCCAAGAACCGGGAATTGGACTGCCCAGACACCTGTTCCACTTTTGGGAATCAAAATCCAATTCTCAGCAGGTTCAATCGGTCCAAAATTGCTCACCCCTACCTCAGTCCAAAATTGCTCACCCCTACCTCGGTTTTGCATTACTTTAGAATTTTATAGGCCTTTCGGGCAGCAGAAAAAGAACTTTGCCCATAATCCCATTCGGGTCGATGAGTGTCTTTAGGTACAATTACATAAACTAGACTTTCCGTACATCGATCATCAATGATTGACCATAGCGTAAAGTTGTTTACACTGTTATTGCATCTCGTAATGATTTTGAAAATATCAAGATGATAAGAACACCCCGAATCAATAAAATTACTGTGACATCTTATATCATAAAAATGGGTTATTCCCAATTACAAAATTGAGGACTTTTGAGGTATTTATCCAATTCTTCATTGAACCCACTCAATGATTCTGCATTATCATGGGTTTTAAATTAGATATGAACACTATCCGTTTACGATCTAATACCTTTAAAAACCTCTAACTTTATATTCAGTTTCAATTTACCATAAATTGCTTTTGTCTTATGAAAAACTTTGGACTTTAGGTTTGTTTAGATTCTGCCATAATTTTTTTTTATATATCAAAAGACTCTAATTTTAGGTTTTGTCCCGATTTTACTGTCCAATCTCAATTTTATACTAAAATTTTTACAGTCTAATTAATAACCACAAACTGTGATTTGAGTGAAAAATCTATCTTCATTAATCCTTTGTCCAACATCTCATTGAGAATTTAGAAACGGAAAATTGCCAAACACAAGCTATCCAACCATCCCAAGCATGTACTCTCCGATCACGAGAAAAAGCACGAGAGATTAACAACCAGCCGAAAATTCTAAGGGCAATTTCGATGGAAGGTTAATAGAGAGCATATTTGGGATTTAAATAAAAGTTTGTAATCTTTTAATTCATCATAAACTGCTTTTATCTTATAAAAAAGTTATATTTTAGGTTCCAGTCCCGTCATAAATTTTTTCATATATGAAAAGACCCTAATTTTAGATTTTGTCTCAAATTTATACTAAAACTTTTACAATCTCGCTAAAAATCACGAACTTTGATTTGAGTAAAAAATCTTCATTCATTAATTGTCCATCCAAAAATTTTAATTGACAATTGAGAGATGGATAACTGCCAGGCACAAAGTATCCAACTATCCCAAGCATGAGCTCTTTGATCACGAAAAAAAGCACAACAGATTGAAAAACTGAGCATAAAATTCTAAGGGCGATTTCGGTGGAGGCTTAATGGAGAGCACGTTTGGGATTCAAATAAAAGTTTTTGATCATTTATAAGAGAAAACAATTATAATGAAATTGAAACTCTACTTAACGTATGGATTTTTCATAAAACAAAGAAAAGAAAAAATTAAAATAGAATCGATTATTGATGTGAAGTTAAAAAAATTTTATGAGACAAAAAAAATTAGGATATAATTGAGACAGTTTAAAAAATGTTTAGGATAAAATTGAAACATTACCTAAAGTTGGAGTTTTTTTTATAAGAAATCAATATCACGAAAAACCCCAAACTTTACCTCCTGTGACATATTTACTCTAAAAAAAATTTTATGGCACAAAAAACTCCAAACTATATCTTTTGTGACATATCTATCCCAAACTATATTTTTTTTCCTAAAAAAAATTCTTGGCTAGCGAGCTTCGGCATTGCCAAAGGGCGGCGAAGCCCTTGCCCAAATCTAGGCAGGGGTGCCTCCCTTGACGATCCGAGGAGACAGCCTCGCCTATCTTGGGCGAGAGCAGCGTCGGCCTCCCCAGTCAACCATTGCCTTCACCAGAGGTTGGCCTCGCCTAGATCTGGGTGGGGTTGCCTCCCCTGACGGTCCGAGGAGGCAGCCTCGCCGGCTGTGGGTGAGGCCAAGGAGTTGGCAAGGGCTTGACTGCCCTCTAGCAGTGGCCGGTGAGCTCCGGTAGCTGGTGGAGCTCACCGGCCAAGTATTTTTTTAGGAAAAAAAGAGAAGAGAAAAAGAAAAAAAATAGTTTAGGGGTAGATGTGTCACGAAAGATATCGTTTGTAATTTTTAGTGTTATAAAAAAAGTTTAAAGTAAATGTGTCACATGAGGTAAAGTTTGAGGTTTTTAGTGTCACGAAAAAAAGTTTAGGGTAACCACTGCCCGCAGCGGTTGCGTTGACTTCGGGCTCTCTTCCCCTCACGAAGGGAAGGAGTTCGAATCCCAGCACTGTCGTTAGGGATTCTTAAGTGTGACGTCATGGTGGTGGGTCTTGCGCTAGCGTCACTTCGGGTTTATCTTTCTGGCTGTCGGCCGTGTGGGGGGTTCCAGGGTTATAAAAAAAAAAGTTTAGGGTAAATGTGTCACGGTTGGTAAAATTTGGAATTTTTCGTGATATTAACCCAAAAAAGTAAAATTAGGACAAAAGCCAAAGTTGAACTTTTTAAGATATTATGCCATCTATTTACAAAGTAGTTACATTGTTATCCGATACCGAATGTTTGGGTTCCCCTTTTATCTGAAGTTAGTGCCTTATTCTTTTGACTTTTGTTAAAAACGGCACTACTTCTTATGTTTATGTAGGTGAATTCCTAACTTATTATCTTAGCCTTAACTTGTTAAAACTTAACTTCAAAATAATCTCTTAAGACCTCGTTTGCTCAGCATCAAGGTCATCTAAACTCTTGATTAAAAGGTTGCTACTATAATTATGTAACGTAAGAATAAATTGGTTTTACTAAATAAAATCACAGTTAGCTCTTTTTTTACTAAGTTTTACAAATAGCTTAAGCAAGAAATTCCCGAGTCCTTTTTAGCAGATCCTCGTTGGTCCATCTGCATGTCACATCGGCATGCTTTAAGACGACACGCCTATTATCAATTAAGCAAACAATAATCACTTCAACTACAAGTTCTCACAAAAAAATTCATGAACAGCTCATGCCTATCTGGAATGAGCTACAAACAAAACATATATCTAGAAGGAGAGAAATCACTCTTCATAATAATTATACAATCA
Source organism: Melaleuca alternifolia (assembly GCA_019926035.1). Taxonomy (NCBI): domain Eukaryota; kingdom Viridiplantae; phylum Streptophyta; class Magnoliopsida; order Myrtales; family Myrtaceae; genus Melaleuca; species Melaleuca alternifolia. Next base: position 1,455,996 of record JAGKPW010000150.1, read on the forward strand.
TGAGAAAATTATATAAATAGTTCATGAATTTTAGGCAAATGTGTAATTTGGTTTCCAAACTTTCAATTTGATGTAAAAAGTCCATAAAATTTAGCTCAATGTGCAATATAAACTTCGAATTTTTGGTAAAAATTCAAACTAATATTTGAAAATGCTCAATATGAACATTCTATTAAATTTAAGTTTATGAACTATATTGAACATTTTCAAATAGGCCATAGACTAGTTTGAACACTTACAAAAAACTTAAGGATTATATTAAACAAATTGAAATTGTAAGAACCGCATTGCACATTGAGTTAAAGTTTAAAGACTATTTATGTCTAACTAAAAGTTCAGGGACCAGATTGGACATTGGCCAAAGTTCATTGACCGTTTATATCATTATCTCTATAATCATCAAGTAATCCGTTAATTTCTCAACTTCCAAAATTGAAAATGTGGATTTTTCTATACTATCTATTTCTTTTTTGTATTTCACAAACATGAAGAGTGATTGGATATATCTAAATCTCAAGATCTGTTGTATAGAGGCAAATAATTGACAACATGGTAGAAAAGTCCTCAATTTTCTTTTAATATTAAGACTATTTAATACGTAAACAATAAATAATTTAAATAATATCTTTTTAGAATTTAGTTATTCATATCATTTAAAAAAATGAATAAGTATCAAATACCTTTATCGTTTAAGTTGAAATTTAGAATCTTGGGTTGAGTAGGTTGGATCCACCAAAATCAAAAACCACTCGGACTAACAAGTCTGGTTCGATTCCCAGAGGTTTTGCCGGTCCCTAATTCCCAAAAATGGAATCTGTGTCCGAATGATTTAATTACCGCTTCTTAAGAGGACCGGACCAGACCGATAAAATTTTTTATAAAATTTTTAAATTATATTAAAGATAGATTTGTAAAACAAAGTGAAAAGAATCCAATTTAAAATTTTAACCCAACTTTACCCCCAAAAAAATAAAAAAAAAAGTGAAAAAATTCAACTTGTTTAAAAAAATATTCACAGTCGCATTGGACCGTCCGAGAATCGGCCAGTCCAGTCTGGTCCCATGACTAATAGGTTTGATTCTCAATCCTAAAGACCATGATCAAATCCCATCGATTTGGTTCCCAATTTTGAAGGAGAACCGGATCGCTCGAGTAACGATCACCCCTAGCTCCTTATTAGCAATTCGGCTGGAAAGTTTTATCAGCAGAGAAACTTGCATTGTATGTGCAAAAAAAGGAAAAAAGCTGGTGTACGATAAATATCTTATCCACACTACGCCATTTCCAGTTGACAATCTTATACACTAGATAACCTATACAAGATACATCATCTGTCTCTGCCCTCCTCATTCATAACAAGGCCTTTTAAAACCTGTGCATTACACGAGTCTTTTTTCCGGAGTTACAAGCACACCTCCAATATAACATCGCAATCTAGGACCAAGGTCGCTCATGGACTGTGAAAAACCTGTAGCTGATATGCTTAACCCTGTTCTTCAAAAACTCGTGACGCCTAATGTTGCTCGGTTAACAATGGAAAACACAAGAAGCAGAAGCAGAAACTTAAAATGACCAAAACAAAGCAACTGGGACAAAAAACAAGGTCTACAAAATTGCACTATCTTGGAGTAGACAAAAGAACTGAAGCGCATATGGAACAATCGTGTTTCATCATGATTTGATTCAATCATCCCCTGAAAATATGGGCGGCTACTGTAAATCACAATTGCCTGATAATGAAACTCTTGCTCATGTATCTTCAGGGAAGTGAGATGTGTTCGAAACTTACTGAATGTTCACGATAATAATGGAAAAACCACATTTATACAAAATCGAAAGAGTGAAAAATTTACCTTATACACAAAACTGAAAAGAATTTCGAGCATCTAAGTCATTTCTCATCTAACTAATAGAGAGCTGCAAGGATTGGCATAGCTAGGTATAAAACCTTCCTCAACATCAAACTTGCTCCACATGGGTCAGTTTTATTTCTCGTTGAGCTCAGCTACCATTTCTGCAAAATCAAGCCACATAGAATAAGACAACCAAAACTCAAATATTTGCTCTCCACACAAGGTGACTGACAAAAAATTAGACAATCAATTGCCTGACTGCAATTCGCGAGACTTGTACACTCCAAGTGAATTGCTGCGTCACTGTGAACTGATGCCCCTTCTTTTGGTCACACGAAGCATATTAGCGGCCTCTCTCATCCCGCTGAGAAGAGCACCATGCATTGTGGCAGGATATTGTTTATTAGTCGCCTCTCCTGCAAAGAAAACTCTTCCATCTCCGACACTCTCAGAGAGAATATCGTAATCGTCACCAGAAGATCCAGTTGCTACATAAGAATAAGAACCATACGCAAAGTGATCCTTCCCCCATCTGGTGCAAACTGCCTGAACTGGATCAGGAACAACAATCGCTTTTGGTGTGAATATGCCTCTCAATATCTCTAAGACTTTATTCACAGATTCCACCGGAGACATCATCTCAAACTTGATTGCCGCCTCCCCTGCAACGAGAGCTATGAGGAGTGGGCCTCCTGAAACTGAGTGGTAACTATAGAACAGAAAGAACTCCCCTCTCATCCTTGGGTCTTCATCCAAGTGCCCAAACGTATCGATGTCTGCTCCCCAAAAATTATACGTGAACAACATTGCAACTTTGTTCAACAACCCAAACCCTAATCTACTTATGGCATCTAACTTTCTTTGAGGAAGTTCAGGAACAAACTCGATGGTCCCTTTCTTTAGCACACCCAAAGGCACGGTACAAAGAACCATGTCTCCACGAAACGCCTGCCCACCTGCATAAACCAAAGCCCCATCGAGTCCATACCTAATACTCTCTACAGTCCTTCCATAGAAAATTGGCAAGTCCTTGGCGAACTCTCTAACGAACCTCTCATTGCCACCGGGGATGAAACAATGATCACCCCCCATCTCATATGGATCATCCTGATCCCAGTATGCCATCGACAAATTAGACATTAGAGAAGCGTTTGCATATTCCAAATTCGCGAGGTGCCAATCCAATAGCATTCGCTCTTGTGGATTTCCTGCCACATTATATACATGCCTAAATGCTTCGAGTGCAGTTCCTAATGGCACATCGATCGATTTTACTTCCTCGATCATAGCTTGCCTAAGATTACAAACTCTATCCAACAATTTATTGAATGAAACCTCTACTTTAGAATCGATGTCCTTATTTACAGATTTCCCGTTAGGCAGATACAAAGGGCATAAGTCTCTCACCTTATGAAGGGGTAACCCCAACTGCCTCGCCAACACCCCGAGCGGGTTCCCGTTTATTCCAGTGAGCACGCTCCCACCAAGATCGGCTGCAGCCTCTACTCCATCTCCGCTCATTTTCTTAGTCCTGACGCGCCCACCAGGCCGAGCCCTACCTTCCAATACCACAACCTTAAACCCTAGAAATACCAATTGCCTGGCAGCCACCAAGCCCGCCATTCCAGCTCCGACAATCACCACATTTGCTCTCTCGACACCATCAACCGACCTCAGTTTCACTTCCGTAATAGCAGGTGCGAGGCCAAAGTTAATGTATCCATGTTCGAGGAGAAAATAGTAGGCAGAGTGGACGAGGGTTCTGTGCTCCGTCCGAATCGCCTCAAGCGCTTGCTCAAAGGTCAACCACATCGACACATTCGATCTCCATCTCGCCAGAATGTGGTTCCGAATGATTATATAGTTCGCTTGCTCTGAACCACCGATTACCGACACCACATTTACCTCAATCTCTTCCTCCGTGAGCGAGTCCACTGGGAAACCGACGGAGATCGCGATTAGCGCCTCCATGTCGATCTCCTTCGCCGGATCGGCCAATCTGTACCTTCGGTTCCGGGACAACGATGGTCCGCCGTTGATCTCGGTGAAGAACTTCTTCCTACGGCGCCGCTTCCTCGTTGGCACTACGGAGATGGCTCGCCCGGGCTCCATCGTCGCTTCGCTCCGTTCCCCGGCGGCTGGCTCGGAGAAGTCGTCCCGGATTTCAGCATCTGGGAGAGCGTCGGAGGAGTCGTCCTGAGAGTCCGAAGCGGGAGGCTCTACCTCGGTCTCGGTGCGGTCGGACTGGTCGGACGGCGAGTTGGGAGCCTGGTCGAGAGGCGTCTCGGATCTTGTGACCACGTTTTCTGGCGTAGAGACGTCGGAGCCGGCGCTGTCGTTGTCGGCAGCGAGCGCCGGCCCTGGTGGCGCTTCGGACGATGCCATGTTCGAGTTCGGGCACTACGCCGTCGCTCGCTCGCTCGCGGCTCTCATGTCATAAACAGTACTCTTTTCATAGAGGAGGCTGTATGGTTCTTGTGGGCCCTTGAATATTTTCGGGCCTGATTGGGCCCAAACGAGGCCCAATATTTTCTCCGGTCAACCTCTCTCCGCGAATTTAATTTAAATTTATGTATATAATTAGATGCACTTTGTAATCAATTTTCTTTTACGTATCGTTATCGACGATGACGATGACGATGACGATGACGAGCGTGTAAATTATTTTTCACATCAACGGTGAGTCTCGCGGAAAGAAGGAAGCAGAATCGGGGAGGAGAAGTCAAGCTACGGGAGGGTCCACAGAACAAACCCAGGTCCAAATCGAATCGGACAATGATCGCTCCTCTTCGATTTTGCTCTTCGTTCAATTACATTTTTCGGCTCTCGAAGCTGCAGATTTTTTGTTCTTCGCTGCAGTTCGATTCATTAGCTGGATTTCTTTCCCTATTCTTTCCCCGCAGTTCTCTTGAGCTGCCCAATACGAAGGGAGGAGGGTTGTCTCGCAGAGCAGGGATGATAACTAGATCGAATTTGGCGGAGCAATTGAGGGAGTATCAGCTTCGATCCAAGAATGATTGGGCCTCCTTTTCTCTTTTCTCCTCCAGTTCTAGTTTCGGCTCGTCAAGGTAACTCTCTGGCTTTGTCGGAATTCAGCTTCTGTTTATTTTACTTTATTTTTCGCGGGGTGGCGAAAAAGTTGGGACCCTTAATTCGTTCTCGTCTTTTATGTCTTCCGAGAATGTTTTTAGTTTGTATTGGTGTGGGATATAGAGAGTGTGAGGATCATGGGAAATCCCGGTATATGTGATTGTGAGAGCAACCATCGAGGGTTATGAGAAGTTGGACAAAGTTATGATTTTGGAACTTTGGGTAGTGGGGTCAGTTTAGTGCTTCTTTCTCTTGAACTCAGCAAAATTGAAGGAAGGAATGATTCTGGGAAGTGTTTTTGTCTGGTTCACCGTGTAGACCAAAAGCTTGGCTATTGTAGGAAGAAGAAAAAAAGGTTTTGATGGTTTATGTCAAATTTCAATTGTATATGCATCGTGAAAGGCATGATTCATACTGGGTTTGAAGGTATAAGCTATCTGTTCGAAGGAGGTGGATGCACCTTAATTTTCTTCTATAGTTCACTTTGGAACCTGACTAAAATCAATTTCATTAAGAGGTAACTTAATCTAAGGAGGATGTCTTCTCAACTTAACAATCTTTCGTAGGATGTTGCAAACTTTGTTGTTGAGGGGAAAAAAGCTGTTGAGAATATGACCCATCAACTCAAACAAGATAGGTCTTGTCAACTTAAAGCAGACATTTCTACTCTTTCCCTTGGTGCATTAAGGCATCAAAGTATTGTGTAGTGATGTCGTTTGTTTATGATATGCTGTTTGAAACTGGACTTCTTTGTTTTCCTATGGGATTTCCGAAGGATACTGGGTTAAAGCTGTTTTATGATGTTTTCTGAAGTATCTGTACAGAACTCTTGTCATAATTTATGAAGTGTGGCTGATGTTGCACTCACTTGTTGTGGTAATTTATGAAGTGCGGCTGCAATAGCAAGGGAATTTTTTGGCCATCCTCTTTGGGCTTTCCGGAGTTGAGTGGGAAGTTTTAACTCTTCCCAGGAAGTCACAGTAGTGGGGAACCTCTCGCTGGTTTTTGGAATTCGACTCTGGGCGGTTAGTGGGGTAGGTTGGTGCATTCGCTAAAGTATTCCGCTATATAGCTAGCGTTCCTTCTGAGCCAGGATCCTTCAGCATGGACTTATCTAGTCAATGCCTAATGCCTGAAGTAAGTCCAAAGCCTAATTATAAGTTCGACCACTCCGGTCCCCAATAAAAGTGGAACGGTCAGACACTAGATAAGAAAGAAATGAAATGAAAACCCGATCCATCATCTTTTCTTTTCAAAGAAAGAGCTTGTTGAACCAGCTCCCTGGGGTCATCCGCCTAAACCAACCCTTGGCTTGGCTTTTGAATATATCTCCCAAGCTCTCTCCCATCCTGGACTTGAACCAGGGACCTCGTCCGCTGCTGATCTCACATCGAGAGCAGCTCCTTCTTGTTCAGGGTCATCAGATGAGAGATCTTCTTCAGAGACAGACGGAAACTAAAGATTTTTTTCCCGTCTCAAGATCTTAAACTATTTCTTCTCATCCATAAAAGAGTGGTCTCTCAAAAGCCTACTCCTCCTCCTCTTGAAGGCCTTCACTAGACTAGATCTCATTATCTAATAAAATACGCACGTTATCACCCTTGAACAATCTCCTTATTCATTGTTCCACTTAGTACGGTGATGTGGCCCTCAGAGATGCAATTTTCCACCAGTGTACTTTCGAGGATTACTCCCAGAGCTGTTGTACACTCTTTCTATGATCAAAGTCTTTGCTATTTCTCTTACTATCCTTGCACGTGCAACTCACATATTTAGCTCTAAATTCTAAATGTTGAATGTTTGCTGCATGTATCTAAAGCTTGCACTTCACCAATCTTTGGTTCTTCTTTTTTGAGGAGATGTAGTGTAAATAGGCTGGCAGCGCACTTTTCACTAGACTAGATCTCAATTTGGAGCAAAAGTCCTTATTCACCGTTTCACTTAGTCCAGTAATGAGGCCCTCAGAGATGCAATTTTCCCCCATTATCCTTTCGCTGATTACTCCTAGAGCTGCTGTGTTCTTTTTAAATATCAGAGTCATTTGCTATATCTCTTACTATTGAATTTTCTATTTGGATATGTTAAGGGCTGAAAAATGAAAAATAGTATGCCCCTTGCGTGAGTAGCAGACCTATTTAGCTCTAAATCCTAAATGTTGAATGGTTGCTGCATGTATCTAAAGCTTAAACTTCATCAATTGTGGGTTCTGCTTTTTCAAGGAGATATAGTGTAAATAGGCTGGTGATGCACATTGGAAAGCGCCTCTGTGAAATTTCATGCCTATTGGGTATATAATGTCATTGTTGACACCTAAATTTTCATGGATTGAGCTCGTCGGTTAAAATATTTAAATAAGGGTGTGATATTCAAATTTTGATATGCAAGGGTGGCGATTAGGAACGGATAATGTACTTGAAAATCATCTACTGGTTAGGCTATGGATGGCGAATGGATGGATATCCACTTGGAGATTATGTTTTAAAATTCTCTCATGCATAGATACTTGCTTTTAGCATTTTTTCTTATTGAATTCATTATCAGTTACAAGATTCAATACTAGCTGGATGTGTTTTCAGCTTTCTCAAGTGTCAAAGCAAAGAAAAAGTGCTTCTGACATATGTGATAATTTAAGTTTACCTTGATTAAACTGGAAAACTTGATTGATCTCATTTTGCATGAGAGAAAAGTATATTGACTTGATTGTGAGGCCCCAATTCTTGACCACAGACAATTGGCCATGACATGACTGCAATATAGCTTCTTCTTTCTTCTTACATCTTGTATATGCTCCCTTTCTGGGGATTACATTTAGCTATGCAGACTATGATAGTCTTTGTTTAATTTGGATGCAGGGTGGATGTGGTGGTCTTTGTGATATGGGAGCTTGTAATTCTAGCTTTCTTGGTTTTCTCAGCAGTGTCTTTGTACTTCCGGCATATGCAGCTGGCCTTAATCTTAATCTGCATCACCATGCTGTTGCTTCTATGCATGAAAATTACAAAGCAAATAAGATTGGCCCGGAAAAAGAAGCGAAGGATGCTTCTTCCTTTGTCTATGTAGAGTCAAAAGTTTGGTCGCTGATTTTTCCTGCTTTCTCATCCTGTCATGTAGCTTGGGCAAAACACTCTGTTCATTGAATTGGTCCATCACTAATTGTTCAGTTGAGTACATTCATCAAGCTCGGTTGGGTATAAGTTGACATGACAAATTAAAAGCACTCATCATTCTCACCTGATAAAGAGAGATTCAGATTGATGATTACGCAAGCAGCGAGATGGATTTGGGGGCTCAGCTTCTCTCTGCAGCTTTTTGGTGTGTCTGCACAAGCATGAACAGAGCGCTCTGCCGAAGATATTGGAATGTAGGTGGATATATGTATGAGAATGAGCATACGTTTTGACGATGTAATGTATGGCTTTATGAGGATATTCATTTACACTTCTCAGGATGAAAACATGAACTTGACAAACCATGACTTCTCAAGATACAGTTGCTTGCGCCTTGCAGCTTGCATGTCGAGTTATTGCTGTCAATTTGTCATCTCGCCTTCTTAACTACTCTCTTCATTACCCGCACCATAACCTCTCTTTGCATTCATGCAAAGCGGATTGAAAGTTGGAGCGTGAGAGAAGCAAGAAAGGGAAAAAGAAATGCTTATTCAAGCCTGAGGTCGGGTTACATTCGACCGGTGTCAGTTCACAGCAGGCCTTAAATTATTCTTGTTGCATTCATCAGGAGAAGATATCTACAGATAAATGAGGTTCTGGCATTTGCAAATAAGAGAACGATACAGAAATTAACTACTCTTTCACTCGATACAAACTGACCATGCGGCTGATGAGTTAATTATCTGGAACTTCAAGGTGCAAATATTTTATAGGAATTAATGTCACGCAAACCACGAGCTACTAGAACTCGATATCATCTAGGAAAGAAAGTTGCACGTTGCGGCAGCAAAAAGCTACTGATGCTTCAAAGTTTGGACGTAGCAAGCTTGATGAGATCCTTCCTAAGGATCTTGCCAGAAGGATTCTTCGGTATGGAAGTTATGAAGGCCACTCTCCGGATTCTCTTATATGGGGCCACCTGAAAAAAATTCAGAATTACAAATTGACCCAAACATTTAACATTGGTGATTACATGACATCACAAAGGAAGTCCAAACGAAGTTTCGAGAGATTGACAACGTGAATTAGCACTGGTCGCTGCATTTCATGCTTAGCTCTTTCGCTCTTGACTTTGATAGGTAATTATAATGTCATCTTTTGGTAAAAAAAAGACCTAAGCAATCAGCAACACTCAAGGATAGCTTAAATAGAAATAAATTGTTGCATGGTCGATGGAGCATGGAGACCAAGCTCGTGTCGCATGATCCATTGACCAGGCAATAGCTTTCACGCTCAAAAGGGTGATGGTATTTAAATTAGGGACACACCTGTCTGGCTACAAAGTCCATCACTGCTGTCTCTGATAGCTCCCTCCCTGCTTTTCTTACCACATATGCCATGGGGTATTGGCCGACCTCCTTATCAGGAAACCTGCCAAAGCAACACATGCACAGCTCAGGGCGAATGAAACAGTGTGACGCAACGACTTTCTTCCAATGATTATGGACTTCGCGAAACTGCATGTCAAAGTCATTCGGTGAAATTGGTGACAATTACGGGATAACAGCAGCATCGGCAATATCGGGATGCGTGAGCAACAATGCCTCCAATTCCGCTGGAGGAACCTGCAGAATTTGGAAATGAGAACGAGCAGAGCTCTTTAGTGCCGAGCGTGAAAAAATTGCAGCAACTATTCGTTCTGTTCATGCCGGAGTCTATTTCAAGCTGATCGAGTATTTATGGGAACGAGTGGTGTTCTAAAAATTCACCTGATATCCCTTATATTTGATGAGTTCCTTCAGCCGGTCGACCACAAAAATGAACCCGTCGTCATCGAAGTAGCACAGGTCGCCAGTTCTCAGCCATCCCTCTGAATCCAAAGTCGAGGCGGTTGCTTCGGCGTTACTAAAATAACCTGCACAACTCCATGTCCAAAAACCCGATGGAATGAAGTTCAGGAAACAGCCAAAAAAGACTTCCAAGGAATCACGCTTTTAGAAAAACTCTATCAGGAGTCTCAGCGGATGAAGAAAAACATCATCAGCAATCCACTCTATAGCTACTGAATTTACAATTGCAGCTGCTACAAGTTGGATTTATTTCTTAAGGAACACACATGTTCAGCTCAAGGCACGAGGCTTAGGCCCATAAAGGCTTATGCCTGCTTCATGAATGACCTCTGCTTGTCTGATTTGGCCAAACGGAGTCCAAGTCGTGACAACATGATTTGAATTGACATTTAGTCCACATCACCAATCCACCACTTGAATCCCTTGATCTTTCTCAGGAGGAGAAATTACTACGTGAATAGAAGGAGACGCCCATGGAAATCATGTCGTCCTCTTGAATATGAACGGTCCTCCCCATGATGAGTGGGATTCCCCCATGATGATCAAGGACATAACTCATCATTAGAGGGCATCGAATGTTTGTCTAGACTCTGATCATTCGACCCTTTAATAAAATGAAATGACTCGGATGATTCAATGTTCGGAGTTTAGACAAGATTTTACCGCAATTGCTGAGTTGAGATTTTAAGAATTATCGGTAAGACGTTGAATGAATATCGAGAAATAGATAGATAAGTAAATAAATATATCGAGACAAAAGAGCATCTGCAACAGCAAGCCATCATGCGTTCATTCGTCAAAAATAAAGAACAAAAAATCTCCTTGCACAACTGCACCTTTCATTATGGTGGGCCCCCGGAGCCAAAGCTCGCCCGTCTGATTGACTCCCAACGCCTCCCCGCTCTCCGGATCGACGATCCTCGCCTCCATGCTCGGCGACAGCAGCCCCGCCGTGCCGTACCGTCGGCTCTCCTCCAGCGAGTCCGTCGACGCCCCGACCCCCGCGGACTCCGTCAGTCCGTACCCCTGCAGGATCCTCACCGCCGGGTACCTCTCCACGAACCCTTCGATCACCTCCCGGCTCAGTGGGGCCCCGCCGGAGAGCACCCAGTGAAGCGAGCTCAGGTCGTACCTCGCCCTTATCTGGGCCGCGTTGTTCACCATCGCGACCAGTATCGGTGGCACGAGCGGCAGGTACGTGGCCCTGTACTTGGCGATCGACGAGAGCATCTCGTGCATGTCGAACTTGGAGAGGACGACGATGGTCGACCCGGACGCGAGCAGGCCCGTCGCGAAAGCCGCCAGGCCGTAGATGTGGTACATCGGGACCGTGCACAAAAATCGATGCTCCCCTTCCTCTTCCAAATTGAACCTGTAGTTTGCATTGAAGTCGAACAAGTAATGTTTCTCTGATAACTTTTCAACTGATAATCGAATTGCAGAATGATCAGATTTGCACATATGATATCCCAACCCGTCGTGATAAGATTGTCCTCTTGCGGTGTCGTTCGACTGATGAAGTGTCCGAGTTAAAAGTCAAAACTAAAACGGGAAGAACAAATTGGACCTATTGAGGACTGTCTGGACCATTGCGATGAGGTTCCCGTGAGAGGAGACGACGCCCTTGCTCGCGCCGGTAGTGCCAGACGAGTAGAGCAGAGTCGCTGTGTCGTTCTGGTCGACTCGCTCCCTGACTCGCCTCCCGCTCGCCTCTGGCCCGCTCGCGATCATCTCGCGCAGAGTCGTGATTATGTTTGCTTTTGGAGTGGATCGGCCCTTACCGTCAGGTCGAGACGGCGGTGATGCGTCGTCCTCGATGAGTACGAGAGAGAGGCTGGAGGCGGCGGCGGCGAGCTTGGGGGCGAGGTCGGGGGTGGTGAAGGCGAGGACGGGCTTGGAGTCGGCGATCTGCTTGGCGATCTCGGAGGCGGTGTTGAGTGGGTTGGTGGTGGTGATGACGGCGCCGAGGGACATGACTGCGAGGCAGACGACGGGAAAGGAGATGGAGTTGGGGGAGAGGAGGAGGACGACGTCTCCCTTCCGGACGCCCATGGAGGAGAGGGAGGAGGCGAGGGAGTCGACGGAGCGCCAGAGCTCGGGGAAGGGGACGCGGAGGCCGGAGGAGGCGTCGATGAAAGCGATGGAGCCGCGGTGGGAGTGGGAGGAGATGAAGGTGGTGACATCGAGGAAAGGGTTGGGAGGGAGGGGGATGGGCTTGCGCTTGCTGTAGAAGGTGGAGCTGGAGCTGCAGAACCCGCTCCTGCGGTCGATTTGGAGTGGGTTGGTGGTCGCCATTGGAGAAGAGTGGTCGCTTCTGAGAGCTGGAGCTTCAAAGTAAGCACTCTTTCTCTCACTCTCTCTCCTCTCGACTCTCTTTCTCGGAGACTGGTGATCTGTCTTTTTCTATTTTCCTTTTTCTTTGCTTTTTGGGAGATTCATCTGAGGTTGGTCTGTTACGGAAATTTACCCGACTCGTAAAACGTGGTGCGATGAATCGAGCGTCCGCTGAAGAACGATGAGGGCTAGGTTTTGTTCCCGCATTCAACCGATTGACCCCCGAACTCTGTTTCTTGACTTCCTTCTTCTTCTTCTTCTTCTTACTGTTTTTTTTATGCGTTGACGCGCAGGTGCAACAGTAGCAGCCGTTTGACTGGGACGGAAACGACGACGTAAGATGCGAATAATCAACCGAGGAGCTGAACGAACGCAAATCGATTAATTAACTGCCAAACTGAAAAGAAAATGGTATATTGATAAAAAGTTTTAAGACTTATTACGAAGGTGCAGTCAAGTCTTGCAATTTATGAGGAGTAAAGTTCAACTTTGAAATTTATCAAATTGAGTCATTTCGTTAACTTCATTCGACTTGATAAATGGAAATTCTAGATTTGTCTTTCCTGTTTATCTATCATACATGATGATATCGTGATTAAAACGATGTCATATTAGTGTACATATGATATTTGATATCATTTTTGTTTGAACTAAAGATAGGTTAAAATTATAAAGAAAGGAAAAAGTTAGAACCAAGTAGTACCCTCGCTACTGACGCTCCACCATCACAAGGAAGGCTCGGCGATGACGGGGGAATGGTCTACGAGAGACGCCTAACCCTAGCTAGCGGCGATTGCAAGCGAGGGTCACCAACGAAGATGAAAATGGATCCTCTGACATATGTCAAGGGGACATCTGTTAGGTCCCAGCTGTCCGGTCTGGAAAAAAAAATTGAATTGATTTTACGTCACCGATTTTATGTCATGTGATCCGGATCCGACGGAGACAGAAAGAAGGGAGAGGGAATGAGGCACCTATCTCATTGTTGATTTCTTTTTCACTTTTTTGTTTTACGTGCTTTTTTATATATATTACTTTTAAAGAGCTTATTATTCTTTGGTGAAAAGTTGGCAGGAGAGAGTTTGCTCCAACCGACGAAGTGTAGAACAAACCAACCTCTCTTTCCAATGCGTGCATCGCAATGATCTAAATTATATAATGATCGGAAACACATAATCAAGTTTGAAATTGAAATGTTATTGCGAACAATTTTTTGTTTGGTAATGGCATTGTAGCACATTGAAACGATGCTTCTTCTATATTTTTTCTATAACATGCAATCGGAGTGAGGACGTGGTGCTAATGGACCAGCAGCTGCTGGTACCCGTGAAGTTCAAGAAATGGCAATTTTATAAGCCATGTTGGGATAGATTCTCGGTATATATGATATGTTATAGCTTACAAAAATTTAATATATGAAGAATAAAGTGCTAGATTTGCTTCTTCCTTTTTAATTCGAGAGTCCGACATGAGCTTTGGAATCCGTTTCCAAAAGAACCATAACAAATATTCGTGCACGAAAAATAAAGCACAATGCCCACGTGCTCGACCCGAGAACGTCGCGATAAAGAAACGAGGTTTATTTCTACCTAATCTCTTGAAAGCTTCCAACTTTTGCTTCCATCTTAATTATACCCAAACTTTTTTTTTTTTAACCGAGAACTACACTAGGAGCCTCTTTGTGCCTGAACAGACAGCACTAAAGGACTAAGCCCCTATACTTTGGAGGAGATTAGCACAAGATCCCAACGCCATATCTCGACAATAAATAATAAACTCTTAACTAATACAACTACACACGATTGAGTTAGCTTTTTTTTTATCTCGTTAAAAAAATCTCAATTTAAAAAAGCAATCCTCTTTTTACCGTTATTTTTTTTATCTTGATCTTATAATAAGCCATCAACTTTTATTTGAAAAGCATATCTACTCGTGTTAATTAGTTTAAAATCGCTTCTGATGAACATATGTGGCATTTTCAGGTTATTGCGTTAGCTTTTGCCTAGACTTTAAATTCAAGGAGGTTTTTTTCGAGATGAATTTTCAGTCGGCCCAAACGACGTTTTCTTGTATTTGTAATTTTTGGGCAATAGTTAAAGCAACTAGAGTCTGCTTTCTTCAGATGCTCTTACTTCTAAAAGAATTTTCATTCCAGGATATTCGACTTTGCACTCAATCTTCAATATATCGTGTTCAAGAATCCTCCATTGTCGCGATCTCCCCGAAGGTGCACCACCTAGGGTTTGGCTAATGGATTGCTAAGATTAACCTAGCTCGAGCTTTCCCAAGCTCATACCATTTCATGACTTATGTTTCACTTTTTAAACATACAAAATCAATTTCAAAGAAAGTCGCCACTAATCTATTCATGGTGGGTCGATTAGAAACCCATGTAAAATACTGGGAGTAGTACTTTACCCATACGAACCAGAGATTATGAATTCGGGGACTTGAGAACCATTTTCTTCTATTTCAAAAATAATTTGCAGGCAGCTTGAATTGCTTTTAACTTTATTCCCAACACGTATGATGATCACGCAGGTGCACAAACACTTATGTAAATGCTCAATAAAACAAATAAACAATAGACAAAGATGATCTAGCAAAGCAAGTCAAAAGATTTTTTTGGTTTTATTATCCAAACATGCAAATTAACTAAGTACGTAGGAATGAAATTTTAAACATTTTTTTGGGATTTTCACTTTTTAAAACGCAGAAACTATTCTAACATGTGATGCTCTTGATTAAAAATCTAACCCTAAATGTGACTAACCTAATATGCTATGCAATTTTAAATTAAACTAATAAATGTAACATGCTATGCAATTTTAAATTAAACTAATAAATGTAACATGCGACTCATCTAGACTAATCAAAGACATATAATTACCTAAGTGACATGCAAATGCCCTTTTTATGTTCTTTTTTTATTTATTAATCAAAATTCGAAATTAAATAAATGTCCAATTCAAACATGCTACTAACTTAATGTAAGAACATTTTTCTGGCAAAATTTAAAATTAAATGACCTAATATGATTATGAATTCTAACCTAATATGACATGCTAATGATAATTTTTAGGCATTCTTTTTAATAAATGAAAATTCGAAATTAAATAATCAAATAAAATATGAAATCTAATCTACATGACCGTAGACTTCTAAATGTATCATTCTAATATGATATGCAATTTTTATAGCCTAAACATGCAATTTCTAGATGACGTGACATGAAAATTATACGCCTAATCTCTATATGACATGCAATTCTTAATGTGCAAATTATGTGACATGCGCATGACAGGACCTATACTATAACACATGCATATGCCTCCTATTTTATTTCTTAAAATAAAATTCGAAATAAACTAAATATCCTAATTTAGGCATGCACACAAAGAAACTAGTTTACTCTAAGATTATGTTTTTTCTTATCTTTTATATAAAATTAGGAATTAAAAGATGCCCTAAATAAACTACTAAACTAAAGAAACAAATCTAATCTAATCCTAAGGAAAGATTGTGATATCCGAAAAACTAATCTGTCGTCTCGCGATTTAAATTAACGATATCGCAAATCTTGAAAAGATATTTACCCGACTTGCAAAAGAAATCTAAAATAATTGAAAAAATGATCCGCCATCTCGCGGATCAAATTTGAGATCATATTAGAATTCAAACAATTAAATTCTAAAGAGTAACGCCTAAAAAAACAAAATTCGCATTAGTCTGAATTAAAAAATAACATCAAAATCTTAATCGAATTAAGAAATTACCTGATTTGGATCGGCGATTTTCGAATCGAAACAAACGATGAGGTTAACAAACGGCGGAGGAGATTAGGCGTGGATGAAGTTCGTCGGGTTCGCTAGTCGCTCGTTGCAAGAAGCTCCGATCCGAAGCGTTGTGGAACCGTGGCAGCAACTTCTTTTGCGCCCAAACTCCTTTTGTGTGCCCAGACTCCTCTTGCGCCCAAAAAGAAATCTCTCTCTTGGATCTCCTTCTTTCTTTCACTCAAATTCTCTCTTTGAATGACCTTTGTTGACTTTTCAACATTTCTTTATGGTGTCCAGAAGAAGATTTCGTGGAATAAGACTTCTCAGAGATTTACTTGGCTCTCCCTTGCGCACACGGATTTGGATCGCCTGACTAGGTGCCACCTAGTCAGGGGTGACGAGGTTTTGATCCCAACCGTTGGATCTGATCCGACGGCTGGGATCATACCACGCCCTAAAAGAAAAAAAAACATTTTTTCAGTTTGAACATTACTTTTTCTCTCTCCCGCCCGCCATCGTCCATGCGCGATTCTCTCATTTCCTCTTCCGAGAGCTTCTCTCTCCCGCCCGCGATTTCTGATCTGAAAGAGGACGAAGAAGGAAGAAGAATCGGAAACTGAAGAAGAAGAAGAAGACCCAGACGACGGAGGGAAGCAGGCAGGCAGTAGGAGGAGGTGTTTGTGTCTTCCTTCAAGGCCACTCCGCTCACTCCCTTCCTCTTCCGCAGACCTGTCTCTCGAACCCTCTGCACGACCCACTTTGTGCCTCCGATCCCGATCCCGACCACGCCGTCGCCTCCCGGAGTCCCATCTACTTCGATTGCGTCCGACCAGCTCAGGTTAGGGCTTTTCCCCCTCTTTCGCGAAGCAAACCCCCTCTCTCTGCGTCCTTCTTCACAACCCCTTTGCCTTGATTTGTTTACTTATTTCTGTGTTTTTCTTTTGTGCGTCTGCGTGGTGATGATGTCGCAGTCGAGTGAGATTGAGACTCTAATCGACTGGTAATTTGAGTGGAGGCGACTCCTTTGTGCCTTCGACAAGGATGATGCCGTTGCCTCCACCTACGCCGTCGCCCCCGGAGCATCATTGGCACCTTCGATTTCCGTTGGCACTCGACCTGCTCACATTAGGATTCGTGCCTTCGATTCGTGGTTTGGATCTAGCAAGCTCACCGACCCCTTCGCTCAGTCCTGACCACGCTGCTTCTTCCTCCTCTACTGTCGCCTCCTTGAGTCCCATTAACGGCTTCGATTTGTTCTCCGTGTCAGGTTAGCACTTTACCCCTAGACAAGCAATTTCAGTGCAAAGAACCAAAAAAGCAGGCGCCAACCCTGCAAAGTCAAGATGAAGCCCTGGTCGTGAATCGTTGTTGTGTTTGGTGTCCTCTTTGACAGCATTGCCTTCATTTGCTGTGGGTCAGCGGCTTCGACTTTGGTGGCATCAGCAGTAAGTGCCGGATCTTCAATACCTGCAAGTTTGTTTATGAGATTTGTTGCTGACACTTTGTGTTTGAACTAGCATGATCAAGAAGTTCAGATTTCCTCATAAATACATCAAAAGTGCTAATTGTAGGTCTGCTTCGAAGCATGGGGCATGTTTATCTTACAGTCCAGTTGCCCATTTATTTTTATTTTTTTGTCCAATGGACGGACTGTCTAGCTGGTGCGCTTGGGCTGCTTAGAATTATTATATACATGGTACATGTCTTTCCATCTTTAGTTGGGTCCGTCTTTCTTGTTCTTGTATAGAATTGTGTCTGCATTAGTTTGCATTATCAAATCGGATGGATTAAGTTATTAATTTTTCATGGGCAGAATGACTTACTCTGAGTCTGTGGATTGATGCAGACCTATGCAGATGGCAAGACCACTATGTCTGTTTATGAGAGGAAAGCAAGCATTGGATACTTTTATGGTGCGCACTTATACTTTAATTTGGGTTGATCTTTATGCTGCTTATTCATGCAGAATTTATCTCCCTTTCCTGATAAAAAAATCTGTCTTTTGTCTACTTTTGCTTTTGTCGGGCAGCAATTATATTCCCTTCTCTATTGCAACTTCAAAGAGGCATCACAGATTTGGAACTTCAACTACCATTAATTTGTTGGAGAGAGCCAGGAAGCGAGCTGCCCTGAGATCGGCTGGAGTTATGACTCCCCCATCCAACAGGGGCCGCGCTAGAGCAGTACGCGCATGAAATGCTCGTGGACGTGGTGGTCGTACTGGGCGTGCCCAAGGTGAACTAGGACAAAGCTCCAAACTGATTTCCCAAATCGTGTTGTTAGTATCTTTTCATCTTCAAGCCAATTCAAGCGGCGATCAAGAGTGATATTGCAAAAGAGGCTAGACTATCATGGAGTTGAGGGATGTAGGAGGGACCTCTTGGAAGTTCTAAATAGATTATAGATCCTTGCACAATGATATTTCTTAACATTTCAATGGGAAAATCATACTTTGTACTACTTACCAGATGGCCTTTTCTTGCAGTTGTAATTAGCAGATAGAATTGTGTTTTTGACTTTGAAGAGGATGAGACGTTTGTGTGCTAAATGTTTTTGCAAATCCACTATAGCTATTGGACTTGATATTCTGACACCATCTTATTCATGATGCATGTGTATATGTCATTTTAACAAACATCCTTATGAAAAACCACAAATTGTAATGTATTCCTTAACTCGGTACATGATAACGGTTGGTTTTGTGGAATCCACAAAATCAATGATTGTAGATCATCCAATCTAGTGGTTCTAGGTCAAGAAAAAAATTCTCCACATTGATTATGATTATGTTCCTCATTGTGTAATATCTTCCTTGTCTTTTAGTTAGTAATTCAAGAAGTTCGTCACTATTTGGATTGAATTTTGTCATTATAACCCTTACAATTTCTACTATAATCCTAATCTCATATTTCAACATCCCATGAAAAAAAAATGAGTAATGAGCTGTTTAGTCCTTAATTCCTTTTTTGTCAATGACCTACTTAAAATGCGATACCCCATCTTAATCAAGCAATATTTCAAGAGAACAAAGAGTGACAAAACTGCGCATCAATGTCACAACCAAGTACCCATTAAGCTCTTACATATCACAGCACTAAAGTTATCTTCTTTGCTAATTTAAAGCCTCCAACAACTTTTATGCTACACCAGGTACACTAAAAATGAACAGCAACTTCAACGTCTCTTTATTCAAACAAAGATGTTAATATGACATTCAATTCAACACCCTGGAAATATACTGGCAAACTATACTAGTCAGATGAAAATGGGTGTGGGCTTCGAAACTCTGTTGAAAATCCTGGTATATATGGACAAACTCTCACAAAAACACGGGAGCCATGACAAGTGTTATGGCAGCAAGCATCTTTATCAGCACATGCAGGAAAGGCCCAACTGTGTCCTTGAAGGGGTCGCCCACACTGTATCAAGTAGAACCAAAATCAATAAGCAATTAGGTTATTGCTGTCATCAAAGAAAAATCGCAAGTTTTCCATTTCTGGCAGATACTACAGCAGCACACCGGCTCAAAAGAGTTTCATAACAAGCACATCAAGCACACATAGTAGAGCATGATTATTCATCTTTGAGCTATGCCATCAAACATAGCAAACAAATCAAACTAGGTTGTGCATTAACCAATCTTTCCAGCTCGGAAGCAAACAAATAACACTCCCATGTCCTAATATTTCTCCATTCACAGTAGTTCAATCATTGAACTAACTGTGAGCACGATCAAATTAGCAAACTTCCAACTCCACTTCACTCATTCGAACTTACCCATTGGCTAAGTCATTTTTTCTGCAACAAAACTTCTACATAAAGCTACCAATTTACATACCCAACTCTGGTTTGACAAATAATCACATAAAAACTTAGTCACATACAGTTGAAAAAAAAATAAAAAAACATATCTCTCTCCTATGTATAGCAACAGTTGTTTCATACTAGAATGGGCTTATTTATCATGCCGATGGAACCGGTCAATTCAAACGTGTAACTTTGAATACAACATGAGTTATGACTAGAAAGTATATATACCAAGTCATATCTTCGTGTATCTTACTTTTGTGCAAAAAGACCAGATTATTTTTCTGCCGGGGCAGAGCCTTCAATTTTACAACATTGGGCCATTGTTCTTCCAAGTATCATAGCACTGATGATTTCAGCTGCAATACTCTGAAAAAGATCAGCACCTCGAGCTGCACAATCACCCACATTATCTCCTACAAACAATGACAAAACTTAAGTATGCTCCTCAGAAGATAATTTGCTTCACAGGAAAAGTTGGCAACCATTGAGCTAAAATTACTAAAACATTTGGCAAACAGATATATTTAGCTAAACAAATGCTCAGAAGCCAGCTTTAGGATTCTTATCTCAACACTCATCAAAGGGAGAGAAAACATACAAAAGAAAGGACGACCCGGGCAGAAGGCATCTATTTGAGCCACAAGGTCTAGGACTGTGGAGGAAAAAGGCTTGCTCCTTAATGCTATGCACAGACAAATGTATTCACGTATCTAACGTACCACAAGGATGCCAAATCAAACAGCATAAAAGTAACATAATTGCAATGACACTCGGCTTTATGAGCAATCAACAATTCGAGTCCTATTTCAGATAGCTGCTCAACTGAGGATAACAAATCAGGCTCATTATTACATTCATTCAACACACAAGTTGAGAAAAGCATCCATTTCTAGTGAATTACTTATCATGAACCTCAATTCTCTGTGGATTCTCTACTTATATAAGATAGATATTTTTAAAACCTAAGCTTACAGCCAAGAACTTTTTCACCAATATTACCAGATGCCACAATTGAATAAAACTACATCTCACCAAACAACCATCCCCTCAATCAACAAATCAACACAATGGTGCGTCATATTAGGATGCCGGAGACTTGATGACTTAAAAAGACAAACCTCCATCTTCCAAAGAAGAAGCCATATGTACAATTTTACTCTCCATGAGAAGTGTAAAATAAATAAAATTGGGAGTGCAAGCAGAATAATATTATGAAACTGACTCACTGACCATATAAATGGTCCTAACTTCCAAAGATAAGCATTTAGAATGCTAATAAAGAAAACTTGCAAAAAGACAATAATGGTAAGAGCAGGACGCAAATAGTCATGGGTCTTCGAAAGCATAGGCAAACAAGCAATTACCAAATCAGCAATCACAGCAGGATTCTGTGGATCGTCTTCCGGTATACCCTGCTCTACTTTGCCTACGGGGTCAGCACCGACATCGGCTGCTTTTTTATATATTCCACCACCTAGCTGAGCAAACAGAGTCACAAATGATGCTCCAAAACCATATCCCACTAATGAAAGGGGCACTGCAATAAAAACATTAAGTCATGTCATAGACTTCGTAAAATCATGGCCCCCCGAAGGCACCAATCCAGCAACCTCCCCTCCTCTTACCCCTTCTATCTCTCTTCTTCCCTCTCTCTTAGGACAGCAAACAAAAATTGATACCATCTCTCTTGCACATGCTAGAATAACCTATTGGCATTTGTGGCCTCATATAATGATATATAGCTCTTAGCAATGGATCTCAATCTGCGCTGAACAACATCTCAATCTGCGCTGAACAACATCAATAATGCTCCCTGCATAAAATAGTCCTTGATTTACGAAAGAATCGTGGAGCTAAAGTGTAGATGATCAACTAAAACAGAGCATATGATTTTCGACTTTAAGGCACTACTATAGAAATTTCAAGGAGTAATTGAGACATACATTCAGTAACCTTCGAGCGCCAACGGAAATCGAAGGTGCCAATGATGCTCCGGGGGCGACGGCGTAGGTGGAGGCAACGGCATCATCCTTGTCGGAGGCACAAAGGGGTCGCCTCCACTCAAATTACCAGTCGATCAGAGTCTCAATCTCACTCGACTGCGACATCATCACCACACAGACGCACAAAAGAAAAACACAGAAATAAGTAAACAAATCAAGGCAAAGAGGTTGTGAAGAAGGACGCAGAGAGAGGGGGTTTGCTTCGCGAAAGAGGGGGAAAAGCCCTAACCTGAGCTGGTCGGACGCAATCGAAGTAGATGGGACTCCGGGAGGCGACGGCGTGGTCGGGATCGGAGGCACAAAGTGGGTCGTGCAGAGGGTTCGAGAGACAGGTCTGCGGAAGAGGAAGGGAGTGAGCGGAGTGGCCTTGAAGGAAGACACAAACACCTCCTCCTACTGCCTGCCTGCTTCCCTCCGTCGTCTGGGTCTTCTTCTTCTTCTTCAGTTTCCGATTCTTCTTCCTTCTTCGTCCTCTTTCAGATCGGAAATCGCGAGCGGGAGAGAGAAGCTCTCGGAAGAGGAAATGAGAGAATCGCGCATGGACGATGGCGGGCGGGAGAGAGAAAAAGTAATGTTCAAACTGAAAAAATGTTTTTTTTTCTTTTAGGGCGTGGTATGATCCCAGCCGTCGGATCAGATCCGACGGCTGGGATCAAAACCTCGTTACCCCTGACTAGGTGGCACCTAGTCAGGCGATCCAAATCCTGCGCACACTTTCTCTCTTCTAGCACCGTACGTGTGATTTTTCACGAAAGAAAAAGCCCCCTAAAAAGAAAACTCTCTTCTTTTCAGCTCTCTTCCTCGTCTCTCACGAACTTCCCCAAAACAGGACTCGTTTGTGTTTTTTCTCTCTGATTTTTTTGCAGCCCTCGTGTTTCCCTCTCTCTTTTCCAGCAACTTAGACTCTCTCTTCTTTTCTTGCTCTTCTATTTTTTCAGCCCCTTTTCTAAGCGCCATCCTCTTCTATTTATAAAGACTTAGAGATAACAATCCAAAATCTTTAAAATCAGAAATAAGG
This sequence comes from Melaleuca alternifolia, assembly GCA_019926035.1. NCBI lineage: Eukaryota > Viridiplantae > Streptophyta > Magnoliopsida > Myrtales > Myrtaceae > Melaleuca > Melaleuca alternifolia. The sequence goes on from JAGKPW010000150.1 coordinate 1,478,837, forward strand.
TGATTCCGAAATTTAATTTTCGAGATAATATATATCCATTCATTATCCACAGCACAACCACCTGTCGATTTTGAAATTGTATTATCCGTAGCGCAACCATCTTCTAGAACCTCTTTCAATCACATGTGTGGTGACACGTGGTAAGACTATATTAAGACCATGCTATGCAAATAATTTTTTATTTAGGGGTCGAACTAAACCCCTTATTTTCTTATGCACTTAATTTAGGTCAAAATTTAGGTGTCAACATCCATCTCTTGGAGTCATTAAATCTGGGCAAGGAGAGCTTTCGCTCGGAACAATCTAACAACTCGTTCTCGTGATTTTTTCATCTTTTAATTTTCAATAAGAAATTTTGAACAAAAGGTTAATGGGAGCGGATTTGAAACTCAAATAAAAATTGAGAATTTTTTATGAAACAAAAGTTTTTTTATGTGTAGTTGGATTCGACATAAAGTTTGGAAATTTTAATAGTATAAAAGGTTTAGGATTAAATTGAGATTGCGTAAAGTTAAAAGTCTTTTTAAAGTATTATGCCTGTTTATTCCCTTTTTAGTGCACTGACCTTGGCAAAATATGGGAAAGTTAAAGGTTAAAAAAGAAGAATGCTTTTGATAATAATAACAATAAAAGAATTAATTTCGAATCGTTTAAAAATTCAACGACAGGGTAAGTGCATAAAACATTGTAATAAAATATTGTAAAACATGTCAAGAAAATATAATTAAGTTATAGAAAATTTGAAAACATGTAATAAAATTTTAATACTTGTCAAATTGGTGTAATGAAGTCCTGCCGTTAATTTTGTCAAATTTAGATGAGGAAAAATATCGACGCATGGCCCGCCAATGTTATTAATTAAGTCGTGGGGATAACCGAAATAGCGTTATTTTATTCCAAAGCTTAGTTAAATTAAATTGAAAAAAAAAGAAAAGGAAAAAGGGTACCATCGCCCGACTTTAATGTTTAGGCCTAGCGACTCTTGCTCGAACATGGTTGAGCAATGGCCACGAGCACTCACCTGTAAGAGTGGTGGCGCCGCCACTTGCCACCGAGGTGAGGAGCAGCGGGCCGTCCCCAAAATCATGACAAGGGCTAGCAGCCCTCGATTGTGGCTAAGCAACCGCAGGAGCCGTCACTGGCAAAGTCGAGGGTGGTAAATCTGGAAATAGATTGCCTGCCGTGCTTTGCGACCCTGCAGGCAATCTAGGCCATTCAAATGCCCCATAGTAAAAGGGGGCCTCATGCCCTAATTAATGGATGAGATTGCCTGTAGTGCTATAAATCCCACCGGCCGCGATCTTTCTCACATTTTGTTTCTACCTGTACCTTGTTACCCTTTTTCTTTTGATTTTCTCTTTCTAATGTGGCTGACGTGGTGCCACATTTAGCGCCAGAATAAGATGCCGCATTAACAAGAGAAAAGCTTGTTGATTATAAACTCAATCATCTCGTTTGGGTAATTACGTGAATTACTCGCAAGGGACCCTAAAATAAAAGTGACGACTTGAGATAAATCGATAATAAAGTAACTTCTAAATAGTTGACCGCCTTTGATTGTTTTGGCATTTTGCGAGATAGGATGAGATTTAACAAGATGACTACGTATATGATTTGGATTATCTTATGCAATGTTTGGTAGATATTTAGGTGGAACGTAAATAGAGATATGTTATCCGAATTAGTGTTTGGCACACACACATATAACTGCATCTAGAAAAGAGAAAAGAAGAAGAAGTGAGGCATGGGTCGTGAACCTGTCCAAGCCCTTTATTTCCACCTCCGGTCGAACGACTGGTGCGAGGAGGGAAACCCTGTTGCAGTGGTCATATGTGTGGCTACCATCGTCGGAGATCTTGGAACTGGAGCAAATCGAGGGAAACATCATGAGCCGCGCGACTGTATCACGGTAAATGTAACCAGTCTGAAGGTGGTCAGACAATGGTGATGCAAGATTGTGCCCACTGGAGCTAATAGAATATAAATCTAACCTTTTGATCTTTCACAGAGAGAGAGAGAGAGCCAGAATATGCGCGGTGGTTGCCATGCTTGCCGGATAAAGGTACCGCCATCATCATGATCTTGGCCATGACGACAACCACCGCACTTGTGGTGGCCATTCACGGTGGCCGCAATCATTCTCTCACCAGTCTCTCTCTCTCTCCTCTGCGATTTAGCTCTTTTTGTCATTTTTTTCTTACGAGCCAATAGAAAATCCTACCCGGTCCCAACGCCAGGTGGGATTTTCTCTGTTTGCATTAGACATACGAAGTTTAGGCTGCGCTAATCATCAGATAGAATAATATGCCGTCCACCAAGCACCGCCCAAGAGAGCTGAGCTCTTCCATTCAAAGCGGAGCCATCCACACTTAGCAAATGACAAGTTAAAATGGTATCGTCCGTCCGCTAATCACGTGTCGCTACAATCTCAACACCTAAAGCCGCATACCAAGATCCAATCATTGCACTAGCAGAAACAAAAGAACAGAAAAGAAACAACAGCAAAAGCGGCAGGTATCGAGCACCGCTCACTAAAACATGAATTATCTGGGCGTGCTGCTCTCGTGATTTGGATCGAGGATCTTGTCCACTTCTCCCAAGTTTCTTCCATTCGCCATAGCTCCCTCCAATTTGGTTATCGCATTCTTTTGGCGATGATGGATGGACAATGTCCTACCTGACGTAATCTCTTTAGTAAAGGTAAAACGGCGGTCCCCGCTGCTGTCCTTCTCCTTTCCCACTCAAACATAAAAGCACGCTCGCCCTTCGTAAATCACGTGTAAAATGCACCACTCGACGACGGGGCTGCATGACTACAGAGGCGCCGCGTGTTAAACGGCTGTGCAGTTTCTTCGATTTTGTGCTCATCGGTCCTATTGGCGCGATCTCATGGACCATGGTAGCTCCTACGCAGGTCCCGCTAGACAAGAAGATAGCAAGATAAAAAAAAAAAAGATGGCAATAGCTTTCGAGGTCACGGAAACATGTACCCAACTCTCTTTTGAAGTGGTTCTTGCTTTTTTAACTTCTTCTTTTTGTTTCTTCCATAGATATTACGGCTCTGGCATTTTCGTTTTCACTTAATAAGAAACGTGAGAGAAATGCCCTACATATATAAATATCGACATTTAAAGTTTAGAGGAAAAAATTACAAGTAGAAAATTAGAGATACGAGAATGAGTTGTCACAAACAAGTTCTTGGATTTGTACAGGATGGAATGACGCATCCCACGGTTTACACCCTCTCGGTCCGTATCGGACCAAGTCTAGACTCTAGACGAGACGGGCGCCGTGAGATGGAGGGTGGGCTGAGTTGCTTGATTGATTATCCAACTCGTGCATCGGGCTTGTCTCGGTCCATAGGGTTACTGGCCCACGACAACAGCGGCGTTCTGAACTCGAAACGTTTTCTTCTCTCCTCAGGTATTGACATTCATCGTGCAGTGCGGGGGGAGAGATTGGAGGAGGCCGTGGGCATGGCGAGAGCACCGCGTACAAGGGACTCACCATGCCATGCGTTGGCCCGAAGCGGTGGCACCTGCCTCACCGGCAAGGGACTGTGCGCTGTCATGTGGCAATGAAACGCCGCCGGAGATCTCCTGGCCTCGGCTTCGGTCTTTCATGTTCATGTTATTTCGCTGGGTTTGTAATCCTCATCCATCTTCTTTTCTCCATTCGGTCCGCTTTATACCGTAAACAGGAACCCCGATGATAACCTGTATTCAGCCGCTTTATAGGATAAACAAGCACCATAGACAAGTTAACTATAAACACCATCCTCTTCCCCACCCAATTAATTTACCTGGCCTATACTTACAAGATTTCATATTTTGGACTTTCGTCGCGATTTTGTTATGTATTTTATATATTTCAACTGCATCGAGATCAAATTTAACTGTGATTATTCGGTTGGTGGAGCTGCACTAAAATTAGAATCCAATTTATTAGTCCTGAGCAGATTAATTCAGCATAGGACGAAATTGGAAAGGTTTCCATTGCGTCTCAGCTCTTTGAGATAGGGATTCACATGTCTTTCACTTTTAGGTCTTTTCAGGAGCGTCCTGACTGAATATTCATCATATTTTGCGGTTCCTTTTTCCATCCTTCTTAAGAATTATCTTCTTGTCTGGATGGAGGGAATCAAGTCTTGTTTATCGTTGATGTAGAAAAAGGTTCTGCCAAATTGGTGCGGCAGAGCTTGTCTCTTTTTATCTCTACTTAAGAAGGGCGCAAACGCTCATGCCATCTCTTTTGCAGGCAACCCACTTGGAAGACTAAAGTTGCAGTGGTTATACCTCTGGGATTTGATTTCTCCGCGAGACGAATGTTGCGTATCATCTTTGCTTTGTATCTGCGAAACGAACTGACTGCCGCGACGTTATGAACATCGACTCAAGACCCATTTAGCCCGCTTCATTCATTTCTTCGTCGTGGTTCTCTGCTCTCATCGTGACGATCAGCTTGTGTGTGAACTCAATTATTCCACCGACTCTAGATAACTCAACCTTGCACGATCAAGGGACGGTACCGAGGACCCGTTGCTGTCGAAGAAAGAGACAGGTTTCTGAACAAGGGTTGAAATTGAAAATGGTGCTTCGCTTTATTCTCCATTCCGTTTCCTCTGGTTCTTTCCCCTCGTTGCCAATGCGCTGTTGTTTTCAGTCCTTTTTAGCAGCAAAAGCAATGTAAGCCTCCTTTGAATGAGAATACTCAACGACCACGAGGGATGAGAAAAAAGTCCGTTCGAGGTTGAAGCACACCATAAGTGAGAGTTCCGGTTTATTGGAATTTCGATGTGATTGGGCAGATTAAGAACGAAAGTCAGGGAAATAAGAATTGTCCGTCTTTTTCAGGGACGACTTTGGTGGTGGTGTTGGCTGATGGTGTGCACGGAAAAGCCACTTCCAAAGATCAATGAACCTGTCCCCATTTCGTCACATTAGCTTTTCAATGCCCCTTTTTGGTCGGAATTGGGAACATGTGACAACACCTCCTATTGTCAAATTTGTGCTCATTTAAACCAAGCACTTTGTTTTCTTGGGTTTGGCATGGATTTGTCGTATCCCAAATCACGTTTCACCTCGAACGTACAAGTGCCGTTGCCTAAACGAGTAAAATACAGCGACGATGTCATTTTCAGGAAATTGAAATCTCGAACACACCTGTGCCAATGTCCTGAGCATTTCGAGGGTACCGTTATTTTGTTGTGCTTGTTGGGAAAAAGCTATTCTCCTCGCATTCTTGATTCGATTTTTGAGACCATCCGAGAGATTTGAATTCGACAACACGCCTTTGGAGAACTTGAGTGTTCCAAATAAGTTTATGGCGCATTCCAACCTCAGCAAGAAAAGAGAGAAAGAAGGACGAATTCAAATTGCTCTTTTGTTCTCGAACGATGGCGTTTGAGGATGCATAGCAATCTCTCCTTTACGAATGAAAAGAATAAGTATCCATTCGTGCCGTTGTCTCCATCGAGGTAATGAAAAGGGGCTGGCGACTCTCCCTCTTTTTTCTCTTCTGGGGCTGCGATATCGCAGTTGGATCAATCAGAAAGCGAGAATTCCGTGTAGGGATCGGTCATTCTAGCTCTTGTTTTAACATTTCAATCTGGTCGATGGACGAAGCCTCCTGGCTTTTTCCCTGTACAGTCATCAAAAGCATCTGCTGAAGGAGACTGGACGGTCACGTCCATATGTACCCACCCGTCAATTCTGTAACCTACTTAGCCACTCTTAATTGCCTTTTTTCCTTCTAAATCGTCGCTTGATTATTGTAATAACCTAACACGTGGTTGAACCTTTCCGGCTAAATAAAGACTTAATGGTTAAGACGAAGATCGTCAGCCTTCCGCAAGTTGGCCTAATGATTGAGAGTTTGGCTTGGATGCGGTGGATATCGTAATCTGACCCAGTCTCTTGTACAAAGCAATTGTGGCAGCAGCCAGATCCATTATCCTATGCCATGGATGAAAACTACCTAATTCACATGGAAACGGTGGTTTGAGCTCATCTTCCGAGATTAGTCCGAGGGTCATATTGGTTACGATGAGTAACCAAAATCTTACTTCCGGACTAGGCATGGTTCGAGTCAAAACCCCCTGTGGTTCGTTCCGCAACTTCGGACCGAACATTGAGAAACGGGGAGACTTGGAGAGCGTCTTGGATGTCGCGTGACGGAAAACAGCCAAGGAGCCAAAACACATCACGAACGGATACAACGAGAGAGTGCCCCAGTGGACTCGGGAAAGAACCTCCAATAATTGACTAAGGGAATCAGGTTTTTTTGCTGCAGGCAAGGCCAACCTGTACTTGGTGTACAAGGGACTGAGCAGAGGGTCCACGACCACGGTTCAATCCCTCTTTCCACAAGTAGTAGAGAAAGCAATCGTACGATTTTGGTACATATGAAGGGCCTTTGCATTATTGACTAGCTGTTTTCATAGATCTAGGCACAACAATTTGAACTCGATTAGGGGGTCACGTGGATTCCGGGGACTCCCAGCGAATACCGCGGGAGAACTCACGTAGTTCACTCGATGAACAAATTGGACATTTGCAGTGGAATGACCGCACTCCCATCTGTTTCTTGTACATGGGAGGCTAGCCTTGGATGCATTTCGTAATGAAAAACTGACGACGAGACATGCAGGAAGTGCAATAGTAAACCTCATGTAAATACAAAGAAGCTGTCGCATACGCTTGATTCGCGAGGTTAATTATGTTTTAGACCATCTGAGGGTGCATCAAACCCAAGACTCCACCTACGCTGGGGTCAACGTTGATCGACACATTCTCGATTCATGCGATGATACGATCTTTCATCTATGTCCTCACAAAGTTCGAAAGGCTTTGATCCGATCTCAGTCCATCGACTTCAACCAGCCTCGTGTGGAGACTGGATCAATAATTAATCTGTACAGGAAAATGGGGGTTTCATATATATACAAATTTGTAAGTTCTTTGTGTTGCGTTGATGAAATCCACCGTCGCACAAAGAGGCGCGCGCACAACACTTGGAAAAATCGGGCTGCTGCATTGCAATCATATAGAAACCATCATCTCCAAAATAGAATAAAGGTATTCACATTGATGCTCAATCCATTTCTTTGCACTGGAGAGAGTATGATTTGACGTCTTGGCTTCACATAACGGATTTCAAAACCTTAAAAGAGTGATTTGATGTTGCTCTCGATGATTAATGAGCTGCCCATAGTGGATCAAGTTGTAAGCAGTCGCACATCTATCATTGTATTTTTTTTTTCCAGTTCACCACATTTGAAATAGGAAGGCAGCCCGTAGGAGATCATAATGGACCCAACTTATTGTCGTGTACTAAAACATATCTCGAGTTTCAATTCAAAAATGAAAGTTCATAATTTGAGTAGGTTTCATATTGTCAATATTGTTTTCTAGTTGGAGAAATTTTCCTAAAAAGAAATTACTTATTTTGGAAAGGATTTCTTTCTAAAGAGTATAAAAAATGAGCTTTTACTTGTAAATTACACCTTGAAGTAATAAATCTTTGAAGTCAATTATATCTTGTGAATAAGATTCGTGAATTCTTTTGTGAGATTGAGATATTAATTCTTGAGAAACTGTGAGGATAAATGTTGTTGTGAAATATTGAGTGTAATTAATAGTTGGAAATGCTAAAAGTGTTTAAATGACTTGAATGTAGCTGTATTATCCGTTGTATTGATTAAATCTATGATAGAATTCTCTGTTACTCTTTCTGTGGACATGAGTCACTTGACTGAATAGTGTAAATCTAGTATTTGATTTAATTTCTCATTTGGTTTATTTTATTGTTCAATCTCTTGACTTCCTCGACAGTTGGTATCAAAGTCATGGTCAGTTGAGTTGAAACTAATCAATGATGACAAAAGAAGGAAAAGTGAAAGGTCGATAAATTTAATAGGGAAAGATTTTAGTTTTTGGAAGATGCAAATTGATGATTGTCTGTATTAGAAGAATTTAAACTTACCTTCACATGGGAAGAGACCGGAGTCGATGAAGTGATATAAAGAGGAATTGACGGATTAATAAGCGTTAGACGATATTGACTCATAAAGTCGCGTTTAATATTGTGAAAGAGAAAATCATTGTGGCCTTAATGAAAGCCCTGTTGGACATGTGCGATAAATCCTCTGCTATCAACAAGGTTTACTCGATACTTGAAGATGGGTGAGTGTATGTCGGTTATTGATCATATTAGAAGATGAGGTATGTATTTTAATTTTGTTATTTTTATTGTTCGACAATCGGGATACTACTGGTAGTAATTCGTTTGGGTCAATAAGCTTAACGTTTGATAAGATTCAAGATTTGATCATGAGTGAGCACATTCCTAGAAGAGAATCTGGTGAACCTATATCTAGTACTTTCGTAAGTGAAAATAGCAAAAGAAATGGTACTCATGTTAGCAAAAGTAGGATAAACTTAAACTAACGAAATCAATTTACAATTGGTGGCACTGTCTATTGGATTTTTGGCAAGATGAAGCAATTTTAGAAGGGATCACCTTAAGTTAAAAAAAACAAGAAAGGGTAAGAAAATTAGAATTCAATCTCCTGATGATGTTATGGCTACAAGTGCAATTCAAATAGTATTGATTATATCTTGCATGTCATCGATGATTTGTCCTTTGTTAGATGGATTATAGATTTTAGTTGTTCGTTTCATGTTATATCAAATATAAATCGATTAACTATTTATTAATGCATAGATGATAGGAAAGTGCAGTTATGAAACAACACTAAGTGTGATGCTGCGAGTGTTAGTGATGTGAGAATAAGACTACATGATAGTATTATGAGGACATTGATTGAAATAAGGTATGTTCTAGAGTTGATGAAGAACTTAATTTCCTTGAGAACCCTAAATATAGTTGGTTGTTGGTATACTTCAGAAAAAGGAGTTATGAAAGCATGCTCGAGGTGCTTTATTAATGATGAAAATAATCGAGCATAGTGGCATGTATGAGCTTCAATTAGAAACAGTGACATAATTCACTGTAGAGACGTTGGATGCATTTGTTCAAGAGTCTGAATTGTGGCATATGCATTTGTAGCACATTAACAAGAGAATCTTAAAGATGCCTAGTGAAATGAATTTATTTAGTGGTTATATTATTAATGAACTATATGTATGCAGGTGTTATGACTTAGATCAATGGCAAAAAGTGTAGTTTAGTATGATTGTCAGTCAAACCACGAAGATTGCAAAGTTAATTAATGTAGATTTTCGTAGGTTGTTGAGGTTTCTTTCGAGGAAGAGTGCCAAATTTATACTGACAATTATGTGCGAATACTCAAGAAAGGTGTGGTTTTTATGCTAAGGCACAAGTTTGATACTTTTGTCAAGATCAACAGTTGAAAGCTTTGATTGAAAAGGAGAATGATAAGACAATCGAGCATGTGCAGACTGGTAGTATTATGAAGTTATGCTCGAAGCTATTAAACAAATTATGTATGAAGGAAGATATAATGAATCACTATAGTGCTAGTGAACCACAATATGTTGCAAAGTTGATGAGTAGAATATTATTATAAACAGCCCATAAAATACTTTTTTAACTGATGATATGGCTAGAAGATCCCTAGCGGATGTGTTTAATATGACTGGTGAATAAATCTTCATTGACTGTGATTGGATTTCAAACTCCCGAAAAAGTGTGCTTAGGTAATGTTGCTGATTATTTAGATATTAACATATATGGTTGCTCATGTTATGCTCGAGTTAGTGATGGTAAGCTCGATAAAAGGGTAGGAAAATGCATGTTTTTAAGTTAAGCACAAGGTAAATGGGGCTACAATTATGGTCTCTATAATTAAATTTACTTGTTATCAATGGAGAAGTTACATTTGTCAAGTTTTTAATACTTCTAATTAGGACCTATTATGGCAATCTCATACGGATCTAAACGGTGTCCAGTTTTAGGTGGAGTTGCAATCATCACCTCCTAAGGTAATAGGTACTAGCAAAGTATTTGATATAGATAGTGCTTATAGCTAGGTAAAGCCTATATAGGCGCGGTTGTTGTGATTATTGAATTTGACAAGTACGTATTCAATCTGACATATATAGATGCAACAATTATTTTGCTTTATCTGTGGTGGAGGAGGTTGTGTCAAAAAATTCTTGTGGAGTAGTTAAAGATACATGTGGAGTTAGTGTTTTGATAAGGTTCACGATTAGGGCGAAGTTCAAGGGACACTCGAATTTAGAAGATATCGTGGTTAAGCTCATTGGAGATTGCAAGAGAATAGCATTGGAGTTGAGATTTTTCAGAGAAGTAATTATGACTTGGCTCAAACATCGAATCAAAGTAGAAATTGTAAAAATAAGTCTCGAGTTAGAAGTCAAAAATGTGTTTTGATTATGGAAGGTTTTATATTTTGAATATATTTTCTACTTAAATAATTTATAGTTGAAGAAACTTTTATAAAAAGAGGTTTTCTATTTTGGATCAATTTCTTGTCTGTAAGAAGGGTGTGTTCTTTGTGAAGAGAAGCAAAGAGGAGCTTATGCTTGTAGAAATCAATTAAATCTCGTGAGTAAGATTTAAATATTATTTTTATGAGAAATTATAGAAAATATCGTGTGAGTTATTGAGTGTAACTGGAGGCTTGAAAACACTGAGAGTGCTTGAGGAATTCGAATATAATTGCAATACTTATTATATTGCTTGATCTACAATAAAATCTTTGATCCTTTCTCTATGGACGTAGGTCACTCGATCGAATCACGTAAGTTTGTTATCTGATTTATTTTCTCACTTTCTCTATTTCATTATTCGATCGCTCCACTTCTGCGATAGAGTGTATGGTGCACGGGGGATTAGATCAACGCGAGTTCTCTATCCTGATTTGTGTCCGAACTCCATTTCAATCGTTACTGTCTTCGCTATTTATCATTACTTGTGATTGAGATCAATTGAGAAATGTCAAGGACGCCGCACCTTACATGATGCGTGGAGGATCTCCATCCCAATTAAATATGCATAAATCCCTTGATTAGGCGGCGGTAATATATGCACACCAACTCGCCAAGATGTAAATGCGGACACGGGCTTCAGGTACATGCATCGGGTCCATAGAGGCGGAACGTCAGCGGGGGAACCCAGTAAAGGAATCTGGAAAGGTTAACAAGAAGGGAAATTGTGAGCTTGAAGTGCACGTGTCCCCGCGAGATTCCACGGGAGAAGGAAGGCACTTTTCATTAATTTTAGGGTCTATATATTCACGTCCGGGCATTGGCCCCTTCTTCCTCGTTCCTTCGCAAACGGAGGGAAACGAGACGCGTATCAACTCTCTGCAAAATCCTCCCGGGGTCGCTGGAGAAGAAGACAAGAACTTCCAAGAAGCACGGGACAAGGAATTAGAGGGATGGGGGAGGAGAAGGAGATGAAAGCACCCGACAAGTCGAGGTTCAAAAGGGTATGCGTTTTCTGCGGAAGCAGCATCGGCAAAAGACAATCGTATGGGGATGCGGCACTCGAGCTTGGCCGAGAACTGGTATTGATTCTTGTAGTATCTGCTTCTTCAAGTTATCATGTACACTCTGTGGAAAATTAGATCGCTTGGGTTTCTTTTTCTCGATCTCTATGTCACCTTGTTATATAATTCCAAGGTTTCGCGGAGCTTGGACCTTGTTTACGGTGGAGGGAGTGTTGGATTAATGGGATTAGTTTCTCAGGAGGTCCATCGCGGAGGCCGCCATGTTCTCGGGTACGCACTTTATGATGGCATGTCGATGCTGTCTTCTCTGTCAATCATGATTTCCTCGCACCGGCATAAAGAGTAGTCCGACCAACGATGCCATCACAGTCTCAGCACGAAAGTGAAAATAAAATCAGCTCTTTATTCTTCATCTCTCCTTTTGAACTCCTTTTGAGCATCACCACCAATCGAAACATCATTTGGACTGTAAGAACGCACGTAGTCTTTCGCTGCAAGAGTACACGACAGGTTCATCTATGAGCCTTTTGCTTTCGCTATTGTTGTTTCAGTTTAGATTAATGCGCCGTGTCTTGCCGTTCTTTCTCTTGCAGAGTCATTCCCCAAAGATTAATGTACGAAGAGGTATGAAAGTCAATCTATATACATCCGACCTTATTATCTTTGGTAAACAAAACCATGTCTGCCCTTTTGCTTGCAATGGTCTCCCAACCATCATTTGTCCGGCTAGTTTGACGCGTGACTTAAGACATTAGTTAAGTGAAACTAAAAGAATGGTTTGTCTTGATTGAGGATTATCAAAGTTGTTTAGCAGATAATCGGAGGGACGGTTGGGGAGGTCAAACTGGTAGCCGACATGCACCAAAGGAAAGCCGAGATGGCCCGCCATTCTGACTGTTTCATTGCCTTACCAGGTGTTATTTCAGCGCACTTACTTAACTAATCACGTTTCGAGCATTAGCGCAGCTCACGCTACAACTCACCATACAAATTCACAAATCATATTCAAAGCACTTCTTTTTATTAATTTATTTAATTGACTTGCTGATGTGATGAGCCTGCACAGGTGTGCAAATGGATTGAGTTTAGACAAGTGCTTACTTGAGCCTGTTTTATTCTATGATTAGGTGGGTATGGGACTTTGGAAGAGTTATTGGAGGTGATTACGTGGGCCCAGTTGGGCATCCTGGACAAGCCGGTAATGCTCTTAAGCCACTTCACTTAGTCAGACAAGTCTATTCGTCCACCTCTAAGCAGAACGCCTGAAGCTTCTCGTCCGACCACGAGCACACTACTGTTCATGAATATCTTGGGAAACCATATAACAATACCTCGAGTTAATAGATTCCACTAGAGAGAACAAGGATCCTAGCCGTGCACCAACTCGATGTGTCACGATCGGCTTCCTTGCGCCATGTCAATAGTAGAATAAGAAACCCTCTGGGAGTCGGCACGGCTGGTTGTGGCGTTGGGGAATCCCAGCTTTAGGAACTACGAGATCGTCCGCTCAAAATTCCATCAATTGCGTGTATAACTACTCTTCTAATCCCATCAACCGAGGCGTTTCGTGGGTGTGTGGACAGCTAGATATCCACGTCCCGAGTCGTGAAAATTGAGAAGTGGAGGAAGTGTCCCATGATATTAGAGGGTCTTGGATTCGTTAAGTCAAAGATGGAAAAAGAAAGAACTGCAAGTTGTTGGATGATATAATAATATATAATCTTGACAATGCTAGCAGGTGGGTTTGCTAAACGTGGAAGGTTACTACAACAGTCTACTCGCCTTCATCGATAAAGCCGTGGACGATGGCTTTATCAAGCCCTGCGAGCGAAGCATCGTTGTCTCTGCTGCGAGCGCTCGAGAGCTGCTTCAGAAGCTCGAGGTTTGGGCTCGTTCCTCTTTTCTGCGGCACATACGAAAGGTCGTATTCCCGCCCCCACATTCGCCGTCGTCGTCTTCTCGTAATGCCCTCTTGCTTTCTTACAGGACTACGTGCCCATCCACAGCGTGGCGATAGCGACAGCGAGTTGGGAGGCTGAACAGGTTGAGCTGAACTCGGCCTTGCAGACCGAGATCGCTTGTTGACAAGGATGCCAGGTGATCTTGGGCCTTGAAGAAGATGGCCCGACTCTGGTGATTTGTCGTCTTTTCAGACAATCAATTTGCGTTTGTCAATTCTAATAAGCAGAGGAGGGTTAGCCATATTTCTCTCTTTCCTTTGCTCTTTCTTTCGTTCTTCTCTCTTCTTCGGTTTTGCTGTTCTCGTGTCATGTATCCAATATTGGACTGCTTTAGCTAACTGGTCAACAAAAAAGAAACATATATAGAAGACCCTTTTAAATCATTTGACTTTTGAGGATGTATAACTTGACGATCATATTCGTATAAGTCTAAAATCTAGGCACAATTGAGAACAAAAATGTCAATTAATTTAAGGGCGTAATCATTTCTATCACTAGAGCACCTGCCTCCATCATACTCCATGCCTCAACAATATTAATGAGACGTGATAGACATTTATGGTGATTCTCTTTGGAGAAACATTCTATATGATGTCGTTGGGTTCATTGAGTTCAGCGCCATCGTAATTCTTGAAATCAATGAATATCACGAAAGATCTTGTGCGCCGTGATGTGTCAAACTCGTGAAGTTAATGAATCGACGGTGAATCTGTCTATCTGCCTTCCAGCATATGAAGGACACTTAGATACAAACTTCGGTGGTAGCAGCTGGATGGACCACGAGGGGACAACGTCGATGAATGAAGACCGTGTCCTAATCTATTGACCCCAGCCTACAGAGCAAGTACATTACTGTCTCAATATGATTTAACCTTTGAAAACATATATATCAGGCAGGTTTTATTTTATTTTATCTTTTTCGATTCACGAGAATGACATTATCTCGTGTAAGCGGGGACCTCCAAATTCTCGTCCTGTCTCCGTCTCTTACGTGGACCCTTCCGATCCCTGCCCGAATATTCTGGGCCATTTCTGGGAAGCTGTCTCTATGCCTTATCCCCCGTTTCCATGACGAAGGTGGGAGGGCAGGGTTGTCATTCGACCATCCAGATGATCCTCGACCCTCGGAAACTGAGCTCTGCTGACTTTGGGAGGTTCGAGGTTTATCGTCTATCATTCTCAATAGCTTATGTCATGATCCACTTTTGCTGCCTATGGCTAGAACATTTAAAAGATGTGTTTGGTTTAATTTTTTTTTTAGAAAAGTTACGAAGTGTTTAATAGTCATTTTCGAAAGTTTTAAAGTGATAAATCGACAATAGAAACACTGAAAGTTAAAAGTAAATTTTACTAATTTTTAACATTTCTCTAAATTATATTTCTAAAACCCAACCAAACGAAACCTTACATATTTTCAAAGCTGCCAAATGATGACCATAGGATCCTATAAATTTGGATTTCGATCTTTATGAAAGAAAACTCAATGGCCATTCTATTCTTTGTCAAGGGTCGCCACATAAGTGTCACGGCGATGATTTGAAATGAAAGTCTCTTAGTATCTTTCTTGACACCAGTTGTTCGATCTTTACGATTCGAGACGTAGATCAATATCTTCTCTAAATTATTGGTCCAGTTGTTCAGAGTCATTCGAACTTAAAGATTGAGAGAGGCATCGAGGAGTAACTGATTAATAATATTTGTACTCGAGTTTGAATTGCAACCGCTGATAAGAGTCGTCAGAAAAAGGAACGAGCCGCAACCGTTTTCAGCGAATTAAATTATGGAAGTATCGAGTCCTTCGTGTTGGTAATTAGAATCAATAAGAGCAGTTCCTCAGGATTTTGCTAAGGAATGGCCTGGAGGGTCACAAAAAAGGTGTAGGCCACGAATGTGCATGTTACTTTTGGTAGGTGATGAGTCGCTGCTTCAGAGCTTTTGGGAGAAGAAGAATCCAATCTGACCGGCCGGGTCCAACGGTGGGAGTGCCAGCTCCAAGGGGAGTTGGTCCTATCTTCTCCGTACACTCGCCTTTTGGTCCCATCATGATGGGCCCATCACTGGGCCTCTTTAAAGCCCAATTATTCACTGACAACCAATTTGCTACCCTGGCGTACAATAGAGGTCCCCTCCCACAGGCAACCGTGGCATTCTTTTCGACTTGGACCCACTTTTACGTCGCTATTTCTTCTTGCCACGAAATATATATACCCAAAAAAAAAAGCGAGCTTGATTGTGTTCATTCATACTTGTCATGCTTATCCATTGTCGGCTAGCATGACGAGTATGAGAATATAGTCATAGGAATTGACGTTGGATTATTTATTGTTTCGTTCAATTCGACACATCAAAATGTTTAAACATCGAAGCATGCATTAAATAATAATTTCGTGATATTTCATGTGATAGTGATGCACAAATTTTCAAATTCGAATCATTCCGTGTAAGGTTAGTTTTGGATGGTACATTCTTGGGGCACTTAGGCATTGCTTTGCTATGTAATTCACTCTTCCTGTAAATATAAGGTTTTTTTTTTTTATAACCGAGATGTCCGGGCCAGCTTGTGCGCACCTCGACTATTTCTTGGGGGAGACTAGCACAGCAACCTATCGCCATGACCCCCCACTTAAATCACAGGCGCTTCCCCGAGGAATCGAACCCAATAACTCAACGAAACCCGAGTTCGCCCTAACCAGCTGGGCTACCCAAGGGTAGGTGTGTGAAAAATAAGGTTGCTTCATTGGAAAACCAAAAACCAACATCGGATTTAATAAAGCGAAAAGAACAAAAGACAGAAGGGAAGGAAGGAAAGAAAAGGAAGGGAGGAATGATTTCACTCTCCTTGAGTGACTCGGTGAGGATTTGTGGAAGTCTTTTAATAACAAGGGACGGATTAGGTATAAATTACTATAATTATGTTTATAGAAAATGGTTCAGACGAGTAAATCGATCAATGATATGGGCGAGATCATTTTTAATTACTTCCAAATTCGACCCGACACACCCGTCTGACGGGTCTATTATTTTCTATCCGGGAAGACCCCTTTGGCAATGGCCGCGGTCGGTGAGGCTGGCGTGTTGCTTTTTTTGGTTGCTGCGGTTGAGTTTGTGGACTTGTTTGAGAAGGCGAAGTCAAGGGCGTCTTGCACTGTGTTTATTGATGAGACCGATGCGGTGGGGAGATGGAGAGGAGCTGTCTCGGTCTTGAAGTGACAAAGTTGAATAAATAATGAGAATCCGTTAATGGAGTTTTTTTTTTTCATTTTAATCTGATCCAATTTCAGTGCTCACTTTCAATAAAAAGATTTATAAAATATATAAATTGAATAGTCAAGAGTGATATTATGTGATCATAAGTATTTGAGTTGACCAAGTGAAATCTCGAATTAATTATTTCATATGAGATTAAATGACTCGAAGAAATGTGTTATTTAAAAAAAATTAATAATTTTTTTGATTTTGCATGAAGTTTAAATTTTATTTTCAATTGATCTTCGTAATCAAGTCGTGCGATCGACGGTGAATGAAATTTCGACATGACTATGATCAAAATCGTATACGATAAATTTCGAAAATATTTAGACTTTGCAGGAGGCTCGGAACTTATGATCTTCCTGATAAAGAAAACCGCCCCAACTTCTCCCTCTTGTCGGTCTCGCTTCCCAGCCCGCCTCGCCGCACCACGTCCACCGCGGTGATGACACCGCCCAACTCCCCGCCGCGCCTTCTTGAGCTGAAGGTCCATCTCTCTCTCTCTCTCTCTCTCTCTCTCTCTCTCTCTCTCTCATGCGGGCGATTGCGCCGTGCATGTCGCCCTCTCACCGCTCTGTTTTGATCTTGTTGAGCGTTGCAGGTTCCATATGTTTTGAGTCCAATCAGTTGTTTAAGTTTTAGTTGCATTTGTTTTTCACGTTAGTCTTTGCCCTCCGAAAGCTTGATAGTTTGATGATCGATGTGTCGGGGCGGATCGGGGCACCGCCTTCCTTCGCGGAGACCAACGGGGTGTCATGCCTTGCGTCGGGCACTTGGCAATGGCAGGGCAGGGCGGTGGTTTGGCCCACGGGATGGGGCAGGGGAACGTGATAACTAGTCCGCCTTCCCTCGCCCTGGGCACATCTTTACTCGGATTATCTATTTGAGCATGCTTCAGTGCGATTTCTGCGAAATTACTTTCACTTCCTCAATTGGAAGAGGCAGTATATGCATGATCGTATTGCTTATTCCCCTGTTGCTCTTACCTGCAAACTTCTCTCTCAGGAGGATTTCTTTTTATCACTTTGCAGTGTGTAACAATAGTGAGAGTGCCGCAAATTTAGATGCCGTTTTTTCCCTTTTTATGGAGGTTTTATCATTGATTGCTACATCGTTGAGTGGATAACTGCTGTTGGCTATAGGATTTTGTAGTGTGTCCAGAGTTGAGTTAACAATAGTTTTTGGATAGATATACTACATCCTCGCCATCCGGCTGTAGCATCTGGTGCTTTAAGTTTGCTAATGAGTTCTTCAGAATAAATAAGATGTGAGATATATTTTTTTAAGCATTGTTTAATTTTTACATCAAGTAGAAGTTCAAATCTGAAACTATTTGACAGGAACAGGGTAACTGTCCTCTGGTTATTCTGTGGGCAGTGTTGGGTTCTGATGGAAGTAAAAGATCAGTGGCTCCTCAGACTCTCAGTGTGTATGAAAGTTTGCAGAATCTAGAGCTACTAAAGTTGAGAATCTACATTCCACAGTGGCCAACAGATTGAGCAATAATTTTGCTCTCGAAGGAAAAAGAGCAGGAGAACCACTGCCATGCCCATAACAATTAATTGGCCAACATAAGGCATATTAAGAAGGAAAAAAATTCACAGGTGGCTGGCCAATTGAAGAAAATAATCTTCCCACGGAGAGGCACAAGAAGCGCGTGGGTTTCTTGTGCTTGGATAATTTCAACTCTGGGATGTCAAATTCTTTACATAGGTTGGAGTCTCCGATCACACCCTATAATGCTTCTAAGAAATGGGAGAGCAGATGATTGTCTTAAAGGGTAATTAAATGTATGTCTTGATGCCATGATAAGTTTCTGGCTTGTTGCTCTGTAAGGCACCTCACTTAAGGGGATGCATAGCTGCAGAGATTCTTTGCACGAAGGTTTGCTATAGGTTTTTCTTTTGTTCTATTTTCTTATTTCTTCTTTGAGGAATCTGGTCTTTTGCTTGCTCAATACCTCATGCCTATCTGGGCAGCTGTAATGTAAAGATACAGGAAGAAAGAAGATATTCTACATTCTTATTCACCATTGAAGAGATATTCTAGGAGAGTTTATTTAATCATCTAATCTGAATTGGAAAAGATCTTGACCTTGTGCTTGGCTTATTTGATAATTTTCCAATGAAAGAATTATTAATAATAGGTGCTGGAGCTGCTCTGTTGCTATTTGTCATTTGCAACCAATCAGTCTTTCTTTTTTCCTTCCATTGTATCCTCAGCAGTAATGGCTATTTATTTTCACTCCTGATTATGTCTTTGAATGCCAAGTAGTTTTATGTCTTGAATAGTTTATGCAATAACTTAAGGCGGTAACGAGACAAGCCTCTGATCTGAATATCCAAATTCGAGGAACTCTTCAGGAGGTTGCAATGGGCTGTCTGTGTGTGTGATGTTTATTACCACTTACATGTTCTTCAACCCCATGGAGAACCCTCTTCATATTAAAGATGCATTCATAATTGTCTTGTTCTTTTTAGATGGTCAATCATACTGCCCTTGCGTTGGGTCAAGACCTTCAAGATTCCTCTTATTTCCAAGGAGGTTCATGCAATAGGTTTGAGGGAGAAGTGCTGGATCTCAAAAAATGTGAGTTCTGAAGCATGAAATATGTGATCTACTATGGTTGGTTGTTAAAAGTAGCATACAATTCTCATTTGTCAGACTTAACTCCCTTAGGTTCCATGAAATTATCCTGATTGCAAAGTTTATAAATCCCTTATGGCAGTTGAAGCTGCTGCTTCTCATTCAAAAGCAGATTGCCGTGTCCTCTTGCAGTCAGAGCTCTAAAAGTTCCCATTCCAGTAATTCCACCACCGTGGAGTACTATTTACTCTTGTGACAAAGAATATACTGCTGGGATAGATACTCTGATGTCCAGAAAAAGAAGCACAAGCAACAGCAATTCTCCATTAAGCTTGACAAATAGTAGCTCAATACTCCAAGATCAGATGGGTGTTTTGAGGGGTTCTGTAGTCAGGACAAACAAGGAGCTGACCTGCTTCCTTCAAGATAACCACGGTGGTCATTCATTTTTATTTCCTTGCAAAATGGAGAGCAATAGGAGTTTCTTGAAGGTTTGAAGGACAAGAGCAGTGTTGGCAGATTGGCAAATGGGATCTCTTGAATCATGGCTAATCATGACTTACGTTTCCTAGGGTGATGCTGCATGCTTTAGAGGATGGTTTCTTTGAAGAAGGAGCATTTATATGTGCACCTCGTTTCACATCGAGGGCTTCGAGGTCGTTACTTTTTTTAATTTTATATTATCATGATATTTCTTTCAGCTTTTCTAGAATTTCCTCTCATCATTATTTGCTGTATTTATTCTGGTTGTTATTATTTCTCGATTTTTCTTGGGCAACGTTATATATATGTTTTTGGAGAACATAAAATAGGCGGATATGATGTTGGCACCAGTCCAGTTTGACGGGTGCAAATGCCTCTTTCTCAAGTTGTGATTTTTTGGAAAAATTTGAAATGCAGTTTTGAATCTCAAAATCTTTTGATTGAAAAATTTGGTGTTTGGTAAAATGCTTTAGAAGTTCTGACCCGGAAACCTGCCTGTCATGCCCAGAGTCCAAAGTGGCCACCTGCTTTTTCTAAATTACTTAGAATAGCCAAAGCTGCTTTTTGAAATTTTCAAAAGCTCACTCTTAGAGGGTTTATTTTATATTTTTCCTGACTGGTGAGGGAATAGTGAAGGGCTGGAATTCGCAAGGTGAAACATCAATAGAAGCATTTCTTTTCTATCATCACTTCAGGCATCTGTTCTCATGCTTATATCAAAAAAGCGTAATTTCCATTTGTCTGTTAAAAGATGTACATGTTGGAAACACTTCAGCACTCTGTTCAGAGGATCACGGAGGTTTTCTGATCGCCATTGGAAAGGAAAAAGAAAGTCTAAAACGAGGGTTTAAGTGTACTCTGGTTCCTTGCGAACAATTAAACCCTTGATAAATTCAAAGGACCATTCTGTTTAGCAATCTTTTAATTTCCTAATAATGCGAAAAACGTGCTGCTGCTTCAGTTATTTGACTTTATTTATTTGGCAACTTATAAAAGGTCAATAGATGTATCTGATCTATACTTATGCAGTTGACTCTCTTTCAATAGTGGGAACTCATGCCTCAGTTTTTTGATGGTTCACTTCTGTTTGAAGAATGTCAGTTTAATGTGAAAATAAGATTGGTTTCATGGGGAAAATGAAAACCGCTGATCAAATTAATAATCCGAAATAAAGGGAAAGGAAAGGAAGAATGATTTACTTGAAGAGTAACATCTTTTAGGCCCAAATGTTACTTATGGATGTGCTTTCTGTGCTTGGTTTGATCTCAATGCACTTGCTGCTTTGTGGGCTGTCATATTGCGCTGCATAGATACTTTTCGGCAAGACGCTTTTGACAAGGGTGGTGGCTGGTGAAGCCGGCGTGCCATTCTTCTCGGATGCGGCATTTGAATTCGTGGAGTTGTTTGTGGGAGTTGGTGCTTCGAGAGTCAGGGACTTGTTTGAGAAGGAAAACTCGAAAGTGATTTGTACTGTGTTTATTGATGAGATCAATGTGGTGTGGAGGCAGAGAGGAGCTGGTATTGGAGTAGGGAACGATGAGAGAGAGCAAACTATCCATCGGCTATTGCCTGAGATGGATTTTTCTGGAAATCCAAGTGTCATAGTGTTGGTAGCTATGAACAGGCCAGATGTTCTCAATTCAGCTTTGTTGAGACCTGGAAGGCTTGATTGGCGACAGGCCTGATGTTGCTGGAAGAGTGAAGATCTTTCAGGTTAGCTATATTGTTGCTTAATTTCGCTGGCGTGTTTGTATGAGATACCATGTTAGATGTTGTCGCCACTAAAGTATTTCAGACCTGAAGGCGGCCATACGAATTTTGCACTAGGCAAGGTCTAATGAGTTGAGTAACATTAGTGGTGTTGACTGTTCATTTTGCTTTAATAGTGTAGTTTGAATTGCAAAAGTTGAATGATTAGGTGAATTGGCTATAAGCAGGTTACCATGGACAGGCCTGGTGTTGACGGTATGATGAAAATTTTGCAGAAGCTGGCATACTTTAGTTTGTGCACTGATGCCTGAATATGACACTGTGGCCAAGATGTCCATCATCCCCCGTGGCCAAGCCTGAGGTCTTGGTTGAAAGGTTTGGCTTTAGCTAAAAGACTGGGCAAACAGCCATTGGTGGACCTGGTGGAAATCCCTTCTTGGTTCGGCACGTGTGCATGCTCATTGAAGCAACTTCACTTTCGGTGCTTACATAGTTATCTAGTATGAACAATTTGGCTTTAACCCATCTGAATCACGCTGAGACCTATAGTATGTAGCGTGCAGATGTCTACCCAGAAAGCTTATTCGATGGCATCTGCAGATGGGTAGATGCAGAGGTGAGGGAATTGGTGGCCAGGGCATTTACAAGAGCAAACAGATCCTCACCACCCACGTTGACATCCTCCACAAGCTTGCTCAAATCCTTATAGAGGAAGAAACTGTTGACGGAAAACGGGAGCCTCTTCATTTATGGAAAAGCGGAAGCTCTATATTGCATAATGTTGTTTATAGAAGTTTGAAGGAAAAGAACAATCAGAATTTGCGGTGAGTCCGTTGTACCTGGTACACGTGTGACCACCTCATCAATTCTGCTTATAAAAAATTAGAAACCACGGTATTCATAAAAGCGTCTCTTTCCCACAACACTTTCTATATTATTGAAGCATGAGCACCATAAATATTGCCCTCTGCGAGCTTTATTATGTCAGCGTAGCTAAAAGCATGCAATAAGGATACATGTTTTTTCGTTCACATGGTCCTTTCATAAAAAAAAAGAAGACAAAAATCTCCAACTAGAGGGACATTGCGAGGCTTTATGATCAGAAACGCTTTGAGTTTTGTCGAGACTGCGGGTTTTCTTTGGCACGTGTGCATAGCTCTTCACATGCTCTCACGGAATCTGCTGAGAAAATCTCCATGGCCTGAAATATGTGCTTGAGACATGACTGTACGCTACTCCCAGGAGTAACTTCGCCTTGAGTGCATAGGGGAGTAGCAGAGCCTTCCCGAAACTTCAATACTGCGGATTGGTCCTTGGCTTGTATCTCCTTGTGAATCTTCTGCTCCTTCCTCTCTATTAACTTTACCTGCCTCTCCATTTCCTTGTCTGCTGGAATTTTCAACTGCAATGTGGCGTAGTGTTGCTCGTAGATCTTATTGGCGGTCGAGAAGAGTTCTTTCATCGCATTCACAACCTCCTTCTCAGAGATCCTGTCCAGAGATTGCGACCACTGGTGACAGATCACGAAAACCAGCGGCGCCCCAATTCTGCTGGGAGAGAAGGGGGCGACACCGTCGGTGGTCTGTTCTGTTTCATGCGGAAGGCATCGCATTAGCCAGCTATTCAAAGCTCTGATGCAACCCTTTTGGGCAAAGACCCAGTTCGAGAAGCATAAGGTCCAGTTCTGAATCTCAAGCTTGATCTGGACAAGCTCTTGAAGATGGTCCACATCATTCTGTTTCGGGGTGGACAAAATTGAGTCCAAGTTCTTTGCTTCCGCAACTGCTCTGTACTGTCCCCTGTGGCACTCTTCCATGGACTTCCACATCTCCAACCATCTTTGAGGTAAAAGAAAGAAGTAAGTTCGGCAAATTTAGAATCAATCACAATATAGGAAAGACATAAGAAGATGCGTTTTTGAAGATTCTAATCCAAGTTCTAAACTGACTCGAGTTTAAATAGTGTCATTGCCCAAATACGTGAAGGTTGTCGGGAGCAAGAGAGTCAAGACAAATACCCACGAACGAGTTGGTGGATCCAAGGCCAGAGCTCATCGTCCTTCAGCTTGTTCGCTTTGACTGAAATCTTGTGGATGACTTGAATCGCTATCTGCAGCTTTGTAGACAATGCCCGGATCATGGCCCGAGTCGCGTCTATTTTGCCAGCGTCAGCGCCTTTGTTGCTCATGTGGTTCAGCTCCCTACACTTCCTCCCGTACAATATTCGCAACTTTTCCTCAGCCTGATAGGAAAAGTAGCAGGACAATTTTTTTTATATATCTTCTATTCATTAAGTAATTACACAAGCAAAAACACTCCAAAGCCTCGTGACTTTCTTCTCTTAACCCATTATATAGATTCTTTGGATAAAGTAAGAGCCAAGAATGGAATCTAATAAAAAATTGATTAATTCTGCAGAAGAATATGGGACTTTTTCTTGTTTAAGATTCTGCCTAAGCACTTTTTAATTAGGTGACCTAATATGACACGGGAACTGAACTAGCCAGCTTGACCTTGGAGTCAACCCGTTTATTGAGCTTAGCATGTCATGAATGTCGAGGAAAATCGAAGCATAACAATGTATAGCACTTGGCCGATCCATGTGTTGCTATGCATGCCATTTACCCTGGTTAATCCTCTCCAAATGCAAAACTTGAATTTCCTTTTATGACAAAAAGATTGTAACGAGTTGAATTTAACTCGATAATCTAATTGATCGGCCGATTTTAGTCAGTCTCGATTGATTGAACTACGAAGTGAGATTCTATTCACATCCATAGTCTAGCATCTCAATCTAGACCCAACTAAATTCACATTCTTGTGTTAATAGCTTAATACTTAACAACGATTGGCCTGGAGACAGATGTAGAGTAAACATGCATGGCCGAAGAAATACAAAAAGTGAAATCTCTATAAGCATGACAAAAAGGAAAAGCGAAAGGGAAAATAAAAAAGGCAAAAGCCAAAGTGAGATTCAATTCAAAAGCAACTCCACTTAACATGCTGAGACAAGAATACAAAAGACGATACCCTCAGCTAACCTTGACTTCATTGTAGAGCTTCTTCTCCCACATGCACAGCTTCTTCAAGGTGCCCGAGAAATTCCCCGGCGAGCCCACCACCGCATCCCCGTCCCGGTCCCCATCCCCTTTTGCAGATGCGCCCTCTGCTTTTGAGGCGAGGCTTGTTCGCGACGTGGCCATCCCATGCAACGCCGTCTTGCTCGGAACTGTCATTAAGGAAATTGTTAAGTAGGGTTTTCAACCTTCGCTAACGTGAGGGACAATCGTTAACGATCTGCTCGGTCCCTTTTAGCTGAATCAAATGTAGTGCGACTGATGATTATGTTGACTTAGTGGGATGAGTTTGCACACTATTTGCTCGAAATGCCATCAATAATTTCTTTTTCTCCCAAATAGTGAGAAAATTAATCAAGACCACGCAGATATTGCTTGATCTTATTTCTCAGATGTTACCTTGGTAGACGCCATTCTTGTGGTGGTAACGGAACTTTGCGAGGTCGAGCATTCTCGAGACCTTGTCGCCGGACTCCGAAGCCGTTCTAAAGAGAGATTCGACTTCTTTGATGACGTCGGACACGTCTCTTCCACTTCCGCCATCTTTTGGTTCAGCTGAATAACTGTACTTCTCTTTGGGTTCAACTTTCTCCGACACCGAAACTGAAGGCGCTCTAACGTAGTAATCACTCTTTACGTGATCCCTCTGTCCTGCTTCCACTCCCTCGGCAGTACCTCCCCGATCTCCATGATTGATTTCCTTCAGAAATTTGCTCTCTTCCTTCGCTCTGTTGTGACTAGCAACCGGCACTGTGTATCCGTCGTACCCGTCGAAGAAATTCAGGATGTCCCACGTCGAGTCGCTTGGTGGCGGCGGAGGCGGGGGTGGCGGTGCTTTCGGGACCAGCTGGCCATCGTGTTGTGAAGAACGATAATAAGAGATCTGACTCGTCTCGTTATGGTCGTCGTAATGATCATAAACGGGGAGAGTATGAGTAATGGATTGAGTAGGTTGATTCTTCATGTAACTGATCGACACGAATCTCTCGAAGAACGGATTCAACGATTCGGGATTGTAGTAATCGTCTTGCTCACCGACAACGCGGGCGCGGCTCACCAGAAGAGAAGCGGTCGAGCTCGTGACTTTGTCGGTGTCGTCATCCTTGTCGTCGTCGGAGTCATCAAAGTGGATATGAGAGCCAGACGAGGAGGTTGAGCGGGAGGAGGAGTGGAAGTGATCGGCCGGTGCGGCGTCGACATGAGCGGGCGACTCTGATGATCTCCCAGCGTCGTTTTGGGCGGGGCTCTGGTCTGAGAGGCGGCGGAGAGCGGAGCCGAACGAGCGGAGGGAGTGGAGGTAGGCCACGTGCGCGTCGGCGAGGGCGTAGCTACGGTGGAGCGCGTCCTCGAGGAGCTTGGTGCGGTCGCGGCAGAGTGAGACGGCGGGCAGGCGGTCGAGCTTGGAGTTGCTGCATCCCATGAGGGCCACGTATCCACTCGGGACGCCCTCAGCTAAGCTCGGTTTCCGGAACCGCACGCCGGAGATGTGACCGAAGAAAGCTTTCTCCGGCTCGGGCTTTAGGGTTTTCTCTTTTTCGTCAGCGGTGAAAGGGAAAAGGACGAGGGACAGAGAAGGAGATGCGGGGAGGAAATGGTGGGTTTATTTCGTTTGGCAGGTATGCGACCGCTGGGCTTGAGGCTTTTGATGCACCAGCTTTCAACATGGACGTGAAACATGAGGAGAGAGGAAAGTGGGATTAGCCAAGTGGAGAAGAAGAAGACAGGCTCAATAACAAGACAAAGTGCGTGGTGCATTGCACGCCTTGGATCTGTGATTAATGAATATGTTCTCTCTTAACAGTCGTGTGGAACAAGAGTCATTAAAACATGAAAGGCCAAAGAAAGAAAAAAAAAGGTGGCGGGGAGGCGGTGGTCCTACGTCCGGTATGGTTGATTCTCATTCTTCGTATGGGCAGACTCTACTCCTTTTGTTGTTGTCATCTGGCTTTAGGGTTTCGATACTGTGTGTGAAGAGGATTTCCACCTTTCTGTTGTTGGATTTTTCTAATGCAAAAGAATTGAATAAACAAACATTACCGAGTGCTATGATCATATTACTAAATTGATGACATGTTAAGTTATCTGTCGGACTTATAATAACATATCGTTAAATATGACTCGTTTGATTAATCGAAACCATTTAAAGATCCGTTCCTAATTAGAATTTGCTGTAATTAATTCATACATCACTTTCGTAGCCCCTTTCTGAGCATGTCTTTAGTGGCACTCGATCTATAACAATAGTTAAAAAGACAAGTATGAAGGATGCAGACAAAGATTGTTCGAGTCGGAATTCCACTTAGACCGCCTTTTAACGAGAGGCCTATGGTCAGATTCAAAATCCCCATCATGGGGACATCGCTTCCTTATTATATAACGTCGGGTACTTCTCAGTGGCCCCTCTCCGGCGAGAGAGACGGAGAACTTGGGGCGGTGAATGAACCCCTTTTCGTGGTTATACATGACGCCGGTAATGTAATCATCTCGCTAATCTCCACGTTCATCGTCCTAAGAGGGCTGACGACCCCTCATTCGACGTCCAACTTTCCACATGACAATCATTTTGACTTTGATAAACGCCCAACCGTTGCGATGTCCGGTCCGCTTTTGCCGAGAATCATAACGTTGTGCGAGGAACAACCTCTTTATCCAGTCATGATGAGTTTTTAAGTATCATTGTTTGGTTTGAAAAAAGGAAATCCGGCCTTGGATTCCTGGCCTTTTGTTATCCAGCAAGTGCCCGCTGCTTTGGAAATGTACCTGTCTGAGTTTTGCATCCTGCCATCAAGTTGCCTCTCTCTCTCTCTCTCTCTCTCTCTCTGAATCTTTATCAGAAAGTGCTCTTGGTAAATAGCTAAAACCGGAGGTACTGCAATTAGTAGCGATCCGATTCCCTCGCGATATGCACAATCGATACTTTCAAAAATGAATTTTTTTCCCGTTATGTTTGTGTTAACAAGTGGTTTGGACGGAGCATCCTTCGAGAGTCTTAATATCTCGTCTCCATGACGTGTATGCTTGCTTCGACCTTTCCTCTCGTGGAAAGTAAGGGAATAACCGTAGCTCCTGATGTGTAATTAAGGAAGAAGGGGATTTCCACGCCAATGTATATAAAAGGCCTGTCACAAGGTCGGTAAAGTTAGGTGCTGAATGGCGACATTCAAATGCATGTGCATGCGAAGATTCTGCAGATGGATTTCGCGATAGATTTTTTAAAACTCGAATTGCTAATTACAGAGAACTAGTTAAGGGAGTGGAGTGAACACACTTGTGTTTTCATTGGTGTTCCTAAAACCTAAGGGATTCGGATTATCACTGGGCAAAAACGATAGATATGTGCACGCATATGAATGAATTCTTCACTAGAGTTGCATTCAAAACCAAATGGGTAACATTTATCCCGCCAGTGAAAGATTAGTTTACATAAATAGATAAGAAATTCCACGGAAACGGAAATTCCATATAGAGTCTCTTTTTATTGAGAAAATATGTCAAGTGGGCGTACTTTATTAGAACCAATTAATGGAAGGACATTTATTTTTCAATGGGAAATTGACATGAATGGTCCTCGAATTTTGGTTTAATGTGTAATATTATCTTTAAATTTATAACTCATTCAATGTGATTCTCGAATTGCCAATAAATGTTCAATATAATCCTTCCATTGGCTCAAATAATAAATCAAACGTATAGGCCCATGTCTCAAAGTAGGAATCCTATCTGGTGCTAGCATTAGGAGAGATTATAATATGTTTAGTTGGATTTTAAAAAAAAAATGATGAGTTCATACATTCAATAACTACCTGCTTTAAATGGGACATCAAATATCTCACACGAAATTTAGTTTCTTGATTGAAGATGAATATGTTATGGTAGAAGATTCTATAAACTAATGAATTAGACCTACCGGTGGGTAGCTGTATTGATTAAGTCCCTCATCGCCAAGGTTAAGGGTTCGAAACCTGCAACTGCTAGTGTCTTAAGTGTAAGTAGGGGGTCATAGTATTGGGATCATGTGCTAGTCTCTTCCTAGGTATAAAGTGTCATCCTGGCACGGGGAGCCCGTGGTGGAGTCATCGGTTACAAAAAAAAAAAACCTAATGAATTAGAAGTCATGTAAAATTTATTAACTTGAATTAATATAATAATAATATTAAATATTTTTATATAGTCTAAGAAATATATTGAAAATTTATCAATAGGTTATGGATCATGTGAAATAAATTAAAAATTTATGAATGTTAAGTTAAAGTTCGGAAAGTATTAGTGTCAATTTTTTTTATCTCAACAAATGTAGCCGAGGACTCTATTTGGAAAAGGGCTGAGAAAATAAATATGTGGAAAATAAATGAAAATCAACGCAAGTTGCTGGTCCGAGACTCGAGGAAATATATTATGCGATGAACATAATATCCATTAACCAATATCATCATGTGTATGTTATGAATAATATAAGGCATTAAGTATATCATACACCTTTTATCGGGGAAAATTTCAAATAAGAGTATGTAATTTAATCATTTTTATATAACGGTCTAAAATAGACTTTATTTTAAATAAAAATCTAATGCATCCCAACCATTCCTTACACATCATCCTCATTTTATAAGGATTCTCTAAAATTACATTGTAGACTAATTAAAGTGGCTACGTCAATATCAAAGAAGGATTTTACCTTGCCAACTGGTCAAAGACATTTTCATCCTTTATTATTTTTCCTTTATTATTTTTTAATAAAAAAGGAAAAATAATGTAGGCAAGAGGCCGCCCTTTCCCACTTGTGATTGTTGCCCCATTGTCAATGGGGGCCAACCGCGACCTCGATGACGGTTTGTCAAGGCAAGGGTTGTGGCCATCTCCCGATTCTAGTGATGATCAACAGCGGTCCTGCTAACGATCAATAGAAGATATTTGACCCCAATGGTCGACACCCCATTGGCAATAGGGTGGTGGCCACGAGGGAGGGCTTGTTTTTTTTTTTTAAGTCTTAGCCTTTTTTCGGTTTTCGAGTTTGTTATGCAAATAATAATAGAAATTGAAATAAAGTAATATATAAAGTATGGGATTACTCTTAATCAATCGGTGAAGTTATGCCTTTTATGGAGACTAACGTAATTTCTTCAGATTTTTATTTGAAATAAGATTGATTTTGTGCCTTTATTTAAAAAATAAATAAATGCACTCCATGATCTTATTTTAAATAAATTCAATTTCAAGTTATTTTTCAAGAAAAAAAGGGGACAATCGATACCTTTATTTAACAATTTCTCCATTTTTATGGATCACCAAGCGATGCATCCATCGCATATCTTCTCGCGAAGCTGAGGACGGGGTCAGATAGCCAACACGTGGCGGCAAGTTACCCCGTCACCTCAGCAGCAGGCCGCACGTGTCACAACAACTTCGGCCGTATTAAGGCGCTTCTCTGCTGCGAGTCCCAGTTACGACTCCATTCATCATAATCAGAGAAGCCGAAGCCGAAGCCGAAGCCAAAGCCAAAATGGAGGAGATACGGGAGATGCAGAGGAAGGAGCAGGACGGCTGCCGAAGCCGAAGCCATATGGAGGAGATACAGGAGATGCAGCGGAAGGAGCAGGGCGGCCAGAGCGAGCCGCCGCACATGACGCCTTTGAAGCCGTTGACCCACGACGCTTACGGCGGCGGAATGTACGGCAAGGACGATCAGGGCCAAGAGGCGCGGCCGGCGACCAAGCCACCCGCCAGCGACACGCAGAGCGCTGATGGGCCGGTCGGGCCGCCGGTGCAGCCCAAGCACAGGCCGCCTCCCTCGACCGGGGACAGGGACCTCGACATCACTGGCCAGTCCTATATTCAGTAATTTTGATTTGGTCGCATAGTCTCGTTTTTTCTCTTATGTTTCGCTTTGTCTTGCATGTGCAACTTTTCATGACTTTCCCTATGAAAATAATAAGCGACGAAAATGTAATTTCGGTGACGAAAGAATACATCAAGAACGTGATTTTCGTTGGGCCGTCCCTAGGCCCAGACTACATATTTGGGTCGAGGAAGGCCCGTCCCAATTTGCAGCCCGGCCTTTCAAGTCCTCGAGTTCACCCACGCACTCCTCAAACCTAAGGCCCCGAATTCTCTTCCTCCCACGCGCCACCTTCTTCCCCGCCACCTCGTCGAACGTCCTCTCCCACCCCTCCTCCCACGCGCCGCGCGCGTCGCACAGCTGGAGGCTCCCGTTCTCCCAGTTGGTCCAGCTCCACCACCTGTCCATCGACCGCATCACCCGCGCCACGCACCTCCCCCGGCACGCCGCCGCGCACGGCCTGCACTTGGCCCCGCTGAGCCGTCCCGGGCTCGACATCGCTGCCACGGGCACGCCGTAGCGAGCCGGAGGGAACGCGTAGCGACGGTCGGTGACGACGCAGAAGGGCAAGCGCCTCGCCACGTGGGGGACGCGCTGGACTCGGAGTTGGGCTCGGAACGCGGCCTCCGAGTTGAGCTGGCGAAGCCCGGCGGAGTCGAGCCGCGGGATCAGGGAGAGGCGGGAGAGGGCGGCGATTGACGTGGCGAGATCGCCTACGCCGAGCCTGTCGTTGAGACCGCCGTAGTTGGAGCCCTGTGGGACCACGTATTTGCCCGGTACAAAGTTTTCGGGGCCCAAGGGGGCGGTCCAGAACCCGTCCACTCGGGTTCGGACTATCCAGTCGTAGGTGAAGTTCTTTTGGCTTTGGTAAGCTCGGATCATGTCGAGACAGCCTTCGACTAAGTGGAAGTATTGAAGAAGGCCCTGCGTTGAGTGCAAATAAGCAAAGCTAAAACTGGAAGACGCACAGGGAAATAACTCGAAGAATGTGCGATCAGTATTAGATATCCACAGCCGATTATTTTAATATTACAAAAAGATAATACTTACTTCAAACTTGCGATAAATTATTCATGCACGATTTCAATGGACATGAATCGAACTAGTAAAAATTGCTAAATATTAGAATGATCCACACGATTCTCCATAATCCAATGATCGCTACATCATGGCTCGGATGAGCCGACGGAAGTCTACTCCAGAAGTTGTTTCTTTTGTCCTATTAGCAGTCTCTGTTTGATTACTTGACAAGAAAAGCATTTCATCTTTTATTTTGAAGCAAACTCCATAAGTACAACTAGCCTACGGCAAAAAGAACGATTATAAAGTTAAAAAAAAAAATCCCTCGATTACTTGTCTAAAAGGATGGTGCACAAGTGCAATTAAAGAATGAAGACAGAAATAAGCAAAGAGCTAGAGGGGGAGAAAAACGAAACCACTCGACCTGAATGCCACCGGGGGAGTTGAGGCCGGTGAGAACTCGAGCCTGCGACGCAGTCTCGGGAATCGACTTGGGACGGAAAATGCGCACAACGGCAATCCTCGGCGACTCCTTCAGCAGCAGCAGCTTGTACGAGTTCTTGTCGTACGGGGCGTGCAAGAACAGATCCGAGTTGGGATACCTTTTGAGTATGTGCTCCACAATGGATGGCCCGGTCAGCTCGAACCGCCGTGCTGCTCCCACCAAGCAGACTGCCATCCTCGACTGGTCCAAGGCAGCCTTCCGCTCTGTTTGAGCCTCTCCCGTGCTGTTTGTCAATGGCGGCGGCGAATTTGGCTTCATGGTGGGCTCCGAGCTGCGAGGGGTGAGGAGGTGGGAGGAGTCTGGATGGAGAAGCACGAGGAGAGAGAGGGTCGAAATCGTGGTTATGACGAGGAGGAGGCGCGAGTCGAGAGCCGACAGCGACGATGATAGTGATGATCTTCGGCTGATTACGTGCATCGTGATTTTTGGTGGGAATTTGAGCATCTCCTTGTGGTTTTTTTGCGGATCCAACACAACACAACAAAGAAGAACAAACAATAGAAGATGTTGGCGATCGTTCAGAAGGAAGATGACGGTGGATCCAACAAGCGACGATGGTCTCGTTTGGTTAAGAAGGAAGATGACGGTGATCGTTCAGATCTCAAGATCAATACATCTTACAAGATTCTTAGTCAACTAAGTTAGTCCATTATTCTTTAATTTAGTAAAAAAAAAGGGGGATTTCATAAATTTCGAAAAATTATATGCTTTTGGTTTTCCTCTGTCGTCGACGGAGATGCACCAGTTGAGCCTGCATCAGGTGAGCATTCCTGGTATCCTCCTTTAAAATCATGCATTTCCTTGCAAATTCAACCTAGATGAGCATTTCTCATATGAGGTTCTCTCTCTCTCTCTCTCTCTCTCTCTCTCTCTCTCTCTCTCTCACACACACACACACACACACACATGCAGTCTTGGAAATGGAAATGACGCGTGCATCGTTTTAGCAGAATAAACTACAGACTGTGGTACAGCCAAACCTGTCCGCGCAAGCCATCAACGGAGAGGGATTCTCTATAAATCTCCCTTTGACTTTCCCCGAAAAAGAAAATTCCTTATTCCGCCATTCAAACCAAGAACACCGAATGTGATCTGCAGTCACTCATCATTGAGTTCATTGTTCTTTCCCCAACTTGAATTTGTTTTTTTTCCCTTTTAGAGAAAAAGAATCTGCTATAAGACTTGCTTCACTTAGTTGCACGTTCTCGGGGAGGTTCATGCGGAGTAAATATTACTATCGAGGTGTTATCCTCCGTTGACTTGCAATTATTTTTAAGTAATGATAAATGAGCGGAGGGACATTCCAAGAGGAGCAGTTCCTAAGCGTGGAAACTGAGTGCTGACTTTAATGGAACGAGCCTCGTTCTACCCATATAGGAATGACGCACGCTAGATTGTCTAAAGATAACTAGCACGAGTACTTAACTTTTTAAGATTCAAGAACAGTGCCTTCCGAAATGTATTCGAGCGCTGACCAAAAGCTTTGGACCAAACTAAATGATAAAAAGAAGAAGGAAAAGATGGGCGGACTTGAAGAAAAAGGGAGAAAAACTTCCCCGGATCAGGCCTGATGGTTTATCGTTTGGGCCTCGTTCGTGAAGTCTACATGATCGATGATTCGGACGGTTTCATTTGATTAAGGAGGAGGAACTAGACACTAAAAGCTAGTGATCATGGCCAGGTAGCCCTTCGCAGCCGACCGTGCGAACTTTTGATACGTAAGGCGAATATGCTTTTCACAAAGTTGATTTACGAATATGATGACGAACCCGTAAACAAGCATTCATCATACGTAATGCTCGGCGAGGGCCTATCATGCCTCATTGTTATTAACACAATTTATATGAACTAAAATCGAAAAGGGGATTTATTTTACGATGTATGTTGGTACATTAGCCGGAAAAAAAAGTACATATGGGACTGGTGTGCTGAGTCCAAGCTCTGAGGCCGCATAACTTAGGAGAAGATAAAAATCGAAGTTTAGTTTATGGAAGTGGGCTGCAAAGTTGAACTATGTACTCAGGTTCATCTATTTGCACTTCTTGCTAGTTATAGGCCTAGGGTTCAATCTCGAACTTCCTAACTTTGAAATAGGTTGCCATTGAAAGATTGTCATGCGAAGGAATCAGTTTGTTGATGTCACTGAGACTTCCACTTGATTTCCTACTACTTTTGCGACTCTGTCTTTGGATCGGAAACATTTATTGGGATCTCAATTTATATGGATTAGATTCGTCAAAAACTGTGGATCAATATAAGTCCTGGATGAACAGCAATGTACATTGATCCGCGACCTTAGATCCATGGTAGCACCTCTCCATTTTTAGAGTAAACGAGTAGCAAGGGCGTGCAAATGCTGGTTCCATGGGTAGCAAGAGAAGAATTCATATCCTTATCTTAGCTCCTTCGTGTCGGACGTTTGGATATCAAATTGTTTCGGCTTTCAAATAATTCTAAATTTCTAATGGCCCCAAAATATGCATAAATCCGAGCAATACCCATTTATTCATCGATCCAATTCCCTAGCGACCCGATTGACTTCCTTCGAACTCTAGTCTGAGCTCGCATTAGTTGGGCCTGGGCCCATTTTGCTGATACAGCTCACATTAGCTGAAATAGGCCGGAGGCCCATTCACGATTTCGTCGCAGTTCACAGGTCGCACCGCGAGAGAGAGAGAGAGAGAGTTTAAGCAAACGACAGAAGAGCAAACGAATGCGACTCAGCTTAAGTGAGTTCAGCTCAAGCGCCATCAGCGATCCCCAGTCACCGCATCAATGCAGGGAGGATCGTCGGGCATCGGCTATGGTCTCAAGTACCAGGTCGATTCCGTCATAACCCCAGTCGTCCCTCCCGCCGGATTCCTCCTCTACCTGATTTCGTCGATTTCCTGATAAATTCTCCGTTGATTTCCCCAGGCCAGATGTATATCGGACGTGAAGGCCGACACCGACCACACCAGCTTCCTCGCCGGAACTCTCAGCCTCAAAGAAGAAAACGAGGTTCGCCTCGCGTGACTTGTCGTGAATTTCCTCGGCGCGCTTCGATCTGGTTGAATCTAATCAGTGCGTTCTCCATCAGGTCCATTTGCTAAGGCTCTCATCGGGCGGTACAGAGCTGATTTGCGAGGGCTTGTTCTCGCACCCGAACGAGATTTGGGACCTCTCTTCCTGTCCCTTTGATCAGCGCATCTTCTCTACTGTTTTCTCCACTGGTGATTGACCGATCCATGATCTGCCTGAATGCGTGTCCTGATGATACTTTCGGTCGCTTTGTCAAATGTGCCAGGTCTTCGGTTGATATAAATTCCCGAGCCTTGATGATTTGATGGTTTAAATGCGTTCGTTCTACTGCATGCATTGTCCACTGCTAGTCTGCGATTACTGCTCTTCTGTATCCATGTTTTGGCTAGTTCGGCTCATTCCTTTGGGTAGATGATCATTTCTATTAAACACTTTGACACCATTTCTGTTGTATGAAATCTATAGATTCATGGAGCTTGTAATTTCATTCATTTTGGTCCCGTTATATTTGTTACCTCTTTTCCGTTGTTTACCTATAAATGCTTCCAAGGTTGAAGCGAATCATTAAATCACCATTGCTTGCTATTCTCATAAATTTGATCCTGGAAGTCTGTTTATGACAATATATATTGTTTATAAAGCAGTAATTTTCCATTCAGGTAGTGTTATGGAACTTATATCCACGGGAAGTAACTTTACTTATGAACCATTATTTCTTTTAATGAATCATCATTCAGCTACCATGTCCTTTTTTTATCGGTTGATTTTAATGGATAATGATATTCGTTAAGATTGAAGAACTAGTTGGAATGTGTTTTGAAATTACTCCTCTTGTTGAAGGTGAATCTTATGGAGCCGCTGTATGGCAGATTCCTGAGTTATATGGACAGTTGAATTCTCCTCAGTTGGAAAAAATTGCATCACTTGATGCACATTCGCGCAAGATCTGTAGGTGGGCTTCCTTAACTTAGTCTTCCTATTTTGTCATTTTGAAAACTTTGCTTGCTGACTTAGGCAATGTCTGCAACAGTGTTCTCTGGTGGCCATCTGGAAGGCATGACAAGTTGATTAGCATTGACGAGGAAAACATCTTCTTATGGAACTTAGATTGTTCAAAAAAGTCGGCTCAGGTATATTCTAATGGAACCTCTTTACTGACTAGCTCATCAAGAATGAAATGGATTGTATACTTCCCCATATGTTCTTTATATATTTATAAATAATATAGTACCTTTGCCATTTCCTTCAAATTCTGTGACGTAAGATAACTAGTAGAGGAAAGAGGGGAGAAAAGTAAATGGATACTTATATTGACATCGTCCATAGTCGCTTTGTTTGACGGAGCTGTTGAGCTAGCCTTTATTCAGGGAGCTCTGGAAATCTCTTATTTGGCTCCATAGGACTCTTATATGGCACTCGCATGAGTGTTCTAGTTGATGCTGGATAATCCTTTTCTGGTTGTATGTAGATAGTTGAAAGAACAATTGACGCAGTGTGCTTGTAATAAATTTTGTGGGATATGGACACTAGGAAGTGTGAAAAGTAGTCATTTATATCCGCTTGCATCTCATAGCTTTAATCCTCTCGTCTCTTTATAATCATGGTGTAATTATACGAGGAAGAGCCATTTAACATCCTTGGCAAAAGACTGAGTCGCCCTCTACTCTGGGTCCATCTCAGTGCTTAATTTAGTCTGTAGATGAATAATTGTTTTCTCTGTATTTTTACCTTTACCTCAGTGGGAAAAAAGAAGAAGAAGCAATCTTGCACTTTGTCCTTTGTCCTTTTTAATTCTTATCCTTACTTGCTGATCCTTATTCAGGTCTTGTTTCAAATTCTAGGTCCATTCACATGAGTCTGCTGGTATGCTGCACTACCTCTCTGGTGGAGCGTGGGATCCACATGACGTAAATACTGTTGCTGCAACCTGTGAATCATCAATCCAGTTTTGGGATCTTCGGACTATGAAGTAGGTTGCATCATCCTATCCCCATTTGATGCATAGGGCTAAGTTGAGACGTGACCATCTTTTCTATTTGCAGTTGGTTGATGAACCTTGTCCAGGTCACGTGTTGGTTCTGTCAAGCGCTCTATTCATAATTAGATGTTTCCGTTTACACCATCCATTGTCTTTCTTTTTGCATAGTTTTCTTCCAAAGAAGTATAAAAGTGCAATAACTAGTTAAAAATTGTTTTTGCTTTGATTTCTTTATAATAATGAAAATACTGCTTGCCACTAGGGGCATATTTTCAGGTGGTGTACCCCAGTTTCCAATTATGATTGTGACTTTGAGGGTAATAAACTGAGATGGTGCTAGTTTGAGTTTTGATTGCTTAGTACCTTTAATCCTGTGGACATTCTACAAGTTTCTGGAATGTGTGCTGACAGAGTTCATATGGTGACAGGAAAGCAAATTCCCTAGAATCTGTCCATGCTCGTGACCTAGACTATGACAAGCGAAGGATGCATTTACTTGTAAGAAAGCAACCAGGAATCCAGCATCTATCTTCATCTATATTTGACTCATTGCTTCTATTAATTAGATTAATCGAGGATGCTTCAAAAACATTTTAGCATATGCATTAATTCAATTATCAATTTATGACTTTGAGAAGTTGTTCTCAATCGTGAGGCTAGACTGAAACTTTCATTTTGACATTAGTTCCACTTGACATACCGGTAGTGTTTAGGAACATACTTTGTGCAAAGGTTAAGAGAAAATGGATTTTGATTAAACTTGGTTCCAATCTACAGTGGATTGTAGAGTCTAGTAATTTATTGTATGAGTTGCTGGGCATAAAGTACGAGTCTATTTCCATTTTACCACCCTGGGGGAAGGATCATGGTCTACAAATTATTGAAAGATGCTACCATATCGACTGCACACCAATTTAATGAATTAAGCACCATTCCACAACAGGTAATGAAGAACTTGTACTTGGGGAGTTTTCAGGACATTGCTCGGATAAAAATGGTGAATCACATTGTTCTGTTTCCTATCCCAGCACAAGCTACAGAAGTTTATCCGAATGGAAAGCTAGCTATACGTGTTCTCTGGCAGCCAAATCCCCAGCTATATTAAAGAGCAATGAGGGTATGGATTGATGAACAGGGTATCCTGTTAGCAATTGGTTGAGGACTCTTTATTAAATTGGTTGTGTCGGGTCTTGTTTAGATGAGGTCAGGGATTCAATCTAAAGAAAGACATGGAGTATGTGAACCTTATAGAGAAGACAGTGTCAGCAAAGGGGCATTGCATTGAAACAACAAATTAATATCTCATTTAATGAGAAATATGTCTTGTGAAGTAGTATGCTATCCTTAAAATTGTTCATCAAAAAACAGATATGCCACATATGATAATGGCAATAGAATAAATTCTAACATGGATCAACTGTGCAAGTAACTTCCTTGAGCTAGTTACTTTCTAGTTTGGCACAATATGTAGCATTGACTTTGTTTCCAGAGATGAATGATCTTTCTCGGAAGTTGATTTGGTGTGATTATCTACTCCACTTATTTTTAACGAGGGAGCTGGTTTTTTGAACTGGAGGCTACTTATACATCGAAAAAGTAAAAAGAAAACTCCCTGAGTAACGGTCGCAATAAGCAATTTTGTGTATTATGTATATCAGGAGACCCACAGATGTAGTATCAGGAAGTTAGTTGGGAGTCAATGAGAATGTGAATTAGGTTCTTTGTGGTGTCTTGTTCTGACTTGGTGCAGTTTGCAGTTTGCTTCCTTTTAGGAAAGGGACTGGATATACCAGAGGGCCTTTAGTCTTTTGATTAGAGTATTGATCGTGATTTTGAGTTCTATATTCCATTACGGAGACTCAATACCAACATCTTAGCCACGTCAAGGAAAGAAAACTTTTTTCATGGCGACTACTCCCTGCATGCCACTAAACGACAATTCTATTTTGTTCTTGTCCAATAGACGGATGAAGTCGTGCATTGTAGCAAGAGAGTTCATCTCCTTTGAAAATTTAAGGATGTCCAAGCGATAAACGATGATTTTGCCAGAGC
Source organism: Melaleuca alternifolia (assembly GCA_019926035.1). Taxonomy (NCBI): domain Eukaryota; kingdom Viridiplantae; phylum Streptophyta; class Magnoliopsida; order Myrtales; family Myrtaceae; genus Melaleuca; species Melaleuca alternifolia. The sequence continues at coordinate 1,517,772 of JAGKPW010000150.1, forward strand.
TTTATGATAGTTGTATGAGTGCCTTTAGTTCATCCACATGAAACTCAACATTCAATTATTCTCTTTTTGATTCTGATAATTGCACATAATTTGTTTTTCTTGTTGCGGGTCCCCTCTCTCTTTGGAAAATAGTATAGCTTGTTTATCATCTGTTCATGTCCTCTTTCTTAAATGAAATTTCTGCTATTTGTTACAGGTTACCTCCGAGGATGAATCTGGTATACGCGTATGGGATCTTAGAATGCCTAAAGCTCCTATTCAAGAGTTTCCTGGTCACACACACTGGTACAGTATTCTATTCTATATTCTTTAGTTTGACAATTATGTAGTCTACAAACAATGTATCATTACAAATTTTTTTTTCCTGTAACATGCTCAAATTATTGGCAGGACTTGGGCTGTTAGGTGTAATCCTGAGTATGAAGGACTGATTCTGGTGCTCTCTCTCTCTCTCTCTCTCTCTCTCTCTCTCTTGCTGTGTTTGTGTGAAACTGGCACCATGAACACAAAAATATGGATGTTTATTATATTATGAATACTTGCAAATTTTTTGACTTGTGGAGGCGTATATTACAAGTTGTACTCATTAAATGGAAGAAAAGGAAAAAGACGAGATAGAGAAATCCTACCAATTAGTTTCATTCATGTCTATGTGATCTTCCCTACAGAAGATCACTGTTGCTTCTTTTCCCCTTACGACTGTTTAAGTCAATTAAAGATGCTGTTACAGAGTGCAGGTACAGACTCAGCTGTCAATTTGTGGTGGTCATCTTCCGCGAGTGGTGATGAGCTGATATCCGATAGGTTAAATTCTTCATTGCGCATCTGACAAGTCTGTCTCTTTTACATTTCAAGATAAGTCTCAGATTCTCTATGCTTACATTTTTGCAGGCTAATTGACTCGCCTCCCAGAAAGCTCAATCCATTGCTCCATTCATACAATGACTATGAAGACAGTGTTTATGGTAACTGCGGGGGCACTGGAATTCTTTAAGCACTAGCCATCTGGTTAGCAGGCTAATTAATTTAACTGTTGATGTAGGTCTAGTGTGGAGTTCACGAGAACCATGGATTTTTGCATCATTGTCATATGATGGGAGGGTAAGCAACTTTAAAATCTTGATAAGTAAACTAGGGATATCTCGAAGTTTTTCCACTTGATAGGGTCGTTTCAAAAACTGGGTTTCATTTCAGCTTCCTGACTAATATGAACCACAGTCTTCCATACCTGGCACGCCTGGCAACTTTATCTCCACCAAAACATTATTAGTGCAGCCAATGACCAAATGCTTTTCCAACAATTAAATCATATTGCGTGGCTGTTGTTTGACATCCAAATCTGAATTGCTGTTGACATGTTAACTATATCGTGTTAAGAGCTTTTGATGCGCGTTTTCTGTTACGATTATATCTACACTTCCAATGACAAAAAAGTGTTCATCTAAACTAATAATCAAAAAGTTTAACCCCAGTGGCATTCTTCTCTTTTTTCGTGAAAACAGGTGGTTGTAGAATCAGTGAAGCCCTACCTGCCCAGAAAATGAATTCTGGGACATTAAGTTAGGTACATTGATTGCCCCTTTGCTGTCCTGGCATTTTACTTCTGGAGATGCTACGGAGTATTTGTTCTTGCTTTTTGGTCTGTTGAAGACGTATTACTTCTTTGGTTTCTATGTTTTTCAATGTTTTTCAATTCTCATTTGTAGAATATTTTTTCGAATCGTCGATTTTGAGCAAGGTATGGTTGAGAGAGCATGTAGCTTCTACCCAGCCCTAGAAAGCTGTCTGATTTTGGATCATTTGAGTGAAATTGCAACTCAGGCGAGATCCGTTAGGCCGTATACACTTTATGTAACTGTTTACAATGAGCATTATTTCGCTGACACCAGAATGAAAAGGATCATTGAATCACTATAAAACTTTTGCTGGGTTGTTTGTGCTTCCTTTGCAAGCCGGTAGAGTACTTATGCATCAGCTTTCTGCTTTATAAATGGAGGCTGGCTCTTCATTGTGTTTTTCACCATCGAGTCCAAAGAAAATTCTCGCTCATATGGAGGATAGTAGTTTGTAGAGGAAGTAAGCTATCTCTGGAGTTGATTGGTCGATGACTTGCATTTTCTTCTGTTGCAAGAGAGCATGGGCCTTTGGTTCCACTTGTCTAAGCTACCTCCCCCCGGTTGCTGCTGTCCTTGGTGCTATTTATCTAACAGGTCATATGTTATTGCTATATTTGCAATTTTTGCTACTACTTATTCTGGAATTCTGGCAGAACCTCTTCAGATTTTGCCAAAATTTCCACTTCCTTCTTAGAGGGAAAGGAGTCCTGGATGGGTATCGATTCCAATTCTGGATAAGAAATCAAGATGGCCATTGACTGGTTGCTTACTGAATGTTGAAATTCCATTTTTCATTTCATGTTAGCCTATTCCGTCTTTCTACAATATGATGGTCGGTGTCGTATCTAAACTCCAAGGGATGCAAGTCCTTAAGATGACCGGCTGAATTTTTTGCCACTCATTACTTGTGAACAGACAAAAAATTTCGTAACGAGAATCCTCATCTGACGAGAGGATCCACCGGGCCAATGAAAACACCCGTGTCGTCCTCATCGCAAGAGAAGTACCTGTCTGCGATGACCTTTATTCAATAGAAATTGGCGTGAAACTTATCCGAAAAAGGAGGGAACCTCTTGTCCGGAAGGTGCGCGGTTCTTGTTTCCTCGTCCACAGCATGGGCTGCTCTTCCCTTTTCTCCTCGACACTTGGCGCCCTCCTTCACCGCGTATCTCTGCCACGTTCTGAATGACACATAAGCTCGGCACGCTTCTTAGCTTATCCACATCTTTGGAGTCGAACCTCGTGGTCAACAGGTGTTCTGCCATGTCACAGGCGTACGTGTCCTGACCAGGTGTTACGTGGGAAAACTGAGGAAATATGCTGTGATGACTTCACTCGGATAAGGTTTAAAGTCGCATTCGCGTCCCACTTCCGGATTTCCTTTCCCTTGATCAAGAAATTAGTCGAGATTATCTTCTCTTTTGTTGGTGATCTCTGGCATAGCCATGTGTCTAACTTGGAGATGGTCACGCTTGTGTCGAATAGCAAAAAGGATCATATGATGTTGAACGACGAGGAGGACTCTAAATAAAAAAAAAAAATCCTTGAGGTTGAAGGCTTCAAATATCATATAAATTTTGCTTTAACATGTTTATGGATGAGAATTTTAAATGGTCGGGAAGATTTCCTCGGTGACTTTTGATAAGCTGGGCCAAACGATTTCAAAGAAATAAAGATGTGTACTAGACTCCTTTAAGTTAATAGAAATTCTTTTACCATTTTCATGATATTTGAAAATTCGATTTAGGAATTTCATTACAATGTCAACGACAAATTCATAACTAGATTTCGGAGTGGAGTTACAATTTGAAAACAGCAAGAGGAGTAAAATATTGGGCTCAGATTATTTCTCAATCTGGCTAAAATTCTTATTAACTATTAGGACGTTCATGTGGTGATATTTTACTATGCGAACCCGAGCAAGCTTCACTTAAATCCTAACCTTTCTGCAGTGACTCATAGCTTGTATTAACATTCTTAGTTGTGTTACTACCTTAATTATTAGCATTAATTGGATCGCTGTCATTTGGATATTAATTTTCACAGTCACCTTGTCTGCGCTTGCTAGTTAGTTGCCATTGTCATCCCTTCTCAATAATAATTAGCTATCGCCACTTAACCTTTTTTTTATAAATTGAACATCGGCGGTAGCTAATTATTACTTATTGGAAATGCCCGTCTCTTCAGAATTCCACAAAAGGATTTTCATGCATGTTCTCGCCAAAATCAAATTGCGCAAAATATTTATTCGGGATATTGTTCTTTTTTTTCTTTTAATGATCAAATGACTAGATGAACGCACTTTTCCGATTTAAAAGAAACAAAATCAGAAATGGAAAAAGTTCCTCTTCCGCTCCTACCCACACTTCTAATCAAGCAAAAGAAAAACGATGGGGGAGATGAGCTGGTCGACACGTAGCAATCCCAGTGACGCAACAAGCGAGACGGATGTAAATCCCGTCCTGCGGGACCCGCTGCTCACGTGGACGATTGACTTGAATCTCGCGATTCGCAGCAGCCATGTCCGTCGCGGTCGCAGCTCTTCGGAGAGAGAGAGAGATCAGATCAACGCCAAGAGCACCGCGAAGATGCGTCAGCGATTCGCTCTCGCTTTCCCATTGGCTCATTAATTTATAGAGAGCTCTTGGCTTCTGCTTCGTCTTCCATTGACTCGAACCCAGCACAGGTCTCCTGCTACTTTCGAGACAAAAGAAGAAGAAGAGAACTCTTCTCATTAAATACGGCGCTCCACCCAACGGTCTCCCGAGTGCTCGAGCTTTGCAGCTCCTCCCGCTGCTAGAGCTTCCTCCTTCTTCGTCTTCCTCTTCCTCTTCTTCCCATGGCATTTCGGTGAAGTGCGGACAATGGTGGCGAGTTCCAGGGGATTTGCGGCTCAGCTCGACTTCCGGCTCGAGTTCGCGCTCCCCCGGAGTGGCAAGCTGGAGCTGGGGAGGAGGGCAAGGAGGAGAGCTGTTCGCGTGCGGGGATTGGGTGATCCGGTCGGAGCGGGTCGGATCGGTTGTTGCTGCTCCGACTCGGTGATTCCGGCTCGGCGGACGGCCGGCAAGAGCGCGGAGAAGAGCGACGATTGGCGGCTCGAATCGCTAAAGATCGCTCCCACGCCCGCAATGCCCTTCGCTTCTCCACAGTACGTTGCTCTCGGTGAACGATGCGTTATATTTCTGTTGATCATTGCGACCTGTCGTTCCCAGTCTATATCTGGAATGCTAGGGATTTTTAGGTTTTAAAATGTGATAAATATGTTGATTGCAGTTAACTTTTGATTGAGCCCGAGCTGCAGATACTAATTCGAAGCTTTCGATTGTCTAGGACAAACATGTTGTTCGCAGTCGCTTGTGTTCTTCAATGTGCGCGCAATCAGAATGCCTTTTCTTTCTATAATGTCACTCTGAAAAAGGGTGAAAGCTATGTTCTCCCCTGCCAATTTTTTTCACGTTCCATAGACTTAAGAACCTTCTGAAGCGAACCTTTCCTTTCTGTTTTCAGTTTCATCGTTAACAAGGGAATGAAGTTGATGGCCATTTGAAAATTGAGAATTTTTGCGTAGCAGTAGGAGGTAAAGCTTCCAAAAGCGGTCAAAAGCCTTGAAATTTTGGTTTCCTGTATGCAAAGAGAGAATAGTAATGTCCACATGTCGAAAGGTTATCCATTTGGTATCAGATCATTCAATTTATATTTAAGGCAATTTGCCTACTCTGTTTCAAATATGTTGGAATGTGAGAATCTCCACGTTTATCCTAGGAACTTATTACATAATCAAACTGATTATTGTTCTACAAAAACAAAGTGAGTATATTTTGAATAATTTTTCTCACCACTTGCATCATCTCAATGACACAAATTATGGTTTTGAGTGGTCCTTGGGCTCTTCAATGCAAATGAAGAGCTCATTGTACTTATCTTTTGCTGCATTCCATGGAGCAATGACGAACTAGCAGTCTAATTTCTCACTGACATTAAACTGCTTTATTCTACAGGTCTAATTTCTCCAAGCAAGAAAAGTTTTATCCGCGATGTACCCCCAGAAACTCTGGTCCACAGTCCCGCGATACCCCGCCAAAGAGAGGTAAGAAACTACTATCTTAGCACCATTTTTGACTGTATCATAAACAGTAACATGGATAGTAATAACTCAATAACTATGGAAAAACTACAGCTCTAGCAGTTCTTGATTTTTGGGATAAATTGTCGTCTAGAACCAGATGTCTGATTATACATCTTTTGGTTGATTCATCCACTGTAGACACTGGTATTGCAAATGAGAAGGACTGGGGCATCAACTTGTTAAATGAAAACGTTAATGAGACTGGCACTAATGAAGACGGCAGTACTTGGTACAGAGAGAGCGGGGAAGACTTGGGCGATAATGGATACAGATGTAGATGGACAAGGATGGGTGGTCAATCTCATGATGGTTCTTCAGAATGGAAAGAAACGGTATAAAGTCATCTGATGACACATATGTTGCTCTTACAGATTAAATCGAAACTATGAAAAAAATGTCATTATGGTTAATGTGATTTTAAACAGTCCAAGTTCGATCGAGTTCCTCTCCTCATTTTTTCTTCTTACAAACATTAGTTTGTGATCTTGCTAAAGCCAAAGAGTCACTAGTTTATCTCCACTGCATCTCTCTGGATATATGGAGTTTAAGTATAGAGTAGGGACACTGACTAATTTAGACTTTACATTAACTTTTATCATACATAGAGAAGTAATATTTTGGTTTAAGGATTTTCATTTTCTGGAAGGAGATGTCAACGATTTCTAAGTCAATTTGTGTGAAAGATGAGCTGATTGTTAGGGACATTTTTTAGCTCTAGCTAATAGTTAGAGGCCTTGTTAAATGCCGTTCCTTGTACAGATTCGTGTCCCTTGTATTGTAACACTGCATGTGTGTATGTGCATGTATGCATGTATGTATTGTCCATATAGTAACATTGTCCATCTACAGTTCTCCATTTGTGTATACGCATTGTGTATTTGTGGAATTCAACATAACAACTAGATTGCTTTCAAGAACATGTTTTTTAAGAGTTATAGCTTCATAATTCCAGTGACTCCAATGATGATGATTTCCACTTTCCGCACAATCGTTGTTTTTGTAACTTACTGAGCATCATCCCAGGTGGATGCACTATATTTGATTTACTGATAATTGTCTTCTGACAGTGGTGGGAGAAAAGTGACTGGAGTGGTTACAAAGAGCTAGGTACATTCCTCACACTCTCAGACATCGTAACCATGTACTTTTAACTGTGGTATAGTGGGGAAAAAGCTATTCATGCGTACATATAATAATTCTAGAAATTGCTCATAACTGCCATCTCTCTTAGCATAAAATTTAAGGACAATGAGTCTTCGAAGCTGGTCAATGGCATTGCTCTTTAGACTTATTTTGGCTCCAAGTATCAAACTAATGATAAAATTTTTATTTTAGCCATCTCATCCTGTGATCAAGCACGGGAGAATTCTCTCCAACTGTTATCCAAGAAGTTCTGCGTGATGATTATGCATTACCAAGTAGCGTCTCACTAATAAGGAAGATAGTTTTTGTTAATACCTTACCTCATTTGCAATTTCTCAAGTGCCAATGCTAGGCTAGTGAATAAGGAAGCTTACCCTTCCGCCATCTCAATTAAATTTTACAGTGTTATCTTCAGCTATGAATCCCATGATATTCCATCTTGGTTGTTTTCAATGGATCAAAAAAATGTTCAAATGGCAATTGTCCAATACCAAGCTACTGTAACGTAGGTTGCACTTAACTGTGAAGCTCAGCTTTTCAACCCATCAGGTTTATTTTGAAATCCTTTTCGACATCCTTAATTTCCTGCTAATCAGTGTATCTCTTATTTGGTTACTAGACTTCTTTTTTGTCACTACCTCATTGCTTTTGCCTATCACTTTTTTGGTGACCCTGTGGGGCAGGCAAAGTTCTTTTGCATTAGAATATTAACATAAGCAGCATTTTAATGGGTATGCCATGCTCAGATTTCCTCCATTTTTCTACATCTAGTTAATGGTTGGCCGAAAAACACAAAATTGATGCAGGCTAGATCCATTTGGTTGCATAATCTTGATTTTTTTTTCATGCCATAGGAGTAGAGAAGTCTGGAAAAAATGCAGAAGGGGATTCATGGTGGGAAACGTGGAATGAAGTTTTATATCAAGATGAATGGAGGTGCTCCCTTCAGAGTTTCCCTTTTCCTCTGTTGCTCTCAAGAGATCTAGTTCTTGATTTGCATGATCTGAATTTGGTGCTGTATTTCAATTTGATATCTAAGTGGTTCCATTTGAAACTACAGCAATCTAGCGAGGATAGAGAGGAGTGCACAGAAACAGGCAAAATCAGGCACCGAGAATGCTGGTTGGTTTGAGAAATGGTAAGTAAACATCGTGATACGATAATTCTCGTTTGTTCTCATACTTTGTGCACATGGGGGACGTCAGCGTCTTGCATATGTATGTTGATGGATCATTTTGAATCTAGGTGGGAGAAGTATGATGCCAAAGGGTGGACTGAGAAAGGGGCACATAAGTATGGTAGACTGAATGAACAGTCATGGTGGGAAAAGTGGGGAGAGCATTATGACGGACGAGGATCTGTCGTAAAATGGTATTCCTAGTACTCCATTTTAGCTTCTGTCTTACTTGGTCTATTTTAGATTCTGAATATGAGTTTTTTAATGCCGACTGTTTTAAGAAATAGGCAGTACTCTATTTTTTGTTCTGTTTGAAGCAAAGAAAACTGATGGACTTTGAACTGAAATTATGTTGTAGAAATGAGTATCTTAAATTTTTAATGGCAGCATGATTGCTGTATCTTGTACAAATATGTTAATAACATCACACCAACAGCTTTTCTAGCGCATAGAAGGTTGTTTTGTTTTTTACTTTGTCAACACCTACCACATGATTTAGATAGTTCATATACCTTTTTCTTTAGAACTTTATTTAAAGGGTCTAATGATTGATCTAATTTTCTGAAATTACTGTAAAAAGTACTGTTATTAACCTTTCTTGTGGAATCATCTACACAGGACAGATAAATGGGCGGAGACAGAGCTTGGGACCAAATGGGGAGACAAGTGGGAAGAGAAATTTTTTGCCGGCATAGGTTCACGTCAAGGGGAGACATGGCATGTATCTCCAGCTGGCGAACGTATGTCTAGTTTTTTTGCCTTACCTTTCCTAATTTATCTGGAAACAAAGTGGAACATCTTTGAGTTAATGCTTAGTGTCTCCAATTTAGATCCCTATGGTGGTATCATAGTTGACAGATGCGGAATAAGAGGGAGTATCATAGTTGACAGATGCAGAATGATTCATTTTTTTTTTCTCCCATAGAAGATTACTCATCTGCAGCAGCTGTTGGGTGAAATGCTGGTCTGCTTGCACAGAACTAGAATATAACCGGAAAGATCATTTCAAATCTACCGAATAATGTAGTTTTTCTCAAAACTGAAGCTAAAAAATAGCACTTTTAGTTCTACCTACGTCCTTGATCTCAACCCTAGAGTAGTTGTTTGATACAGCTACAGGTTACATGTGTGAAGGGTCTGCAGCCACATCAACTTTTGCTGTTTCTGCCTCTGCTGGACATGTCTGAGAGGTTAAAACATGCAACTGTAATCATGATGTCCTTGTTGCACAGAAGGTGCAAGGCCTATAGTTTTCTGGACAGCAATATTGGAAAGAACATATAGATGCTAAAACTTGGATACTTGACTTCCTGACAGGATATAGCTTATCTTTAAACCAGGCTGGTTTTTCACAATTGAAAAAAACGGAAGTAGCGACCTAAGCAAATATCCCCATCTTCCATTATTCTTAGTGATATTCTGCTCAAGTCTAAGAGGGTCTTCTGGTTACGGGCAGAACATGTTGCAAGAGTTAAATCTTGTCGAATACTTTGTGTGAAGCACTAGGATGATGATAGTAAAATTGTCAGTGATGGGAAGTTCACTAATCCTGTAATAGATTATCACATGCCTAGTGATGCTTCTTGTCTGAAATTGCATACTCAGATTCATTATTAGTCTAATGCACGAGGTCTAATTTGGGTAAAATTTTCTCCTCTCGTGCAGGATGGTCGAGGACATGGGGGGAGGAACACTTTGGAAATGGGTATGGAACTTTTGGTATTTACTTCCCAAATTGTAATCTTAAATGATTGATTTTCGATTCATGAGAGATCACTATTCCAGCAATTTCCTTGCTTTTCCTAGTGTACTCCAGGTCTACAACTTATATTCGCCTTCTGTTTTTATTTCAGGAAGGTCCACAAGTACGGCAAGAGCACGACTGGCGAAAGTTGGGATATAGTCGTCGACGAGGAAACTTATTATGAGTATGAACTTGCTCGCTTAATATGATTATTTTAATTGAGGATAACCAAACAACTTAATTCTGTAGAGTAGATGAGATTAGTATTCTGACTTGGTTGCCAAATTGTCTGCAAAATATGTGGAAGGGCTGAACCTCACTACGGGTGGGCAGATGTTGTCGGTGATTCGAGCCAGTTGCTCTCAATCAAACCCTGTGAGAGACCACCCGGGGTCTACCCGAATCTCGACTTTGGTTCGGCCACTTCACCCCCTCCTGACGATTCTCAGCATCCACCGGCCGCGCCCATGTGATGCTAAAGGAGGATCCAAGTCTTCAGCATTGTTCTTTTTATTGTTCGAGTCCAATTGTATTCGTCCGAACTCCTCAGGTAGCAGTAGTTATGTGAATTATTGTTTGATTAATTCATTCTTTCCATAGTTAATTCCACTTAAATCCCCCAACTAAAATCAGCTTCTTTGTGATTGCTTTTTTAAACATATGACTTTCCCCAGACCTCAGCTTACCCATATAATAAGCTGAGCCAACCTGCATTTTATCCGAAAGCGAAAAGCTTTCGGATACTGATTGAAAATTTCGTGTTTTACTTAGGCGAGATATGTCATATTACTTGTCTTGACACTTTTTATGTATCTAAAGTACATACAAAAGTGTCTGGATCAACTCGAGCACTGTTTGAGTCGCATTGTACTAAATCTAAAACTTTTTACTTATCATTCACCATTATAAAAATTGTGCCGGCATTGCCTTTTATCAAAATTGTTCTCACTTGACACTTAGCTCTTTTTAATTACACTTTATGCAAAAAAAACAAATGGACCATTTTGCCAGAACAGGATTAACATAAATCCAAATTTACTTGATGGCAAAATCAAAATGGCTCTCGTGCTCTAAACAATAGGTAAGCAATGTGTTGGTGGAGCCGGATCGAATAGGATCGAATAAGTTGGTTCTCAGTTCTAAAGCTGGAAATCACCTGTGAACAGGGAGTTGGTGTGCCAATGTTAATCAATTTCAAAATGAATTGCACTCAGTTAACATTCTTTTCATTATATTGAACCCAATTCAATAATTCATGTATCGTCGACGTGGTATGTACCAACGTAGTGTGTTCACAAACAACATTGAAGGAATCAAAACATAAGTGACAAATAAATTTCCTAATTATTTTCAATTTATCTATGAAACATTACCACCCCCGTTTTTTGGTACTTTTCAGCAAATAGGTCTTGTGTTATAAATACGATCAAATTTATCCACATTCATGGTAAAGGTGTTCCGAATCTGGTAAAAGGATTTTATTTGTTGCAAACGTGTATAAACACCATAAAATGATTTCAGTTGTGGTTAATGTGTACACAAATGTTGTTGAAGAAAACATTTTCACACATATAGAGAATCATACCATGAATAATCAAATGATGCAATGTCTATATTTTATTTTAAGGAAAAATTGATTTCTCTTGGTCTCGATTCTAATACTTTGGAACCGAGAGCCCCGTGCCGGAAATCGACCTGCCCGGTGACCAACGGCACGGCGTCATGTCAATTACTAATCAGACGACGGTGAACAGGAATCAGCGGAGGCCGCAACGAGCGACATCAGCTCCGCTCCGAATCCGTCAAGTCCTGCCAATCGCAGCCGTCCGAACGCGGGATCGCCCCAACGAACGGTTCATCGAGCTTCTTCGGTTCTATCTCCTACGCACCAACCTACAAATTTCAGCAAGTGCAACCGACGCGCACCTTCCCTCTCTCTCTCTCTCAGAAAAGCAACCGCAAGCCTCTCTTACTACCCTGCGGCGTTGTCAATGGCGACCTTGTAGGGAAATTGTAGTGGCTCCCCTTTTTGTTTCCTGCAGCTTATTTGGTTTCTCTGTTTTGGGGGGAACCGCAGTCCAGTGAAAATGAATTCGTTGACAGCAAAACCCTCCTTCGTACTTCTCTCTTACGCTTCGTCCTCTTCATCATCGTCTTCATCTTCCTCCTCCTCCTCCTCTACTTCTTTTGCATATGAGCCTCGTTTCGTCGCTCCGATTAGCACTGCTAGGAGGGAGCGAAATGGTCGCCGTACCGACCGAAGGAGACCTTCTTTGAGAATTGCCGCTTACGATTCTTCCAAGAGCGATGACCCCAATGGCACCAATGGCGACTCCAAAGCGCCTAACGGCACTCTGGTACAACCCCCCACCCCGCTCTCTCTTCCTTTTGTCCAACTCATGGGGTGACTGTTCTTCAATATGTCTGCCACGTGTTGGTAACGTTAGTTTTTTATTAGCTATGAATTGCGAGTGTTGATATTGGGAATCTGCTGGTTAAGTTGGTTGTAGTTATTCGATCGATAGTTCAGCTAGTCACGGTAATTGGTGGAGAATTATCGGATTTGCTTCTTAAGATAAGTGCATTCGGATGCTAAATTTATTCCAATTTATTATCAGAAACTCGCCTGTCACCGTGAAATTACTGTTTTTTTTTCGTCTGACTTCATCGCCAAGCAGAAAGGTAATACAATTTGTGAGGAGTACCAACGGGCACTCAGCCTGGTGACCTGGCACGGGTTTGAACTTTGGAGGGGAATGGAATGGGACATTTCTGGGGTTTGATTCCTGGCAAACTCGGTGCAAGTTTGACATATGAGGAAGAGAAAGTTTGTCGAGAAGGGGATGTTGGAGTCTGTGTTTCCCGAATAATCGTGAACCTAAACCCAATTAGTAGTTAGCAGGTTGGTTTGAACTCAAGTTGCAAACATCACGTAAATTTGATGAATGTACAGGCTGTGGGGACTATAGCGACATCGTGAACAATGGTTGCTTCATTGTATATGTGCAGCATCCATCAACCTTCTGATTTCCACATACAACCGAATTGGAATGTGAAAAAGTTCGAAGATTTTAAGCTGATTAGTGGGTCTAGGGGCTATCTCTACTTCGAATTTTGTAGCTTAGTCTCAACAATATTCCCTTGAGTTGTTGGTGATAATTTTGCAGTTATGCATGCATGTCCTCCTCTTTCATAGTCAAGTCTCATGGGTCTCCCGTAGCTTTCACATCACAAAAGTTGTTTTCAGCTGCCATACAGTTAGGAAGGTATAGTCATACGATGTCTGACACATCTTCCTCATGTGAAGTCCAAAAGCAGGAAAGATCTTCTTCTGGAGTATGTCAAGAATGTGCAACCAGAATTCATGGAGCTGTTTGTCAAAAGGGCTCCGCAGCAGGTTTGACTATTCTCTGTATTTCAAATTGTATTTTTTTTTTTTTGGTAAAGATATTTCAACTTGTATTTGTTTGTCTTAAAACCAAAAAAACCTGAAAGAATGAGCTAGTGGTTTAATTGCTCTATTTGTATGGTTCTGTTTTTAGGTAGTTGATGCTATGAGACAAACCGTCACAAATATGATCGGCACACTACCTCCCCAATTTTTTGCAGTGACAGTGACTACTGTGAGCGATTCTGAAACTTAACTGGATATATTTATTGGTACATTTCCCCCTAGGTGTTATCTTAATTCTGGTTTTCTCTTTCAGGTTGCTGAAAATCTTGCGCAGCTCATGTACAGCGTTCTGATGACTGGATACATGTTTAGGAACGCTCAGTACCGCATAGAACTACAACAGAGCTTGAATCAGGTTGCTCTCCCCGAAAAGCCAGATAAAAAGGTTATCTTTCTCTTATATTTTAATTGGACTGAGGATCTTATCAAATTGTCAGATGTCAAGGATGTTTTTGATGATTCTGTAGGAATACTGCTCCTACTATTTGAGCTTAAACATCAATAAAAGTTTCGAGTGCATAGGACAATCACACAAGCTTAGCTTTAGGAATATATGCGAGGAGTCAAAAATGCATGCTTGTGGTTTGCTTTACTTAGCCCATGAGAATTTACTATGTCGTGCTTAGCGAAGATATAGGACATATAACATACTGAGGCGAATCTCTGCTCTTCCTTCCCCCCTCACCTCCCCTTTTTTCAATAAAGAAGCCCCGCTCCTAAGGGGCCCCTCTCTGATATGGAAGGAAAGGAAAGACTCTCAATTTTATGACAAAGCCGGTCTTAACAGTGGTCATGCTATTGTATAGTTCCGAAACTTCCTGGTGTATTTGTAGGTCAATATGTAGTCCTTGAATCTAGTTGTGTTTGTATACTAACTCTTGCTCTGTAGGAAAATTGTTGGTGTAGTTACATATGTAGCTTTAGCATTTTATTTTTTTGCAAGTGAAAAAAAAAAAAAGAGAAGAAAGTGAAGTTTGTCCATTGTAAAATAGTTACTTTAGTTTCAAAGCATGTCTACCATGTTGATAATAATGATGCCCCACTGAAGGATCAAAATAAAATGAATTATCTTGGTATCAACTTATACTGGCCAAAGATTGATCTGATGAAAATTTATATGAACACTAGACTCTCTCATAGCTAGTTCATATTGTCAAGCTTACTCTGTGCGCATCATATCTTTGTGATGCTGTTTTCTGGAGAAGTATTTAATGGTGTGTTTGACCTCATAGCTGATAAATGAAGGTGTGTAATAAAGATTTCATCTTGACACAGCAGCTGATCATGTTGGAATGTCATATTTAGCCATAGATTTGAACATTACGCAGATATACCTTTGCTCTCAATTAGTAATTATATTTAAATAGCTTCTGTCGGAATCTGATAGTTAGCCATATATTTGACTTTTGAGTATTACGTTGATATACCAGTGTTCTGGAATATTGTTAAGTGATTATATGTATGGTTACTCTTATAGATAGCATCTGCTCTAAGGCGTGCTTGAATATCAGCAGAATCCTATTGGAAATGATCCAATGCAGCCTGGGTCTCCTTCTCATTTTCACATAAGCTGCTTGATTTTGCAACATTGGAAACTCAACATATGTGGAATTAATTGGTATTGTCAGTTCCATTTCTTTGCTAAGTGAGTTAATCGCATTGCAGGATGCTCCGGATTATGCACCAGGAACACAAAAAAAGGTGTCAGGCGAAGTGATCAGGTGGAATAATGTGTCTGGCCTTGAGAAAATTGATGCTGTGAAATACATTGAGTTACTTGAAGCAGAAATTGAGGAATTGAATCAACAAATAGGTAGAACAACCAATGGACAAAATGACCTGTTGGAGTATCTCAAAACTCTCGAACCACAGAATCTTAAGGTGAGGATGTCCTGTCACTTTCAGTTAAATGCAGTGCTCCACATACTCCTTGATTTTTGTGTGATTTCATGAACGATCACATGTTACGGTTATCTTATGCCATTGTTTCCTAGATAAGCTTACCTTTGCCGTTCGAGTGCCTTCTTCAAATTTTCCGCTGTTATTCATAAATTTGCAGGAACTGACCAGTAGTGCAGGTGAGGATGCTATCCTTGCTATGAATACCTTTATAAAGCGCCTTCTTGCCGTCTCTGATCCTGGTCAAATGAAGGTTAGTTTTAATAATAAGCTTTGCTTTTCCCCTATTTTAATATATTATGTAATGCAGGCCATGAAACCAAGGATTATTCTTCTTTATTTTTTCAATGATATAGCATTGCCCCATTCAGCCTGGTTTTCTTAATGAGTACCATGTTGCCAACCATGCTACGCAGCAAATTATGTCTGCAAAGAGAATAATTTGACCTTATACACAAGCTTCAGTTGTTTGTGTGCTATAAACATTGTCAATCATATGTCGGGTATCTTGATCACTAGCAAGTATTGATAAGACAGCTTCCCTTGTCATGATTATGACCTATGATTATATTTACTATCCGTGCTTACAGACAACAGTGTCAGAGACAAGTGCGCCTGAACTTGCCAAGCTTTTATACTGGCTAATGGTTGTGGGCTATAGCATACGGAATATCGAGGTTCGTTTTGATATGGAAAGAGTATTAGGAACTTCTCCCAAGCTCGCAGAGTTACCTCCTGGTGAGAACATCTAAAGCCCATCCAGACCACAAATTGCAAGGTTTCCAAGGAGCTGGAAGTCATACTATTTTCCCGGGCTATCAAGTTAAGTTTTATTTCCTGGGCAGAGAGCTCCTCTCTGCATCGAGAAAGCCATCTTGAGCTTAAAGAAAACTTAAATGTCAATGCGTCTAACTGCTGACAGTGCAACAGGGGCACTTGCAAGGCTTTATCGGTATGTTCAATAAAATTACAAAAATTACTGCAGTCATGGTTAGGGATTAACTTTTCTTTATCAGATGAAGCATACTATGTTGCATTATCCGATTACCGAACCCTGTATATGATTTCTGAGAAGCTTTGGTGGCTTTGTTAATAAAGATCGAGACGTGCTCCTGCTATTTTTTAGCTTTTGAAGGATGTCTAACATCTAATTTGTGGTAAAGGCTTCTCGAGAGAATTGACAATAGTTAACGCAGAAGACTGACAGGGTGTAGCTCAACTGTTGTTCAGAAAAATAAACCAGGCTAGCGTCCAATGACTTTTTTTTTATGCTTTGAAGACCGTACTTCTTGAAGTCCGCCGTGGGTGGAAAGGATCCTCGTTTTTATGGCGTGAACAAGGTAGAAAGAAGCAATGCAGCTCTTCGGAATTCTCGTATCTGGACAAATATCGACCCCTCCAACCTTTTCTGCCAAGAAAACCCAACGGAGACAGACCATGAGAGTTTTAGCAAACGCGGATCGCAGAATCACACCCGAAGTTCACTCGTCTTCTCCTTCGAAAACGAGCGTCGACCTTTCTGAATTCGTCACGGGGACAACTCAAATTCCATCTTCTTCAAACGTCACGCTTAAGTCTCGGAAGAATGCACAGCAATGGAGGGGGAGATCATTTCCAAAGAGCATGTCAAGCCATCTTCTCCCACGCCGGCTCATCTTAGGACTTACGGGCTCTCCCTCCTCGACCAGCTCACCCCTACTGTCCACATCCCCATGATCCTCTTCTACGACCGCCCAACCGCTTTCTCCACCGACCTGGGCAGCCTCAAGCAATCGGCCTCCCAGTCCCTACCGGAATTTTACCCATTCGCCGGTGAGGTCAACGATGACCTCTACATTGACTGCAATGATAACGTTGTCTACTATGCCGAGGCCAAGGTCAACTGCTCTCTCTCTCTCTGATGTCCTCGCAAGTCCTGATGGGAAAGTCATCCGCAAGCTCCTCCTGGATGAGCCTTCTCGATTAGAATCGACGAGCAGCAACAGAGATGGCGTTCACGTCATCATGGTACAGGTGAACGTGTTCCAGTGCGGGGGCATTGCCCTCGGCGCCTACCTCTCCCACAAGATGATCGACGGCCCGACCTTCGTGACTCTGCTCAAGGCCTGGTCAGCAGCTGCGCGTGGATCCACTGGAGAGAAATCACCCCGAGTTTCGTTGCTCCGTCACTGTTGCTGCAGAACGAGTCGTTCCCGAGCGACTACATGATTGGGGTCAGGCCGACACTGCTGAAATTCGGCACCTGCACCACCAAGTCATTCGTCTTCGATGCCACTGCCATTGCGGCAATCAAGTCTGCGGCGGCTCACCCATCGCCGGTGGCAAACCCGACCCAAGAACGAGGCAGTGTCAGCCTTCATATGGGGGCACTGCATTGCTGCCACCGAGGCCCGCTGAAATGGCGCACCGCCGACTTCTTCGGGTTCAGTAGCCTGTTCAATGTGGAGATGATCTGAGGATCGTCTCTTCCTGCCCACCTCGTTTAGAATACGAATAAGGCCATTTGTTTTTCAAAATGTCGTTCGTCTCGCGCTCTTGAGCTTGCGTTCCGATTCTATTGGGGAGCTCACTATAGTAATTTGCTATGCTCTCCCTGGAATTTATCAACATATAATTAGTGTCCGAGATCTTTAATGTGTGATGTATCTCTAAAATTCCTCAACACAAAAAGTAACATAGGATGCACAAATTCTAAGGTAGATAAATATCACGCTTGGACTGTATGGCTTTGTTCATACACATCTTTGACTTGCCAAAGGATCACTAGTCAAGCAAAATGCTGGATTTTTTTTTTGGGAGGGTCCATTATTTATCTATAATAAAAGGAAAAATGATATAAATAATTTTTGAATTTTGATTTAATGTTTAATATGATCTTTAAATTCATAATTTGTTCAATGTGATTTTCTAGTATAAGTTTAATTTAAATTTATAATTTTTTAAGAATATTCAATATCATCCTGAAAATTCCAGAATTATATTATATGTTGGGCTAAAGTTTGAAATAGGCAAAATTTAGGACCATCTCATAATAAAACTAGTGATTGAAGAGGTGCCTCTCACACAGGGAAACGGTGTCGCATCTGCGGATGGGTAACGATAAAGCACCCTTTTCCCCGTCTTCTCCCTCCACAAACGCCCATCATCCCCACCATTGCAGAATTCCTCTCACTCTCTCTCTCTCTTTCTCCGAGTCTAGCCATGTTCGCACTCCATCCACCAATCCCAACTCGTTTACCCGCAACTCAGCTCTCGAACTCGCCAACTCTCCTCCGCCACCACCATCACCTCCTCCTCTCCCCGCCTCTCTCCTCCGCCACTTCCTCCTCCTCCGACTACTCCTCTCCCTCCACCTCTCGGCAACTGCGCCCCGACGTCGTGCTCGATAACGGCGACTTACAAGAACTAGAAGTAGGAGGTGACGACCACGACAGCGACGACGACGTTCTCTCCCTCCAAAGCCGTCGCTACGACTTCACTCCCCTCCTCGACTTTCTTTCCAATTCGATAAGCTCTGCGGACTCCGAATCGGGCTCCGTCTCGGCCTCCCCGACCTTGCTTGATCGTGCCGAATTCCAGCTCGCGGAATCGTACCGCGCCGTTCCCGCTCCCCTCTGGCACTCTCTTCTCAAGTCTCTCTGCTCCTCTCCTTCGTCCACCGGGCTCGCCTACGCCATCGTCTCGTGGCTCCAGAAGCACAACCTCTGCTTCTCTTACGAGCTTCTCTATTCGATTCTCATTCACGCTCTCGGACGCTCCGAGAAGCTCTACGAAGCGTTTCTGTTGTCCCAGAGGCAGACTCTGACGCCTCTGACGTACAATGCCCTGATTGGAGCTTGTGCTCGTAACGACGATTTGGAGAAGGCCCTGAATTTGATGTCCAGAATGCGCCAGGACGGATACCAATCGGATTTTGTCAATTACAGTTTGATTATTCAGTCTCTTACTCGTAGTAATAAGATAGATTCTTCGATTTTGCAAAGGCTTTTTAGGGAGATTGAGGTGGATAAGATTGAACTTGATGCGCAGTTGTTTCATGACGTGATTGTTGGTTTTGCCAAATCTGGCGATCCAGACAGGGCTTTGCATTTTCTAGGCGTGGCTCAAGGTTGTGGCTTGAGTCCTAAGACGGCTACTCTTGTTGCTGTCATATCCTCATTAGGAAATTCTGGTAGGACTTTGGAGGCAGAAGCCGTTTTCGAGGAGTTGAAAGAAGGTGGGTTGAAACCAAGGACGAGGGCTTATAATGCCTTGTTAAAAGCCTATGTGAAAACGGGGTCTCTAAGAGATGCGGAGTGGATTGTATCAGAGATGGAAAGGAACGGGGTATTACCAGATGAGCATACCTATAGTCTTCTTATTGATGCGTATGTACATGCAGGTAGATGGGAAAGTGCAAGAATTGTGTTGAAAGAAATGGAAGCGAGCAATTTGCAGCCTAACTCCTTTGTTTTTGGTAGGATTTTGGCTGGTTATCGTGATAAAGGGGAGTGGCAGAGGACTTTTCAGGTCTTGAGGGAGATGAAAAGTTGTGGGGTGCAACCAGATAGACATTTTTACAATGTGATGATTGATACTTTTGGGAAGTATAATTGTCTTGATCATGCAATGGCTACATTTGACCGAATGCTGTCAGAGGGGATTGAGCCATGTAACGTCACATGGAATACTCTCATTGATTGTCATTCCAAAGCAGGACATCATGACAGAGCAGAAGAGTTGTTTGAGGAAATGAAGGAGAGGGGCTGCTCACCTTGCACTACAACATATAACATTATGATTAATTCTTTTGGGGACCAGCAGAGGTGGGAGGATGTAAAGAGCTTGCTGGGTAAGATGCGGGGGGAAGGCCTGCTTCCAAATGTTGTGACGTACACCACGCTTGTTGATATATATGGTCAGTCTGGGAGGTTCAATGACGCTGTAGATTGTTTGGACGATATGAAGTCTGCAGGGTTGAAGCCATCATCGACAATGTATAATGCCTTAATAAATGCTTATGCTCAAAGGGTAAGTCGCCATCTTCACTCCCACTCCATTCTGCGGAGTGTCATGGTTAAGAACTCTTTTCAGTATCTAATTTTGATTGGTTGCAACCTTTGCCGCCTTCAAGTGTATCAGCCCCAAGCCAACATAAAAAATCATTCTGTTTTAGTCATCCTTTTTACTATTGTTTGTCTACCGGTGAAGATGACCTATGTTTGCTCTTACTTGTATCCATAGAAGTCATAAAGTCGCTTCCTCTTAGCTTAATTCTTGTTAACACTGATTTTTTTTCTCGGGTTGGAAGATTTCTTCCTTTTCATTGCACTTGCACCTTCAGTTGTAGTTACTGTCTTGATTGCTTATTATGATTCTACAAGGTTATGGTCCACTTAATAGCATTACTAGGTCACTGGCATTTTCTTAACAAGGAGAATAGTTGTACTCTGGGGAGTTTTCAGGACTTGAAGAACTTTGCAGTATCTAAGCTCTATAAGTATTGACATTGTACTTATATACAAGCTCTTAAGATGAAGGACCGCCCCTTTAGATAATACTCTCGTTTCAGCCTCTTTGTTTTTGTATCATGCCTGTTGATTTTGTTCAGTGAGAGAGAGAGAGAGAGAGAGAGAGAGAGAGAGGATTTGATTATCACAAATAGTTGAAAATGTAAGTGCATGTTAAGCTTCTTGTTGATCAGTTTACAATTTATTACAGGGTATGTCCGACCAAGCATTAGATGCATTCAGGCTCATGAGGACCGATGGTCTAAAGCCCAGTCTATTAGCTCTAAACTCATTGATCAATGCGTTTGGGGAGGATAGAAGGGATGCTGAAGCCTTTGCTGTGTTGCAGTACATGAAGGAAAATGTAAGTTAACAAAACTTTCTTTTTACTTCCTTTGCCTATTTTCATTGTCTAAATTGTTGGCATCTTTACTTTTGTCCCTTGCACTCCCTATAATTGCAGAATCTGAAACCAGATGTTGTGACATATACAACGCTCATGAAAGCCCTGATTCGTGTGGATAAGTTTGAGAAGGTATTACTCATTTCATTATTACGAAAATACACTTGACAGAATTCAATGCAGTTCTGGCATATCGAAGTACTTAACTTCCATGATATTTTCTCCCAAAATGGTAACTTCCACGATATCCTCTTTTTTGTATGCACGACTCTTTGATTTTCAATGTTAAGAATGTTTCTGTGTGTCTATTCAGTCAGATTTGCTCCACATTTACATGGCCTTTAATTTTGTGTTTCCTTAAGCATCAGTAGTTGATGTGTGAAGGAGTTCACTACTGGGAAGATTGCCAGTAGTGTCTTCTTTTCTTTTCCAAAGTCAGTTTACCTCAGGCTTACGTGTTTAAAGGCAAAGATGAACAATGGGACAGTAGTCTGTCCAGACATCATTTTTTTTTTTCTGCTATTGTTTGTTCTTTAAGCTGTTGAAGAAGGGAAACAGGTGGTTGATCCATGGCTCCTGTACAAATAAGGGCCTTGTAGATGCCATCACTTAGCCACTTAAGCACACATAACATCTATCTGTCCTTCTGGTTGTAGCTAACCTTCCCTCAATAAGCACCCTATGCGACTAAATGTGTAAGCTTTATCCTGCTTTAGTAATGAATCTGGATCAGGTTCAGTGGAGTATCCTGACATCACTGCCACCGGGAATTTGGTTTTAGACCAATTTGTTATTTGCTTTGACATTGATTTTGCAGCGCCAAAGTATGGATGGGAGAAATATTATGCTGTTGGGCAAACCTGGAGCTATTAAGAAACAACTGATGTGGGTGAATGAACTGAATAATCATTGGCCATTTTCTATTAGGGCCACATGGATAATCATTGGCCATTTTCTATTAGGGCCACATGTGCCATGTGGTTTATTTTTGGAGGGTATGGAGCTGAGAGACCTATAACTTAGGTTTTTTCTTTCCTTGTAGTAAGAGTATCTGCTTTCCAGGATATAATGTTGGTGGAGCTGTTGTTAGTCTCAAGATTATACTGACTACAGTAGTTTTGTATCTTCTGCACTTCCTATGTTTTTTCCTTTCGAACAATTATTCTCTTGGGCCGATTAGATTTTAGATTGTTTGTGTATACAGTTTTCTATCCTGCCTGACATCAGATTATGACTAACCATCATAGTAGGGGTACTGCTAGTAATTATTATGATTACTTGATAGGTGGCACATTAATATTGTTCTTTCTTTGTTGATAATAGCAATGTTCAATATTGGCTCAATGCATCTACTTTTAATGCATCGTCTTTAATATCTGCCAACTAAAATGACAGGCAATTTTCTAATATATTTTGAAACCTATCACCTACTTGCATGTTTAGATTGCCTTCAGCGTCATATATTGCATATTAATTCTTCTTTTTGGCTGGAAATTCAGGTTCCAGAGGTGTACGAAGAGATGATATTATCTGGGTGCATGCCTGACAGGAAAGCCAGAGCTATGTTGCGGTCTGCTTTGAGATACATGAAGCAGACATTGAGATCAAGATAAGAAAGAGAAAAACTCTGCCCTGTGAAATCATGGTTAAACAAGACCAAGTCATGCAGCCAAAGCACATTGTGAAGTAGTTTCTATGTGGACGATCTACTCGGCTATCAATTTAGGTCAGTGTATTATGTCTGCTGTCTGTCATGTGATAACCATGCCATTCAAGCATCTAGATTTCATTATTTGATTAGAATGAAAAAGTAAAAAAAGAAGTTATTTTCAGGTTTGGTGAGTTGAAAATTCTGATTTGGGGGACTAGGAACTACTGAATATCATAGCTGAAATTTGTGTTCCATATTGCATCACTCAGCCTATGTTGTTTTGCAGGAAACAGATCATCCATCCTTGTCATCAAATTGCAAGAAGTTGACTCTCCTTGTCTTATAAATTCATTTGATAACATTGATCATGCCTTTGGGATTCAAGGCTAGAAGTAAAACGGATACACATGTTTTGACAAGGGACAATTTTGTTCATCACATTTGAATATTATACAGTACCAAACTAGTGTTTTGTATCATTATAATTCCCATCTCTCACTTGAAATGTAAGTAATGTCTCTAATGTAAATGGAAAATTGGTACTTCAAATACAGTTTCTGGGTTTACTTTGAATTCCCCTGCTGGAGAAGTTCTGCTTGAACGGAACATGTCACGAAAGCAATCTGACCAGGGCACAATTCTCGCATATCATGAGTCCCCGGCTCCCACCTTGCACTCTGACCAGGGCATCATTTGCGGACTTCCATCCTCTCTTGAATTATGGAGAAGTTCTTTTGTATTGGATTAATATGCGTTGTAATACATTTTCTCGACCCTTTTTGTACTTGATACTCATCAGCTCTTAATTAAAGGGACTGAGAAGTCCCGAGGTAACTTTGTTTTATCAGACTACCATATCCCATCTTCACTTATCCTGATCTTGGCGCATGCAGTGAGCTCCTCTCAGAAGTAACTTTCCGAGTGCTCTTTCGCATGTAAAATCGTTACTTGGCTCTCGCCGACCACCAACATTGCCCGAGGTTTTAAGCTGTAATTACTTCTGAAATCGCTTGTCTATCTAGTTCCTCAAGAACCACGGTAATAATTACTCGCACTAGACAAATGTTATTATTGCTTTGAAAACTAAAGATTCCATTCTGCAAACACTCTACACATTTGCCGAACTGATTTAGCCGAACAATTCCCAGAAAAATGTTCTTACACGCTCACAATCAAATCAAATCTTATAGACAACCAAACTTTGATTCCAAGAGGAATTTCAAGACCCAGTTTGAATCAGAAGCCTATTGTCTTTACCACCTCCTAACTCTAATACTTCACAATCATGTGGGTCCTCAGTTTTTCTTCACTCTCCGTGCTCCGGTCCTTCGCTCACCAACAGCGGACTTCTCGTAGTTAACGGCCAGGGGAGGCTTCTTGTTCTCCTTCGTGCTGCTTCTGAGCAAGTATCTCGGTGCCGGAGTCGCCTCGCTCCTCTCCACAGAGTAAGCCACACAGACTGATTTCCTCAGGCTCTCAAGCTTCTTCCCTTCTCTCCTCTTCGCCGGCCCGACCGTGACGCCGAGGTCGTACGCGGCTTTCTTGTCCTCCCCTGGCGAGCCTTTCTTCCGCTTCAGCCTCTCGTTCCTCCTCGCGGAGTACATGTCGTAGAACCTCCCTCTCTCGAACACGGAGACCGTGTTGGCGCCCAGACTGTTGGCGAACAAGGAGTCCGCGGGATCCGCGTTGCTGAGCTCGTCGCGGACCATCTGCGTCAGCGCGCGGAGCTCGCATGAGATGGAGCGGTACTCAGGGCGGAGCTCCGATTCGTCGATGTCCCACGCGCGGCTCAGTTTTTGCGATTTCGTCAAAGATCCTGATGCGGTCATTCAAAATCTCATCACTACAGACACACATCCACAAAGCAATTGCTGCGACGCAAACGAAAATGCGCAGGAAATCAGAATCGAACCTGGAGGAGTCTGCAAAGATTTCATCGCGGTGGTGCTCGATCGGAGGACGCGGCGGGGACGAAGGCGGGCCGGAGATTTGGCGAGCGGAGGCTTGCGGTCCAGCTTCATTTTCGACATCCCAAAAACGCAAATCGATCTGCAGAGAGAGAGAGAGAGAGAGATAAGATTGAATGTTTCCGCGATCATTAGCAGAAAAGATTATAGAAGAGGAAGCACCTAAGTACTGGATTGCGAAAGCTCTGTTTGCCCTAATTCTTGGCTCTCTTTTTCTTGGGGTTTTATCGAAGGAGCGGAGGGGGGATGGATTTGAATTCGGAGAGAGAGAGGGAGAGAGGGAGCCGATAACGGTCACTTTCTCAATCCGACGGCCAGGATTCCGTTTGCTTTTGAGTGGAGGGAGGTATCTGAGATTTCCTTCCCTTCTTCGGCAGATCACGCATTTATGTTGACTTGCTACATGAGGGGATCGACGCATGAATTGTATTTGCTCTTCGTTCTTCCTTTGTTGGCGTGGAAAAGGGATGGTCATGCACGAGATTGCGTGTTTGGCATTCTTAGGTTTTGCATCTTAGGTGCCTGATTTGATTTGATTCCTTATAGAGCACGTCCTTATGATGCAATAAAGTCTTGAGCAAAGGGAAGTACCATATAAGATAATTCCGTTAGCAATTCCCTCGAATTGGGTCCTTGTCAATGCCTCCCTATTCATTCTTCTTTTCTTTTCTTCTCTTCCTTTAGTCGGGCAATGGATAAATGGGGTGGATCGTTCCATCTTTCATCTTCCAATGGTGTCTTCTTCTTCTTCACCGAGGTGGCAAAATTTCACATCGTGTTAAGGTAAAGTTCGGGGGATGATAGTGAAAAAGTCGATAGATAAGTCAGCCATCTTCTACCGCACTTTCTTTTGCGAGCTTTCATGGGAACCTGGAGGATGAAATCCATCATGAGCTTCATTCTATCGAACTTCATTCTCCTTATTTTATTTCAGCGATTCTCTATACTTCGAAATCTCATACACGTAACAATGCTTTGGAATTTTAAGCTCGTTATTTCTCATGTGATGAATATCGTTTTATTTGCTTTTGACATTTGAAGCACAATTTGGGATGTGTTTCGTTTCGTCAAAAACTTAACGATAAATAGAAACATTTTTCATTAAAGAATCATTTTCAAGGAAATTACTCAGTTCTCATCTTATTAAGTGGTTTACAGAAAATAATTTCCTTCTTATCAGAAGGCTAGATCGTTTTCTCACAATCCAACTTTATTTCTTTTGGTTCAAGAGAAACATTCCTTGTAAATTAATTAATTTCCCGTCATTTGAACATAAAAAAGTCAGAAAATTAATTTTTTTTAAAAAATATTTGTTCTTCAAACAAACGAACGTTTCTAACAAAAAAGAAATATATATATAAAAAAAACGCCAGCTGTCTACTTGATAGCTCCCCGTTAAACATAATTGATCGATATTATCAGGAGCACCCTCGCCAGATGCTTCGATGCGAAGGCACGTTTTCATTCGGTAGAGGATGACGAGGTGATGGAGCTTTCGGCGCGGCCCAAATACAAACGTTCGTCTGCGACCACACAGGTCGTGAAATAAACTTATGGTGCTCTGGCGTTTTAGTTGTAACACCACATCGTAAAATCGTACCACACGTCTTTATGTTTTTGCAAAGCACAGCACTTTCAATAAACTGAAACCATAGAGAGAAAACTAGCAAATGCGATTATTTAAGTTAGTGCTGATCATGATATCGATAATCGATAATATTCAACCGATTCGCGATTTTATAACTATTTTTCTGAGCTTTTGAGTACAGAGAAATTCGACTGTGTTAATGTATTCGAGTATTAAGCCTCTTCTTGGACATCCAATTACGAAGTTATTGAGGTTTTCATTGAATTTTCGCGAACCGCTTACAAGAGTCGATTCCTGTAACCATCATTTTTATTATGATAAAGCTATAAAAAGAAAAAAGCTAGGAACAACAAAAACCCGGAAGACGCACCGAAAACAATGCGATAGGAAAAAAACAAAAATGGATTTTTTGAATGGTTAGCGTCGACTCCCCCGGTTTCGAGTGGTAACCAATGGGCTGGGCTCTCTCGCTAACCACCAAACTCCTCCTCCTCCTCCCCACTCCACTGGATAAGGAGCATCGAATGCGTTGCGTCCTCAATAATTTCTATCTTTTTTTTTTTTTATGAGAGAACTCCATACATTTTTTTAATTGGTCGCCATTCCACCACCCCATCCATCTCCCTGGAAAAAAAGCCAAAAACACGTTGCTCCTCCCTCTCTGTTTTTTTTTTTTTCTCTCCTTCTTTAATTTTTATTTGCCTTGAGGGGAATGCAATTCCATTACGACAAACGAGTCGATGCAGAATAGTCTAGATTCTACCCATGCCTCCCCTCCCGTTCTTTTTCATCCTGTGTGAACAATCTTCCGACGAATTCAGGATATCAGTCACTAGAAAAAAAATTTACTTTATTTAATCGTGGGATGTCCAGGATGGGAGATGATTCATGAGTTATCGTCAGAATAGGAACGAGAATCGACTCTCCTGTCCTCTTCGAATAAAAAAAAAAGGAGGGATGTTTTCGATTTGATTTTTTATCTTTGGGGATGAATTTCTCGACGAAATGGAAATCCATTGGCTTAATCGTTTTTACGATCTTGTTCGCTCTTTGGCGTCGAACGAGATTTTTTTCTTTCATTGGTTGGAGGTCTGGTGTTGACAATTACACGTTTCTTTGATGTTCCGCGGACTCGTCGGCTCTCGTACTGAAAATTCATGAAAACACGGGAGCCACGTCATGCGGAAGCGATAAGCCCCCCTCAAGGACCAGGACAGGAATATTCAATGTCGTCCGAGCAATTAATTGCGACAGATAAAAATATTACGCTGGCGCATTTTCCATATCGCGAGGGAAAATTATTTTCAAAAATATATATGTATATACAAATAAAAATATATATTAATAAAAATACCCGGGAAAAAAAAAGAGGGCGGGAGAAAGAGAAAGAGACGCGTGAGCTGCTCCTGCTCGAATGTCCGGAAGGAAGGAAGAGATATATTATGGGGGGAAGGGGAGCGTCGAAATGCGAGCCACGAGCCACGCTTCCCAAAACCTGCCAAAAAGCCTGAAGAAATCCTCAGCAGCCCTTCTTCTCCATTGCCACACGCTCTCCATATTTATAGGCCTCACTCCCAACCCCCACCCGTTGCCTTGTTGTGCTTCCTTCTCTCTCTCTCTCTCTCTCTCTCTCTCTCTCTCTCTCGTTGAGCTCGCGGTCGCCTCCCGCCATGGACCCGTACAAGGTTCTGATTGCTGGCTATTCGTGTGCTCTGAATTGGGTCGACTTTTTGTGCTCGTTCCGAGTCTCGCTCCGGTGCTGCTTTGTGTCCGTTTCTTGTTTTCGTGTCGTCCTCCTCCTCCTCCTCCTCCTCTTGGCGATCCTACTGTTCCATTGGTTTTCCGGAGTTTTCGTTCTTGTCCCCTGTTTTCGTCGTTCGGTTCAGTCGCTTCCTCTTTTATGTTTCGCTTTGAGTTGAGTTGAGCTTTGGTGATTCGGGGTGCGGTGTTATTGGACACAGCGGCGAAAAAATTTCTTTTTGCGTCTTCTTGTTTTTTCCCCTGAAAATCTACTCTGTCGGGCTCTTGCTTTTTGGCTTAGAATTATTCGGAGAGGTTGAATAGTTGATCTGCCATCTGTTCCTCGTGACTCTCCCAGTAACATTCGATGAGAGTCTAGAATTTACACGGATGTGCTGCGCGTGCTCGCCTATGTGCTCCTGCTTTGCTGCTTGTGATTTTAAGCATCCGTTTTTTCACTCGCTGATTTCGATGATTATGCGTGCAGTACCGTCCATCCAGTGCTTTCAACACTTCTTTTTGGACTACGAACTCTGGTGCTCCTGTCTGGAACAATGACTCATCGTTGACTGTTGGAAGAAGAGGTATACATCTGATGTCCTTTGTCTTTTCTTCTCCCTTTCTTGACTGAGGACATGTAATCGATAGAGATTCATATTTAGCTAAGCCATGGGAAAGTTGATTGTAGCGCTCTCTCTGTCCAATTCTTTGCTTCTCTCGTGCGCGGTCGCATCCCCTGTTTCAAAATAAAGAAGAAGACTCTCGAATGTTGGTGTTGATATCTGGCTTGTTGTCTTAGTTGGTTGGTTGTCCTCGTTATCTTTCTTTTCCTTTTATTAGTCTGCGTATTATCAGAGTCCTCCATGTATGTAATAACTGATTTCTCAGTACTCAAACTTCGTTATTTTGCAAAAAACAAATGATTTGAAAAATATCTTTTTAAATATAATCACTTCTGTGACCTACAAAAGAAAATGAACGAAAAATATTTAGGTATAAATTGTTTCTGAATATGAAGATATTTTTTTAATTATTTATTTTAAACGATACAAGCAATCAATTTTCGGGAATATATTTTTTAAATTATTCTTTTTTCCGAGAAACAGATGGAGCAATATATTGTTGCCTTTTGGCAGGAAAAGTGAAAGAAAATCTGCTTTTTGCTTACCGTTGCAAATATTTAGTTATTGCAAAAGAAGTGCGGTGATGAACCAGTTACACTCTGTCTGCTGAAAAAGTGGATTCGTCCGACTCCGATGTTGTAGTACAAATCTAAATATTGACCCTGATGCCGTCCTCACAATCATACGCAACTAGTTAGGTGGCATTCCAGGGGGATATTTACTGCTTGGTTCGATTCTCGAATAGAGAGCAGAACTTGAAATCTAGCCTGCACATAAGTTCAGCTTCCTAGCTACACGGTTTCTTATAGAGCAGACCAAAGGTCTCGCTCTTCGTTAACTGAACATCTCCGGCTTTTCATCCCCATGCATTATTCTGCTGGTGGTGGTAGCCATGAGCATGTGTCTAGGAAGAAATTGCTTGACAAACTACTCTGAATCAAGGCATGTTTGAGTTAGAATATGCAGAGAAAGTTATCCAAATCCATCACGCCACAATAGAACCTAACTTTAGAGTAATGCTTAACATGGTGACATGCTTACGAAAAATTAACATCTATGTCACAGGTCCAATTCTTCTTGAGGATTATCACCTTGTGGAGAAACTTGCCAACTTTGATAGGGAGAGGATTCCAGAGCGTGTTGTCCACGCGAGGGGAGCCAGCGCAAAGGGATTCTTTGAGGTCACTCATGACATTTCTCAACTTACCTGTGCTGATTTCCTTCGGTCACCAGGAGTTCAAACACCTGTGATTGTTCGTTTCTCCACCGTCATCCACGAAAGGGGCAGCCCTGAGACCCTGAGGGACCCTCGAGGCTTTGCCGTGAAGTTCTACACAAGAGAGGTATGGGTCACTATGGTAGCCGATAGAAGTCTGAAGAGCACAAGTTTGATGCTCCCGGTGATAAACCCTTTCACGGGGAGTCCTAAGCTTAATCAGTACATGTGCTATTGATGTGTGGCCAGTAAGGGCTAACTGTTTTCATGTCCCACTCTGCTGAAGCACGGTTGGGCGTCTATGAATTTAAATTGAATATGCTTGGCTCATTTTTCAAGTGGTACCTATCTATTTGGAGACATCATATTAGTAATTGCTACTTTCGGATTAACTTTGTTCATGATTACTGCTATGGTTTTGAATCCACTTTCACACTTGAAGTGGAAGATGGCAGTTCTCGTGTGCACATTCCATACATTTGTTTCGTTGCGCTTTGCCATGTGATCCTACCTTTTCTGTTACTGCAGGGTAACTTCGATCTGGTGGGGAACAACTTCCCTGTCTTCTTTGTCCGTGATGGGATGAAATTCCCGGATATGGTTCATGCACTTAAACCAAACCCCAAATCGCACATCCAGGAGAACTGGAGGATCGTTGACTTTTTCTCCCACCACCCCGAAAGCTTGCACATGTTCACCTTCCTCTTTGATGATGTTGGTGTTCCACAAGATTACAGGCACATGGACGGCTCTGGTGTTAACACCTACACTTTGATCAACAAGGCCGGAAAAGCGCATTATGTGAAGTTTCACTGGAAACCAACTTGCGGGGTCAAGAACTTGCTGGAGGAAGAGGCCATTAGAGTTGGGGGATCCAATCACAGCCATGCCACTCAGGATCTTTATGATTCCATTGCTGCTGGAAACTATCCTGAATGGAAACTTTTCATTCAGATCATCGATCCTGATCATGAAGACAAATTCGACTTTGACCCACTTGATGTGACTAAGACCTGGCCGGAAGACATATTGCCCCTAATGCCAGTTGGCCGCTTGGTCTTGAATAGGAACATTGATAACTTCTTTGCTGAGAATGAGCAGCTTGCATTTTGCCCTTCAATTGTGGTTCCTGGTGTCTACTACTCAGATGATAAGCTGCTCCAAACTCGTATTTTCTCATATTCTGATACTCAGAGGCACCGTCTTGGACCAAATTATCTTCAACTCCCCGCCAATGCTCCTAAATGCGCTCATCACAACAATCACCATGAAGGTTTCATGAATTTCATGCATAGGGATGAAGAGGTAAGAATGTTTTTTGAATCCTTCAACGGTGATACTCTGGGCAGCATCTCTTGTGGATCTTTTGTTGATGAACTAAGTTAGGCATCGTGCTTTCCTTGAAATATGAAGGCCTAGTGATGCAATCTGACATGTCAATTACGGATCCCAAAGTGGCGGAGTGAAATTCCTCCCTCCTTTAGTTAGAGGATGATTACTTTCTTAATTTTGCAAATGCACTTTTTGCCTGAGACATGCTTACATATTTACATATGTAGGAAATACCTGTCTGCTATTATGTGAAGTAATGGATTATCTGTTGAGAAAATGCTTAATTTCCCTGTGGCAGATAAACTACTTTCCTTCAAGGTATGATCCTGTTCGTCATGCGGAGAGATATCCCATTCCCCCTGCTATGCTGACTGGAAAGCGTGAAAAGGTCTGTTTCGTCGGATCTCTTTTACTTGAATAGAGAGTGATTGTCTTGAGGTGCTTTTAGGGTGATGTTGATAGACTCGGGTTGTCCAGTAGATAATCAATTGAATTGCAGTGAGTATTTTGGCTGATGTATGGGTGTTCGGATTTTGTCGTCTATTGTTGCTCCAAACAGACCATCATTGAGAAAGAGAACAACTTCAAGCAACCTGGAGAGAGATACCGATCATGGGCACCTGACAGGTATTCTTCAGGCGTGCATTTCCCGAAAATGGTTTCACGGTCTCATGTTTCTCAATCATCTGTCTTTGTTTTATTTTTTCAGGCAAGAGCGGTTCATCTGCCGATGGGTTGATGCTTTGTCTGACCCACGTGTGACTCATGAGATCCGCAGCATCTGGATTTCATACTGGTCTCAGGTGAGATCATCGTTTACTTCTTGTCTTTTGCTTCTTGTCTAGTACTGATGGGGTTAAATTGAAAAATGTAATATTCAAAGTGCAGAAATGGGGGATTTGGTCGTTGCTTGCTTTGTGATATATTTCAACGCAGATGTGATAATGAACTAATTTGAGATTACCTGCAATTACTACAGGCGGACAGATCTCTGGGTCAGAAATTAGCATCTCGGCTCAATGTGCGACCGAGCTTTTAAGGACCATACAAAGTTGGATGTGTTTTGAGATGGAGCGAGCACAAAACGATGTCTGAGCTATAGAATCTGTTCCAGTGCTTATTTTTGTTGTGGTATATTGAATTTGCCTTGTCGTACAAATCTCTGACCACGTGATATTCCTGATTTAATAAATGTCAGATGTATGTGCTCATCTTATTCCTTTGTGTCTGGTCATCTCTTTCTCCTGGAGTCTCATTTCCATAAGAGTATCAAATGAGCAGATTGTATTGCCGGTGAGATGATCGTGCATTTGATCACAAGTGGTAAATTCAACGACCTCACTGCTCTCAAGCGCATCAGTGAGAGTATGGTGTGTAATGTGCCTTCTGCTATGCCGGACGACGAGTTAGAATTAAGAGTTAATTTGCCTCCTTTCTTTTGACAGTGCATTGTGCTTGAACGACACTACCAACTCATCGTTTCTGCAAACGAGAGAGTAAATGAAGTTTTATTGTATTGAGTAAAACAGGCGTTTATCTCGTAGGGAATGGGCATGTTAGGACTGTCTCTGGATCTCTGCTTCAGAGAAGGGCAAATTAACTTGAAGGCGGCTGAGCAGGATCACTATTTATGGATTTCCTTTTCTTTGTCCTAGTTTCTTCCTTCTGTCAGCCTTACTACTAATCTTTAGTAGGCTGAAAAGGTTATGTTGTCCCTGAACTTACATGACCAGAAAATCTTCGATAATCAATCTCGTAAAAATAATTCGAATGCATTTCTGCGAAACAGTTTGATCATGTTTAGAATCCCAGCCTGACAACTGTACACCCAAATTTGGCCGTGAAGAGCCAACCATCCGCCTGCACTGCGATCCTCGACAAATATTTAACAAGAGACCAGCCTCTAGAGTTGCCGAATTTCTACTTGCAGGATTCTAATACCTGAGTTGCATATCCTACTGAAAAACAGATTTCAGCTCCATCTGGTCTAAAGAAATAAGTTAATCACCATCTCAATGAGACCTCGACGTCACAGATGGAGTGTATCGACTTACGGAATTCTGAGGACCATCAGCACTGTGATTGTGGTGAATTGGTGATCGATGGTGGTTGTGATGACGCTGGTGAGGAGAAGGCCGGCTAGACGCGCTTGCCCTGGTCTCCTTTTTTTTCTCCCGAATGGTGTTGATCTGTTCCAATGTCACCAGCACTTCATCCATCGAGGGCCTCGCTTTGGGATCGCCTTCCAGGCATTTGAGGATGAGTGCAGCCGCCTCAGTAGCAGCTTTCAAAGGGTATTGACCTTCTAGTCTCGCATCCATTATCTTCCTCAGCTTCCTCTTGTCGTGGAGCGACGGCCTAGCCCACTCCACCAGATTCTGCTGGCCGGTGGGGCGGGTGTGGTCAAGCGCTTGTAGGCCCGTCAACATTTCTAATAGAACCACCCCAAAGCCGTATACATCGCTCTTTACATATAGATGCCCTACCAAATTCAGCCCTTGTCATTCTAACACGCATTTTGATGATGCCACACGAAATGTTCAGTAAAGATAAAGAAGCATATAAGAGGAAGCCTCCAATGAACAGACATTGTAGTAAGATCGTTTCGCAAAACAAATGCCGAGTGATCTCGTTAATCTTCCAAAGAACATAACTTTCACCCATCCAACATTGCCCACGGAGAAGGAAAGAAAGGATCTTTGTCTTACCGGTGGCGATGTACTCGGGAGCGGCGTAACCATATGTTCCGATCACTCGCGTGGTCACATGAGAGTCCCCGCCCGCCGGTCCCAGCTTCGCGAGCCCGAAATCCGAGAGCTTGGCATTGAAGTCCTGGTGCCAATTTCACAAACGAGAGAAAGTGAACAGAAGTTTCTCAATTGACTCCCGAGAACAGTAGCTATACATCCACGCGTCATCCAACAGTCGCAGGCATCCATCAAGAAGATCCCGCTCACGCCGACCACATGATCGAAAGACTCCTCCACAGAAATCATTGAATGTTTCAACGCGACAACGACCGAAGTGGAAACGGATCAGGGTTGCCGTATCCCAGGTCCTAAATCGGACGGTTAAGATTTTACATCACAGGGGATCTGAAGTTGGGTTGCTTTGAATCGGAATATGAGCTTTTGCTTTTTACCGTTTACTAGGCGACACGGGCGATATTTATGCGGCTACCCTCGACAATGAATTCTCGATATCCGGAAAAAGCAAACGACAGTAAGTAACCAAGCAAGACAGAAAGATATACCGCATCCAACAATATGTTGGAAGATTTGAAGTCCCTGTAGATGACGTTCTTCTCCGACGTGTGCAAGAAATCAACTCCACGGGCAGCTCCGATTGCTATTTTAAGCCTCGCGTCCCACGGCAGCGGTTCAGCTCCCCCTGCATTACCAAAGCTTTCTTCAGTGAGTAATTTCCTCCTCTTCTTTTCTTACCCTTCTGTCTTCCGACGAAATTTCCTATTACCGTCTCATATTCGAGGGAAAAGAAAAGAAGGAGATCAATAAGCACAGCAACGAAAGCAAAGCGGATGATCTTACTCCTGAAGAGGTGGTTTTCCAAGCTTCCCCTCTGCATGTACTCGTACACGAGGAGGTACTGATTGTCTTCCCAGCAGTACCCTAGTAACCTCACCAAATTCGGATGGGAAAATTTACCCAGGAATTCAACCTCCGCCTGTGGAAAGATGGAATAAAGCAAAGAGTAATCGTCGATCAGTGCACACATAATCGTGTCGATAGTTGATTTCGCCATCTTTTGCTCGAGGTAGTGATGCATGAAAGCAGTGTAGTTTGTTTCGAAGGCGAGGGTAAATAAGCGGGAGGGTGGTAAAAAGGCAACAAAGTCCAAAGTAATTTAATTTAATTTTGACTTTAGCCAAAATGAAATCTTTAGATCCTTACTGGTTATAAAAAAAAAATCTTTAGATCGTTACCTTACCCAAAAAAAAAAAATCTTTACAGTTTGGCAGCCGGATTTCCGGCGCCCATTAAAGTTGAATCTGGTTATAATTGAAATATTATATGGTCAGGAATTGGACCAGGAAATCAAAAAGGGAATCGCTCAACTTGACCCTTTGATTCCGGGGAGAAAAATATTGATATGCTCTCCGACTGAGGAGAGTCGAACTTTTGCACATTGTCCATTTCGCCTTTGCTTCTTCTCATCGTTGATTACGATTAGTAGGTGCTCTTAATTTATATTCGAGGGAGGAGTATCGTCAACTCAGAGCTTGCCACGAAAATGAAGAAACTCGTGAGCTGTGTGAATGTTAATGCGCACCTGCCATTCGCGCAAGCCCTGGTCGCTGTCGGGATTGGCCTTCTTGACGGCGACCGGGATGCCGCCGCCCACCTTGGACGGGGCGAGGGTCCTCTCGTCCACATAACCCTTGAACACCCTCCCGAACCCGCCCTCCCCGAGCATCGTGTCCGGCCTGAAGTTCCTCGTCGCGCTCTTCAGCTCCGCCAGCGTGTACTTCCTCAGGTCGGGCGTTATTACCTCCCCGGCTTTCGCCGCAGCTGGAGCTTCGCCCGTGCGTCCGCCGCCGCTTGCCACCGGCGACTTCCCGTTCTCGCTCGCTGCCGACGAATCTCGCTTTATCATGGTGTTCTTAGCAAGATCTTTTAAGCACAAAAAATAAAAAGAAGGGGAAACGAAAAGCGGAAACGGAAAATATGATACGTGAACTCAGTTTGCATCCACCAGAAAGTAACGATAATCGAGCCAAGAAGGAAGAATCAGAAACCTGGGCTGCAAGGTTTGGTGGTGTTGGGGCTATGGTGGTGATCCACCGAAGCCGATCTTCTTCCCCAGCAGTTCCCCATGATCAACAACGACAACAACAATAACGACTAACAAAACTACTCCAATCTCTCTCTCTCTCTCTCTCTCTCTCTCTCTCTGTGAGCGGATGTCTCTGTTGATATAAAGCGGATCTCCCTTTCTTATTCGGGTGGATGCAAGATACCTGAAGAGTTGTAAGGTTCGAGGAAGAAGAGAAGAAGCTGCCCAGAGGCCAAAGAAAAGAGGAGAAACAGATTCTGCCAAGTGAAACCAACCACAAGCTCCTTCCTCCTCTTGACTTTTCTGCTTCCGTCTTTTGGAGGACTGATGATGATGCTGCTGCTTATGACACCCGCTCAACTCGTTTTATACTCCTCCTTTTGTCTCTTTTAGCTTTGGCCCGCAATTTGTTTAGTTAAACGAGAAGAAAGATCACGGACAGAGGGGAATAATCTCTCGATGGTGTGGAAGGAGGGACCAATGCCAAAAGGGTTTGGGTTCTGTGCAAAACAAGTCAATGCCCGCGTGATCGGGGCAAAACCCAATCCTTTACAGCCCTCCTCCTGTCACATTGACCCGGTCCCGTTCATAGTACCTTAATCCTCGACCCGCTGTGTCTTATGTCCAAATCATTTCAGCATTCTACTGATCTCTCCACATCACAGACAATTTCTTTTCATTTCGGTAAAACCAGGTGATTTTTTTTTTTCGTGGGGGGGGGGGGGGGAAGGGAAGACCCTCAAAGGCGAAGATCAACTTGGTCTTTGTTGGGTTGAGGGACAAGGTGAGTAACACCATATAAGAAAGCTTCGCTGGGGAAGATAAAACTGGGATGGTTAACATATTACGTTTAGTAAATCGAAAAATTACACTAGAGTCGATGAGATACATATGTTGAAGAATCATGTAATATCTCTCAAATCTCATAAATTTTTTTAATACAAATTACAACGAAACAATACCATCATTGCGGCAAAATACGCTCCGTCTACTAATAAGAATTTGACCCTTTCCTTTGAAGAATAATTAGAGGTTGAAGTTGACCTCACGGTCTGGAAAGAGAACTGGGGTTGTAAAAGCTCGTATCAAAGGTGACTCAGTGCATGGTGACTCAGAACTGGTGATCAGTTCTGAGTATGTAATTTGGCTGGAGCGCATGTGCCGAGACGCCAAACAGGAACCAGACAAAGGACTGTTTGAGACTTAGTCGTGCGGATTCGGTCCATAAGCACAACAGCCATTCGCATTTTCGACGTTGAAATGTTCCAGATCCCAATCCTAAGATGCACCGAAGTGACCTCCTCCTATGCCATTCATTGCCTTTTTCTTTATTATATCAAATGTTCGTTCCTGTTCCAGTTAAACCCTCCCCCGAGCAGCTTCTCCTCACTCGAGTCGAAGCAGTTGTAGCTTTTTAAATGTAAGAAGGCATAACGTTTTCACATATGGCAGTGCTGCATGTACGTACAAATCGCAGGTATCAAATCATGTGACAAGAGGGATTACAAGGCGAATTTCTCCCACGATATAATGGCCACGGTACTATCTTAATATCAAGTGTCAATTGTTCGCACGACTCTAAATATCATGAGATCCAACGAGATATATACTATATGTTGTCAAATAAATGAAACTTCTCAAACATGCCAACCTTTTACCTTGATAGACGGCGGAGATGGTAATCTAGTTATGCAGTCTACTTTTTGTACGGTGATAATTTAGGGAAACCCTAGCTCGTAGCTTGTTCGCCAAGCTTGCACGACCAATCACCAAGCATACGGCGCTGATCTCGAGCTCTTTCTAACCCGCCTTGAGCCATTTTCACACGAAGACAGGACAACGTCGCGATCCGACCCGTTGGGGGGGTTTACGTTTTTTTTCTTCCCTGGGGGGGTCACTGTCAGATGAGGAGGTGGTTCTGCAATTTCGGGAGGCGGTCAAGCGCACCGACCGCGACCCTCATACGCCTCGCGACCCCACCGAGCTCCACGACGCGATCCGAGGGGTGAAGCGAAAGTCAATGTTGACCTGAATTGCGTCTTGGAAAAAAATGGCGCTCGAGCGGGGCCCCGTTTACTCGTTTTGCACTGGAGCGAGGAACGCGAGCTGCTTTTATTTCCCGGGTTCGACGACCCGGTCTCTGTCTCTCTGTCTCTGTCTCTCTCCCCATTGGCTTTGGCAAAGTTCATTTTCGGAAGATTTTAACCCCAAGTACGGATAAGAGGAAAAGGGAAAAAGGGCTGCAAAAAGAATCTCTTCTTTGGGAAACCTAGACTGACAAGAACAAAACAGAAAAATGAAAGGTCAGCGATAATTGGATAAGGAGCCCCTCTTCTATAGAAAATCCCTCTCAGCTTGGAGTGTTCCAACTTTGTCTATGCCATACCAATCAGAAACTTGGTGTAAACAAAAATTATACCAATCGAAAATAGGGAAATGCACGACCCTTTGACGATTTACTGTAAGAAGGTTTCCATGATCATTGGCGAATAGCTATCATTAGGATGGGGGTATGATCGATGTCCGTTCATGTCGGGAAGCTTATGCCGTATGTATAGATTATTTATTAGGTCGGATGCCATCACGGGGAAAATTAGCCGTAAATAATTGAAATTCAATTTCTTGATATGTATCTTCAATTGTTGGAAACTTATAAAGTTCTTCTGTTAAGCCCTGATCAATGAAATCTACAAAATCCTTCAAATCGTATTTGGGAGGGAACGGAGGAAGGGGTCAGATTTATCACGATGGGAGTTTCATATTCATGTGTATATAAGCCTTCCATTATTATATGTTACATGAGAATTAAAAAAAAAATAACTGTTTCAAAAAATGATATGAATGAACGAGTCACCCACGCTCCATTAAATGTCAATAATTTCGTCTTGCGATTATTCACACGAGTTTCGATTCACGTCTTATTCAGTTTCGCGCGTGGGACTCGATGCAATTGTTAGGTCACTTCCATCTGCATTGACATGCCACAATTTAACAAAATGGCTTGACTTTCTCCAGTAAAATCAACCAAAATTGTCTCCATCGGGACATTTAAAGAAGGGGACGTGATCACCGATGGTCTGTTCTCTCCCATGACAGAGGAAAGCCTCTTACCAACTTCCCGCCCACGCATGCCTTGGTTGACACTCCCACATATATTAAAAAAAATTATAGTTTGCAGATTTGGAAATCGAAATTTTCCTAATTAAGCATATCGCTAACAAAAGATAAATATGGAAGTGGATTTTCGTGCATTAATGATGCGGGAGGTTTGTTCAATTAATGTTTTCACTGGAGTATTTTCTCATAACCAGTATGGTTATTTAGGCATTAATGAGGAGTAAGATTTTGCAATACTTTTCAAATGTCTACTGTTCCCATTGTTGGTACTGCTCATGTCGATAGAAGACAAACCTATTGGCTTTGCGTGATCATTAGGCCAAGGTTCTTGAGAATTGATAAGACCAACCAACGAACTTGGACTTAAATGAATCGTGCCTAATTTACACAGGGTCCCAGCAGCTTCTCATTTTTCTTTTAATCTATTGGTACAAATGCTTATGCTAATCTTTATTCTCCACCAATGGGAAAAAGGATAAATGATTGAAGTCTTCTCACACATCGCTCCAAGCTTTTCAGCAGTCAATAGTCATCCACCATCTCAATTATTGTTCTCTAGATCAGATTTGTTAATCTCAGTCGGGACAAGAGCAGTTCGTGTCCATACACGTCGAGTGGCTCAGAACAAAAACACTATCGAGTTTTAAAGAGATTTTTTTTATCTGTAGAATAAATTTGGCTAATCAATCATATATGATCGAAGTTCTGCCTGAGATCAAGCTTCGAATTAGTTTGATTATTGGCATTTTCTTTGAAATTTTAGAAGTTCAAAAGGAATCGAAATTGTCGACGTTATAGCCCAGCTGGTTAGAGTGAATTCGGATTTCGTTAAGGTTTTGGGTTCGATTCCCCGGGGAAGCACCTGTGAT
This sequence comes from Melaleuca alternifolia, assembly GCA_019926035.1. Lineage (NCBI taxonomy): Eukaryota > Viridiplantae > Streptophyta > Magnoliopsida > Myrtales > Myrtaceae > Melaleuca > Melaleuca alternifolia. The sequence continues at coordinate 1,557,720 of JAGKPW010000150.1, forward strand.
TTAAGTGAGGGGTCATGGCGGTGGGTTGCTATGCTAGTCTCCCCCGAGAAATAGTCGAGGTGCGCGCAAGTTGGCCGGGACATCTCGGTTATAAAAAAAAAAGAAATTGTCGACGTTAGTTGTTATAGAGTATTGAAAAGGGCAATGGTCTTTTGACTTAGCAAAACCTTTGTATATGTTTAGAGTATCCTTCTCAATTGCAAGACCCACATGAGTAGTATCTAATGATAAAAATCGTTCGAGAGAAGCCATTGAATTGCATCGCCATCGTGGGAGAGGATGACGTCGTTACTGGCAAGAGCCCCAGAAGACCGAGTTATGATTACGAAAGTCAAAACAATACATTATTTTTTCTTCACGTTTCGAGTCTCAAAATGGCGTCATCGATAAGGTAAGGTGGAATCATTTGTTTACTCTCGTATATGTTTTTTAGATTTTTCAGACAGCGTCGTACATAAGGATTTAAAAAAAAAACAATTGAATCTTCCTACCTTGTTTTGTTAGTATTAGGGGTGAGCACCGGGTACCGCCCAACCCGGGAACCTCCCGGACCGGACCGGACCGGCCGAGTTGGTCCGGTTCTTCGGAGTTATGGTCCGGTCCACGGTTCCAAAAAATGAAACCGGTTCCCGGGTGGTCCGGTTCCCGGTTCTGGGATGGTCGGGACCGGACTAGACCACTAGGACCGACCAAGCCGAAGCAGTAGCAAAATAAAAGTGCACATACCCTCTATTACTCAGATTCACATCATTCCCTGTTCCTCTACAAATTCCAAACACCAAGCATATAATTTGATGCAACGAGTACTAATAAAATCAAGTTGCATTTCTTTTAAGCCATATCATCAGAAGACAGAAAACAAAAATTGTGGACAGAGAAGCCATATTGAAGAGTCAACTGTATTGAAGCAGCGTCCTTAAAAGGGGATCACAGGCTACTCGAGAAAACAAGCATCAACGCTGTTGGACAGCACCGTGGTTTCCATTGTTAGTCCTGCACTGCCACATCGCCTTCACGTGCCCTTCAAGCTTCAAACATCCCAGAGCTGCAAATTCAGAAACCCCCAACCAAAAACAATTCTCTCTGCAAGCATGCATTTAAGCCCATCATTTTTTATAGCCAAAAACAATTCTCTCTGCTCTGCGTCTTCTCCCTTCATGACATGGCCTACACGGAGGTAATGCAAAATGCCACGCGCTTGTCTAGTTTGCAATATATGTTTGATCATTTTTCCCGTTTAATTTTTACCGGTCCCATTGGACCGCCCAGGAACCGGACCGGACCAACGGGTCCGGTCCGGTTCGGTCCATGACTTTGGCGGTCCGGTCCCCAGTCCTAGAGACCGCGGACCGGTTTCATCAGTCCAGTTCCCGGTTCCGGGGGGGAACCGGACCGCCCTGGACCATGCACACCCCTAGTTAGTATCTCAGTGGGTATATAATATACATATATATAATGTCTGTTTTTTTGGCCATCTTTATAAAAAAATGTCAAAAAAAAAACTCAAGCGAAATTATTTGAATGCCGCAATCTTTTGGGTAAATTTAGTTTCAAAGAGGTAATTTGTTTAATTTTGTCGATCTTCATTATCGTGACAAGCACTCCAAAAGAAAATGTGAGATATAAGATAGCATAACTGTGGTGATGTCCCTCTTTTATTCCCAAGGTTACATATCCACCTGAGCCGTTAGAATTGATCCGGCGATGAGATAAAGGAAAGAGGATGAGAAGAAATGTAAGTTCATGCAGTAGTATCGCAGATGGCACGACCTTTCCCGTTAACATTTCATGAATTCTCAGTGAATAGTGAATGCCGCATAATCACCCGCCTCCATTTTTCTTCTTCTTTTTTCGCTATTTAGCCTATTACGATGATTCTTCTTCAATATATTATACAAATCGACACCCAAAAAGTCGGATGAATTTGTTAAAATCTAGATTTTTAGCATCTGCATCATGATCTTGATTCAGAATAATTTCCATGCAACTGATGAGATTCAAATAAATGATCTTTGGGGAAAAGGCGGGATTGCATCGGACGATGTGATTCTATACGCGAATGGCATCAACAGGACATCGACCGATTCGCTCATGCATGACGAATTGTGCGCAGACATCCAGTCGAGTCAACATTCAATGTCCCCCTCCAAAGATCCTGCGGAAGATCAGAAAATTAGGAAACGCAAGCCGGCCACATAAAATATATAAAAGGGAATGACCCATCATTCGTAGACTCGATCAAGATGGGGTTGAAAAAGTAAAAGGAGAAGTAGAAGTCTCTATTTAAAAAAAAAAAAATGTACGAAAACACCGGTAGAGATGGAGAGGTTGAGAGGCTCCAAATGGATCGATTACACCGTTCGGGTTGCTTAAGGAATAACATTTAGAAAAGTCAGCGAGTGTTGCGAACTTTCTTGAGATCATAAGAAAAATGTCTTCAAGTCTTCTACGTGACAGCTAAGTGTTCCCCATGACTAGAGACTTTTTCCATTGAGAAGGCTCGACGTTCTCTCGGATGGCTTATAGACAAAGAACGAAAAAGCTCGTGCCTTCATTTCTTTTTTATTTATAAAGTCATATTCGGAGGGAGATGTTGCTTTGACTCCTAATTCATATGTCTCTTAACTCTTAAGAAAGGCCTATTAATATGAATTCGACCGTCATCCTAATCGCAAAAATTTACCATCTGTTAATTCTGCCTTGCCCTATCTTTATAATATCATCTTAAAAATAAGGATTTTATTGCAAAAAGTAGGAAGCTACTGTGAAATTTTGTGGAGAAATGAGTTCATTATTGAAAAAATAGGATGACGCGGTGGGATTTTGTACATCTCATGGCCCTAATGCTCAATTGTTGCACGACCTTAGACAAAAGTAGGGTGTCACATAATGATGACTAGGCCCCTACCTGCTTGCCATGACATGGGTTGGCAGGCCCCGCGTGCTAATCACACCGACCAGCCCATGCGTCACCCACTCGCCACGGCACGGGACTACTGCCCATAAATTCTCCCGAGGGAGCTTGTCTCTTGGGCCTTCGCTTCGAACCGAGACCGGCCCATTGGGAAAAGTAGGCCCGATAGGGTATAGTTTCATGGCCCAACCGCGAACCCTGGTCCCAGAAATCAGGGTGGATTCAGTTTACACGATTAGCATCCAGCATTCTCCCAGAGGAAGTTGCTCTTGGGCCTTTGCTTCGGACCAAGACCGGCCCATTCTTGAAACAGGGTACAATTCCATGGCCCGACCGCGAACTATGGTCCCAGAAATCAGAGCGGATTCAGTTTACACGATTCGCATCCTGACCACTAGGCAATAGGCATTAATTTGCGCGCTGATTTTCGAATTAGTCCAATTAATGACCCTCTTGATCTCTCGTCACGACATGTGCATTACATGTGGTTTCATTTGATAACGGATCGATCATCGTCATAATCAGTGTTGGATCACATGCAATTATACTCAAGGAACTCATATGATCAAAATCCGATCAAGATTCATACCAATCAATCCATCATCACGCACATCCATGCATAGCCTTAGCAATAGCGCATGGACGGTACGTGAAACTACCTTAAGGCTAGCAAAAAAAAAGGTCATAAGGTGGTACAGTCAAAACAGATATAAAAGAAGTGAATATTACCTTTAAGTTTATCGTCGCCGACGTGATGGGACGACGAAAATAAGAGGCTCCGACCATTTTGGACCGATCACATGGTACGAGCCCTAAGAATGTCAATTTCAAATCGATATCTTCGCTCAATTCCTTCACCCACGTTGCAGTGGCTCGCACGTCGTCTTCTTCCTCCACAAGCAATCGTACCGCGTGCGGCTTCGATGTCAAAAGATGGAAAGCCACAAGAACAGCCGATGCTTTGCGATCAAATGCCAAGCCACGACGTCGAGCGATTGATCGAACACCGTTTCAACGGTGGCATAACGTATTCACACGCGTATCCATCGGGCCAGTGAGCGATGCGAGGCAAAATCAAAACGTGGGGCGTCACGTCTGATGGAAATCGACCGTCAGTTTCCTTCGTGGTTCTGCGAGTTGGGATTGTAGAGCTTCCCCACTAATGATTGAGTCCACATCGCTAGGGAATCTTCACTCACAACCGACGTATCCCCTTGAATTGTTGTTGCCGTCTTCGTCGTTAGGTTCGACGTGATTCCTTTACACACAACAACACATACGATAGGATTGTAGCAGATATTCACGATCCCATTGTCATCCTTGCCTTCGTCGATGATAAGTTGACATTTTCTAAAGGGAAAACGATAACACCAAAAAAAAAAAAAAAAACGGTTTCTGTAATTTGACTCAATGTATGATGTCGTTTTTGAACTTTTAATTTGTTCAATGCGGTATTTGAACTTTTATTGCACATTCAATTTACTCTATAGATGGCAGAAAAAGCTTGATGTTACTCTTCAATTAATTTAGATTCAAAGGCCACAATAAATTTCTTCATATTGAACGCGTATCAAAAGTTTAGTGATCATATCAAACACAAAAAAACGATTTTGAGCATAAAATTAAGATCTAGATAACACATTAGATATATCGAAAATTTAAATATGGCATTACATATTGGGCTAACATTTTGAAAGGTCCATGAAAATAAGAACAACTATGGTTCGATGCATTCGTTTGGCGTGCATACGACCGCACTTCGTGCTGGATTTGCCAGAGAATTTGCCTTCTCTCGAGAGTTTAGGACAAACTTTCCCCGCACGTGGTTGTGAGATTTGTGGAGACCGCCAGCGGAAGTCATCCGAGGGGACTTTACGTTGGGAACAATTAAAGGACAATTGTGGACTTGGGAGATCATAGGCAAGAAAAAGGGCGTTCGAGTTCGGAAAGGAATGTACTTTGTGTGTAGCCGAAGTACCAAATGACTTTGCGTTCTTCCTAGAAAGTAGATAAAAGCTACTTAGCTGTAAAGCCATATAATAAAAAAAAGTGTAGATGCTTATTTGAATAATTATTTCTCAAAGGAAATGAAAAGGCTCACTTTTAAACTTATCAGGATTATCAATAAGATGCGATACCTCAAATAGTGAAATTTCGCCGAATTCCCTTTGCATAATACGGCGATGTACTCTCGAGGATAAGTAAACGTTTGGGTCCCAATATGAAGGCTATTAGCAAATTACATTGAAATCATCGAGAGAAGCCTTACACATCTCATTACAGGCCTGATTCGAGCAAATATTTCGATCAATACATGTGGTGATTCTCATCTTGGCAAGTAGAGTAAGGTTGAGCCACATTATTTTTTCATCGTAGGAGTTGTGCCTATGTGTACTTGGTCCGAGAGCACTTCAACAATTCGGAACTCGAATTGTTATCGAGTTTATTGTCGGTGTAAAGAAATAAGTTACACATTCGTCGTGGGATAGTGGACGTGCAAAGGAATTCGGTTACCAAAACGGACCTTAGACATACCCATCATCGATGCATGCAACGGTGAACGGGTGAGGACGAATGTGGTCCGAATAGTAATCCAGAAAGAAACGAGCTGACATATTTGGAAGATGAATCGATGCGTGCCGGCTGAGAGAACTTCGTGTTGCTTTTTCAAGAGGTCTGACGTCGGGGGAATGTCACGTCGACTTTTGACCCGAGGATTGCTGGTGGGGAAGATTATAATACGCAGGCAGGATGGATCCGAGCCTAGGTCGCATCTCGGAATGAAACGTTCTTTCGAAGGTTGACTGACATTTGGGAACCTCCGGCAACAAAAGTTCAATGAGTAACGTTCCGGATAGATATGGATTGAAAATAAGGTTATTTAAACGACCCACTTCCATTACATAAGCTGATGACCTAGGATTAAATAATAAAGAAAGAAAAGCCATTGCATTCGTCAAAAATGGAAATGGATGGCATGAGAAGGAACAAGAAACGGATGACATTCTATCTCACCGGATCCTTGCCAAGGCTCGATAGGTTTAACTCTCTCGATTCAATTGATCAAATCTCGAGCCATCCTCGAGCCATCGGTAATGAACCGTCCGTCTTAACGAATATGGGGGGCCGCAACATAACATCCGCATGTTCCAATATTATGTTTTGAGCATGGACCGGTGGTGTGGCATTTCTGGCCAAACACCATGACCATGCGAAGTCGATTACAAAACGGACAGACAACGCGACAACGGTAGGTTACATTGGGGCCCTCGATTTCGTTCTAGCTTCTTCATTATTGTGCTGATTAAGAATATTTTTCGGGACGTCACCAAACCGATCCCACTTAAATAATCCTTCAAGTGGGTCCACGGAGAGAAAGTTGACCAACCTCAGATACGAACTCCACGGATGAACTGCGAGTTCTAGCGGGTGAAGGCGACCGCATGCATTATATAGACGATTTGGGTGGGACCTTGGCGTTTCTCATGGGCAGAGAAGAAATCGAACGCCAATGATTATATTATTTCCTAGTATCTTCTTTCGAGAGTTGGCGTGGGAAAATTGCCAAAACTATTCCTTTCAATCCATCTTCTTCTCGCGTTAGGCGCGTTCGGGCTTCTTTTTCCTTACTGGCCATCAATTATATCATGCGACTTATATATATATATATATAGCCTTGTGATGAAAGATATGTTTTGTTCAATTTGAGAAATTCAACTCTTATCTTATTAATCTTTTATCTTTGCCAATCAGATAAAATACCATCTTAAGGAAATCGAGATTAATTTTGATCGATTTTTTCTTTTGTTCGGAAACAAAGAAGAAGAAGAAGAAGAAGTGTTTGGACATGAGACTAAGGATGCGGTTACTCTCTATACAGTAGATTTTACTAAAATTTCACTATGGAAGAATTGAATTAAACAAATTAAAATTACAAAGACCTGATTTGAAAAGTCTCGAAAATGTACATGTCAAATTATAGAAGTCATCCATCTTGATACTCAATTGTCAAGTGGAAACCATCATAGATAGTTTTTTAAGCGGGACACGAACCAGCTAGGTATGAGTGAAAGGTAAGTATTACTGCAAACCAAGTCCGACTAAGGTCAAAAAGCCATCTTTATATCATTTCTTTACCGTTGTTTATTTTTAAATGTAATCAGCTCGTTGCTCAATAACTTAGGAAGGGTCACTTTTTTTTTTCCTTTCACGAGGTCAAGAGTTTCATTCATGTCGAGAGTGAATTTTTGAATGGCTCATCACATTGTCTAATGTGATATACTCTTTCGACGAGACTTCCCGAATGTTAAAATTTATTGGTGCGGCTGCATTTGATAGTAGACTTTTCAAACTCGAGCCTTCGGATCACAAGTGATGCAGTTCTTATGGGAACTAATCTAACTATTCTATAACTAGTGTGAAACCTTTATAAGTAACATTCAAAAAAGGGTCACTAAAGCTTTAAAGGAAACGAAATCGATGGGTTAAGTTACTTGCTGACGAATCTTTATGTTTTGGTGAAGAATTCTATGATGTCGTCATAATATAGTTACTTGCTGTCGATCAGTCACTGGGGGAGGCCGGGATTCGTACATCTTCTTCTTCTTCTTCTTCTTCTTTGTCTGGTTTTGGTTTTTGTTTTTTGGGGGGGAAGTGGTTGAAATTCGAGAGTCCTAATTCGAACTGGATTCGGATCGCGTGTCGCGGAAGGACTCGAAGAAAGGAATGGGTCGAAATCACAAATAAATTACACGGACGCCGCCTCCATGACCTCATCGCACGTGCTCTTCTTCCTCCTCATCTCCCTCTTCCTCTTTCTTCTCCCCATCTGATCTTACTGACTTCGATTCTGATCGCCTGTGCCTTATGTTTTCATGCCTTCCCATCGTTCGATGATGGGGTGAGCCAAGAAGGAAGAAGGAGGAGGAGAAGAATCGTTTCTTCAATCTCTGAGGGGTAGCTGGACGATCCAACCCGACATTCGATACAAAGCATAAAAAGCAGCAGAGGAATAACACGGAGTCGCGCAAAACCATGCATCCCTCCAAGCCAACCCACCATCTTCCCTCCTCCCTTCCTCTCCCCACTCTCGAAACCCTCACCAAGCGGAGCAAAGTCCGCACCACCTTCCTCCTCCTCGCCGTCGCCTTCTTCGCCTTCTTCCACTTCCGCCTCCGCCTCTCTCCCGCCGTCAACCCCCGATCCGGCCTCTCCAGCCTCTCCCTGGCGCGGCCCTCGGAGCAGTCCGCTGTCGCGCTCAATTACGCGATCCACGAGGCGGAGTCCGTCCCCTCCCGCCACGTGTCCCCCATCCCTGAGGAATCGAATCATCCCGTCTCGATCCTCTTCCCTGCCTGGGAGGTGTTCGTTATCGCGCCTCTGGCGAAGGCCGGCGATCTCGTTCGAGAGCGCGACTGGCGTTGCGTCTTCCAGAACAACTCCACCTCGCGGGCGACGCTCGCCGGAGTCCTCCCCTTCACGAACCGGACGATGTTCAAGTGCGAACTCCCGCCCAGCGTCCGCCGCCTCCGGCCTTTCTACCAGCCGACCCTGACGCGGTCGTCTTGGGAGGCGTTCTCGGCGACAGCTGCCGAGGAGCTCTTCCGGTGGAACTTCCTCGCGTACGAGTCGTTGTCCACGGAGGACGACGTGGTTCTGTTCGTGAAGGGCGTGAACAACCGACAAGGCATCAACAGGTCCCCGGACGAGCTGAACTGCGTCTTCGGCGACGATCCCGCCACCGCCGTGAGGACCGTCGTCACGAGCTCCGCTCAGGAGGTCTTCCGTTGCGCGCACCCCAAGCTCTCCGCCGTCAACTCCGGAACGGAAATCAAAATCAAAATCACGCTCGAAGTCGCGCGCGAGAATCGGGTGATTCCTTCGGTAGCGTACTACACCCCCAGGAGGCGCAGGTTAGCGACTAACGGCTCTCGCTCGCTACTGTGCGCGTGCACGATGGTGCACAACGTGGCCAAGTTCCTTAGAGAGTGGGTGATTTACCATGCCAGCATCGGAGTCGACAGGTTCTTGCTCTACGACAACGACAGCGACGACGGCCTCCGGTTGGTCGTCGACGGCCTCAACCGCCGCGGCTACGATGTCCACGTCCTGAACTGGCCGTGGCCGAAGACGCAGGAGGCCGGCTTCTCCCACGGCGCAATATACGCGAATGCTTCGTGCGAATGGATGGCGTACGCGGACGTGGACGAGTTCATCTTCGCTCCGGCGTGGAACAGCTCGGCGCGCCCGTCCAAAATTATGCTGACCTCGTTGTTGCCGGCTCACGATGACGCGGCACGGGATGGACAGGTCTCGATCAAGTGCTACGAGTTCGGGCCGTCGCACCAGAAGATGCACCCGCCGGAGGGGGTGACACAAGGCTACACGTGCAGAAGAAGGATAGAGCAGCGGCACAAGTCGGTGCTCCGGCTGGACGCGGCGGACGCCTCGCTGCTCAACGTGATCCACCACTTCAGACTGAAGGAAGGGTTCAAGTCGAAGCAGGTGAGGCTGGAGGACGGGGTGGTGAACCACTACAAGTACCAGGCGTGGTCCGAGTTCAAGACCAAGTTCAGGAGGAGAGTCTCGGCCTACGTCGTGGACTGGACCCAGGCGGTCAACCCGGCATCGAAGGATCGGGCTCCCGGGCTCGGGTTCGAGCCAGTTGAGCCCAGAGGTTGGGCCGAGAGGTTTTGCGAGGTTAGGGACGACAGGCTGAAGGCATTGACGCGGAGGTGGTTCGGGTTGCAGTCGGGTTCCGGGTACAACATGGCTTGGCAAAGATGACGGCTGCGACGGCGACCAATCGACCATCCAATGATACTTCCCATTTTCTTGGCATGGTTTCGACTCGAGGATGTATGAGAGATCCAATGGTAAATACATGGGGGAATGTACTGGAAAAGACGATTCTTTTTTTACTTATCTCGGTGCAATATTTTGGAGGATTAGTGGGTAGGCATTAGGATTCATTGAATTTTCTTTTTACCTATCTTAGTAACTTTTGGTTATTAAATTAGAAAGGAAGAGCATTCGGTTTTCTTTCTTTTTCTCTTTTTGCAGTTCCTCTTGCTTTCTTTGTTCAGAATGATATACAATTGAACAAAGTTCAACATCCACGCTTTTCAGGTTCTTGTGACGTGTGGTTAAGCGTAAACTATCTTCTGTGATGCTCCCATGTCAATGTTCTCCAATGCTATCCTTTCTATTGAATGTCGACGTTGGCTAGGGCGATGGTATGTTCCGAGTTATGATCGATTGATTTCAGAAGCAAGAAATTTGTTCTTGTTGCAAGATATGTTCGCTTGAATTTCAGAGAGGAAATCTTTTGAGTCCTCTGTTCGATGTGGAAGAGTAGGTGATGACAGAATCGTTTTTGACAACGCTGTAATAATTGTCTTTTTTTCGTTTGTTTCATTTTCTCTTCTCTAGTACAACCGAAAAAAACAATGCTGTAATGCTCCTGTCCAGATAGCTACAAACGATTAACCTAATCCATGACGGATCAGTGATATTTAAGTCTTTTGCAGTCAGCCATCTAATTCGTCACCCATTTCCTCAATCGTTTAAGCTGCAATATACAATTTGTTCCTCTTAAGGCAAGTACGATGAAACCATTATTTATTCCCTGGCTTCTTTCCTCACTTTGTTCCTTTTCAGTCAGCTCATCTGATCTCGGCGGCTGCTGATTATGTTTCTTTTAAGTTCTCATTGTGATCTAGTCGTGTTCTTGTGTAAGAACAGCTCTGCAAGGAATGCTCAGCGGTTATGAGTAACCCAAATACATTGAAGCTTTTCACAGGTCAACGAGAATTTTACATTTATACATCACTTGTTAGGACACGAAAGCCTGTGCATGTATATGGAAACATGCATACAAGTTACCGTCGTCTGGCTTAACTTCGGCGGATGTAAACAAGCAAGACAAGAAAGTAAGAAATGTGAAAATTCTCGACAATCCGGTGAAGCTCGAGGTGAACCGACCGTCTCCACCTGGATGCAACTCAAGGTACCAACAACAGAGACTTTTGGCTCGCAAGCCAAAGCAATGACTTGAGCTTCTCGTCCTCGTCCTGACTTGATTTTAGCTGTGTACCCGCATCATCTACACACACAATCTGACCGACGACAGACCAGGACAACTTCCCCTGTGGCTTTAAATGGCTTCATAAGCCCTGTATTTCATGGGTTTAATATCCGATCAAACAGCATAAACCCTAGCCAAAACCCAACTTCATACTCGGACATGCCTAAATCGAGTCTCTCCTATCTCGACACATTCTTCACAGTAAAACTACATCTATCGAGAAAAAGGAAATATAGTTTTCTACTCATTGAATCCGGAGCCTCATGTCACGGGACCAATGTTTTGTCTTCAAATCAGCTTGTATATCATTGTATTTCTACCTATGTACAGAATTCCATCAGGGTGCTAAAGATAAATGATGGCTTGAAGATATTCATGGAGCCAACAAAAACCGAAAAAGTTCATTTGAGAAAATAAAAATCCTTCTTTTTTATGATGCATTGTCCAACGAGCTAACAAATGGGCCACCATTCGTGATGAAGAGTGAGCGACCAATCCTTATAGTTGTAACGCTAAATCTGGCTGCCGGGGAGAACCAAGCTGCAAGTTTGAATTTAATGAACCTTGCGGCTGGAAACCATTGTTCTGGTAAAGAACAATTGGGACAGCATCCTGTTTACGCTCCATCGGCACTCCTTGCCAGTTCCACCATTGCTCTTCTGATGGCGCACGTGACCTGAAGGGATTTGAGGACTGTGATGTTCCGGTGCTTCCAGACAACTCGGTAGTAGTTGATTGGAGGACATTCCCAGGTGCTGGATGAGCAGTAGCATAGTCGCTTGAAACCACTCCTAGACCCTCAACAGTCGTTGGAGCCTCATATGTATGAGTAGCGACTATGGGCGGCATTGATTGTGTTGCGATCCTGATTTCACCAGTAAAAGAGGTCGCAGGAGCGTCATGCATAGGTTTCAAATCACCATCATTGATGAACTTGCTCTGCGAGTTCAGCCTTCTGAGGGTTTCCGTATCTTCTGCAGACTGAGGAGAACTCCCACTTGCAGTGCTGAAGTTTTTGACAGCAGCTGTCATAGGCAGATCTTCACAAGGATGCCCAGGAGATGTACCTGATTTTAGCCTCCCAAGATGCTGATGGTCCACGGTGTCATTTTCTCCTACCCATCCAGGACCAAATTTAACCCCATATGGCAAAGCACTTTCAATCTTCTTTGAAGCTATCCTCCAGACAGCAGGACCAAGATCTGCAGCAAATCGAGCTAAGCTTCTCGCATAGCCATGATTGAGATGTACACCTACCTGATTAATTAGTGAAACTGTGAGGTCCACAACCCATCAAGAACCCAACTGCATTCTACAAAGAATGTACAACATCAAATTTGAGGAAAAAGTCTATATGCACACTTCTTTCGCAACTCAAGTCCTTTCTGTGTATAATAACCACCCACGGTTGGAATCCAGCTTAGTTTATCACCAATAAATACAGACATGCCCCCACCCACCCATCCCCAACCAAAGAAAAAAAGAAGCAGAATACCCACACACCCAAGAGTAATCTACTCTCTGATCAACTGTAATTATCTTGACCAGTCACAAGTAACATCCTACACATACATACCGCTGATAGATGCTTTAATTCTCCATCAAAGCTGCCAGATTGTTCAAGTCTAGAAGCGGACTGCCGTTTATAGGTGTCACGTTTATTCTCTTCTGCAGGAGATAGTTTCTTGCCGTTTTTCAGGACAGCTTTCCAAACAGATGCTGCAAAGAAACAGAAAGTCATCAAGGCAGAAAATTCGGCTAAATCAATATCTAAGGACTTTTAACTTCAGTTTCATACCTGGAAATTCATTCTCCAAATCAGAGAACCAGCTTGGTTGACTCTCAGTATTGGGAGTCCTGTGGGTGGCATTGCCAATTGAATCAGAAGGCCCTGGATTGTGGACTCTCAAATTATAGGTGTTAGACCAGCATAGATTATCTACATTAGCTAGAGTTGCGTCAGAAGAGCCCTCTCTACTGACACCGTTGACAGGAGGCTTATCTGGCAACTTCTTCAGGCCCCTGCCAGGTGGTCTTCCTCTCCGCACAGCTTTTGGTTGCTCAGGCTCGCTATCGCTATCTCGCCTCAAATTCTCAAAATCCTTTTTTGCAATATCTTGCATTGCTCGGGCCTACACACATGTTCGTGAATTTTAAATGTAGGGAAATAGAGACCCAATCTGAAAGAGTAAAATGAGTTGGAGACTAGCCTAACCTGTCTGAAGAAAACGGTATCTGGTGCATTATACTGCATTGCATTTGAGCATATCAAGAAGATGTCTTTCTGCATGAACCAGAATAACCAGTCATAAATGTCTACCTAATTAGCATCAAATGCTTTTGGAGGAATCGGAATGCAATATGGACTTCAAATGCACACATTCACAGATTAAGGCACTAGGAAATTGTCATGCAAGTGAGCTTTCCCAGTGAAATTCAGCTGGAAGTGCACTAAACAGACAATCCAGATAGATCTGCCAAAGAGGTAAACCATTGAAGATCTCAGATATGCTTTTTCTTGAACATTATACTCACACAGCACAAATAACCAAATAATTACTTTATACGTTAAGATCCAATTAATGCACTTTTTATCAGTATGTCCATACCCAGATCAATGACGAAACAACTACTATAAGAGATAGGAAAAGTTTTGTATGAACTACAATTGCAGACGCTATCATCTCCACATAAAAGCACGCTGGAGCGCAGATTTATGTGCGAGATGAGATCTACGAGATCTTAGAGGCCATGAAGTCACTTCCAACGATTATGAATGAACAGGTGCCACATTAATTAAGAAACTGGTAGCACCACTGACAACTCCATAAGGTAATTACCATTGTGACTGCAACCAAAGATTTTAAAATATCTGCTTATTCGTAGATTTGACAGCTTTCACCATGGAAAGTCCTTTTGTTTAAAGCCTTCCCTTTCCTCATGTGTGCTGCTCATAGACTGAATATGAAATCCTGGATTAATCTCTCACGTAAGTGTTCTCTACCTCTAACAACACGTGTCTCCTTTATATGACTTGCAGGCAGATTCACTTACATCAAAAGAACAGGACCAACAAGCTCATTGGATACAGGCTAACCTCAAATTGTTCCAAGTTGGCGTAGACTCCCTCGTCTAATTTCTTCTTCACTGTTCCAAAATCCATGGGGTTCTTAATGATGTCATGGTAGTCAGGAAGCTGCAAGAAAGAGATTTCATTATAGTGCAATGCAAAATCCCATTTCATGAACAGTAAACCAAGAGACATACCTCTTGCGGATCCACTGGCTCCGAAAAGACCCCATAAGAGTCCTTCCTGCAGAAATAAATGAACCAATCAAAGTCCATTAAAAAATACCCATTGTGGTACAGGGAAGAACAGAGCTAAGCAGCTCAAACGGCACATACTTTTGAAGCCTGTCCAAGATGAACACCAACAACTTTTTGTCGGGCAAAGGCGTCGTGGGACCAGACTCCACCAGCGACCCTGTCCACATGTAAAATCACAAAGAAAAAAAAAATGAAACTACATGAAAAAAAAAATCAACAGAATTGCCACCTTAACAAGAAGTAGAAAATCTGATTGGTACCATTCCTTGTGTCTGTCCCTTTCGAAACCTTTTCGCTCTGCAAGATTTTACCCCGGCATCGTCACCAATAAGAACCCAGAAAGTGAACCCAAGTGAATATTGCGATATAATTAATTTCAGCAACAAAAAACTATACAAAAAGCAAGTACATCTTTTCTAAAAAACCCACAAAATATCTGTTTTAAAAAGCCATTGCAGAATTAATGAACGGGAAAAGACAAAAATTCAAACTTTTCCAGACATGGCGGTCGATGCACAGAGCCGAAACAGACAATCGGAGACTATACACAACTTTTAAAGGTAAATCCTTGAGCTGTCGAAACTAATCAAGACCCACGAACCAAAAAAATTCAAAAGGCTGGATATTAAAGTAATAAAGCTCCCCAAAAAGAAATTGACCGAGTCAAACGCATCGCCACTCAACCTCAGCCGATCCCAACAAAATCAACCCCCAAAAGAAAATTTAATTCGCGCGCGAAACCCAACGGAACCCCCTGACCTCATTCGCAAAAGCAAAGATCCTAAAATTCGAAACCCCTAAAGCTTGGGCTCGCACAATTAAGACGACGCAGTCGCCTCCGAGCTCAGACAATCGTTCTTTTGCTCGCTTGAAATATTCGAAAGGACATAGCTGATAATCACCGGATAATCAGATCCAAAGCCGATTCTGCGCTGGACGAGAGCCGCTTCGTGATTATCGGCGGACGCATTCGAATCGGAGCCGCAGAGACCCGAGGAATTCGCCGAGAGATTGGAATCCAACCCGAGCAGGAGCCTGTGCTTCTTCTCGGCACGCTCGTCGTCGTCGTCGTCGTCCTCATCGTCGCCGCCGGAGACCCAATCGGAGGACGGGTACGGCCCGTCGCGGCCGGGATTCCGGCGAGCGGAGCGGCGGCTAGGGTTTGGGGGAGGATCGCGGTGGGGACCGTCCGGGCTTCCCTGGTGGAGGGACGAGGCCTCCAACTTCTGCTGCTTGAGGAGGCGCTTTTGAATGTCGAGCAGGGAGGGGCGCCCCTTTTTCTTCTTCTTCGTCTCTGACGATCCTTTCCCCATCTTCCTCTCCTCCCTCTTCTTTCTCTCTCCTCTCCCTCCCTCCCCCCTCTCTCTCTCTCTCTCTCTCTCCTCTCAACAAGCAGGCGTTAATTCTTTAATATTTTTTATTTTGCTTTTGTTTTATCATCTTGTATAAATCTCGTTTGGCACGTGCGCCCCCCTTGCTCCCATGCGGGTCTCTTGCTCGCCTTGTAACGGCAATGGCTAAAGGCGGTTTGATATTTTGGCAGGATACTAATTGATTTCGTAAGTGATCCTGCTAATCTTTGTTCTTGCCTTGTTAATGGTAGATCATTAGCCAGGATAAATCTGTATTTCACCGTTTACGTGATTATGAATCGTTTTGTATGGATAAATTGCGTACTTTTAAAGCCTGATATTAACGAATTCGTTATGACGTTATTAATAAATGAGTATACATAAAGTTCTTCTTATTTCCGAATTAAACTAATGTCGTATTAATCAATAAAATTGCCTCTTGTTTGTATTCATATAGCTTGTATTGTGTTGTGTTTTGTATGAAAACGCTCCTTGATTGTCAACATTTTTGTGGAGTTGTGATGATATAATCGCTTACATCAAATCTTTGGATCACATATAGTGCAGCATAATTATAGCTCAATCAAATGCTCCACAACAAGTGTGAGGCTTTGATTGCAATACGTGGAAGGATCATTAATGCCAATCACCCTTCTTGTCCTTTCATTTATAAAAGGAAAAACTCTTTTATAAAGGTTAAAAAAAATCTTGACATAAATTCTAGCTCATCTAATCATTTCTTATCCACTCTTCTCTTAGATTGCATGTAATTAAGATCTTGAAATGAATATTTAAGTGTCAACATGAAGCGCTCTAAATCTCATTTAAAAAAAAAATGAGCGAATGAAAAACATTCATTATCTATAAAAAATATTTACAAGAATATTTTTTAATTTCTTTATATATTTACAACATTTTCATTATCTCATTTAGGGATGGGTAAATCATAAGGAATGGGTCGTCGATATCTTTTTAAAGCAACGTAAATAATTATTTTTACAATAATATTTTCTAATTTATTTATATTTCACAAAATTAATAAATTATTTATCTCATATAACCAACCAAGACCACAAGTAAGAAAGACATAGGCAGTGGGATGAGAGGAGAGAGAGAGAGAGGGTGAGATTTTTGGGTTGATTACGGGCTATCACGTGTCGTAACTCCAACGACCAATCGAAGGGGGGGGGGGGTTCAAGTTTAAGGCTTAAGGCCTCGGATGGACTTAGGGCTTAAGGATTTGGGCCTCGGATGGTCTGGGTCTCGGGATGGGCTTAGCCAGGCTTAAGACAAAAAAGGCCTTTAAGTTTCTGTCTTCGAATCAGTCCATTTGTGTACACAAGATCCATTAGTAAAAGCCTAATGAGATTTTCCTTTTACCACTCTTTCCTAGCATCACCAGAGATTCCCTTTTTTTTTTTTTTTTGAGGATTCACTCGAGATTGAAATATTTCACCGGCGTCTCGCTCAAGAAAGGGACTACATCGATTGATATCTCTCCAAAATGTCGACCGTTAACAGAAGGGAGAAAGAGAAAAGAACAAAGAGGAGCCCACAGGGCATGTTCCGTAATGTTCTCTCTATTTCTTTTTAATCTTTTTTTTTATAACCAAGGTGTCCGGACCAGCTTGCGCGCACCTCAACTATTCCTCGAGGGAGACTAGTACAGCAACCTACCGCCATGACCCCCACTTAAATCACAAGCGCTTCCCCGGAGAATCGAACCCAATACCTCAACGAAAGCCAAGTTCGCCCTAACCAGCTAGGCTACCTATGGGTAGGTATTTCTTTTTATTCTTCTGTTCCTCAATATAGAAAAAAAGAGTTATGTTTGTATATGTTAGTTTTTATTTATTTCGCCAAATTGATTAATAGCTAGGAAATAGATTCCCCGTCAATCGGCAATGACATGAATAATTTTTATTAATATTAAATAATTTATTTATTTATTTATTTATTCTTTTTTTCTCTTTCTTTTTTTCTTCTTCCCTTGACGGACAATTGGTAGGAGGAGGATGAAAGGGAAGCAACCAACGGAAGGAAGAAGAAAGGAAAAAAAAAAGTAATTGGCTGGAGGTGAGGGTCAGCAAGGGATTACCTCCACCTGCTTGCTAGTCCTACACCTTTTAAAATAATATTAAAAATTATTCGTGTTATTTGGTCGTGCTAAGTAATATGATTATTGTTCATGTTGGTGTTAATTGGCTAAAATTAATCTGATTGACTGAATTGGCACAAATATAAACATTTAGAATTTGATTGGCAAAAAACGATTTAGAATCAAATTTGCACAATTACTATATGTTTATAATGATTATGATAATTTTCCCTCGTCATTACATAATCAATACAAACTGAAAGAATATGTCTTCTTCATGAGCAGAGCATGGGCGTGATTGAATTGTTTTACAATTGCCCGTTCCACCAGGCAACATCTACTCTTCTTCTTGTAGCTAAAGTAGCTCAAAAGGTTTATACACTTATTTATTGTCAACCTCTTTATTTTAGAAACTACAAATTAATAAAATTCTTTCTTATCATTTCTAACTATCAATCTTTGATTAACTATTACATCAGATTTTCCAAGACCATTTTACAATATCTTGATCTATTAAATCCTTACAAAAGTCAAACTTTATGCAAATACAAATTATTAAGTCTCCATTGACATCTTTATAATTAAATGACAAAAGCAAGAATATAAGTTTTTAGAGTCGTCCCAATCGCATCTGTACTCTCTCTCTTTTCATTTTGGATTACAAATTTTATACAATATCCAAACATATTATTCTCATGCTCAGCAACTAGTTTAAGGAATGGAATAGAAAAAAGTATTTCCGGATAAAAATTATTCTGAAAACAAAAATGTTATCAAAAGTGACTAAGATTAGCATAGCATGCTTGATGTACTCAAAGAGATTAGATTACAAGATGGTGAAAGCGTGTCAATGATTAAGATTAGCATAGCATGCTTGATGTACTCAAAGAGATTAGATACAAGATGGTGAAAGCGTGTCAATGAATATCTAGAACTTTATATTTGTTTAAGCATTCAAATTTTACTAGAGTCTGTGGGCAGAGCACTTGTTCATTTTGCACAGCTTCGTTAAACCGTACAACACAAGAAAACATCGCACGTCTATCTCCCCCCACCACCCCAGTAATATAAAAAAATAGCGGCGGCGCCTCTTGTTTCCACGCTATCGACCAGACGGCCAGAAGTGGCTAAACACGTGTAGTGCGCCGACTCCATGACCAAATCGACCATTGCAGATAAGCTTCGCCCACATTTTTCTTTTTCGTTTTCCGGGCAAGAGAACCGATTCCACAACGTCCATGTTCATTGTCTTGAGACCAAAGCAAAGTAATATAAACGACAACGAATAATCAGGATAAACTGATCATATATATATATATATATACATCAAAATATGCTCCCGTCAATGGTTTTGTAGCAAGTGTTGTGATCACCGTTTTCTTCCCATCTCTTCTCTTGTTTCAGGACTCAGGAGACCATTCAGTACTTACTGCTTTCAGTTGAGCTACCCGTTTCAAGACCACAGAGAGAGAGAGAGAGAGAGAGAGAGAGAGAGAGAGAGAGATGGTCAAAGAGAAGTCAGTTTACAGATTTAATGTAAAGTAGGACTCATCACATCCCAGCCACGTCCCAGCAAAAATCGCGCAAAAGATCGGAGAGATGGGAAAAGGCAGTTCACAGATTTGATGTACAGTCATTTTCTTGATACCAACTGCTAATTGACCACATTTGCTTTAAAATCCTTGAGAGAGAGATCATAACAGGTAAATCCGAATTCAGGTCTTCTACGGATACTCAGTGAGATCACAGCGAAACAGGGCACAATGTGCATAGCAGCTTTTGTTTGGCAAGCTCACCCACTTTATCCTTTGATTCTGGCGCTAAACAGAGATGAGTATCACAACAGGCAAGTTGCTGCTCGAGAAATATTCCATTTGTTTGTACTCTTCTTCTTTTTTTATGAAGATGGTGCTCATTAGTTTATTGCTCCGTCTCTCTGTTAAATTGGTGAAGGCCAACAAAGCCGGTAGAATGGTGGGAAGAGATGGAGATACTGGGAGGACGAGATGAACTTGCTGGAGGGACTTGGTTGGCCTGTTCTAGAGAGGGAAGAGTGGCTTTCTTGACTAACGTGTTGGAGCTTCAAACACTCCACGAGGCAAAGAGCCGGGGCGACCTTCCCGTGCTTTTCTTGGAGGTATGCATAAGCATTTATTCTATTCTCTGAACTTAACATAGCCTCCCAGAGCATTCATTTAGAGGAAAGTTATAATTGCTTACCATGTTTCTAAGTTGCAATCAAAATGGCTATACTCGAACCTGATGCTAAGAAAAAGATTGGCGTCTTTCATTTCCTTCATTCAAGCCAAAAAGGTGCGGTACTTACTTTACCTCTAACAGTTAGCTCTTGGGACGCCATTGTATATACCTGCAGAAATTGCACCTTCTTCAAGTTATAGGAAAAGCTTATTGCTCTAGTCCTTAACCTTTATTGCATAAATATGTGCATGATCAAGTCCAAACAAGTGGTTCAGGTCTTAATTGAAATTGTTCGAAATCCTTTTTTTGGTCAGTAAAGACAAGTTTTTTGGATATACGTACTTCAGCTGATTTACCTGATTGTTTGCAGAGCACAAAGAGTCCAAGAGAATTCGCAGAGCAGCTGGCGACAGAGGCTCATCAGTACAATGGCTTCAATCTCATTGTTGCCGACACTTGTTCCAAAAACATGGTCTATATCTCCAACCGTCCAAAAGGAGAACCCATAGCCATCCAAGAGGTTTCCCCTGGAATTCATGTGCTATCCAATGCAAAACTTGACTCACCTTGGCATAAGGTAAAAGATCATTAGCTACCAACACTGCCAATTTGATCTCCCAGATATTGGGAGAATAGTCATCAGGGACGAGAGGCTTAGAAAAGATACGAGACCCAAGATAGTAGCAGACTCAGCCTATCGTAGTTCTTACACGTGAGGCACAAATAAAAAGGCCTGAACATTCCACTGTTCCCTCTTTAATATACCCAGACGCAATTTTTTTTCCATCTACATATTTTGATAAGAGCAATATCTGCAGGCTCAGCGGCTGGGACAGAATTTCAGGGAACTACTGAAGAAATATGGGGAATTTGACTTACCAGTAAAAGAGATTGTTGAAAAATTAATGAAGGACACAGTAAAAGCGGATAAGAGCAGTTTACCCCATATCTGTTCTCTGGATTGGGAATTTAATTTAAGCTCCATATATGTCGAAGTTGACACACCATTGGTAAGCATCTCTTCTTCGAAGTCTTTATATTCCAGTCAACTTAAAATTTTCTCTGGACAAACCCGTTTATGATATACAGGGACGTTATGGCACTAGAAGCACAGCTGTTTTGTCTGTGAGAGCAACTGGAGAAGTGAGCTTATACGAGAAGTATCTCGAAAAGGACCAGTGGAAGGAAAAAACTGTGAAATACCACGTAAAGAAGCCAAAGAAGACAGAATGACAGAAATCTACCACTCAATACTAATAAAGACGGAATCATTTGTAGAAACAGCTTTATGTACATCATGCAAATCGCACTCTCTCAGCACAGAAGGTCTCAGCGCGTCACTTAGAATGATTTTATTTTGAGCCCCTCTTGGATTGAGAAGAATGCATTAGAAAAAAAAAAAAAGATTACAACTCTCCTTTTATGGGAATACAACCATGGATTAATGGAGTCAGAGTTCGTCAGTCCCTCAATATACCATCCAGAAGTCAGAGGTTTCTCTTGGAACCTGCTAATTTGCTACCAATTAACGATAACTTTGCTTATCGGAGAGAGAGACTTGAATCTGCATAAATCAGTATCAAATTCAGATAGATGAGTAGAAGAATATCTACTGGAGTTTGGAACATCAGCTTGGCAAGATTGCTGCCTCATCACTTGCCTTTGAACATTTACATTATAAACATTACAACTCTATGGAAAACTATCTTCTCTCACTTTCTACTGGAAGAAGTTGGGACAAAATTTGTTTATCCAACTTAAAACCTGCCATCTCTGCCTCCTTGCGAACAGCCTTAACCTTAGCCAGCCTCCCCGTAATCAAATAAATTCCTATGATGGCACGGTATATATCATATGTTGGGGAGAATCCTGCCTCCTTGAATTTTGAGAAGTACCTGACAGCCCTAGGGAGGTCATTCAGTGCTGCAAAAAGCTTTATTAGCACACGGTATGCTGGAAGATCAAGCAAACAGTTCGAAGCCTCCATTTCCCAAACTACAGATAATGCCTCCCTGTATCTCTTCTCTACATAATGGCTATGAATCACGGTAGTGTACAAGACCACACTCAGTTCGTGGCCAGACTGTTTAAACCAACTAAAAAGACTTTCAACAAGTTCAAATTTCTTAAGTCTAATGCAGATCTTCATGATAGCAGTACAGTCCTGCTGGCTCAAGTTTAAATCTTCTCTCTCACCAAGCTCTTCCAATAATGCCAAAACAAGTGTGTCTCTGTCAGGCTTCTTTCCAAGCTCCAGTATTAGCTTTGCGTAGATGCTGGAATCCAGCAACCTGTTATGATCCCTGGCAACCCGGAGAAGCTTCCAAGCAAGACTCAAGCTTCCTCCTTTGATGAACCCATTCGCCATTGCCTCTATTACACCACGACTTGCCAAACAAGCAAACTTTTCCAGGTCGATTGGCACCTTCAACTCGTGATTTCTGGCTAGTACTTCAACAGTCGAAGCCAATATCCGATCATCAGGAAATAGATTAGGCTGTTTCTGAGCCCAACTGAAAGTTTGTAAAGCCTTGTCAGGTAGACACATGTGACCTAATTCCCTGATGGTCAGCGAAAGTGATCCTTTCCGAAGAAAACGCAACCGCTTGTTGAGTACTGTGGACACATTCCCTTCAGGAGGAAGCTTCCCAATCTCCCTCGCCAGACCAATGAGGAACCGCGGATTCCTGTACACTTGCTCAGAGACAGAAGCCCTAGGAGAAACGCCATTTGCCGAACGGAGTTTGATGTGTTTTTTTGGCGTGGGGAGTCCCGAAGGTCTGAGTTTATAAGGAAGTGGGAGCGGAAGAGCTCTTTCTCTGCCCAAAACCCCAGGTTTCTGAGGAATCCTTCCCTCAAAAAGTGATGATATAGCTTTAATCTCATCCTGTTCCCATACAACATCAGTATCTCCTCCTCCTACTTCTTCTTCAATCTCTAAATCAAGTCCATCATCAAACGGATCAAATTGGGTCTGTTCGGTATCAGCACTCGTCTTCTTCAAGAACAGATTAGTTCCAAATGCAGGAGGGAGCTTGGCGCGCCGGGGGTAACGGAGATTCTTGGGTAGCCTTTTGCTGTGAACTCTAGTACCATGGTTTACCGCGGAAATTCTCAAGCCACAACTCAAAGAATTCAACTTCAGTGAAAGTCTGCTTGAGAGTTCACATGGCGGGGGCAACACGCGGGGCATGGTTTACACAGACGCGAAAACGAACCGATCAAATCGACTAGAACAAGAGGAGATCGCCCAAATAATCTTCAACTTCGAGATTGGAGTTTTGTGCGCAGATAAAGCCGGAAACCCCGCATGGGAATTTGATCGAGCAGTTGGTCTGCCGGGCAGATTGCGCCAAAACACCGTACAATCAGTAGGACGGAACAGAGCAGAGGCATAAAGGCAGGCGTTTGGAAAGCCCGAATCAAGGATCACGGCAAGAGAATCGGACTGCCTTGTTTGCCGCTCGCGCAGCGGAGAATCGCTGGACGGAAGAGGGAGCTTGAATGGCCGTTAATCCAATGATGGCGTGTCCGTGCGTGCGTGCACGGATAAGCTGGACAGGGCGGTCCATGTTTGGACGAGTTTCTTTAGGTTTTATCTTCACCGGGCGAATCCAACAACCGGGTCGGATTTAATCCGGATAGCCGAACCGAATCGAGCCCAAACAAATCCGGTGCGTCAAGATGGAAAGGTCCGAGCTTGCAACCATGATTCACCTCGTGTCATTCTGTGGCCGGTCTCTATCTGATCTTTCCAATTTTTTTAATGTTTGTTGTTTTTGGGTCGGTATTTTTTTGTTATTTATACGTTGAGTTTGCACAAAATGTAAGGAAAGGAAGGGATGGTGGGATTTGATCCGGATAAAAGGTTATCTTGTGAGATGATTACATTAATATCACTGTTGTCATAAGACGTAATTATGTCATATGTAATAATTGACGTGAATTGAGCTACTTTAATAAGTTAGACGCGCCTTAATTAAATTGCGTTGGCAATTTCGCGTAGATAAATGGAAAAATGCCCTCTCCTTTTTCATATTTATCATCGTTCATTTCAATTGGATTAGTGATTTTTTGCGTCACTTCACTCGATTTCGCCATTTTAATATTTCCATATTTTCAGAGCACTAAGGTCAAAGATCAAAATCGAAGAAACCTGTTATTTTCGACAATTAAAGTTTGACTTCACAGGCTAGTACTTTTGCATGTCTAACTGAGAGCACTCACGGTTACAGGCAGTGAACCGTCTTATAGCCGGTCTATGATGAATACTTGAATAGAAGCAATGGACTCTCAACGCATGACTTTTTGATCATTTAGTATTTCTACATTTTTAGAGCGCTTGCACGAAAGATCAAAGCCGTACACATCTGGATTTTACGACGGATCTCATGTCCTCAGTATCTCCACATTCATAGTCGGAAGCACTTACGCCAAAGATCAAAATCGAACAAATCAAGGATTTTCAGCGGCCAAAGTCTAAATGTCACGTTCCGGTCTTTCTATGTGTATGGTTAGTTGAAAGCACTTATCTTTATAGGTAGATCAGGTCTTTGCTTTCGTGTTCTTCCGCTTGAACAACTTTTTCCTCAGCAGATGACGATCCCTGCCGTGCATAGCTGCTCCTCTGCACAAGCCATGTCAAATTGGTCGATTGGGTATAAAAGAGTTTCCAAAACGAGGCAGGAACTGTAGAGTGGCCTTCTGTACACCGAGGGGGAAAAGGAAGATCCAAACTGAGAAACTATGAGGTGAGAACACAAATGGGAAAGGCCGCAATCCAGTATTTATATGTATGTATGGTTGGGAGCACTTGCAGCAAATTTCAAAGTCTACCAAATCTGACTAGGGTTCTCCACAACCCAAAATCTAATGTCGCATAAATCTAGTGTTTCTACAGGTATGGTCCAGAGCATTTGCCAGCCGATTAGGTCTTTGCTTTCCGCATGCTTGTGCCTGAGCGATTTGTTCTTTTGCGGATTCCAAAATGCGCCAAAGAACAACCGACAATCGGCTAAGCCATCTAGAGAGGATTTTTTTTTTTTAAAATGAGACAGGAATTATCGTACGAATAAAGAATAAAGATATCTAAATATGTCATCAACGTATAAACATGCTTTTAGATATGTTTAGTTTCTAAATAAACGGTGCTTAAATATTGCTAATCAATCGAAAGAATGCGTTTAGGCTAGTTTGATTGTGCAAATGAGAGAGAGAGAGAAAAATTACACGACCCATGGCCCAATTGGACAAACAAACGCCAATCGGGTGGCAAGAATTGTCCTTGTTAACTCAAAGGAAAAACATGGACAATTGAAAATGGACTTTGTTATATAATAAGCCAATCCACTCTTTACATGGCCAAAAAATTTCGCCCTTCATCGTTCGAAATTGCCAAAAGAAGCAAAATGATAAACGAAGATAAACATTACATAAAGAATAAGGTATGGTCGAATGTTAATAAAGAATAAAAGAATCCAATGAGAACATTGTCCTATGTTCAAAGCCTATCATCGTTCACTCTCACTTTCACTCCCCGTCCTCTAATTTCAAGAGAGGTCGCACTCTGGAGGGAGGCCTTGAGGGAACCTCTTGGAGTCAGAGCAGTAATTGTAGATCATGTACTTCTGCTGCACCCATTTCAGCCTTTCTTGGCCGGTCGTGTCCAGCTCCTGCGTGAGCCAAGAATTGCCGTCGCTCGAGGCGGCGTTGGACCCGCAAGACGACGACCCAGAGGACCAAATGCAGGCATCGGCGTTGAAGTTCCGGTACGAAGCTGTGAATGGAGCTTGCGACCAGTCTGTCTTCACAAGGCCGCCTCTCGTTGCCCAGTCGTCCGCGTTCCACAGGCTCGAGTAGATCCTCATCGGTTGGCTCCTGGGGAATGGAACCCCTCTGGATTCCGCGTTCTTGAATTCTCTGATTGGAGTGCCATCAACCGAGAATCTGTAATGCACGCACACGGAAGAGTTTGAATAAATGCCGCAGAGAAATCCGTTTTATGAGATTGTATTTTGGGTTTGTCCCGATTCTTACATGATGCGTTGCGGGTTCCAGAGGATGGAGTAGGTGTGGAAATCAGCAGTCGGGTCGAACCAGAGATAGAATTGCTGTTCTCTGTTTCCCTTGCCTTGGCTGAACACGTTGGTGTGAAGAATGTACGGATCGCCACTCAGGTTCCCCAAGAACTCAAAGTCTATCTCGTCCCACGCTGAACCTTTCGAGGACAGCTGTAATGCATATACACCCAAGAACACACATATATCAGCAAAAGATTACGAATGGCTATTAACTCGTGGAGGCAAAGCTTGAGCATTTTTTCTTTTCTTTTTTTTACGTGGGGTGGTAGGGGATACTCACATAGTATGCAGTGACAGTGCCAGCAGAATTTCCAGGGACTAGCTTGAGTTGCATGTCGATATTGCCGAAAAGATATTCGTTCTTGGATTGGAAGCCGGAGCCCGAAGCCTTGTCAAGAGAGAGAGTGAGGAGATCTCCACTGTTGAGTATCTGAGCTCTGCCATCTCCCCAGGTTATGTCGAACTCCTGGTGGAAGTTGCCAGCAAACGCAACCATCAAAGCATTAAGCAGAATGGAAGTCGAGAGAACTGCGAAGATAGCAGAAGCCATGATGGTCAAGAGCCCTGAACTGAGACCGAAGGAGATGAACGAAAGAGAGGAGGAAGAGATGACGGGGTGATTTGTGATGAGAAGTGCTTCGGAGCAATGGCTATTTATCCTCGGGAGGGTTTAAGCAAATGAAAGTTCGTGGATCACTCGTGCCGTGCCGAGGGAAGGTCATAGGAGGTTCGCTCAGCTGTACCCAGTTGTCTTGTCGCGTTCAAAAAAAAGTGCATTCTCTGCATCTGCATCGCATAAAGATTAGCTGTCGAAAGTTCACCTTTTAACGAAGACACGGTGCTTGTGCTGTTCTCTCTACCTAATCGCGAGACGCGTTGTTGCTTTGGTATCAGCACTGTTCTCTTTCACTGAGCTAGATTCATTTCGTTTGTTTTCCCAAAGACCCGTGGTGGGTCGGGCTGGCTTTGCCCAGGGCCTGCGTGGCCCGGTTCGGCCCACGGGCCCTCATTCCCTCGCACGAGTCTCTTCCACCGCTGCGCGAGGTCCCAGCACGCGCGGCCTAAGTAGTAAGCCTCCAACCCTGACCAGTTCTGGAATCTCCTTGTGCGAGGCCCCCATTGAGCTGGCAGGGAAGAATGATATTACGGTGAATGCCGCCTGACGAAGACCTTACAAATGATTAAAACATATTAACGATGTGTTTGGTAGGGATGAATAAGATTTAGTCAAGGAAAGAATGAGATAATAAATAATGTTAAGAGAATGTCGGCCCACGTCAACTCACTCACCGCGGAGGTGCTTATCTAGACATGTTTTTTTACATACATTTATAAAGGCCAATTAAGTCGAAAGGTTCAAAATACTCGTATAATAAAAACCGACTACGCGCCTTGTACTTTGCACGAGTGTCTTCTTGTAGACAATCTCTCTGCATGGGTTTGTACCTAAATGAAAATGCTGATATGAGCTTAGACAAGGAAATGCATATTAAATCTAAATTTACAATATATTATTACGCTTGATGGTTAGATCTTAAGCCGAGGACGTTCGAGATCTTGATGATTCGAATCCAACATAGCTTGTGTTCTTGAAAAACATATGTAGTCTTTAGAGAGAGCAATTTCGCAGTAAAAAATGCCAATTCAAAAGTTTTTATTGTTATTTTAAGACAAAATCCTTAAAACTAAATGAAGAATTACTTTGTATAGGGATGTGTCGGCGATCTCTATGTATATATTCCAGCGTGGTAGCTGTGATTAATACACTTTAAGTCTCACATGTGAAGGACCAAAAACAACATAATTACAATTATACATGTATATGGTGATCAATACATTGAGCTTTATCTATGAACTGGAAGCGAAAAGGACCAATTACGATATACATGGCCAGTGAATTTCATTTTAAGGCCTTAGCTTAATTCCTATGATCAATTAGAAAAAAAACAATGCAATTTTTTTTTTTGAATTTACCCTCATACATAGATAGATTGTTAGACGTTTCACTCCTAAATGAATGTTTTTAAGAGAGAACACTAAGCATACCAATCATATGGACATCCTGTCACAAAAAATAATAATAAAGGGTTCTACAAGTGCTGATGGTTTTTAGAAGGTTAGGGTTTTTCTTGATTACTCTACTATAATGAGCCATTTGTAATCATTACGAATTTAACTTATTTATACGTTGAATGCTAAAAGACTTGTGTGAATTTTTACTTCGCATGTTTGTGAATATTATATTAGTGTCGATGATAGTTTTACAAGAGCTCAATTTTAACTAATTACCATGGTCAATTTCACGTGAGCATGCGTTTCGGGTGAGATATTTGCACATCGAGTCCGTGACTATTGATAGGGGAAATGAATAATTTTAGTGATACAGAGATCGATTCAAGTTGTTGAAATATTTTATGCAATGCAGCATCATAGGTTACTTTCTGAGGGTGAACGTCCAACAACACCCCATGAGGACGCAAAGGGTCATTCCACAGAAAAGTATGCTGTCCATTATTCAACAAAATGCCTGACATGTGGTTTGACAATAGATCATGCCTTGAGAAGCTTCCTCGAAGCGTATGTACTCTCATTCCTGGGGAAACATGACATATGCACGTCACCTCATTATCGAGTTAAATACTCCATATCCGAACTTAAATATAGTTTTTGACCATATCACTTTTGTAAATTAATCTATGTTCCGCACGAAAAGAAAAAATCATTTTCCTTCATCTCCACCAATAACATTAAACATCGCCAGCATCCTAAAAATGCTATTATTAAGACATGATAATCGAATATTTTAACTCGTTATTGACCGTCAATTAACTCAAACATATAATGAAACCCGAGGAGCAAAGCCTCCTAATCAAATCACAGAGGACGACAAGGTTTCCATTCGTTATTAATGTAAAAAAGCGTCACTCGATCCCTGTCATTTATAAGAAAAGAAAAAGGCAGCTTTGTCAACTATTTTCATTGACCTAGAATTTTTTTTTTTAATCGACTGCACAAAGCTTGGCAAGAATTATACTGCAAGTAATCAAATCCAATCCGTGCAAGTCGACATAATCGGTTTACCAACCACGCCTTTGAATAATTAGGATGGGAAAAAATTATAATTGTGTAGCTGATACAATTGTCATCTGGGCGAAAGAATTTACAATAGGTGGTAAAAAAAACATGTAATCAAATCATTGCTTACTTTGCACAGGCGTCTTTGGAGTAGAGTTTCCAATTATCTAATGAGAATCACTGTCCTCGGATTAATTTAACATATATAACCAGCTGCAAGCATATTCACGAGCAAATTTTTGTGGAATCGTCAACTTGATAATCACGTAAGGTGCACATATCATATTTCGGCCATTGTTGCCCGGTCCGGCTAGTTATAATCCCAAAAATTGTTCTTGTTACGCTTGACTATCCATCTTTGACCAAAGGGGCAAAAGGGTTTTCTAACCATGCATCCAACTTGGTAAACTCGTCCATTTTTTAATAGTGGATGGTACAACAGCATTTTCTTATGACAAGTCAAACTCAATATGATAAAACAGTGTTTGTACAGGAATATACGAATTCTGAGGCATCTTGTTAGGATAGGAAGATAAAAGAATGAGTCCATCAATCATGTAACCAAGTCCATCTGACCTACATCCAATGAAATAGAATTGCATCTCTAACGTATATTGATGAATCAGTTCGAGTACAACGGATTTTTCTATA
The DNA here is from genome assembly GCA_019926035.1 of Melaleuca alternifolia. Taxonomy (NCBI): domain Eukaryota; kingdom Viridiplantae; phylum Streptophyta; class Magnoliopsida; order Myrtales; family Myrtaceae; genus Melaleuca; species Melaleuca alternifolia. The sequence continues at coordinate 1,587,502 of JAGKPW010000150.1, forward strand.
AAATTCATCATCGATTTTCTAAAGCGTTGGTTGAAATTTAATCAATGCATGCTCATCATCACCATTGCCGTGCAAACGAACGCCTCAATATTGCATGACAATCAAGAAAACCCTAAATCTTCTGACAACCATGGGCACCTTTCAAACCCTTAATGACAGCGCCCAACTAAATAGTTTAAGGCCAAATGCAGAATAGAAAACATCCAATAACACCCCATGAAAATGCCAAGTATCATTGCGCTAAAAGGTAGGCTGTCCATTACCAATAATATGTGTAACATGTGGTGTAAGGACGGATCTTGCCTTGAGAAGTTTCCTCCGAGCATATGTTCTGTCATTCTTGGAGGAAATATGACATATGCACCTCACGTCATTTTCGAGCTGAACAGTCCACGAGGCAGTTGTTTATGAATATTCATGTTTGAGTCAAAATGGAACTTATGAAGAGACGCGTTGGTTTTCGAGATTATATAATCATGAAGAAAAATTATCATAAAAGTTCTAAATCTATTACATAGATGTTAATATAGTCCTAAATTCTCAAATAGGCCAATTGAGTTCTAAACCTTTTGACAGTTTATCAATGTAATCATTTCGATCAATTTTGATTGGAAATTATTATGGTGAACGCCTTTTGTATTGGATCCATTTGGTAAACTGCAATGAGTATCTATGGAATTTGCATCTTTTTGGGGGGGCCCTATGGTGTTAGTGTCATTATATCATATAGATGCTTAGCTTGGTTTGGTAAGATGAGTCTAGATATTAATCTTCGATTTGATACAATTCAATCCACACCACATATCCTCTTTTTCGTAATATTTATGTCTTACTCCGCGTGCTACAAATTTTCGCTGATGGCGAAGTATTCTTGCAAGAAACGATGGTCATACAGAGAGAATTCGACAGCTGCAATTCTAACTCCTTTAGCTCATAATTCCAATGTTGGGTCCACTGCCAAGATGTTATATGTTAAAGAGGACCAGTTAGGTCTAAAGACGGAGACAAACTAATCACTGCCACATTCATTCGCATTCCACAAATGATTAGCATTAGTCCCGTAACCCATCTCAAGGATGCCACCACATAAGTTTTTATTTCTACTTTAAGAACCAAATCCTCAACACTCAGACAAGAAAAACTTGGTATAGGGATGTGTCAGCGATCTTCACTTATTAATGCCGGCATGGCAGCTGTGATGATAACATTGAGTCTTACATGTAAACCGGAAGCTTAAAGGACCAATTACAAACACGTCTAGACTCAACAGCTCTATACGTACCTGCCAGTTAATTCTATTTGAAGACCCTTTCCAATTCATACGGTCAATTACAACTATAATGCTATTTTTTTTGGATTAATTTTATACATAGCTTGGTCGATGCACGTTTTACTTCTATATGTATTATTTTGAAGGGAGAACAAGTCACCTGGACGTAATGTCCAATAAAAAATGAAGGTCTCCACAAATGCATATCTTAAGAAGGTTAGTTCCTTGATTGCGATACTGTAATTATTTTCGTTTTGTAAATGATCACGACACTGTATTAAGCCGGCTGTAACTACTGCGAATTTGTCTTATTCAAATGTTGACTTAATGATGGAGAAAGACTTTAGTAAATTTTCATTACTAAAGTTTTTGTGGTAGTTCCACGTACTGTTTTGAAATAACACCTGACTTGGGAAACTTTTCACAAGAGCTCAATTTTTCAACAATGAATTACCATAATTAATTGGAAGTTTGAAACTCTTATATTATGCATGGTCTGACGACTATTTAGTTTCAAGTCGACATGGGTTGCTAGTAATATAATTATATATTAGAGTATGGACAAATAATAAAAAAAAATCATCAACCTATTTGCAATTGCGCCAATTTAATCCCCAACATTTTTCTTTTTGTGTCAATTTAATCATAGACATTTCGCATTTGTGCCAATCCAATTCATCTAGTTCGAAATAATTAACATGGACATAGGCTCTCCTACGTAGTACAATTGGTGCTAATGTGAACATTTTTTGATAATATATTAATGATTGTTGACATTTTGTAATTTTTTGCTTTCTATTTCTTTTCTTTCTCTTTAGTCTTTTCTTTTTTGGCACTAAGGGCCGGTCATGGTCACTGGCAGCAAGCAAGGTGAGGGTTACCCATCCTCAAGCTTCCCTTACAAAAATGACAAATTTTCAAAAAGTTATTAAAAAATGTTTACGTTAGCATTGGCTGTACCATGTAAGACGGTTGGCATTTATGTCAATGATTTCTCGTCAAAATTGATCGAATAAACTAAATTGGCATAAGAGCAAAAGATTTAAGACTTAATTGGCCAAAAAAAGTATTTAAGACCGAACTAGCACAATTGTAATAGTTCTAAAAAAATTGATAATCTTTCCCATCAGATTCTCTGGCCACCAATAGATATAAATGAATAATATCAGTGATATAGTGATTTATTCAGTTTATTGAATATTTCAAATGTTTAAGCCCAACTTGTTAACGCTTATATATAATTTTTCATCATGTAACTTCTGCAAAACAATCTATATTCCCCAACGAAAGGAAAACACTCATTTTCTTTCATCATTTAGTTGCTCCTAGATACAGCAACATTCAGCAGCACCAGTAAAGCACCGCCATTATTCCAACAAATGCCTTCAATAAGACCTGATTTAATCAGTTCTCGTTGACTGCAACCATGTATCCAGCTTCATTTTTCTCAACAATCTCAATGGTTCAGTTTTCTCACTCCTTATTAACCGGCGATTAGTTCAAGGATACGATGCAACACAAGGAACAAAACCTTTTAACCAAATCACAAGTGACCACAGGGTTTCTGTTGATCATCAACAAGCGCTAATTGAATTTTTATTACCAGACACTACTTCGTACAATAAAATTAGAAAAATCATTAATCACATAGTTTTGACACAACAATATAAAAGTCATAGATTCCATGTTAATCATCGCCATATGATTAACTTATACATATATAACTAGCTCCACGACCCTTCATAAACAGCTGTTTTGTGGAACATTCAACCTTTTATCCTTATCAGATTTAAATTTAGATTTAGCAATTGTTAGGCGTTTAAGGATGACAAATTACTAGAGCAATGCTAACGATCGGATGTAAGTCATGCAATAGAATCATGCCATATGGCTTGCCGTGTGACGACTGATGATGATAAGTGCCATGTGGCAAGCATCGAAACGAATAATTTTTCGATTCCGACTTTAAGTATTATAATATATATTTTTTTGAATAGCAAAACATTTGAGGTCAACTTCTTTATTGGTGCCGGACAGAGTTACAATGATTTTAATTCGACAAGGTCATCGATTTGCATAGCATAAAGTTTTCCTTTAAGATTCCGTGTTTCGCAAAAAAATTGATTTTTAGCATTTTTTATTTTTGGATAGAACTTTAAAATAAATTGAATTTGTTTTCCATCGTTTGGTAAGAAAAACTTGATTTGATTCTCTTAGATAGAATTATAGTTTCGAACTATAATGATTATTGCATGAGCAGTTGAAGAATCAAGTATAGACACCGGGGATCTTAAGTCGGCCTCAATGGACCCCAACTTTAGCAGTAGAGACACGGACACCTAAGTCCTAAGAGTAATATGTGTGCTTGGTCAAGCATGTTACTATTTATATATTTTGGAAGATTTTAGGTCCATCCCGTTAGATCCAAAGATAAATCATCCTAGGCATAACAATTAAAAGATGCAAAGGGTATAGAAGTTAGAAGCCACCTCACAGATTCTAGGTTCCCCTAAGCATTGCAATGCATATCGAATAGAAGGCGGTGAAATGCCAAACATATCAAACTCTCAAGTGTTTAGTTCTCTCGTCCCTTGTTCCAGTGCCTTACGATTTACTTTTCACTTTACTAATTGTGGCAAACATCTCTTGTATCAACACCAGGCCTTAAAAAAAACGGACGCGAACTTGCTAGCCATCAAAATAGAAAGATATTTTAAGAAATGAACGCGATATCTATATTTTATATGAAAGCGGCGTCCTCATTACTTTAATTCTCAACATCTTTTGAAAAATATATGTACCGTTTGCCAAGCACACATGTCATGAATTCGAAATGGTTTACTAAGTTAGAGGGAAGTAACGATCATCGCCACACGATACCATAAAACGCCATCAAACTAATAGAACACCGCGGCAATGCATCGCAGGATGAACGCCAGCAATGTGACGGGGATCGAAGCGGAAAAGGCCATGGAAATCCGGCCCATCCTCGCCCCAAAACGCCCCACCATCCACCGAGCACGAGAAGCACAAAGGCAGAAACACAGCAGGCACAGCACCGGGCGGCAGGAGGGAGGAAGGAGGGAAACAGATGAGGAGGAGCTCGCTCGATGGCTGCCGAGGACGCCGGTCGCTGAGGTGGCCAAAGAATATTCTTTGAATCCCGCATAAACCACCAAAGCGCTGACTTCGCAAGTCAACCCCTCTCCTTTTATTACTTCTCTCTCTGCGAGGAAACTATAGAAGGTCGTCGAGGGGGTAAGCTCCGATCGCTTCCGTTCGATTTTTGGAGAAATCTTTCGTTTCTTCGCGCTTCCATTGCTCAGGCGGCGTTTGTTTAGTCTGCAGGTTTCAGCCATGAAGGGAGACAAACCGAAGTCGCAGACAAAGAACCCTGCGTGAGTTACAATCACCTCGTCCTTTTATACTCTTTTTTTTGGGTTTCTCCTTTGCCTGATTCGCTGCTCCGAAGGTCAGCCGAATACTGCTCGGTCGTCGTAGCTTCCCATGGTTTCCAGAACCAAGATCCATTTTGCTCATCGAGAAATCGGGATGGATATCTGTTTCTCTCGCGTGAAATATACGTGGTTTTTTTTTTCGTGGTGATTATTTGAAGTGGTTTTTGGTGTGTTACGAGGTTGTCTAGGCTTTCGGTCAACAAAAAGAAATCGACTAAGAAGGAGAAGAAGGCGAAAGGTTTCAACAAGCTTACGAGGCCTGCCGCTGCCTTCGTGGTCTTCATGTAAGCCTATGCATGGTCTTCAGCGCGCTTTGAAGTTTGGTTTTGTCTGGATGTCTTAAAGGTTTCTCGCCCTGCATGACATGTGTTCTCTTTTGTTTTTTCACTTTTGTATGCTAAAATGGTTCATCTGAGGAAAGTCAACGCGTCGAGTTATTATCTGGAATTATGTGGTCAAAGCAGAAGCATGTCTTGAAACTTTTTCTGGAATAGGACTCTTAATGTGTTGACTTACCTTTTACCATTGTAGGGAAGAGTTCAAGAAGCAGCATAAGGAGGAAAATCCCAATAACAAATCCGATGATGCTGTTAGTGCATCTGCCCTTTCCCTCCTCCGGCTCTTAAGGGTTAATTTTGTTTATTGCAGTAGATACTGGTGCTTTAGTTTATGATTCTCTTTTTGTCTGTTGTAATTATGTTAGGTTGGCAAAAAAGCGGCAGATGAGTGGAAGAAATTGTCTGATGCTGTAAGTGATTTATTTAGAGCCTCGAGTAGATTGATTACTGAGGTTGCTGTCATGGAGTGTGATGTAAAAATTATGATTGAATCCATATCCGCAAACATAATTCTACATGAGCTGAACTTGGATATGAAAATTGCAGGAGAAAGTAGCTTATATGGCCAAGGCTGAGGAAAGGAAGGTTGAGCGTGAGGAGGGCGCGGAAGTTTTCAAAAAACAAATAAGGGTAGCTGTTTCCCAGTGGCATATGAAAATGATTTCTATGTCCATTTTAGCTTTTTATTTATTGGGTTGATTGCACTTGTGGCAACTAGGCTGAAGGTACCAAAGCAGATGAAGAGGAGTATGAGAAGTCGATGTCTGAGGTGAACAACGAAGAGGAAGATGAGGACGTGAGTTGAGTCTCCGTCGTTATGAAGTCAGCTCTTTCCGGCCTTACGTTTAGTGATTTGCTATTTCTTTGCTGATTGCAGGAGGATGAAGATGAGTAGACATTTGGGAAGGGAAGATAGTTTTTATCAAGGTCGTCAAAGCGCTTTAGTTATTTTTATTGTCGAGGCATCTGTATTTTGATGCTCATTTATTTGTTGGTGGCCCTCTCACGCTGTTCCCTTTGAAGAAGGAAGACGAGTACTTGAGGAAGGGGGAGAGCACATCGACTTATATTGTGCTTCAATGTCTTTTCGATGGGGGCCTTTTATATTGTGTAGAGCCATTATTAAGTAAATTCGATTTATGATTTTGTGCACATCGTACTTCTCTAATTATATTTCGCTTCAATTTTACAATCAAGCACGCATCATTAAATAAAACTATCGCCCACTACGCATGAATGCACTCAATCGGAACTCGCATACATTAATTTGCCACGTTCCTTTGCATGCTTTCGAAAAATACATGCACACGCTGCATATGGAGTCACTTGGAAGCGTAGAGCGATGCCGCAACTTTGGGACAATTGCCGATTCAGTCATAAATCTTTTACTATTTTACCAATTCAGTCCTAAACTTTTTTTTATGACAAATAAGTCATAAACCTTTTGCAACTTTGCCGGTTAAGTCATTCCGGCGAATTTTGGCCGGAAAATGCCTACGTGGCGATGACATGGCTCGTTGGACCTCGCCGGTGACGACGTGACGACGACTGAACCAAAAAAAATTTTCTTTTTTTTTTCCTTGTTATTTTAAAAAAAAAAACATACTTGGCCGGTGAGCTCCGGCGGTCGGCAGAGCTCGCCGACAACTCTAGAGGGCGGCCCCGCCCTCACCAGCCGCAAGGGAGGCCGCCGCCGCCCGTGCCCGTGGCCGGCGAGGGCCTCCCTCGCCCTCGCCCGTGGTTGGCAAGGGTGGGGCCACCCTTTGGAGTGGCCGACGAGCTCCGCCGGTCGTCGGAGCTCACCGGCCAAGTATGTTTTCTTAAGAAAAACAAGGAAAAAAAGAAAAAAAAATTAGGTTCAGTCATTGCCACATCATCACCGGCGAAGTCCGGCACGCCACGTCATCACCACGTAGGCATTTTCCGGCCAAAATTCACCAAAAGGACTTAACCGGCAAAATTACAAAAGGTTTACGACTGAATCGGCAATTATCCCTGCGACTTCCCATAATGACATTGTTTTATAATAATAAAAAAAGAATTGCAGTATCGATTTAGGAAAACACATTGGAAATCGCATCGTTAATTTAGTTGAAAAATGTGATACCAAATAGGCGTCGTAAGATTATTAATCCTTCCCTACTCATAAGCAAACTCCAGACCACGTTGATTTTCTTACGAGCGATTAATATCTTCACAAGCGCACCAAAGTCTAGGATCAACCCAACTTTTTCTCAACAATGGCAGGTCTAGTGAGTATGTTTTATTTTAAAACCCTAATTTTTGCAGAATTTTCTACCATCTCAGCACTTCTCTTGGACTCCGATTCCGCGAAGACCGAGAAGAGCTATTTACATCTATCCGCAGATAAGGTTGCTTTCACCCCCGGATTGGAGCTTGTCTCTCTCCCTCTCCTCTCCCTCTTTGGCTGCTTTCATTTTTGTTCTTTTACTTTATTACTCCACTCTCTCAATGTAGATTTAGATCTAGTGAGAGCTTTGCTCTCTCAATCTTACATTTGGGGAGCTTCTCTTTCCCAATCTAGTTCCAAATTTGGGAGTTTTAATATAATTTCTCCCTCCACGATGACTAACTCGCTGACCAAATCAATGAGCTCTTCCCCGGGCTCGTTGATCAAATCATTGCATCGCAAAGGAATCTCTGTTCAATGGGATAATTGAGAGAGACTTGATTTCACTAGCCCGATCGTCTTCATCACTGCGAAGAGGAGTTAGATCTGTGAAGTTTTAACTTATATTTGTTGTCTCGCAACGCCTTATGACCAAGTTTTCAGACTTGTGAAAAGCCTATAGGCATGCGATACGAATAACACTAGTAGACCCATAAAAAAAAATCATAAATCCATTTCTTAATCTATATAGGTGTTAAATGGGTCATAAATGTGTTATTTATATTTAGTAAAATGGGTCATGAGTGGTTTTCAACACTACGTAGATGTTAAGTGGATTTATAGCTTATTTAGATCCAATCAAATCCTATGACTCTCCATTTATTTACTCTCGCCTTCTCTCAATCTTGCACTTACTTGCTTTGCACTCTCACCTCGTTTTAGACGTAGATTGATTTATAAATAAAAGAGTTTTAGCAGGTTTGTTTCACTAGATTTGCATTACATGAAAATGGATCAAAAATAATTAAACAGATATATTTTGGTCGGACATTTTCGACCTAACTAGGCCCGACCCATCATTGGAATGGTCTAAGCACTGATAAAATTTATGTGTCGCTAAAACTTCTAGATAGACAAATAAATCTTTAAATAATTGAATAATCAGCCTCAAAAGCTAATAAGACTGAAGTGGGGCATGAAAATTGCATAATTGAACGAGAGTTCACATTCTTAAGATAAATCGAATATGTCCTCTAGAGTTTTATTGAGATGCTTATGGTGAATGCTGCCTAACGAAGGTTTTTTGCAGTGGTTTTAACACGTTAACAATGTATTCTGATAGGGAAGAATGAAATTAGTCAAGAAAAGAACGAGAAAATAAGTAGTGTGGAAGAATGTAGTACCACCCACTCCAGGCGGACGTGCTTATCTAGACGTGTTTTTAACATACATTAGTAAAGTTTAGTTAAGTCGAGAAAAGTTTGAAAAACTCGTATGGGTAAAGTTTGGTATACTTTTAAAGATACTTTATCCTAAGTTGCTATCTTTCAGTTTTATAAAATCCACGAGATAAGTTGGAAGAGATAAATATTTGAGAAGGACGGTAGAAATTTACTTCAAGATATTTCATCTTTATCCGTACCTTTACCTCTTTTATTCGCTGAATAGATATATTCTTTTTTTAGCCTTCTCATATTCAAATTCAAATTTAACAATTGATAGGTGTTTAAAGATGACGAATTGCTAAAGTAATACTAACATATAAGTCGCGCAGTAGAATCATGTCATACAGCTTGCCAAGTGACAACCGATAACGATTAGATGTGGCCCGCATGAAAATGAATGATATTTTGATTACGACTTTAACCATAGCCATTACGAATAACGATAAACAACGACAAGAATAATGTTTTTTTGAATTGCAAAATATTTTAGGTCAACTTCTTTGTTGACATATGACAGTGTTATGACAGTGTTTGAATGAATTTAAAATATGAACTAAAAGACATTTTCCGTTGTTTGATAAAGAAAACTTGATTTGATTTTTTTTTAAATAGACATATACGTTTGAGGGTTAGTAAAATCACATGAACAATTGGAGAATCGAATACGGGAACGAGTATTCGGTCTGGTCGCAATGGACTTCAACTCTAGCATTAAAGACTTGGGCACAAACAACCAAGTCTTGTACATGAGCACATACACTGATCCTAGGTCGACATAAGCTAGGCTTAAGAACCCATGACACGCTTAAAAACCTAGTTCTTGTGCTCGATTCTCTAGTGCCCCAACATGGGTCCACAATGGTCGGGATCGAGGCCTCGAGGCTCGTGCTCGGATCCCTGGCACCTAAGCACGAGCCCATCGAGGGTGGGCTTAGGTCCACAAAGACCAAGTGTGGGTCCTCAATGCCTGTCCCAATTCCCTAGCACTCGAGCTCTAGCGTACCAAGCTCGGCCTATGTAGGTTTAAACTTGAGAACTAGGGATTTCGGCACAAGCACTGGGATCTATAATAAGGCATCTGCGAACTTGATTTGAGGTGCTGAGTAACCAAACAAGGGTATTTCGATTCTAGACAGACCTCTTTGAACGCGAGGTTGATCTTGGTGGACTTGGCCTTGGTCCATAGACCTTAGTTTGCTGCCAAAGTGTTGTTAACGAGCATTGAGGTACCTGTGCACAAATGCATAATTTATGGTTCAAGCATCCACATTTAGTTGATTTTTGAAAAATGATTTATGATATTGCAAAAAAGAAAAATTATCTTCCTAATTGTAATCATATATTTTCCATTGGCTTGTCTTCACAATAGATCTACATGCTACAAAAACGAGGAAAATGCTCTTTTTAAAACTTATTTCTTGTAAAATAAACGAAGCGTAAGTGTATTTGTTTTGCAAAAAAATAATTTAAAAAATATATTTCTAAGGATAATCGCTTGTATCTCTTAAAGAAATCAAATGAATAAAAAAAATATTTATATTGTCCACAAAAATAATTAGGTATAAATTAGTTATAATAATGAAAATATTTTCTATCAATTATTTATTTCAAGCAAAAAATGATCAAATTTAAATAATTTTTCAAAAAATGATCAAATTTAAATATCATATGTATCGATACTCGCTAATGGGCTATCCGACCAAAAGACTTTAGGGGAGGTCCTCAGGCGGTGCGCCATCATTTCTACGGCTGAAAAGAAAAAAGCGATTAATATAATAATGATGCTTAACAGCATCAATTAGAATAGCTTTACGCCTTGATTGCGGACTCATCGTAGAGTTGTTGTTGATCGATATGAACTAAGATATTTATTCGGTGGGTCGGCATACGGTTCGTCGATGTGATCAGAGATATTTATTCTCCATTTTGGAGGCTTTTTTTCTCCATCTTCCTGCAACTCATTTTTAGGTCGGCCCCGTTAAATCCAAAGATAAATCGTTTCAAAAACGTAACAATTAAATGTTGCAAAAAGGTATAGAAATTAGAAGTCACCTCACAAATCATAACTTCAACTAAGCACTGCAATGCATACTAAATAGAAGGCTGATAAATGCCGAGCAAATTCAAACTGCCCAGTTTAGTTCTCTCGTCCCAATGTTCCGACATCCGGCCTCAAAAAAAAGAAGGAGGGGGCGGGGGGAAGATGTCGAATCGCACCTGCACTTGTGGTTGAACATCTCTTGTTTCGACATTCGACCTAAAAAAAAGAGACATCGACTTGCTAGGCATTATAATGAGAAAAAAAAACATCTTTTAAGAAACGAACGTAATATCCACAACTTACGTGAGATCGCTATACTTACAGATTGCTTCGATTATATTTATCCTGACAAGTACGGGTGTCATGAATTTGAAATGGTTTTAAACTTTGGCTAGAGGGAAGTACCGATCATGGTCGCACACGGTATCCCAAAATGCGATGATACGAGCAAAAACACCGCGGCGATGCATCACGGGAGGAACACCAGCAACGCGACTGGGCTCGGAGCGGAAAACGCCATGGAAATCCGGCCCATCCTCGCCCCAAAATGCCCCCGCTCACCAAGCACAAGAAGCACAAAGGCAGAAACACAACAGGCACAGCACCGATCGGCAGGAAGGGAAGAAGGTGGGGAAACAGACGAGGAGGGGGCCTCGCCCAATGGATGTCGAGGACGCGGATCGCTGACGTGGCCGTAGAATATTTTTTGAAATCCCGCCTAAACCCCCCGAGTGCTGATTTCACGATTTAACCCCTCTCCCTTTATTATTTCCGCCTTCCGCCCTCTTTCCTCCCAAGCCCATTCCCATTCTCTCTCTCTCGCTTTCGCTCTGTCTCTGCGAGGAAACCCTAGAAGGTCGTCGAGGAGGTAAGCTCCGATCGCTTCCGATCGATTTTTGGAGGATTCGTTCGTTTTTTCACGTGTCCATTGCTTAGGCGGCGTTCGTTTGGTTTGCAGGTTTCAGCCATGAAGGGAGGCAACTCGAAGTCGCAGTCGAGGAACGCTGCGTGAGTTACAATCACCTCGTCCATGTCTTTAATCTATTTTTATTTTTATTTTTGGTTTTCTCCTTAGCCCGATTCGCTGCTCCGAAGCTCATGAACGCCGAATACTGCTCGGTCGTCGTAGGTTCCCGTGGTTTCCAGATCTAAGATCTGTTTTGCTCGTCGAGAAATCGGGCTGGAAATCTGTTTTTCTCGCGTGAATATATGAGTTTTTTGTTGTTGTGGTGATCGTTTGAAGTGATTTGTGGTGTGTTACGCGGTTGTATAGGCTTTCGGTCAACAAAAGGAAATCGACTAAGAAGGAGAAGAAGGTGAAGGATCCTAACAAACCTAAGAGGCCTGCCAGTGCCTTCTTCGTCTTCATGTAAGCGTTTACATGGTCTTCGACATGCTTTGGTTTTGTCTGGAGATCTTAAGGGTGTCTCGCCCTGCATTAGATGCGTTCTCTTTTGTTTTTTCACTTTTGTATGCTAAACCGGTTCATCCGAGGAGAGTCAACGTGTTAATTTAGCTGGAATTACGTGGTCAAAGCAGTAGCATGCTTTGGAACTTCTTCGGGATTAGGACTCTAATGTATTGACTTATTTCTAACCATTGTAGGGAAGAGTTCAGGAAGCAGTATAAGGAGAAACACCCTAATAACAAATCCGTTGCTGCTGTGAGTGGATCTGCCCTTGCCATCCTCCGGCTATTAACGGTTACTTTTGTTTATTGCTGTAGATACTGGTGCTTTAGTTTATGACTCTCCTTTTGTCTCTTGTAATTATGTTAGGTTGGCAAAGCTGGGGGAGACAAGTGGAAGTCATTGTCTGATGCTGTAAGTGATCTATTTAGAGTCTTAAGTCGATTGATTACTGAGTTTGCTGTTTGTAGAGTGGGATAGGAAGTTTATAATTTAATTGATGTCCACAAACATTATTCTACATGAGCTGAACTTGGCTACGGAAAATGCAGGAGAAAGCTCCTTATATAGCCAAGGCTGATAAAAGGAAGGTTGAGTATGAGAAGACCATGAAAGCTTACAATAAAAGACAGGTACGTGAATTGTTGATGGGCTATAAAAGGGTAGCTCTCAGTGGTATATGAAAGCGATTTCTACGTCCATTTTAGCTTTTTGTTGATTGGGTTGATTGCACTTGTGCAACTAGGCTGAAGGTACCAAAGCAGATGAAGAGGAGTCTGAGAAGTCGATGTCTGAGGTGAACAATGAAGAGGAAGACGAGGAAGATGAAGACGTGAGTTGAATCTCTGTCATTGTTATGAAGTCATCCCTTTCTGGCCTTACATTTAGTAATTTGCTATTTCTTTGCTGATTGCAGGAGGATGAAGATGAGTAGATATTTGGGAACGGAAGATAGTTTTTATCTAGGTCATCAAAGCTCTTTAGTTATCTTTTGTCAAGGCATTGGTAGTTTGATGCTCATTTATTTTTTGGTGGCCCCCTCATTTTGTTCCCTCTGAAGAATTGAGGATGAGTACTTGTGGAAGGGGGAGAGCACAGCGACTTCTATTGTGCTTTAATGACTTTTAGATGGGGGCTTTTATATTGTGTAGAGCTATTATCAAGTAAATTCGATTTGTGATTTTATCCACTTCGTGCTTCTCCTATTATATTTCACTTCAATTTTACAATCAATGTAGTGCTAGTTCTAGTTTCATAGGCGATATTGCTTGGTATGCTTGCAATCTACTGCATGTTTTTCTCTGACGCATGAATTGCAATGGAATAATTGTTTACTGATTGATAATGTTGTGTAAATGTAAATGTGCTGATATAACCTGAGTGCCAACTAGTTGCGTGCATGGTCAAAGCTGTAGCTCATGTTTAGGCCTACATCCTTTTCTCTTATAAGAACCCTATCTCAATGGGCTAACGTTCTTGTTGTCTCTGTGACCTTGAGTGCACTATAATTTGGTGAAATCAAGTATGCAGCTGCTGGTGATGTAGTCCTCTAATAGCTATGTTTTTTTAACTCTTTTTTCTGGAAAAAGAAAATTGAATAACGTGGTGGGTGGTTTGATAGATAGTGTTTCGCTGCGGAAAGTAGTTGCTTCCGAGTGTGGTTTTTTGGGGTGAACAAAAACCTCTTTAGACTTCTCACTAATAAAGCTTCCGAGTGTATGGTTTTTGAACTCTTTTTGGGGTGATGTAGTCCTCTAATAGTTTATTTTCCATTCTCTCGGTTATGGTCACACGTGAGCTTTTATCTGCTTGCCGAAATACTAGTCTTTTGTCAAGATTTTTTGGGGTGTAGTTAGTTGGATGTTCTACTGGCCCTGGCGACCAATTAGCGTGCAACCCAGAGCTGGATCGCTTTGCGGTGCAATATGCGACTGCTAGAGGTGCTAGAATCGAAGAGGCCTTTTAGAATGCCCATTCCCCTTTTTTAAGATAGGGATGAAAGATTTGTGCGCGGTGTGGGACTTGAAATTCAGTGAGATGGTAATATATTCCTTGGGGACCCAAATTGGGGTCATAATTGTTAGGGTTAAGGCACGTTTTTGGCTTTATAAGGAATGGTCGTATTCTTCTTGAGAATCATTTTGATTTTACAGCCTTCCGGTTAACCCCTTCACTTGACGGTATACTGAATGTCGAGCACTGGCTCGAGCATTGCAATCGATTTCGCACGCATGACCAGTCTTGCTGATCTTAACATATACCGCATATTTTTCCATACTCAATTAACTGATGTTATGACGGAATAATGTTTGAAGATGGCACGACTGTCGGTATCGGAAAATAAGTCCAGACGCCAAGAGAGCAAAAACTTTAAGAATTCCAAGGCAAAGTACTTGCAAAACATGCTTTCAGGATCTAACTGAAGAGAACTCTAGCACTTTATAGATACATCGGAGTGATTCCCCAAAGGGGGAATGTGATGTCAACAAGAGCGCACACGCGAGATGAGTAGGCTCCGTTGCGCATTCCCCATTGACATCTGAGTGCTGAGCTTGAAAAATGATGCCCTGAGCTCGTTATGCAAAATCTGAAACCGTGTTATCAAATGCCTCATGCAACAAACCCTCTTGGAAGGATCGGTAGTTACACGTTTGCAGTTTCCTGAAGGTGACCATTTACAAAGTTCTCCATTTTGAACATTTCCCTCTTGCATGCGAACTATCTTTGACATCTGAGAGATGGTCCTCCGTTCGAACTAGCTTTCCATGTTTTTGTTATGCCCCTGGCCAACAGGTATCTCTGTGGAACGGAACTTGACACGGTTCTTAAGTATGGTAGAGTCGGTCGCTTCCCCTAATAAATCAAGGCAAACTAAGAAGCAACATCTAAATATGTCTCTGCAATCTCAGTGAAGTCGCAGTAAAATGCAATGCTGCTGCTAAGTATAGCGCTACTGGCTGTCCAGCCAATGGTCGACCTCGTCAAAATATCAGGAGAAATCATGCCCAACTCCAAATCCATAGGAGATCACCTTCAATTTCAGAGAAGCGTTATATACTTGATCAGACGCCTTAGAGTTGGATCATTCTGCCGAGTCAGAAAGCAGTGGTCTCCTCGGAAGCCGCAACTGGATATTAGAGAGGAATTACTCTTTTCTTTTTGTTTCACAAACAAACAACCAGATTACTTATTTAACTTAAAAGAGCAGATCCGTGTTTCTGACCTTAGATCTCGTTGTCCTCCAGCCTCCAGAGTTCTGCTTTTTAGGACTGTATGCAAATTTCTCTATCGACTTCAAAGCATCATTCTCAGCCTGGTCTGAGTATTTTACTACAACCTGCCATTTAGCAGAGAACTGCCAATTAACTGACTATACGGGGTAAGTTCTATTGCTCTAGATCATCCAATTCAAAAAAGTGGAGAACCCTAACCAATAATCTTTTTTCTGTCAAATTGATTCCCTGCAGTTTAATTAGTGAGAAGTCTACTATCTTCAAACTCAAATCATTACCATCTCACTGAAGGTCACCAGTCCAAACTAAATCAAAATTGAATCAAGGCAGAGTTTCTGGCTTAATGGTCTTATTGGCTTTGTTTAAAGTTTGAAAATGATGAAATTAATAAGCCATTTATGTTGCAATTTGACTAGTCAAACCAAACATACCTGAGGTTTTTTCTGACTTTGTATGTGGCCAATTTTCTATGTATGTTTATGCATAACAATCCTTGACAAATTGATTAGTGAAATCTAAACTCAGATTGCATAACAATTCTTTGCGACTATTGGACACAGAAAATTTTACTCATGGATGCAATAAATGGAAGTGAATCTTAATTGATCCAAGAAAACCAAAATCAAAAAATAAAATAGTAGTTCGGCTTCCAGCTTTTATTTATTTGTTTTATGTAGAATATCAACATTCTTAACGCTAGCATAGCATGATCAAGATACCAACATCTATGTGATATACATCATACTTGAATAATGGAACCATTAACAAGCCATACTATAAACTCACCTTTGTATCACTGTCCTCTAATGATTTGAGCTCCTTAATTTCCAAATGATTGGCAAAGAACAAGATCTGCACCTCCAAATCATTCAACTGTCAGAAACCAAAAAGAAACAGAGGGCCTTTACGACAGCCAGCCATAAATTGAGATCACAGCAAGCAGTCCATACCATACCAAGTTAAGAGACTACAAGAGATTCATAGCTTATTTTATTTTAGGAACCTACCTTGTTGAGTAAGTTGGTATTAGAAGCATCGGTTGCCATGATCCGTACACCGACACTATTTCCAGGAGAACTACAAAAGGGGCAAAAGATGGTCTTGAACACACATCCATCTTCTTCACACCAAGTAGCTTGTCCTTGACATCCATCAGAAGTATCATCCCAGAGTTGCTGAGCTACTGATGAAATATCAGCTATTAACACTTGTATTCCTGTCGACGTGCATACATTGCCAGCTCCAATCTTTTCTTCCACTAACTTTACCAAGTGGACTTTGGACAGTGAGGTAGGTGAATATGGGACATAGAAATTGCTCTCAGGCAGACCAAAGGGGGCTCCGCAAAGAGAACAAGAAATCTGGATTCTCTTGTCCACAGCAAGACTAGAAGACCCAGCAGTTAAGACAGGATCAGTAGTTTGGAATGATGAAGTGACATTTGATTTCTTGCATATGCGTTCTGCGGGTTTATTTTCAGTATCAAACTTGATTCTTCGATTAGCATCTCCATAAGTTGTTGACTTTCCTGTTGAACCATACAATCTGGTCTTGTTGGTGTTGAGAGCATTTGATTGTTCTTCCATGACAGTGCCTGCTAATGGAGAAGATATGAACTTTCTCCTTTTCTGTGCATGAGAATTGACACTAGAGCATAGAGTTTCTATCTCTGAATTCAAGCCAAAGGTTCCAGTTGCAGCTTCTCTTTCAGGAGTTATAACAGTGGAACATTGGGTTACTGAATGAGCTTTGCTAAGACCTGATAAGGACATTGAATGAGGAGACAATTGCTCTGGCATTTCAACAGAAGACTGAATTACTGACGAGGGAGAAGCATCATCCTTAGAAAGAGATCCCCTAGCATGAGAGGCAAAGCTGCTATATATATCACATGTCTCCTTCACTATCAATACTTCAGGATCTTTACATAATTCGTTGCTGTATACTGCAGGGCACCTGCTTAAAATGGAAACAAAGAGATAAAGCTCATCATCTTGTAGAAGACTATTGCAAAGTGAATTTTCGAAAATAAGATATTCAAAATTTTCTACCTGGGAAGTCTATGGAATGACAAGCTATTAGTATGAGAAAAAACTTCACAGTGCAAGATTTGCGAGTAACATTGAAGAGCATTCCTTAGTGAGTATATGCTTTCTAAGTTACCTCCGGTTTTCCTCAAAATCGCAGTCTAGGTCTATATATTCCCCCTTTCTGTCACGATCCATAACAGCTGTTTGGAGGGGATTTGATTCAAAATTCCCTCCAGATGTTAGCTGGATGAAAGTAGCGTCTTGCTTTGAATCAGAAATTTCTTTCTGTTCCACATGATCAGAATCACCCGAATTATTCTTTCTCGCAAGCAGCTTACTTTGCTTCATGAATGAAGCAGTCTCCAGATCCGTGAGAGAACCCCGTACCATATCCACGGTTTTATCACCAACGCCTTCCTGCAAGCAAAATGAGAAGAATCATTTACTTGGTGGTCGGCTGACTCTGATTGACTATAGACAAAAGCAGCAAAAGTTAAAGTCAGAAAAATAAACATGAATTGCATCATACCCTGACATCTCTGAAGAACGATTTCAAACCCTCAAGTGACCCATCCAAGGACTCATATATATTTATGGATTTCTTGAGCCATTTTGAAATATAAGCTCTGTTCCTTTCTTCACGATAGCGTTCATCTGCTTTCAAAATATAATTTCTCAGAGAAACACTCTAAATTCATAAGTAAACACCTAAAGATTGCATCATATGCCAAGTGCTGATGACAGTAATACAAGTATGGAAACCACAAAAAGCCATATCTGGAGCTGCAATGTCCTCGCCAAGATCAAGGCTAGCACTATTATTAGTTAAACTAGGGGTGAGCATAATGTACCGCCCAACCCGGGAACCGTCCGGACCGGACCGGACTGGCCAGGTTGGTCCGGTTCTTCGGGGTTTCAGTCCGGTCCACGGTTCCTAAAAATGGAACCGGTTTCCGGGTGGTTCAGTTCCCGGTTCTTGTTAGAGCGGGACCGGACCACTAGGACCGCCCTTTAACGATTCAAAATATATCTTGACCCAAGATGAAGGAGGGCGAGGAGAATCGAACCAAGGGGAGGTGAAAGAGGGGGTGGCCTCAATAGCTATTCTTCCGTGCGGCTCCATCTCAGGCCACTTCATCCACTTCGCTCATTCCATCTGCTATGGCCTCCATGGCACTGGTTGGTGCTCAACCCTGCCACCCCTTCTCTTTGTGTCTGCCTTTTCTTGTTTCTTTTTCGTTAGCGCGTTTCATGGGCAGAGTTGGCGTGAGAAAGGGAATGCAGCAGGGGAGAGGATCACCGCCTGATCAAACTCACCATCACGGACTACAAAGTATGAGAATATTATTCTAGGTTTCATGTTAGACATTTGAGTGATTTGAACCCCTTCTTCCGGATAGTCTTGCCTCAGAACTCATTTTTATGTTGACAGACCAAACAAAAAGGGACTGTGGTGGTGGAGTGCAAAGGCATGATGCTGCTCGGTTTCATAGTATAGATTGTGACTCAGAATGAAGAATTCTAAAAAACATGTAACCGATTTTCATTTTAGTTTAGGCTTCTCTTTGAATTTTTTCCGGTCCCATTGGACCGCCCAAGAACCGGACCGGACCGGTTGATTCGGTCCTAAAATTAGTCGGTCCGGTCCCCAATCCTAAAAACTGGGGACCAATTCCGGACCGCCTGGACCATGCACACCCCTAAGTTAACCCCCCCCCCCCACCTCCTTGATATCATCTGGCTTTACATGTAACCTTGTTTAACAACACGCGGATGTTAATGATTTCTCACCCAAATACTTGAGCTATTAAGTGGGAAAAGTATGTATGTATCATTAATTCATTTCTGATTGGCTGTTGCACTAATAATCAGAATAACAATGTAGTCTTGAAGACAAAATGTATCGTTCGACCGAGACACGCCCGACCTATGAATGAGGTTGCCAACCATTGAAGTGTGAGAACCTTTTAAATCAAGATTGCCAACCTAATTAAAGCAGGAAGGATGCTGTCTAGATCTTAATAGGGCAGTCGCACATTTCAGCCCTTCCATCTTGGAAAAAGGAGAAAAGATAGATGGATGACAAATTAAAGGATATAAGATAGCAATTATCCTCCATGAGAGGAGGTATACTGTGAGATTTTGTGGAATCATTACCAACTATTCTAAAAGCTTAAACTATTAGATGAAGGTGTTGATAAATATTTAATTACTCTACTACTCGCCCTCACGCTCAGGAACTCCTGCACTAATACCATGTGAGATTTTGTGGGACCACTGCCAATTGTTCTAAAAGCTTAAGTTGTTAAATGAAAGTGCGAATTAATATTTAATTACTCTAATACATACCCTCGTAAAAGGATAGCACTCCTTACAAGCAACAGTTAGTGTTGACCACCTGTGATGTCTCTGCCCATGGGATCATTTAGCATGCTGCAGTTAAATACAAACTCTTTTGTATCTTTTTTTCCTCCTATAATTAATAGTAATACTGCAAGTAGGATGCCTATATGGCTGTATCAGATGTATTGGATTTCTAACATGTGAAACCAATCTACTGAGAAAAACTATCTTACATTGTCATTGGCAATTGAAATTCTTAATCCCAGCCTGGTCAAATAACAAGTAGGCCTGGCGGTTCAGGGGTCAACATGTAAAACTGGCTTTTTAACTGTTTGAACACTTACTGTCTTACATTACAAATTTTATTAATTTAAATTACCATCTAGACAGTCATCCACCGCGTAGCATTGTTGGTTGAGGCACTCATTGCTTGCTTTGGTGGTAAGGGGTCGAATCCCTTTGTGTTATCTATACAAGTTCATTTGTTTTTTAAAAATGAGTAATAAAATCTATAGTGATAAGTCAAAAATAAGTCAATGGCCAAGTGAAAAGTCCAACAATTGCTTTTCCAAGTGAACAAAGGTTTGAACCTTACTCGTGCAAGGTTAACTATATATTTACAAGGCCAAAGAACCAATCAAACGATTGTCAGGGTCAACTGGTCAAACATGATCCACATCACATTTGACCAGTTCTTATCCACTTATCTCACAAAAACCAGATCATGCTCTGTTGCTGGTTCAACCAAGTCCGGTCCGAGTATGAAAGAATTGTAGATAGTCTATTAAAACTTAAAAGCAGAACACTTACCTAACAAGATGATGGCCCCATAATCAAGCACGTGTCTTATGCAGCGGCCTGCACAGAAGTAAGACAATATAATACTTTCATCTCCAGAAAAGACTAGTGATCCTATTAAAAGCAAAATAGAGCACCAAAACATGCAAATGTACAAAAGGCATCTCAAGATGAACATAGACATACAGAAATTGTTTAATCAGTGGAAGCACTACTCAACATAAATGTACCTGCAGCCTGATTTAGAGCACGAAAGGCCTGTTGACAGTACCACTCACTTCCACCCAGAAGGTTCTTTGACGACTTATAAGTGTCATTATATTTCTTTTTTAATGCAACTTGGATGTCATTCCTGATGAGAAGCTAGCATCAATCAGCACATTGTACTATTAGCTCATGTTGTAGTGAGAAAATTTGCACTTACACATTGGGGAATGGAATGCCGACAATTATCTTAGACAGTTAAGGAATCACAGGTAGAAATAAATTTTGACATTACCGATGACTATCAGAGGAAATTGAATACATAAAAAGGCTTATAGTTGCGAAATAATTGTGCTGAAGAGGATACGACTGCACGGGCATTTTCATCAGAAAAATCAATTCCCTCAGAAACCTGCAAGTATCACATTCGGATGATCTCACTTGCAATGACGATAATGGGAAGCTGAATAACAAGTTCAATTTCACACTACCCTAGAGAAAAATAGCAGCTAAACTTTCGTTACATGTCCTTTATATCAAGACAGACATATTCATTAGATTACCACATTTCCCGTCTTTTCCTCCAACTCCTTGACTTTTAATCTCTAAACTTCCTTCTCATTTCGGTTTATGGCAGAATTTTTCAGCATTCAGAAAAGCGCTAGTTATATTCTTATGCACTTGAAATTTAATCTTGCTGATTGTTCAGATTTTTAGAGGACTGATATTCACCTTTCCCCGACAAACTGCAAGGAAAGCAGCTCCTTTCTTCAATTCTCCTGAGGACCCTACTTTACTGGACTGGGTATGTTCTAGCCTCTTAGTTCTTCTCTTCTTATCAGCAACAGCTTTCTTACCTTGGCGAACTGAATCATAGTAACCTTTCAAAACAAACTCGAAATCTTCCTGGCTGGCCCTTGGTTCTGTGTCCATGGCATTAGCAAAGAATTTACAAATAAAAAGGAATAACTGGGTAGTTGAAGTTATAAGAAATCCAAGCTTTGCAAGTGAGTGATATGAGATTTAGTACCAAAGAAACAATTTTATAACCGTATGGCAGCAAGACTGGCTATGAGTGCAAGATAAACCAAAAAAGGGGAACCAAAGACAGGCTCATAAGAAAGACTTACCCACAAAGAGGGGTTTTTGTGCACTTAGCCGTAACCATTGACCTGTTTCCTGCCATCGACTACATAGTTTTTCCATTAGCTTGTAACTTGGGAAGAACACGAGACATCCACCTGGAACAACATTAAATATTTCCTCCAAAGTTTTGCCAAGCGAATCCTACAAAATGGTAGTAGAAAGTCCAGTGACATAGAGCTACACTAGATTAAGAAGGACAAGAACAAGAAGCGCACATTACCTGGAATGCATACACATGTGCTGTTTTATAGCTTGCGTTCAGAGGATAATTTTTGGTTCCCGTCGAAATTATAGCAGCACATACCTGCCAAAAGGAGAAAAGCTTGATCATTGGCATTGTCACCACGCACAGAGTAATCACCACATTCAAGGCACGAGAAAAGATGGCTGGGGCACCTGTGATTTAACATTGATCACATGTGGAGCTTCCAGACAAATGCCAAATTGAACCCCAAGCTCAGATGAGAAGGAGTTAGTTGGTGATAGTGTGCTATAAAAAAATGGGGAATAACATTAATCACAAAGGACTTCTGAGGAGAACATAAATAAAGACATGCCTATCAATTAGTTTAGAAACTCTAGCATGTGTGAGAATGCTCTTGTACATGCTTGCTACTTACTTATCTTGCTGCAGTTATTGATATGCTCTTTTGTCTGTAAAAAGAAAATGCCAAGCTGAGTTGCTTACCCCGATGTTAAAATTACCGACAAGGAGAGATCAGCGATATCTTTGAACACCACTGCCGGATTTAAGCACCACAAACTAAAACTGAGTATCTGGTAGCCAATGCCCTGTTCTGCATTAGTGACATTGTCTTAGAAAAGTAAGTACTCAAGCATTTAATATTGTCTGAAACATCATATAAATACAGAAAATATGATATGACTACATTAGTACAACAGAATTTGTGCTTTACTGCAGTTAAAAGAATTAATCAGATGTCATGAATATCTAATAACGCTTGATGCTTGTCCATCCACTTGTCGCCTGTCAAATTCAGGAAACGAACTCTGGATTTACCTAATTGCTGTGTTTCTAGAGGCGCCATCCCTATGAATGTGATGTTTCTAAAACTTTCCAGCAGCAGAGTTGAATTGTTATGAGAATAGCTCCAACTGATGGACATAACTCATGGTGTAAATCAAGGAAAATAGAACAAGAGATAATTGGCCTTGATGCCAATGCCGTCCAGAAATCAATCTTCTTTCCAAACTTTGTACTTGGTATCAGACAATTTCCAGACTTCGCTACTGCCTAAGCATACTGCAGATTTAACAAAGACTGCCGAATGCTAAATACTCACTTTTATCTCGCTTAATATAACGCTGCAGAGCAAGCTGATAATCAAATGTGTGAACCCCATTTCGAGAGAAAAAATAAGTGAGTGCCGAAAATAGCCCTGCGACAAATTGTCAATGTCAATCCGCAATGTTGCAAGGAAAATTGTTACGACCCAGCTCAGTTTTTGGTAGAGACAAGAAACTGAACCTTCTAGTGTGATCACAGACAGGCCACTTAAATGGGGTGCTTCAGTATCTAAATCTGTAGCAGCTTTAATAGCCTAAAGCACAACACTTGAGTCAATAATAAACAAATTAATAGATCTACTAACAAATACATAAATTCTAAATAGTATAGCACCTTTGTAGCGCAATCTAACAAAACTGGGAAGCATTGCTGCGATATATGAGCCTCTTGAAGCTCTCTCACGGCATTATCACCAGTCCAACTAAGAAAATATCACAATAGCAACCAATTCAGGACCAAGCCAGACAAAATCTCCTTAATTTCTGAAGATGCAATAGTATTCCATATCTTAAGTCAGCATAGAGGTGTAATATGATTAGTAAGATTACTATTTATGTGCCATGCAAACTTAAAAGCAACCCACTTTTTAGAGCATTCACGACTATCCATATTGTACTTAGAATTTCAACTTAAATAGAGAAGATCTGACGATAAATGAAACAGCAATAGACTTGTTTAAGCTGAACAGATGATATTCCTTGTGTTTCATGCACTACAATTATTTTGAGTGTACTTTGGACAACTTTCTCTATTAATAGTGGCTGTGGGTAGAAAAACAGTAAAACTTAAAAAGCAAAAGGAGAAAAAAGAAAGTAAGGATGCAAACAGTAACTGAGGTTTCTCACCAAGAGACATAGTGCTGAAATTCTCGCTTCTCTAATGAACTCTTTCTCCGCTCCATCCAACTCATAAGCTCCTGTGCATTTGCAGTACTTTCAGTTTCTTAAGAAAATCTTTTTGAGTGTTATGTAGAATGAGATAAACAAAACAATGTTTTACCTGTGCCATTTCACATAAAGGTTGATAAATCATGGCATCAACAGGGCAAAGTTGCTCCAGTTCATCCTGTAATTCTGCCATAGTGTGTAAAAATTACAACCACATCAACCGTTCAAAAAAGAAAAAAATAATAGCTGTCTAATATACTTTGCAGAACATCTTCTTCGATATCCACGCTACCAGCATCACGAGCAATATCCTCTATATTGCTGTCAACAAGGTAACCAGCTTTATAAATGAGATTAGAAACAAATATGGACCAACTTCAACAATTAACGACATTTTATTTACTAGATTAGTGGTGCTTCTTGACAACAAGTGATGGAAAGATCAATTTAACATGGTTTGTGCCATTTGAAATTTCTCAGCATTTATCTCTGACTTATGTGATGTGACAAATAAACAGGAGTCAAGATGACATACTGGGCTTCGTCAAAAATTATGATTGCTCCCTTGATATCCACCTCCATCGCTCCCCGAATAACTGGATTAATGATGTAGTTATATGGACAGAAAACAAGCTGTGCATCATCTGCCATAGATCTTGCTGCATAATATGAACAGCCTGAAATGCAACAATGTTCCCTCAGAGATGTCATCAAAGCAAGAAAGAGAGATAAGAAATGCTTTTTGGAACACAAAGTGCACCTCTCACAACTTGACCGATTTTCACAAGATCTTCTATGTCATGTGCCTCATGGCAACCCCCTTTCTGAAGGGAAGGATGCGCTTTAACTTTATTAGCATTTCTGTGAAGAGTTTCAGGTTAGTGATTTCTTTCCATGTGCAGAAAGCAATAAATAACTTAAAGGAAAACAAACTCACTTGAATTCGCAGCATCCGCCATCTGGATTTCGCAGGAGCATCTTGCTAGAGTTCCAATAACATAATTTAGAAAGTCATGAAACAAACTTGACCAAGATAAAAGAAAAAACAAACATATGCCCTTATGATAAAAGCATCACCATTCTTCATCAATGTTCTCTTTCCCTCGGACTTGTGAATTTGTGCAATAATGTTTCCGAGAGGCCTAAACGAAAAGATACAGATGGAGACAAAGAAGCTTCAAGAGATGAACCTTTAAATCCAAAGCTGTTCAAATGTCATTGATACAAGAATGCTAGAAGAACAACGATTTCCAGGACCCAGCAAGTTCAGGAGAAAGTTTAATCTTTATTGTTCCAATAGTTTTGCAATAGTACTTTCTTGATTCAATGAATCTATAAAATCACAAATGAATTTTCGTGCTCAGAAAGAAGCAACACCAAGTGCAGCTGCATTGTTTGATTTAGAAACAAAAAATTGCAATCCTCAATCTCTGCATGCATCCGAGAATAATGCATGGTTCTCACAACATGAGGGGACCAGGAAGAACAACAGAATGCTCACATCTTGAACCATAGTAAAATTAAATTCTCAGGGCTAGCACATAACCGAGCATAAGCACAGGTTCTGAGGAATGGTAATGACCTACCAAAACGGCCATTGGCACCCGGTAAGCAGTTTTGCGATATTCCCGAATGACTTGAGATATTTGAGAGTGTGTCCTCCTTTCAAACAATACCAAATGAAACAATTAGTCAGTAATGCTTATAAACCTCAATCAATGAGCTCCTGGGGTCGGTCATCATGAATGTCAAAGAACATTCTATCCCCAAAGCTCTTACTTCAAATTATTTCTAGAAGATACATGGAGAAAACATTTCCGAGTGTCATATCACACGGAGCATCTGCTTCATTATGTAATTATCAACAGATGCAGAAGAGCAAAGCCAATTTATAAAGGTTGGGAGTTCATTTATATAATATTTGAGATTGCCATTATATTCATATGAAGAAGATAACACAATTTAACTTCCCATCAACAGAAGCAACAAAAAACTTATGTACAGGGCAAAAGTTCCGTCAATTTGCAGAGTCACTGTGCATGACTGCTAAACTTAGGTACTCCGGTCAACATAGACATATGCAATATATGGCATATACTCTCTTCATTCTGTAACCTTCTCATTTTGTCCCCTTCCTTACATATAACTATTGATACCTTAACAATTCCAGCCAATTAATTCCAGGGAAAACAAAAATACTTACGATGAATAAAAGATGGTGGGTATTGACTTTTTTTTACTCTTGCCATCTGGTACGGACTGAACCTGCTCTGGATTTCCTGGCGCCATGTTGCCTAATCAAAATAACATATTGTTTACATGCTGGATATAGGTTTTGACAGAAACTATATCAAATCAATCAACGTCCCCGTCTTCAATTGGAAAAAAGAAAATCAATGTCTTCTTCCCTCTTGGAAAGAGACACAGGCACACGTTTTGAGTACTGTGATCAGCTCTGTCAGCTGCAACACCCACTTGATGAGCTAGATTCAACATCTTTCCCAGGTTTCACGCATTTAAGCAAAGAACACCACCGTCACTTTCTATCCACTACCTCGAACTCCCATCGAGCATGAGGTTTCCGAAAATGATCAGCCCAAAGACTCACCTGAAGGCTCCACCTCAGGGACAAATCCGCCGCCATAATTCAACGGATCCGCCAACGCCTCTGGAGCAGCCTTCGACTGCGAGGGATTCGCGACCTGGCCCCTGGACTTGTAATTATGTTGCCAGGCGAGGGTCGAGCAGAGCAGCGAGAGCGACTTCCCCGTGCCAGTCGGCGACTCGAGCAGCGCGTGGCAGTGGCCTTCCCTAACGGCTCGGTCGAGGGTGGACACGACTCGGCCCATGAACGCGAGCTGAGTCCCGTACGGCTGGTACGGGAACTCCACCGGCACGCCCCCAATGTGGAGGACGACGTTGCTAGGGTTCTTGGGATCCGATTTCGACTTGACAATCACGCCTTTTCCTGCTTCCGCAGCCACCATCTCCGCTTCGTTGATGTCCCTTTCTGCTCAGGGCAACCCGATCGAAGAGTGAAAATGAGGAAAGAGAAGCAGCTGAACACTTGCGGGCAATTTCCGCGCTCTGGCGGGAAAACGAAGGAGCGCCGTTTGGGAAAATATTTGAGTCGCTGAGACTCGCTCGAGTCCAATCGCCGGTGACCCACGCGGCCCAATGGGCCTTGACTCCTCTATTTCGTTTGCTTTCTTATTCACAAAATCAGAAATGAATCCTAAATATTACAAAATGTGTAGTCAAGTAGTGACACTTGTCAAGTTAGTTCAATCGAGCTATTTCGTTAATTCTATCTAATTTAGGTAACAAAAAATGTCAATGTGATTTTTTTAATTTTCTTACACTACGTGGTAATATAGCTAAAAATGATGTCTTTTGCTCTCTGAATTCAATTTCTAGTACAATTTTTACTTAAATTAAATTTGTAAAATAACCCAAATTTAAATAGTTAGAAAAAATGAGGAGATCAACTACGATTGGCCAGTGGCTGAGGCATGGCAACCCCCGTCAACCATCCCTCGTCTTCACCAACCCTTTTCCGCGTATGGTGGGTCAGCAGCGGCAATGACTTGCAACCCACCTGCCTAGTCTCCTCCTATATCTTTTCATTTAGCCTTTTAAAATTAAATTTTTATAACAAAATAACGTTGTTTTGTCTACGTGTTTCGTGATTTAGGGTGCCCTTTATAACGGTTCCAGTTCTTAATTTCTCGTCCTCGGAGAAGTTTGGAACGAGAAACTTGTTTAGTAAATGCCCTTAAAATTTCCGAAATGAAAAAAAAAACCAGGTATGAGTTTTGAATGGGAAATTATAATTAACAAAATTTTGGTTTTCTGTTTCTCAAATGAAAATACATAGTATAAAAAATAGAAATTCGATTTTACTAAACGCATTTATCTTCCCAAAAATTCATCTGATAATCATTTCTAAAAAAAAACTTATTCTAATAATAAACTATTTATGGAATGAGAATGGTTACCAAACGCACCATTAGTCATGTTATCACCACATCAAAGATAAAATATTTTAAAAGCCCTTGTTAGCATTTTCTATCGATTGAGTTATAAGAAGTTAGCAGAATGATTTAATTGCACAAGTTTAATAAGTTTCATGACTTTATTGTATTTTTTTAAGTTATATAATTTAATCACACTTTATGATAACTTTTAAGTCTTTCGATACATGAATCTTTTTTTTTTTGCTTTGCTTGTCACACTTGGGCGTGTATTGAATGTTCAATTTGTTTCGCGGAAAATGCATGATTTGAAAAATATTTTCATAAAACTAATTATTTATGTTGTCTCCAAAATGATCGAACAAAAAAAATTTTATTTGTTCACCAAAACTTATGGATACGAGTTATTATCAACAACAATAAAAAAAATAATTGGTGGGTTATTTTGATAGATATAAGTGATTTTATGAAAACATTTTCCAAATCATTTATTGCTCATGAAACGAATATAACCTAAATAATTCATATTAAAAAACCGTCGTCAAACTTAACAACAAGACAGTGCATCGGACACCGATAAAATCATTTAATTAACAAGCGTCCCTCAAATACTTATTCATAAGATCATTTGTCATAGAATGTAGATTTTGTATCGTAATACCTCGAGAAGTAGAAAGAATTACGGTCCTCATCCCACCTAAAATTATAGAGATTCTTTGATAGTTCGAATAGATTCGTAAGTTAAAACCTAAAAAATATTTATTGTTCTCCGGATGCTTCCTCACATTTTTTTTTATAAAATCCTCTCTTAAAAGTATTTTAACAATGTTTTCTGTGATGTTAGTAGATGCTATTTGTGTCGTCCCCTTTCTATTTGGGAAAAATGTCGAATCTAGCTAAATTTTCTAATAGGAAAATAAGAGCCGGAATGAATAGGTACGAAAAGAAAGACATGGGCCGCTGCATTATTGAGGCTCGCGTGGATTTTTACGACCATGGTCGAGAAGCAAGGTCAAGAGCAACATAAGTTGGATGTAATCTCCGTCTCGATCGACTTGTTTCTCTTAATGAAATTAAACATTTAAGGTTACGCATCGTGAAAGTGGTCTAGTAAAACTCACATAAGCCCGAAGGCAAGCATGGTCTCCTTAGGAAACTATCCGCTCGTCATAATAAACGCTAATAAACCCCTCTAACGATGTGATTGTTTCAAGCAAAAAAATACACAACTAAAAAGGCGAAAATTAACTTATTTCTCCTTTTTTTTTTTGTAACTTCTAGCGAAACAAAAGTGCGAAGTTCCATAATTTAATTTCACAAGAATTTATTTCACTCACGCGAATATACTCTCTCGTAGATGAGTATCTAATGCTGGCTCACTTGGCGCCTAAGAAGTACCGACACTCTCCGGAACTTTTCGCGTCGTGTCCGATACTTCGACACTCTCCGGGAGCCTACATTTGGATGAATGACTTTTTGTTATATTTGATGATGGAATGTTAAATTTTGTTTATTGTTAAATATTAAATTTAATAGTAGAACGTGGATTACTTGTTTTTTCCTTCAAGTTTTATGGATTGTTACAATGAAATGTAGTTGAATTTGTCAAATTAAAATAATGAATGATATTAACAAATGTAGACTTAATGTTTTTAGTATAGATTAATTTTAAGCTATTATTATTATTATTATTTAGTTATTTATGTATTTATATATAAAATTAAATTAACGTGTCGGAATTATATACTTTGTGAGAAATGACGTGTCGATATTTCGTATTGTGTCGTGTCGCGTGTCTGTATCGGTGTTATATTGCTTGGCGCTCGATAGATTGATTTCAATGCATCGAGCCAAATTTCAGCGAGATGTGCAGGTGCGTGGGGCTGGGGAGAATCGTACCGCATTGATCACGTTTGAGACGATGAAAAATTAGTTTTTTCTTGAGGCGGGCGGCCTTCTCACGCAACGTCGGGAATCGACGTCCATCGACCATCGGGTGGCGGCTGTGCCGTGGAAAAGGCTCGGTCGTGGGCCGCCGTCGCTGCTATGTTCTCGTCTCGTCGATCGCGACACACCACGTGAAGAATATCGACGTCTGGAATGGTGTCGAATTCGACTTGGCGGGTGGGGCACGCCACCCCCGCCAAACCAAATGCACCTCCGATTACTAATTTGCGGAACCAAATGAAAAGGGCATCGTCCGCAACACCTTCCCTTTTCGTCTTTGTTTTTTGTTCGAGAGCGAAAGATTCTTCACGTCGTCGAGCAGTAGAACTAGATGGGAAACGTGGTCAAGCATTTAGACACGACAAACCCCAAAGGGATTGGAGGATACAAAGAGCCAATTAGCAGCTTTGCTTTGTTGAAATTATTGACCCTGCTCGATTAACCGCGGATCTCGTGCCTATCACAAGGTTGAAAACCAGCCATCGAATGTTGGGGTTCAAATATATTCGCTTGCCTCGGGTTCAATCGCTTCTTACTAGCATTGGAGCAGTTAATGCTCCGTTTATTTCTCAAAAAATTAAGGATTAACGATAAGCATTTACATTGCTTAGAATAATTAGTCAATAAAAAAGTATTTTCATTATTGACGACAACTTATTTCTCTAACAATAACCGTTTGTATCGCTTAAGATAATTAGTCCATAACAAATGTTTTCAGTTGACAACTACTTATGTCTATGCATTTTTTTTTAATAATTACAATATTTTTCGTTTTATTTATTTTTATTAGCGATGTAAGCAGCTAATTTTTAAAGATATTATCTAAGATCTTAATTCTCCATGAAGTAAACGTGGCCATACTCTGTCAATCTGTATAATTAACTTTTAATAGCTTTCGGACTCACGTGGACCGCGCTCGTTCTACAATATCTTATACTGTATAATAAATGCGAAGAGAGTTCTTACCTTCTAAGGAAAAAAATTACGTCCCTTAAATTTCGTCGATGCCGTGAGGAATGAATATCTTTCATCATTGGAAAGACGTGCGTCGAGAAGGTAATGCTTCCAAATTGATAAACAAATCTTTGTCAGCTACAATTTTACATAAGGTCTTTTGCAAATGGCCATCACTTTATTTTTACTTTTCCAATCCTAAGATGATTTTAATCCGTCAAATTAGCTTCATTCTTATAAGTTTAAGCTCCAAAACTCGATGAGTATGAATTCACCGTTTATCAAATCATTAGAAAATTGTGATTGTACTTTTTCTGTCAATACCTTCACAATCTCAAGTCATCCTTTTTTTTTTATATCTCCGATCTTTCTTCAATATGTCTATCTCAAAATCTATTTTAAGTTCAAAAGTTGATCAAAAAGACTTAAGTAATATCCAATTTTGTAATTAGGTTATTCACTCTATGATTTTGATCAATACAATATGAACGATAACCATGTATCATATATGTAAACTGATAACTTGAAGGTCAGATAATTATCTTATCTCATAAGTCCCCAATATTCTAAATTTAAATTAAACGGTTCCCCATCATATAACAACTCGAATTCAATTCCTACAATAATCCAAATCGAGCTTTGTTAATTTTCCTCCTCTCTTCATCTCGCAAATTCATTGCGCGTGCCCTTTTGGCTAATTTACTGAATTGGAATCCAATGCATTGCTTCACAAATATCTATCCCTCATATTTTATAATTTTATGAGTGTCCCCTTGGGTCAAAGGGGCCAAATTTGGGCAGGACTTATTGGATGAGCCCGAATCAGAGAAGAATCACAACCGTCAATCACATGGATCACTATAAGCGTCAAAAGATGAACGGCCCTGATCGCATTCGATCGGACGTGTCGTGAGGTCCGTATTTCCCTTTCTGGCCATCGGTACGTCCCACGGTCATGGGCTATAATAGCTAACATAACCACGTGATCCTGCCCTCCCTGCCCGTACTTTCCGTCTCCGCTGGGCAAAAATTCCAGCTTCAACGTCACCTTCCTCTGTCAACTTCGAGAGGCGAGGCCGAAGGGACGCACCTCCCTCAGTCTCTGACTCCACCGGGATTGGTGGTCCAGGTCCTCTCGAGCTCGGCGAACGCCACCACGTTTTTCGCCCAATCCCCCTTTTGCCCTTCCCAGGTGAGAGTCGTCGTTGATAGTTTATTTAGACTCTCCTTTCTCTCCACTTTCAAGAACCGAGTTTCAGACGGCAAACGGGTCGGAAAAGCAGTTAGAAGGCGTGGGAGGTTGCTTTCGCTTAGTGGGAATCGCTTATCTTCGCGAAACAAGAATCGAATGATGTCGGCGGCGTAGTCTTATGATTCTCGGCTTTAATCTATATTGGGAGAACCAGCATCTGGTTCCTGCTCTTGAGCAGCCGTTGTCTAGTCGCGCTGTCCTGTTTTATTCTGCAGGCACTCTGCCTTGTTCGCGAGGCAACGGCGGAGAAAAAGTGGAGAAAATGGGAGGATCTCAAGTATTGGTCATATCACGTCCACATGTGCTAATGCTCTCGTTTTGGCTTAAAACGGAAAGATTGTAGTTATCGGGTTAAATTCCTAGTCGGAGATGAGCTGCAGTAAAAACCTACCACTAATTGTTCCTTGTTTTCGTTTATTTTCTTTCTTCCTTTAGCGTTTCTCTCATCTTCTTCGAGCGGTGGAATGCCTGTCGAAATTTGTTCATCGCCTTAGTTAAGTTCTCGGAATTAGTCTTGTATGCTGCAGAGGGCTATACCATATTTGGCCGATTGAAGGGAAATGCTGGTCATGTAAAATGAGAACGGTTTGGCTTCTGTCGTTGCCGTTTTTGTTTCTTGGAGTGTTTCCCTTTGTATTTAGCAAGAATGTTACTTCAAGACCTGCTGTCGTGAATGTTGGAGGCGTTTTCGCATTCAATTCCACCATTGGAAGAGTCGCCAAGATTGCCATTGAGGAAGCTGTGAAGGATGTCAACATTAATTCCAGCATCCTCCCTGGAACCAAGCTTGCCGTCATGCCACAAAACACCAATTGCAGTGGGTTCCTTGGCATGATTGAAGGTCAGGTTTCTCCTTGTGCCGCGCGCGGGTGATTTGATGAACAGAACAACTTCTTCTTGGAAATGCACTTTAACCTTCTTCTTTTTTTAAAACTTGTTTTCTTGCTATTGCAGTTCTGCAGTTGATGAAGACTGAAGTTGTTGCAGTCCTTGGTCCACAGTCTTCTGTGGTAGCTCATATTATGGGACTCGTTGCCAGCGAACTCCAAGTGCCTCTGCTCTCATTTGCGGCCACAGATCCTACCCTGTCATCCCTCGAGTTCCCCTATTTTGTTCGAACAACACAGAGTGATTTGAATCAAATGAGCGCTGTAGCAGAGCTTGTTGATTACTATGGTTGGAAGGAGGTGACGGCCATTTATCTCGATGACGATTATGGCAGAAATGCTGTGTCGGCATTGAATGATAAGCTTGCGCTAAGACGCTGTAAAATCTCATACAAGGTAGGAATTCCACCAGGGCCAGTTAAACGTAGTGAAATCATGGACATTCTTGTCAAGATTGAACTCATGGAATCGAGGGTCATTGTTTTGCATGTGACTCCTGAGTCCGGTTTTGTGGTTTTCTCCGTAGCACACCATCTCACTATGATGGGTAATGGCTATGTTTGGATTGCCACAGACTGGCTTTCATCAGTTCTAGATTCTGCTTCTCCTTTGCCATCTGAAACCATGGAGTCGTTGCAGGGAGTTCTTGTTTTGCGTCAACACACAGCAGATTCAGATAAAAAGAGAGCATTTGCCTCTCGGTGGAACAAACTGACTGGTGGCTCCCCTGGCCTGAACTCTTATGGACTTTATGCTTATGACTCTGTCTGGCTTGTTGCTCATGCTCTCGAAGCGTTCTTTGAGCAGGGTGGCGTGATTTCTTTCTCTAATGACTCCAGGATAAACTCTACTGGAGGTGGTGGCCTCCACCTCGAAGAACTGAGCATCTTTGACAATGGACCACTCTTATTAAAGAACATTCTACAGACTAATTTTGTTGGTTTAACAGGTCCTTTTCAGTTCAATTCTGATAGATGTCTTATTTATCCTGCCTATGATATTATCAATGTGGTAGGAACTGGGTTACGGCGTATTGGTTATTGGTCCAATTATTCTGGGTTGTCAACTCTACCTCCTGAACAGCTTTACATGAGGCCACCTAACCGTTCTAGTCAAAGCCAGCAGCTCTATGGTGTTATTTGGCCAGGGGAGACACTGTCAAAACCTCGTGGATGGGTCTTCCCCAATAATGGCAAGCAATTACGGGTTGGTGTACCCGATCGAGTCGGTTTCCGTCAATTTGTATCAAAAGTTCGTGGGACGGACAATATGTTCAAAGGCTTTTGCATTGATGTTTTTGTGGCTGCCATAAACTTGTTACCTTATGCAGTTCCATATCAATTCATTCCTTTTGGAAATGGTCGTGAAAACCCAAGCTACACAGAGCTCGTGAATTTGATCACAACGGGTGTGAGTACTCATAAGACCTGAGCTTAGAAAGAATTTTCCATAACGTTGGTTTGCTTTGGTGGCTCATGTTTTCATGTGCTGTGACAGTTTTTTGATGCTGCCGTTGGTGATATTGCCATAGTTACCAATAGGACGAAGATGGTGGATTTTACACAGCCATATGTGTCATCTGGACTTGTTGTTGTGGCCCCATTCAGGAAAATGAACACTGGTGCTTGGGCCTTCTTGCGCCCATTCACCCCTCTCATGTGGATTGCGACTGGTGCATTTTTCCTCGTCATTGGGATTGTTATATGGATTTTGGAGCATAGGACAAATGATGACTTTAGAGGTCCTCCTCAAAAGCAACTAATGACCATTTTGTGGTAAGTTCTTCGATAGACACTTCTTCTAATGATATGGTATTGTACACTTCACCCAGCATGGAGATGCCCTTGTTCCCTCTGTCAAAATCCGTATAAAATTCATTTCAAAGTTTGTTCAATTTACAGAAGACAACTATAGGGTTGTTGAACATGTACAGGCAAAATGAGAGATTCTAAGGAGGCTGCAGGGTCCTGTTGTATGAGTTCCATATGCCAAGAATATGTCAATAATACAGGCTAGTGGGTGAATACTAATATAACTTTCTTTAGGCTGGATATGCTAATCTAGTCTTAAGAAAAAGATTAAAGAATCTTTGTGAGAGCCCTTGATTTTGTTCTCTGTCAATGAATGTACTTTTTCTTTCCTCTTGAGATGATAGTCAACATGCACAAATCAGCCAAGAAAAGTATGAAGGGAATCGATAAAGTCTTAAATTGCTGCACAAACAGGAATGTTCGTACCTACTTTATTAATACTGTTTCCATGCTTAGAGAGGTGCACGGGTAAGATTTAGATGGTGCTATATGTCAACCGAGCAGACTAAATTTCTGTTCTTTCTTTCCTTTTCATTTTTTTTCTTTGATGGGGACGGCTGGGCGGCGTTGTTTACAGTCTCAGTTCTCTGTTGAATTAGAAAATTCCACTTCTACCATGTCATGAAGACATTCTATCAAAATCGTGAGTGCTCGAGTTATCATATGCTTTATAACTGGTATCCCAGAGAAATTATGTGTTTCGTGTTAGTTTTTCTTATGCAATTAGAATAGCCCTGTGGATGATGTGATTAATCTACTTTCAGCAAATGTCTAAACTCTGTCCAATTTGATGTTGCATGCAGATCAGATTTATCACCTATTTACCTGCTTCATTGGTGTATAACCAATTTTTTTCACTGACTTGCATTGTCTCAGGTTTAGCTTCTCAACATTGTTTTTTGCCCACAGTAAGTTTCTTTGCTCCTCCAATTTTAGATATAGAAAATGGCATGCAGCAGCATTTATTGAGCTGGCTTCACCATATATTTTGCAGGAGAGAACACTGCGAGCACTCTTGGTCGAATTGTGCTAATCATATGGCTATTTGTTGTTCTGATTATCAACTCGAGTTACACTGCAAGTTTGACTTCAATGCTCACAGTGCAGCAGTTATCTTCGCCTATTAAAGGAGTCGAAAGCTTAATAAAGGGTGATGAGCGTATTGGGTACCAAGTGGGTTCCTTTGCTGAATATTACTTGACAGAGGAGCTTGGGATATCTAAGTCTCGGCTTGTCTCCCTGGGATCACCAGATGCATATGCTAGCGCACTGAAAAATGGTCCACGGAAGGGAGGCGTGGCTGCTCTGGTTGATGAACTTCCATATGTAGAGCTGTTTCTCTCAACACAATGCTCATTTAGGA
This sequence comes from Melaleuca alternifolia, assembly GCA_019926035.1. NCBI lineage: Eukaryota > Viridiplantae > Streptophyta > Magnoliopsida > Myrtales > Myrtaceae > Melaleuca > Melaleuca alternifolia. The sequence continues at coordinate 1,623,731 of JAGKPW010000150.1, forward strand.
TTGTTGGTCCAGAATTCACCAAAAGCGGCTGGGGTTTTGTAAGTAATTTGTCTTAAGAGCTCTGCTAGATTTTTTTCTTTTTCCCTGAAAATCGCATCTTTGGGCTCACTGATTTGAGGAGAAGATAAATTAGAGAAATACAGAGGACTTCTGTTTCCCCTAAAGTTTTCCACTTTTGGAAGGATTTAGGACTTGCTAAAATAAGTTCCTTTAGAAATTGGTTGAGCAAAGCTGTTTCTCTTGTTTATCCTCTGAACTTTCTGGATCTGTTAAAGGAGGAGGTTTGAAAAAGCTCCTTCCACTTTTGTCGATATTCCACTACAAGCGAGAACAACTTGCTGGAATCAAGCATTTTTGTTGCTAAAGAAGACTAATTACATTGGATAGCTGTGGACTGAAGCACATGAAACATGGAAACTCTCAAAAATTTATTTCTGAATATTTGGTTGTCATTCTGGGAACATGTATGTTGAATTATGCAAAAGTCCCTATTTGAGTAGCGCTTGTGTCTAGCATCAAACGTGACCTCAACGTTGCCACATCCCAAGATCCCATTTATTCTCTTGTTCACCTTGTTTTTACGCATTCTCTTTTATATGATAGGCATTTCCTCGGGACTCTCCCCTAGCAGTCGACTTGTCAACTGCAATTCTAGAGCTCTCTGAGAACGGCGATCTCCAGAGGATCCATGACAAGTGGCTGTTGAAAACTAGTTGCAGTTCGGACAGTGCCGAGATTGAATCAGACCGACTTCACCTCAGAAGTTTCTGGGGTCTCTTTCTGATTTGTGGCATCACTTGCTTTATAGCTCTCTTCATATACTTCCTGCAGATTTTGCACCAGTTGTACCACACCGCTCCTGCTGAATCTGTTTCAGATGGTTCAATCAGCTCCCGCTCTAGGCCTCTGCGGAGATTTCTGTCGCTAATGGATGAGAAGGAAGACCCTTCCAAAAGAAGCAAAAGGAGGAAAGTGGAGAAAGCGCTGTCCGAAAATGATAAAGGCAACCACACGGAAAGAGATGATAGGAGGAGACAAATGGGGATTCAGGATGAGCAGCGGTCATCGGTCCCTGTCAGCTAATTTTTGGATCACCTCTTAATTATACAAATGTATGAGATCTTTTCAGGGGACATAGATTTCCAACCGCTCATAGGAATTTCCCTCCTTTTGTCATCGCCACTTTCACACTATTTGTCCCATGCTTCTGCCCATGTGGAAACTCTGAATGATACCGTAAAGCCAATAGCAGAGATAGATTCTTGCCTGAAAGGTTTGCCCATCAATTGTCTAATGTCAACGATGGTGTACCATGTAAGTTTTGCAGTATAGTCTTAAGCAATAAAACACATTGATTTCTCATTCGATCAAAAGGATGTCAAAGCGGGGACCGACGGTTGTTATTATGCTCAGAGTCCTCGATTCGGTTCAGCATCGGACTTGGGAAGAAATTTGAATTGTGGATGATGCGTCTATGGATTCTTGGGGAAGCGATATGCTCCATGAGATGATAACTGAGCAAAAAAGACGGAAATTTTTGCTTCGATGCACGTAGTGGCTAAAGCGTAGGTGTTCAGTCAGCTGAAAAATGTTGCTCTATTAATATTAGATACGTGGCGTCATTGGGACATACGGAAATTCGCAATGTCTGTATCAGAGCGATTAGAAGGGAATCAGATTTGAATGGATGCTGGTAGAAATATGTATTATGGTGTTGGGCCTGGTCACGAAGGCTTGCTAACATCGTTTTTGCCCCAAAATGCAAAGCTGCCTAACGAAAGCAGCATAAGAAGCGAGCCGCACATGAACTCAGCTTGAATCTTATTTCGAGGGCCTTTGACAGCACGGACTGGACTTGAGAAACTCGGATGGCCGACGCTTGTGTCAAGGGCCAATGCTCGAGGTCGAGACCATGCAGCAACTTAGGCTTTGTCTTGTTCGTTTGGTTGCTTAAGTTAGGCCTTTTTCTCGTGAATCGATCGTTGGCTCATTGTTAATTCACAGAGACTGTAAAAAAGGTGTTTTGAGAGAGAAGTTAAGTGATGCAAATGAGAGGAGAGAACGCTCATTTATATATGAGATCTTCTAATTTAGTACCATTTCAGCTATCTTCTATCCTATCAAATACAACACTACCATCTACCTTATTAAAGATAAGAAATATCTTGAATACAGATATACATTTTCAAGAAATCTCACATCTTTAACAGTTCAAGGCTTATCTCGTTTGCTTGGATCATTTCTCCAAGCATTGGACCTTGAAAACCTTGGGACCAGTACCCAATTGAGCGACGCCCTCAGTGCTCTCAACTCGGAGTCTTTCGCTTGCTCGATCGCATCCTTCTCTTAGATTGTCAATCTTGTCAAACGTTAGCAATTGTTCCGTCTCCGATGCCGCTTAATGTTTCCCTCCTTGACCTGTTGGTTATATGACTCTTGAATGCCAACTCGTTCCACAAGCAGCTCCTCCTTTGGTTCGGCTATTTCCACGTTGCTCGGCGGGTTCTCCGCTTTCGGGAAAAGCACGTGGATCGCCCTGATTCCACCCGCGGCTTCTCCAAAGGTTGGGGCTCTGCTTTCGGCTCAACTATGAGTTCCCAAGCTCTCCGCCTTTTATCCACGAGTGGAGATGCCCTTGGTTTTTGTTGACCTATAGATCATTGGTACCATCGATGGACATTTTGGGTCAGTGATGGCAATTGACTTGGTGCTCATATTGATCATGGCATTCGTACTATTTAATAATTCCAAACCCAAATTAAGATCATATTCATCAATTGGAATCGCCTCGATAGAGAATTCTCCCTTCTATTTCCTAACATGGAGTTTCAATTTCTAAATAATGCCGACGGCTGGTGCATCATTCGAGTTGACTGCCTTAAATCGATGCCTGGTTGATTCTACTCGATGTCTCAAACTCTTTGCTGCTTAAATAGATAGGAATACTTTGGAAGCACGTGTCAACAAAGGTATATAGTATGTTATTGACCTTGGTCCTTGATTTCCGTGAATGACAAGCTTGTGCTTGGAGGGCTCTTGGGCGAAGATTAAGCCCTTACGGAGTAGAGAATCTTTATGGTTTTGAGCCACACTTTCTTGTTCTCTTGGTTCACCCTTCCACTATGGCGAGCAATGCTGTGAGTTTGCTCTTCTATGAACAATCTTGGGACCAACGGGAACTGTTGCAAAAGAAGCAAGGGGATGTTTTGGAAGGGCCATTTTCCCATGATCTTTCTTGTCAATCACTTCGGCCATGAGTAACTACGGGTGCGTTTGGTACAGCATTCGCAAAGCCCCTTCAGCCTTCAAAACCCCTTTGACCAAACGTGGAGTGTTTGGCTCAGCTTTCGAATGGCCTTTTACCCAAATATCAGCATTTGAAATGCTGAAAGCCCAAAGCTCCTTCAATTAGCATTGGGCTTTCAGCATTTCAAAACTGAAAGCCCAATGCTAATTGAAGGAGCTTTGGGCTTTCAGCATTTTTCGGAATGCTGAAGCAAGGTTAAGTGAAGTTTTTTTTGTTCCCCATTTTGTCCTCAAAATTTTATCAAAAGTCCAGAAATGCCCTGCACTATTCATCTTCTCCGGCTCTTCTTTTGAGAGGCGACCATCTTCTTTTCCACCTGTTCATCTTCTGCGGCTGAGGGACCTCGCGGCTGAGGTCGCTCGCCCTCGCCGCTGAGGTCGACCTCGTCGCTGAGGTCGACCTCGCTGCTGAGGTCGCGCGACCTCGCCTCTGAGGTCGACCTCTCGGTTGAGGTCTTGCGACCTCGCCGCGACCTGCGCGACCTCGAGGCTGAGGTCGGGCAACCTCGCCGCGTGGTCACACAGTCCGGCGACCCAGTTCATCAGCCGGACCTCGCACAATCCGGCGACCCAGGTGGTCGGCCGAACATGGCTCAACAAGTCCAGAGTTTGTCTTTTTTTTTTTAATAAAAAAATTGATTAAAAGTCCTTTCCAAATTTAAGTTTTGCCAAACACCAATTCAACTCAAAACCCATTCCAAATTCAAGTTTTACCAAACACATTTTACATTCTCCCCAAGGGGCTTCGGGCTTTCAGCATCTCCATTTGGCCAAAGCCCCTTGCAAATGCCGAACCAAACGCACCCTACACGCCTTCCTCGTCTTTGTCCTGGTGGCGATATGTCTCCACCCTTTTCTTTTGGATTTAGAAGATTTAGGTTTAGTCAAATTTGCAAGAGGCTCAGCTATGGCGAGTGTCTTTAAGATACGTTGGGCATCCATCTATCAAGCTCAGACTATTCAAGGTTTCAGACTATTCATGAATGCCAGCTTTCTCTTTCCCTAAGTTGGGTATTTGGAGTTTGAGTTCAGGGAACCATTTCACTTGCTCTCAGAACTTGTCCTTCTGTTTTACATCTCATCCATCGGTAAGCTCATCTAAAGCGAAAGAAGTGCTTATCATATATGAAATTCCATGGAAATATATAAATTTTCATATGAATGTTACTGTCGATAAATATTCATCATCCTATAATTCCAAAGTTATGTAGATTCTCTTCTTAAACTTTTATTTTCATACATATTTACGGAAGGAATCGTCTGACCAAATTACGGGAGATCTTAGATACCAAAAGTGAAGTAATTATCCAGACAAAAAGGAATACTTCGTACGTACGAGACGCGACTTTTTTCCTTTGCATAGCAAAAAAAAAAAAAAAAAAGACCCGTCCAATCGTGGGCGGGTCGGTTGGATTGGATCCGTCGGGCAGCCCGGAAGCTGAACGGGTTGCCCAGCACACTCCTTAGCTTCGACATTTTGAGCGCTAAATTCAAGGCGCGCGGCCGAAGAGGGAAAGTCATAAACCAGAGGGCACACCACCCGCTTCCGCAATTCCAGTAGTTCTCTCTGCGTGTGATCTTTGGCGGTGGCAATGGAGTTGGACCCAGATGATGTTTTCAGGGACGACGAGGACGATCCTGAGAACGAAGCTCTTCGGGTCCTGCTTCTTTCTGCCCTTACTATCTGGTTTTGGCCTTTGTTGGAGAGCGAGTGAGATAATGTGTTGCTTCGTTTGCAGGAAAGAGCGTCAAGCAAAGAGCTTGTGGTGTACTTGGTCGATGCTTCCCCTAAGATGTTCTCCACCAAGTGCCCTTCTGTGAGTTTCTTCGCCACCGGTTTGAATTTTTTCAGCATCCCCTGGATTCTCGCCGTTCCCGCTTCGAAATTTCAAGTTATTTAAGCGTCTGGAGTCTTGCACGTGTATCTTTTGTCATGTTCCTTTTTGATCCTTCTTGGGATCTTTGCCCCGTAGTTTTATTTTCTCAGTGAGTCGATGGGTTGCTGGAATTTTGCCTGATGTAGTATACGTTCGGTAATCTCTCATACTGTGGTAACCGAGAAGAAATGGCCACCAATCGTTTTTTTTTTTATAAAGGAGAAGTGAAGATTAACTTAAGATACGCTAGTTCTTGTTGTTTCTTGTGTGAACACTTTCCTGGTTGCTCACCGTTTTTTTAATTGTGCTTATTCCTTTTGAAGGGGTTCATGCTCTTTCCTAGTATGTTGATGTTAAAATATGTGCCCCAAAGCTTTGGATGGGAAATTGTTTTTCATTAGCGAGGTTGATGCGGCTCCCCACCAACTTCTAGGTGGAGGTGGTGTATTATACTTAGTATCTCTTAAGAAGCGCCATTTTGCCATATGCATGAAGCCTTATTACTACATGCTAGATCATTTTTTTTTCTGTTTTTTTGGCAACGTTCCTATTTACAATATTTGCTAACGTTTAATATTCTTAGCCTTGTAATGTTATGGTTTTTGTTGTTATATGATGTTTTTCGCTTATGGCTGTCATGTGTCTTGACTTTTGAATTTGTCGATTTGATTTTTCTCCTTATTACTTTCAATATTGGCCTACTCAACTGTTTTATATTTGTTAACGAGCAGGAAGATCAGAAGGATGAAAGCCACTTTCAAATTGCCATTAGCTGTATACTGGAGTCATTGAAGACTCAAATAGTTAATAGATCATATGATGAAGTTGCAGTATGCTTTTTCAACACGGTAATTGCTGATCTGAGGATCTTTAACATGTTTTTAAGTGCTTTGGTTACCACTGTCAATGATAGAGTGTCATAGCCATTATAATATAGTTGACAATTGTGGAATCATATTGAAGTACAGGGAAAACTTACACATAATGTCATCTTATTTTAAATGCCTGCTTGTAACTTGAGTTGTGGTAGATACTCATGGTCAGTTCTCATTTGGCAATCATCATTTTCTTCAAATTTGCAGAGAGAAAAGAAGAACTTACAGGATTTAAATAGTGTATTTGTGTTTAATGTTGCTGATCGGGAGTCCCTGGACAGGCCAACGGCTAAATTCATAAAGGAACTTTCCCATTTAGAGGGTAAGTGCTGATGGATCAGTTATGTTATTCATGCATGGTAAAGAATTTGTTGCTAACAGTTCAGTGCATCGGTGCAATGGGAATATTGCTCATTTAGACATCTTGAGATAAGTTGTGTTTGACTGAAACTTCTGTGATGGAGTCTGGAAGTAAAATTTCGCCTGATTCTTGACTTAAAAGATTGCAGAGTTCTTTACGAAACAAATTGGCAGTCAGTACGGCATTGTGTCTGGATCTCGAGAGAATTCACTTTACAATGCTCTTTGGGTAGCGCAAGCTCTTTTGCGTAAAGGGTATGCTTCATAAACTCCTTGAGAGAATGTGAAGCAAAAATTCTTTTTCTTCCACATATTTTGCTCAGGCAAGTTGTTTTTATAATCGTTTTTAGTAATTTAGAATGCAACTACTGCAGATCTGCAAAGACAGCTGATAAACGTATGCTTATTTTTACTGACAAGGACGATCCTTTTGGGAACATCAAGAGTGGGGCAAAAGCGGATATGACCAGGACCACTTTGCAGCGTGCCAAAGTATCAACTACTATTCATATGACAATTTGGTTCCTATTAAGGAATTTTGCTAATATCCAATTTGGATTCTTCTAGGATGCGCAAGATCTTGGAATATCAATTGAACTTCTTCCCTTGAGTCAGCCAGACAGGGAGTTTGATATTTCGCTTTTCTATGCTGTATTCCCTTGCCACTGCCCTCTTATTTCTCAAGTTGTTATCAACGACCTTCAATTACATTAATGGCAAAAACTTATGAATTTCAGGATTTGATGGGATTGCAAGGTGAGGATCTTGCTCAATTTATGCCTGCTGCTGGAGAGAGGTAGCCCCATCTTTTCATTGCTTTCTTGTAGTTTATAAGTGCATGCTAGGGGCTATTTCTTTTTTCTTTTGTTGATGGAATCTGCAACTGTTGCCTTACCTTCTAATGACTTGAACGAAATCAGTTTGGGGACTCTTGTTACCTCAGGATGTGAGGGAAAATTAGCTTACTAGAAAACAGTAACGAAGTACCAAACAAGCCAATAGCATATCTATTACCCAGTTTATTATCATTTATTGGAACTGAGGAATTTTTGTCAGTTGAGTATCTTGTTGAATTGAGAGGAGATAACGTGTCAATAAAGAAAACTTGGAAACAATATGCCAAGATTAAGGTCGTCAAAATTGCTTGTTAACTAGGATTTCTAGGGTGTTCACAACATTGTATTGTGAAGATTTTATAGACTACGAGAAACATCCAAAAAAGTGCTATTGGAATAATAAACTCATGTTTAAAAACATGTAGGTAATATAATTAAATAAATTTTAGATTACATGGAGGAAAATATACAGCAAGATAACCCCATTTCATAAGATTGAGCTATATATTCTCATGACTTATATAAAACCTGTTTCTAATTGAAGCTTTTAAAACCTGTTTACCTGGCTTCAAATGCTAGCACGCTATTTCACATTCTCCATGTTTCAAGTTGCCATTTAAATCTCTATGCACTCAAAGATGTGTTTTTCTCAGATGATGGTAGGGGTCTAACTCTTGATGTTATCACAACTATCCCATGTTTGCGTCACTATGCCTATTTAATGTTCTGTCCTCCAAGGTTACTAGTGAAATATATGCTTACAAATATAGACTTGGCTGGTCAATCATCAGCATTCACATGCTCATAATGGATATGTTGGGTTATCCTCTCATTCTTTCACCAGCAAAGATATCTGGTAGCCGGCTTTTGATGATAATTTAGTGTATCTCGTACTGTCTGATGCTGTCTCAGGGTTGCTGATGCCTTTTTTCCCTTTAGATTTCTCCATTTATAATCTATTTATCTCTTCTTTTATCAGAATGGAAGATATGAAATCTCAACTGAGAAAACGTATGTTCAAGAAGCGCATTGTGAGGAAATTAATGTTTTCAATTGCCAGCGGAGTGTCTATTGAAGTCCATACCTATGCTTTTATCCGTCCAACAGTTCTAGGTAGTATCATCATCGTTTTCTCAATAAATGTAGCAAGTCTAAACCCGATCTTATCTCATGTGCAATTGATTCCTATGTTGGTCACCTTTTATTTTTCAGGGTCAATAACCTGGCTTGATTCAGTCACAAATCAACCTATAAAGGTAAAAGCGAGGCACTGCTTTGCTTCTTGTTCCTTTTAGTGAATATTGTATGCCATTGGTTTTATGCTAGCGTTATGAATCCAGTAACTTATCTCATTTGTTTTGTGCTTTTGTGAATCTGTGTGCTTGTTTGTTTGAAAACTTATCTCCGAAAGAGATATTTTTATCCTGCTTGAACTTGTAGCTTCTGAGCTTTCTATTTTCTTTTGATGCCAATTACCTGTAGCTTCTGAAATTTCCAATTTATATTCACTCTATCTTGATTTTTTTAAATATGAGGGTGCTTCTAAATCAATTTTGGGTCTTCCTGGAACTATGCAGATTGAAAGATCGTTTGTGTGCGCTGATACCGGTGCACTGATGCAAGAACCTCCGCAACGTTTTCAAACTTACAAGAAGTATGGTTATTGGCTATTCCATCTTGCCTCTCTTAAATGCTTTAGTACCAGAGGTGTAACTCTAACTTTTTGACTTCTACTATCTGGCATGGCTTCTGCTTCTAGTCAAAATGTCAAGTTTTCAGTGGAGGAACTTTCTGAGATAAAAAGAGTCTCAACTGGACAGCTGCGTCTTCTTGGGTTTAAGCCACTTAGTTGCTTAAAAGACTATCACAACCTGCGGCCATCTACATTTATATTCCCCAGTGATGAGGTAACTAACATTCTCATACTTTTAGCACAACTATGTCTCTGCTAGTTTATTCCTCCTTTAAGAACCATAAATTACTTTTAGATGCCTTGGGTAATTACCGAAAATCTTTTATGTGCGATTCATGCAATTTTCTTGCCTTTGGCAGTGCTCCATTACTTTGAACTCAAGGGCACCAAGAGAAAAATATCTGAACCGGCACCAGTCAGCTCTAATTTGGAACCATTTGTGTAGTTCTGGCAATTAGTTTCAATGGTTCCTCTCATAAATTGCTATGACTCTGTCGCTTTTAATTGGTTCAGGAAAAGTTCAAATTCTTATGCTAATCCTTCCTAACACACTTTGTTAAGTACGAATATTAGGCATGTCCACTCGACCATGTTACCTATTGGAGGAACTCCTGGAACTAAGTTTTATCTAGGCTATGTGTTTTTTTTGTCTTTGTGTCCGTCATTCCCGTCGTAACTTGTAGAGTAGATATATATGAAGAACATTTGTCAATGGGCTCTTTCCACTTTGTAATATGGAAGATACATATTATGCAGTTAAATAAGCAAGCAGCCACATATTTTTAGAGCCTGATACTAAGGTTGCCTCTTGGTATTGGAAAGTTATCCAAAATCAATGTATCACTGTTGATTGATTGACCTATTCATAAATGGTGGCTTAGCATGGATACTTGTAGGCATACATTTGTCTATTTGTTGCTTTCTTGGAAGAACTTCATGGCTTATTTATTGAACTATTGCTTGAATTAACTGTCACTAGTTAAAGTTAAAGTATATATATATCCTATGTTGGCAATGTTGTCATGTCGTTCCCTTAGTTTTCTTGTGTCCTTGAGTTTCTTGTCTTTGTCTAATTCCCTTGCATTTGCTTTTCCCCCTATTCAACAACAGGAAGTAATTGGGAGCACTCGAATTTTTGTTGCTCTGCACAAATCCATGATAAAGCTGAACCGGTTAGTTAGACTTTTTCATCCGAGATGCCTATTCATTCTCTGTTAACTGTCAAATGCTTGAGGTGGGAGAAGGTTTAGCTTTGGTTATCGTTTCAGTTGTTTTTCAGGATAGAGCGTTAACACCTTGATGCACATCTGTATTTTTGCTTCAGTTTGTCATGGATAATCATTCTAAGTCGATGCTTTCCTTTGATCGAGTAACTTTTTGCCTTGCGATGTTGAAGTTGATTTATGACGTTACACTATATGTGGCAATATTTAGTAGAGCAATATTTGTAGCCAGACCTTTTGAGATTCTGTTGACTATAGTAGGTTAGCTATTAAGGTCTGATAGGGTAACGCATATTCTAAGATGATGCATTTTGTGCTATTGGCTGGTAATAATCTGACTAAACTGGCAGTTTGATTGTTTTCTTTAAGAGTTGATCTCGAGCAATACTCTGTACTGAACTATTATTTCTGTTAATAGTGTGAAATTTTGCTCCATCCAATAATTTGTTCTGTCATTTCCAGTTTTGCAGTTGCATTCCATGGCACTTCTTCTCATTCCCAGTTGGTTGCCCTTGTTGCTCAAGTAAGACGTCACTCAAATGTCTGGTTATAATGAAATTTGTACGGTATAATAAACTGGTGTGACTGTATTGATGGGCTTGTCTGGTTCGGATGCTACTATTGATTTTAAATATTCTTGTCTTGTCTGTTCATTTCAAGTACCTTAACTAGACAAAAGAATCACTTATTACTGGACCGATACTTTTGACTTTAATCATCCTGGTATTTAGCTCAATGATTCTTGTCTACTTTTATGAATTCTCAAGTTTGGGTTTCTTGCTTTCTTGATAAAATAGAGCATTGAGAATTTTTGCTTGCCTTTTGCTACCACACAGGAAGAAATTATTGATTCCGGAGGGCAGGTTGAGCCACCAGGAATGCACATGATATATCTTCCATATTCTGATGACATCAGACACGCTGAGGAGGTAATAATTGTTTATTTTTGTATTGTTCCAATTACCCATCTTTTTTTTTCAGATTTAATCATTGCTTTTAAGAGAAACCAATGCTGTAGGGCTATGTGTGTCATGATTAAAGTCTTGGCGATATTTTTGCAGCTTCACTCAACTACAAATGCAGCCATACCTCGAGCAAATAAGGATCAAATTAAGAAGGCTGCTGCTTTGATGAAGCGTATTGATTTGAAGGACTTTTCAGTCTACCAGTTTGCAAACCCTGGTAAAAGTCTCTGTTTTTTCCACTGGCAGTGCATGCTGTAGGTTTATTTATACTAGTTCCTTAGGAGGAGTCCTATTGAATTTGTAAGTTGTTTATTTTACAGTATGTCCATTTGAGTGTGATGTAACGGTCAATGTATAGATATAGAAGACTTTAAAGAGCTACTCTGGCAGCTATTCATAAAATTGACATAATCAATGTTAGCAGATAATCATATGTACAATCTATCTGATTAGATTAACTGGAGATAATGTGCTTGTTGATGGATATGTGTGTTTAGCTTATGGTGCTGAGTGTGGTTTGTTGGTTATTCACCTTTGGTGAAGGTGTGAATATTACTCGTGGTGTAAGGACCAGAAAATTGTTTTGAAAGGAAAAAAATCCTCTCACATACGCAACAATTTATTTTCCTACCTTAAGAAGCAAATCTTATGGCATGCTAGTTTAACTTACATTTGGTATACTTCCCATGGTGCCATTTATGTTGGTTTCAGTAAATAAAGTCTGCAGCACCTTTTATGTATGTACCATCAAGGTAAATTTATCTTGATGGTGAACCGTTTGGAAGCGGTTCGAGTTTGTCATGAAAAACTGGAATTAAGTTTTTAACGTCATTTAGTAACCGGGACATATTTTGCAGCCTTGCAGAGACATTATGCAGTTTTGCAGGCCCTTGCTCTCGAAGAAGATGACTTGCCAGAAATTAAAGATGAAACAGTGCCCGATGAGGAAGGTCTGGCTAGGTAAGGAAAAAGGTTCCTCATGTTGAGAGCGTTTGCATCCTTTTTTTCATGTCAGGATGGAATGAGAACTTGATTCTTGGAATCACCTTTGGCTGCCTTTTTATGCCTGCCTGCAGGTCAGGAGTTGTTAATGCGATAGAAGAGTTCAAGCTGTCTGTTTATGAGGATAAGTACGAGGAAAGTGATAAAGCTGGCCATAAAAAGGTGAGCGAGGCATCGAAGAAACGAAAAGCCCTTGTGGATAGTGCCACGCAGAAATCTGTTCAATATAATTGGGCTGAGCTCGCTGACGGTGGCAAGGTGAAACAGGATCTCTCTCCTATGTGTTTCCTCTGTGCATTTTTTTAAAATTTTATTCTTGTCAATGCAATTATAGCCTGCAGTTATTGGACAAGATTTCTCTTGAGCGAGTTAAAAATATGTTCTCCAGAAGTTATTTACCTTGTTCTCTAACATATTGTGCAGATTATTGTTTTGTTTATTTGTTGAGAAAGTGCCTTTTGCAACCAAATTAGAGGTTTAAGATGATTTGCATAGGGATAATCATGGATATCATTAAGGCTCTCGTTAAGTTTATAAGAAAAATCAGTAGAGTGACTGCATTCACTGACCTTCCTCTTGTTGACTTGCATCCCTGCAGTTGAAGGATTTGACGGTAGTGGAGTTAAAGTTCTACTTGACTGCGCACGATCTGCCTGTCTCTGGGAAGAAAGAAGATTTAATGAAGAGGATATTGACTCACATGGGCAAGTGAACTAGTAATTTGAATTATTGCAAGGTTTTCATATTGCTTTTGATCCCCTGATAGCGGCAATAAAGCCCCAAGAATACCGAAGTCCAACCGCGTCAAGTGAAAGTTAGATGGCATTCATCGATGACAAGCTCCTTCTTGCCTTCTTGAGAGAAACGGTTCTCTAGAAGAGCAGGCCGAGGGATGGTCCCTGAGACATGCCTTCCACTTATTTAATGAGCTGATTGCATCATAAGGAAGCGTAGGTGTAAATCTATGTAGTTAGCATAAACTACGAAGTTCAAAAGAATGTTTTCCGTTTATTCTATGTACAAAATACTACTTTTGTTAAAGACCAGCCGGCTCTCCCTGAAAACGAGGACTGAGGTCAAAGCAATTGTTCTGCATCTTCTGCTAAAAGGAAACCACATGGGTTCGGTGTCCTAACCTCTGCTTAGTGTATACGAATACGTTTGCTCTTACAAAATCATGTACAACAATATTCTTAATACGCTATCTTAGCAAACTATGTTGCTCAGGCACTAGATATTTCAGTTAGTTGATTCAGAATGTTCCAAATTGGACTAGACACAACAAAGATAAAATTATTAGATTTGGAGCGGAAAACGTCAAGCAGATGAGCGTGGGGCCTTTAGGGTTTCGACTGAAAGGCAGCGTTTTCTCGAATTAACAATGGGTCTTGTTCTTCTTCTTCTATGATAGAGACGACTTTGCAGATTCTCGCCATTTCCTGTTTCAAAATTTCAAGGTCTTATTTTTTCAGTCAAGAGATGATGGGTTGCCGGAATATGCTTGATGAAGCATCAGATGGGTCAGTCCACCAGGCTAAGTATTCCGTACACTGTCTTGATTGACGAAACCTAAACTGGAATCGGACCCGCCAACGGAGTGAAGAAAATTTCCACCGCAGGGGCTTCCGTTTCTCATTTAGCAAAATATTCATACATGCACAAGCCATGCCTGGAGAGTCCAACAAATTGCAGACTCGAGGACGATACTCGAGATCGTGGCCCATCGCAAAGCATGTTCGATTTTGTGTGGTTTGGTCGCAAGTTCATGCGCAGGTGTTCACGAGCATCATATTCAATTGTTAGGGCTTGCAAAAGGGACCTACCTTTTCTCCAAAAGAGAGACAAGAGGGGGGGGGGGGGGGGGGGGGGGGGTTTACATTGAAAAGAAAGGAAAACGCAATCACCGAAAAGAAAGCCAGCTGGAGAGCTCGCGGCTTGTTTTGTTTTGTCTCCATACAGAAAAGTCGGGTACTTTTGCTTAGCTCGAGGAAAAGCGCAATCACTTTCAAAGGCATTAGATTGATAGAACCCACACGATAAATTCAAGATTATGCGTATGCGTGACGAGGAGGAGGGAAATTGAAATTCAAAATCTCCAATCGAGGACACTCGATGGTGGGGGGGTGCTTCTTCCATCGACAATAGTGCTCTCGACTGTTCAAGCGGGCAGGGTGGCCATTTGATTCCTTGGCTTCTACTGCTGAGAGTACCGGCATCTTCCGTAACCTGCGATCATCGACAAGACGATGCAAAGCGCAAACCGTCATCAGAATGTAGAGGCCGGAGACATCGATCGAATGTCGTCCGTCTCGTGTTCATGCGAACAAAAGACTGAATTTTGACTTACTGGGGTCGCTGAACGTGACGAGGCCGGTGCCCTTGAAGTCGCAGTTCCAGTAGTTCCTCCCGTGCATCTGGTAGTACGCGTTCATGGCGTACGACGCGTGCGCGTGCACCTTCCCCGGCACGTAGCACTCCCCTCCCTCGTACACCCCCCTGCAGTCCACGCCCCCCGGCCCGCAGCAGAAGTCCACCACCGCCTGCAGCACCCCTTCCTCTGCGTGCGGCTTCGCTACGCACCACACCGACGGCCCTCGCGCGGCCGAGCTGCTCCCGACCGCTTTCTCTCCGAAACCCGACACTACATCGAATCACATCATCTCATCGACAGAGCACCAAAAATGCGAGTCGTATATTAAACGTATTATGAAGCACTCTTTTGGGACGAGAAAAAACTCGTTTTTGGAGGGAAAATGACTTTGACTTCCATTTCCAAACGAGCCTTAAAGAAGAGATTTGAAAAGCTATTCATACCTCCGTCACTGCAGAACTGGCAGCTCAAGTCCACGTCATACGCCTTCGACCCGTCGCCGTTGAACAGCCCGAAGTTCCTCTCGGCGACGCCGCCTTGCTTCTTGTTCTCGTTGAACAGCGCGAACACGAAGATCTCCACCCTCTTCTCCGCCCTCATCGGCGTCCCCCTGTTCGCCTGCGCCCTCTCTATAAGCCTCGTGTTGTACGTCCTCGCGTTCTCCAGCGTCGCCGCCCTGTCCCCTTCCTCTCCCTTCGATGGCCACCCGGACTCGGACACCGTGATCTCGATCGACCGGTTCCCGAACCCCAGCGCCCCGATCGCCGACCTCACGGCGTCGATCTGCGCGTCCAGCATGTTCGTGTACACGTACCCTTTCGGGTCGCGGACGGTCGTCTTGTTTCCGAGCAGTGCGTACTCCAGATCGACGGAGGTAGGGTTGTCGCGGTAGGCGAAGTAGGGATACGCGTTGATCATGAACGGAGCTCCGGTATCTGCGAGGAACTCCACGATCGAGGTCATGGTCGGGAGCAGAGTCATCGCGAAGGTGGACGATGACGGGGGGAAAGACGCCGCGAGCACCGCCATGCCGTGCGGCGTCGAGACCTTGATCTTGCGGTCCAGGCCGCGCGCCACCAGCGCCGCGTGCAGGTTCTGCATCGCCTGGACCAGGTCGTTCGGCTCGAGCTTGTCGTCACCGGAGGTGAGGTACTCGTTGCCGACGACGACCGCGACGACGGACGTGGCCGGGAGGAAGGGGACGACGCGGGAGGCGAGCCACTCGGCAGCAGCGGAATGGTCCTTGCTGAGGTTGGCGACGAGGCGGTTCTCGACGGCGACGATGAGGTCGATGCCGGTGTTGGAGAAGGCGTCGAGGATGTCCGGGTTAGAGTCGTAGATTTTGACCCGGTCGACGAGGGTGGACTGGAGGAGCCGCGCCACTTTCTTCGGCGGGGGGAGGTTGTTGCCGATGGTGCCGTAGTTGACGCCGACGGCAGAGACGCCGCAGGCCAAGCCAAGGAGGAGGAGGAGAGAGGGTAGTGGAAGGTGAAAAAGGAGGTGGGGGTTCTTCTTCTCCATGAGAGCGAGCTTTGCAGGTATCGGATGATTAGCGCGACTGGCGTGCTCGTGGAGTGGAACTGAGAGAGGGAGAGTGAGAGTGAGAGTGGAGGAGGATTTTCAACTTTAGGCTTAGCTTTCCTTTCTTTTTCGGTGCATGCATTGCCTCTGCCTCTGGAAATTTGCAGGCGGTGGCAGCGAGGATTATTCAAAAAGTGCCATCAATCAAAAGAAGGGAGGTCGTCCAGTGTGGGCCCGATCTGATGATCACAGGCCGTTGATTCAGGGGACGTGATTGGCTCCGCCTCTCCTCTGGTTCTGTAGCATCGCCTCGAAACGCAGTCCGAGGTCCCGTGTTGGGCTGGGCCGGCCTTTAGTTCTCCCACGTATAATCCCACCCACCTTCATTCATTACTCTTTCCAACGCCAATAAGTTTAAAAGAATCTAGAGTTAAAAGGTTCCTACTTCGATAGCCATAGCATTAGCTTTTCTACGTTCGCTAGATAAAAAAACCTTATTATTCTTCTCATGGTATGTTGGTTTTCCTTTAAAAAAAATTAAAATTGGATTCGAGCAGTTTATGAAGAGGTTATTCGTTACTAATTAGATATGTTGATGCATTGAATCGTACTTACTTATCAATAAAAAAGGCTGATTGGAAAAAAGTTATGATGCCGTTAAAAAAATTAAAAATAACTAAAGAAGAGTAACGAGTTTTTTTTTTTTATAGGGGAAGGGGGGGGGGGGGGATTGAACCCTTATATAAAGTTTCCTTTTAACTCTCTAGAAACCATTATATTGTACATCGAGTATTTTTCTAAAATCACTGCTTCAAAAAGCAAGAATCACGCAGATTGCTCGAGCTGCGATCGCTCTTCCTCCCCAAAATATCATGCCTATCGAAATCTCGGCATGCTCGAGCTAATTTTGTGATGTCGCACTCTCAGCTCCCCGGCCTCCCGTTTCCTCGCGTTCCTCTTCACCAAAACGAATTAGGGTTTCGGCTTAGAATTTATATTTAGAAATTAGTTGAATGGTTGATTTGGGATCTTGAATTTGAGAAATTGGTTGAATGATCGATTTAGGATTTACATTTGGAGCAAAACATCTAGACGACGTCGCTTAGGAGTATGTACGCTCATCAGGCATACACATGGGCCATGTTGATTTAGAAACTAATAAAATATGATTATGTTGGATTTCGGAAACTCAAACCAAATTTGAGATTTAAGTGATTTGATACAAGATTTTGGCACCAAAACAAATTTTACAAAATTTTTGACACTTTGAATATTCTCATATCAACAAATTATCAAAATGTTCATGATTGAATTGACCAAATTGAAAAATTGACAACCGAAATGACCCAAACGCAATAGATGTATTGACTTTGTTTTTATAATTTTCTCATGTTTTTCTAATGGAATCCAAGAAAAGGTCGTGATTTGATATACAACGTGATAAAGACAAAGAAACATAGTCACCCGGGGAGACACAAAATAGCATAAGTACTAAAAAAGAAGAAATGCGGCAGCTGGATTGGCATGTCGAGAAGGACAAGTTCCGCTGGTTTAAGTGACAAAGGATGAGAAAAGGTCAGCTGAAATGGAACCAGAAAGAGATTCAGGATTGCCTAAGTTGATGGAGCTTTTTCCACCATGGACGAGACTTGGGCTCCAGGGTCCCATCTCTCCCTACTGTAACAGAAAGTGGGACAAGGCAAAGAGACAAACCCACACTATCTTTTGATGCAAATTTTTGTCTCATTCTTCCTTGTTGGCAAAGACCTTCGCCGAGCACCGGCAGGATCAAATGGCAACCAAGCCACCTTCCGAATAGAGTGTCCGGACTGGGCATCTAAACTAAAGCTTAAACAACCAAGCCACTTGGCTTGGGTGGGAACACAATAAAAATAATCAAGTTAACTTGTGTTTTAGGTGTTGCAATCATAGAAAACAGGGAACAGTGTCTGCAATAAGAGTCAAGAGTAGTTGGCTAGGTGGAGGAAGAAGCACTGCTAGAAACTTAAATGGTTGAAGCTACGAAGTAATTGCATCGGAGAGTTACCAACTAGTTGTTCCTCTCGAAGTCATTGCCTTCGAAAATTGAAAGACTTTTTTCATAATGAAATAAGGAATGCCCGGTCATGTAGAAGCTTCCACTTCATCAGAAGTAGCAGCTGCACCGTTTGGTGTATCTTCTGTCTGGAGTTGAGCTGACACGTCATCAATAGCGGAGTTCAGCTGCGCAATCTTTTCTGCCAGAACTTTCCTCGTTTTCTGTAAAGCATGAGATATTTTCGGAAGGTATTTTATAATAGACTCACAGAATTCTCGCCAAACATATTAAAAATGAGAATTGTGTTGCCGAGACTTATGAAACAAAGGAGCAGGCAATTAGTAGAGAATCCAGGAACTGATGGTGGAGCTCACCTCTAAAGCCTTGTCTTCATCGTAAATGAATTTCGGTAGTTTCTTCATTAATTCCTTTCTGTCAGTTCCAGCTAATGCCGTGCTGATCTACACACATAAGAAGACTCTAATGATTAGTTTGCTCTGGCTTTTGACATCCAGCGGAAGAATGTGTTTATTGCTAAAACTAACACGGTATAAACTTCTATAAAACAAGAAACCCATATAATTGTAAGTTTCATGTCAGCATAATCATGTCCATGATCAGTTTGTGCTCTGCTCCGCAGTAATGGAATTAGCAAGGAGTAACCTAGAATTGCCTGTTTCACTAGCTACATCATGTGCTCACAAATAGCAGAGCTCACTTGTTCATAAAGTAAAGAGGAGTTTTGTGCAGAAGGACAGTTATGTTAGTTTTAGAAAGTGTCACCTGAGGTGCATACACACAACCAAGTGTGCCCATTACAATTCCTCCAAGCACAAAGCCACCAATGAAAATGCCCGTGCTGCCAGTCCTTCCACCATCTCTATTACTGACCAGCAAAGGACAGAAAGTTAGAATATAACTCTTTTGTGCCATAACCTTTCAGTCCCTTTGGAAGAGGTTGTTTCAGTGTGAAAGAGTTACCATTTACCATGTGCCAATTTGACGCGAAAGAAGTCACAAGAAAAGTCATAGATATATATTATGTAACTAAGTATGACAAGTTCAGAATAAGTTTAGATCCGTGGTCTTTTGTCAAGCACCTAAAGTGCGCATATAACTTCACGTGCTTTGTCAAGACCCATATTCTCAGGGGTTCTTGTGTAGATAATTTCAATACTCATCAGGTGATATCAAATTGCTATGCAACATGGTTGGACTCCAACAAGCAATCATTGACCATAGGACAGAAACCGAGATAGGGGAACATAAAATTGCAGGAAGCCTGGAATCAAAATCATACCTAGCTTGAACAGTGAGTTTCCTAGAAGTGCAGACTTTCACTTTGCCTGCATAATTTGAAGTAAAGGACAGATTCTTGCAGCCTATTCTCCCAAGAAATTGGCCTGGTGTCTTCAGAGATGTCCCTACCGAAACAAACAGAACGTGCTATGTAAGAGTTTTACAACAGAATGGGGAGTGTTTTCCTTCAATGAGGAAGTAAAAGATACCCAACATTCAAACTCAATTAGCAAGCATATGACTAGTACCCACGATTTGTCTGACCGACAACAGCTAATTCTTTAAATGGTTTAGTAATTCTAAACTTGGAAGTAGGTTATTCATCCAACTTTGATCTCTGCTGTGCCACCAAGAAGGCATGAGAGGGACTGTCAAAGCAAAATCGTCAACTCCCTCTCTCTCCTTCTCCCTCTCCCTCTCCAAAATGATCCATCCATCCATCTTGAACAAGCACGATTCATCTACAACTACTTCCCAGTCGTGAAATCCAATAACTAGAGCAATTTCGCAGAGGAGCCACATTTGAAGCAGATCACACGGAAGTAATGGAAATAGCAACGACAATGACGCGGCTGAAGAAGGAGCACTCAGCCACTCGAATTTTTTATATTCCTTTTTATTTCTCATCAAACGAATGGCATCTTCTTCTGGAAATCCACGAATTGCCGTTTCTAAAGGGACTCATCCGACCCGATGATCAGCGACGTTGAGGAGGTCCGAGGTTTAAAAGAAGTTCAGAGGACGACATGTAGGAGAAGACTCACCAAATGCGAAGCCGTCCGCAGGTCTGCTCATTGGCCTCGTCGGGCACGAAACTGCAGTCATTGTGGCGCGCGTGCGACTGAGGATGTGGGCGTGTGCCTACTCTTGAGAGAGAGAGAGAGAGAGAGAGAGAGAGAGAGAGGAGGGGTTCAGCGCAGTCAAGACGAGATCAGAGAAGAGAGAAGTAGAGAGATGATCTCCTTCGTTTCGATGAGTTCGATGCGCAAACCGGAGCGAGCTTCGTTTTCTTCGGTTTCACCTGCTATTTGGGCCCACGCTAGCTGGGCAAGAGCTTTTGTTTTCTCCTCGTAAATTTCTTAAACTATTACTCTACTTATTTCGCATAAAACAAATAATTTTGTTAAATTCATTCATGAATAATTATTCATATAATTAGTTAATAAAAAATATTTTCACTATCCATGACAATTCATATTTAAATATTTTTATGAATGACACAACTATTTTACATTCAATCATTTTTTTTTAAAGAAAGATACAAGTAATCATTTTTAGAAAATCGTTTTCAAAATTTATCATTTTTTCGTGAAGTAAACTGATTTTTATATTAAAACTCGTGCTCTTGCCAGCGGTCAGATAAAGCACGTGCTTGGAAATTTAAGGTGCGCGGAAATGTGATCTTCGATAAAAACTTCAATTTCTAATTATGTTTTTCTGGCCTGGACCAGACAGAAAAGAGCATCCCGCGCCAACGTCGAATGATCTTTCATTCTCGGACCACCCGCTACAAGAATACGGGCATGAATATCATTCCCTCTCCTTATATTCTTCTTCGCCCGATCGAAATCTGGAACGGCAGATCATCGTCACTCTCGCTCTCTCTCGTTCTTCCTCACCCTTCGAGGCGGGGAAAGAGTCGAGCTCGTCGATCGATCTCCCTCTCGGTCGGATGCAAGCATCGGGTGTAGAGAGAACTCGGGCCATGGCGGGTGCTGCAGGAGACCAGTTGTTGCAAGAGACGCCGACGTGGGCGATTGCCACCGTGTGCGCGGTCTTCATCATCATATCGGTCTTCATCGAACAGTGCATCCACTATCTGGCCAAGGTATTGCGAATTTCTTTATTCCTAGTTTCTGTTTTTCCGATTCGCATCCGATAGATGTTTACACTGATAGAAATCTTACTCGAGATTTCTTGACTGCTGTCGTGCGATGATGATGGCAGTGGTTCCAAAAGAGCCAGAAGAAGGCCATGATGGAAGCCCTGGAGAAAATTAAAGCCGGTATAATATTATACTTCCGTCGTTGTATAAAGATTTAAATACGTATATCGTGCTTGATTACGGACTTATCGTGTTCAAGACCAATGAGCTTTAATAATTGGGATGTGCAGAGCTTATACTGTTGGGCTTCATGTCTCTAGTACTCACCGTGACTACAAACAGCATTTCAAAGATATGCATCCCGGTCAGATATGGCAAAATCATGCTTCCCTGCAAGTTCGATTACGACAATGAAGACGATGGCGATGAACATGACAGCAACAGCGATCACGACAGGAGACGGCTTCTTTCCCTCGCCACGGGCACGACATGGCGTCGATCTCTGGCGGCTTCCCCCTCGGACGATTACTGCTCCAAGCACGTACGGCCTCCTCCCAAACTGAAAATAAAGACCCCTCTTGACAGTTTGTGGTGACTTTTTTTCGTCCCTTTCTCTTTCGTTTTTTAGGCATTGCTTTTGACGGATTTGAAAACAGGGAGAGATACCGTTGATCTCTCAGTCGGGGCTGCATCAGCTGCACATCTTCATCTTCGTCCTGGCCGTCTTTCACGTCCTCTACAGCGTCGTCACAATGACACTAGCGAGGGCCAAAGTGAGCCTTCTTCCTTCATTCCTTCATTCCACGTCTAGCGCCCCTGCTCTTGCAGGATCATGGTTTACACGTTTGCCTGTCCTGGGGCTTATCATTACGACCTGAAGGCCCGAACTTTCGCTGCTAAATGGGGACGGCAAAATCTACATTTTGGCCCAAGATCAGTTGCAAGAGGCACGCGGTCGCCGTCTGACATGTGGGAACAATGTGGACTTCACTAGATGGGACGGTAACTAAGTGCCTGACGCATCTGATCTTGGATCCATCTAAATATTTCCAAACATATGGGGCATGAATGTTTAGCGTTCTAGACTTAATGTTCGTTATAAGTTGTGATGCTATGCAATATGGGATGGCGATCTTCTTAATTTAGGGTCAATATAGCAAATTAGTGTATGTACTTGGCACGAGTTTCTACCTATGTGTGAGCAAGTGCAGTTGCAAGGACAATCACGATGCTTGTTATAGTCACGCTGTCTTTACTTCTTCTTAATCAGCCCATATATTCCTTGGGCCTGAAAAAGCCCGCAAAGTTACTAGTCGATGAATCGGTGTTTTGAATGGGTTGGATCGGGATCATAGCCCATTTCTCATCGGTGCGATTGCTAATTTGAGTCATCGACTAGTTAAATGAAACGATTTCACAAGTCCTCATGAAATTTGGTTTTGCACGTTGATTAGATGAAGAAGTGGAAAGCTTGGGAAGCAGAAAGTTCATCTCCGGAATACAAATGCACTCATGGTGATTGATTCTAACGAATTCTTTTCCTTTCAGGCGAACCCCAAACTTCAATTTCAGTATCATAATTACTATGTCGTCATCAAATTACAACGTCTGTTCATGTTATGATTTTCAGATCCAAATAGATTTCGATTCACTCATCAAACTTCTTTCGTGAGGCGCCACTCCGGCTTTTCAAAAATCCCTGGAATTATATGGATTGTAAGTCTCCCACTATATAATTCACATAATTCTAAGTTGCTTTTCAACACAGCCTCTTAGTCCATTCTAGTCAACATCGATTTGGGCCTCACATTTTCATGATTGACCCTCAAATCCTCAATTTTCACCAGGTTGCTTTCTTTAGGCAATTTTTCGGATCAGTAACAAAGGTCGACTACTTGACAATGCGCCATGGCTTCATCAACGTGAGTATAGAATGGTTCCTTTGTCATAGCCCCACTTCTCACTGTTTGCATTGTAATGAGAAAATCGAGCTCATCATTTGCTTTTCGTGGGAAACGAGCGCAGGCCCATTTGGCTCCTAATAGCAAATTCGATTTTCGCAAGTACATCAAGAGGTCCATGGAAGATGATTTCAAGGCCGTCGTGGGAATCAGGTGCTCCTGCTCTCTACGGAGGAAACTGAAATGTTCTATCCCAGGCAGCAACATGCACTGACATTTTCATCAGAAGCTGATTTCTCCTTAACGACTTTCGTTCTGCTTTGCAGCTTCCCATTGTGGATCTTTGCTATCTTGTTCCTGCTGCTTAACGTATACAGTGAGTTATGCACTTCTACATCGCAAGCTTTTGCAATGAATCCCTTTTTCTTCATCTTGTAAGATGGATCTTCTCGTGTGAATCTTTGCAGAACTGTACGCGCTCACCTGGCTATCTTTGGCTCCCCTTCTCGTAAGTTCATGCACACTGCGGTTCTTTTATCACTTCAACTACGAGAAAAGAGAACATTGGATCATTGGCTCAACCTCGGCTCGGACATTCAAACTTCATTTGGAAAAATTTATGTTCTGTGATCCTGACTCGTGTTAATTCACCTCTCACACTCGCATGTAAAGTATGTGTAACCCGTTGGTTCTCTAGGAATGAATCAATTAATCATTTGGGACAATCTTTCATACGCACTTATGCATGTTCCAACTTATTTCATACATTATGATCAGTTTAGTCCGTCATCTCGTGATACATGCTGAAACATTACGGTGCTTTTCTTTTTCTTCTTTCAATTTTGTTGGTGGGTCTTCAGATACTTCTATCGGTGGGCACAAAGCTTCAAGTGATTTTCATGGAAATGGCTCAAGATATCCAGGACAGGACCAGTGTAGTCAGAGGAGCTCCACTTGTTGAGCCAAACGACGAGTTCTTCTGGTTTAACCGGCCTCAGTGGGTTCTCCTCTTGATCCATTTCACTTTGTTTCAGGTATGAACACACTGTTTTGTGCTTGGAAATGATATGTATCGCCCTGTTAACGAAAACATCTCATCCCCTTCTTTTTCCCGACCGATGCATATTATTTTTGTTTCGATTCGTCCTTGAACTCGAAACATCTAACTTGGATCGTCTTCCGATCGTTGCAGAACGCCTTCCAGATGGCATTTTTCTTATGGACTTGGGTATGAACTGTTTCTCGTGATCTGATACCCTTTTGACCATTTCTGTTCTGGTATTTCATCGGTAGTGTTTCAATTGAATACCTCCGATTCGGAAATTGTGTGGTCTGATGTTTGATGCTGATAAACGTCGCGATGTGGATTGATGCAGTTGGAGTTCGGGTGGAGATCATGCTTCCACGAGAACGTGGGAGCTAAATTGAGTAGGGTTCTTCCTGGGCTGGCCCTCCAGTTCTTGTGCAGCTACATCACTTTCCCTCTCTATGCGCTAGTCACCCAGGTGAGTTCTACCATAAAACCTTTCTTGGAGACATTCATATTTCCTTTCCTTATCCTCTCTTCTCTCCTTTGATGCATTTGCGGATATTTTGTAAAAAAGGCATAAGTGTATAAAAAATCGCATACGATAGTTAATTCAGTCATAAACTTTTTAATTGTATCGGTCTAATCATAAAATATTTGACAATTTAGTCTTTAATTTTTTTGTTCAATTTAATCTTAAACATTTTAAAAAACATTGCCAATTACTCCTAAATCTAGCTACTGATTGGATATTTGGTTGGAAGAATTACATTGGCAAATGTAAGAGGTTTAGGCTAAATTAACAAATCATCAGAATGTTTAGAACTAAATTTAAAATGTCATCAAATTGTTTAATTAAACTGATTTAGGAGGTACAATAATCCCTCTCGAGAAAAAGTTAAAATGACGACCCGGGGTTTGGATTGCCTAGACAGCTAACGGCACCCTAAGACATCGGCCTTAAATTTTTAGATAGGCGTCGTAGATGGGTTGACGACGGTCCTCCTCCGCGCATCAAACAGAGGCCCTTTCCTTCTTTTCTGTTCTTGACTTTGGATTGCAAATAAATCTTTAGTGTTGGTACAAGCTCAAATGCCCCAAACTATGCTCACGCAGATGGGGTCACACATGAAGAAGGCAATCTTCGAGGAGCAAATGGCCAAGGCCCTGAAGAGTTGGCACAAGGAAGCTAAAGCGAGGAGCAAGCACCTCAAGAAGGCCGGGCTCGGCAGAGGTGGCTCATCCCCATCATCGCCATCTTCGCCGCCATCAGCCGTGGGTCACAGCTGCATCACCACCGCACTTGGTCAACAAGCACCAAGCCGGTAGTGGCGAAAGCCTCGCCACGTCGCCAACGCCTGATCACCCATCATCATCTCCATTGGATAAGGATCGGCTCTCGAGTCCGCAGGAGCGGATGGATGAGCCCACGAGACGGAGCCGCCAAGCAAGCATCAATGCAGAGTCGCACTGCATCGAGTTTTCCTTCTCGTCGAGCCCTAGCAGTTAGACCGGCTTCGTTCTTGATCTGTATGATTAGACACAGATTATTCAAAAGAGGGTCATGAACACGCATGTACAGGTACAATAATCTCGACTGTTGATCAATTAATATCTAAAACCCAATAATCAAATGATTAGCAGAAACATGCAAAGCTAATTCGATGACATCCCCGACGCTGGTCGAAGGATCTCAGTGCAATTCCCAGTTTTGCAGACGGCGACCTCGGCAGTGAACTATAAATAAAGCAAAGAGATTCCAAATCGAGGAAATGCCTCAATATTCAAATGCCTCCATAGACGAGCAACCCCGCATCAAGTCAAAGACCAGAACATCATCATCCCCCGACAATTCCGACCCCATCTGGCACACCAAAAGTCGTCTTTTGTTTTTCCCGTCGTGTCGTTTTCCGGGACCGGTGGTCGTTTTCGATGCAACTCCTGTCAAAAGAATTCGTAATCCGATAACTTCCTCGCGCTAAGTATGATTATTAAACCCAAGCTCCAATGTAAGGAGCAAGCTTTTATGTGTCTCAAATCAATCATCCCATTTTCCTTCGCCCCTGTTCCTATTGCGTAAATAAATCAGGAGGGCCAGAAGGAAAAAATGGAAAAGAAAAAGAAAAAGAAGAGAGAGAACGTGAAGATTAGAAGCACTTGAGCTGATTTTATATTTGGGAATCTGATTTCGACCCTTCAACCAAAATATGCTATTAGACGACACTTCCTCCGGAAATATCGCGATCACCACTTTCTTTACCTCTCGAGGCAATCGGAATTTGATTGATCGATAGTCATGTCTATTAGTGCCAAAAATGGAAAAATGCATAGTGTTTGATTAAACTCTCTTTTATAGACTAGTACTTTTGAGGCATTTAATAATAAGGTTTGTATTGGAAATAATTTGACTTTGAAGGTATATTTCACGATTGGAATATGATAAAAAAAAGTACGTCCGGACATATTAATGGATTAAAAGATATGGAAATTCGTGTTATTCGAATGAAAAAAAGTTAAGCGAAAATTTTCTGCAAACCAAAAACTTTGGAAAAACGATTTTTTTTTGGGCCCGAAAAGAAATTCATTTATTAAATAAATCCATTAAAACTAAGTAAAAATACGGTCCAACACTATTCTATTTGTTTCTTCTCTCTCTTTCGGTTTTCTCCTCTTTCTGCTACTGTTGCTTCTTCTTCTTCCGAGGCTCTGTGATCGGAACTCGAACTCCCGCACTCCAAGCCCTAATTTTTCTCTCTCGTTGGAGTGGCCGACCGGTATTACCGAGTCCTAGTCGAGTTTGACTCGGTGCATTCTTTAACATAACCTCGGAATAACTCCTCCTCCTCTTCTTCCTTTTGGTGCCGCTGACTGGTGAAGGAGAAGGTTCGGTCGCGAAACACTAGCCGCAGCCTCCACATGCCGGACTGCATTGTCTTTCCGCAGTGACCTCGAACGCCGAATGCTCTTGATTGACAAGCTCCGACCCTGTTCTGGCCATGTCTAGGCGTCACGGCTGGGAACTCCCGGCTCATCCCTTCCAGGTACTGCTCTCTCGAGCACCCCACCCTCACTCGACTGCTTGTGCCAGTAAGTAGTTGCATAGTCGAATTTCTCCATTATTACGCGTTTGCTCGTTGTCGTTTTGTTGGGTGTGGAGTCTTTTGCTTTATACGGATCAGTGAATAATGGGGGCCGAACTAAGGTTTCCTCGTGACCTTAATTGGATAAACCGTTGCACCGGCGGGGTGGTCGTGGTTTTCTCCTTGTTTTGGGAGCTGGATCTGGTCACTGATTTGCGTGGACGCTTTACGACTTTGGCTTGAGCCGTGAAGCTTCGCATTACTGTTCAAAGTCAATGTTAGATTGCTTTTCTTTTTTGAAAAGTATATTTCTCCGATTTGAACCTTTCGCTACGAGATGGAACGCCATAGTAATTCTTACAAGAAACACTGTGTTCCCAATCTAAAAATCTTAAACAGTTTCAAAAGTCGTACGAACCATTTTCACGAATTTTTGCCTGAATGTTTTCGTTTAATTTATGGGAATCGGGTTCGATTTGGAATCTGGCTAACTTCCCTGAAGAAAAGCTTTTCATGTTGTTCCGATGTCATCGTGGCGTCGATAATCTTGAAAATGCCTGAAATTTACACGAACTTTTGCCTGAATTTTTTCGTTTGATATAGGGGAATCAGGTTCAGTTTTTAATCCAGATAACTTCCCTGAAGAAAGGCTTTTCACGTTGTGCCTATGTCACCATGGCGTTGATAATATTTGCAAAGCCTGGAATTTTATTATGTGTTCCAATCACTGTGGTCATCATTTTGCCATACCTAACTCATTTTTATCTATGCCCGCAGGTGGTGGCAATAACAGTGTTTTTCTTGCTATGTGTGGCATTTTATGCCTTCTTTGCTCCCTTTCTTGGAAAGGACATATACGAGTACGTTGCACTTGGTGTTTATTCATTGTTGGTAGGTGCAATTGGACTCGTTTTTCCTGTTTCATGTGAATATGCTGCTGCTTATGTATCTCACTGTTATGAGATTCTTCTTCCAGGCTCTCTCTGTATTTATACTGTATGTCCGGTGCACTGCCATCAATCCTGCTGATCCTGGGATTTTGGTTGAAGTTGACAGAACTTCTGCATACAAATCGCATACTGGAACTGAATTAGCTGGTTGGTGTAGTTTTTGTTGTTTTATTATTGTTTTAATGATCCAGTCAAGAACTTGCTTATTAAGCTGTAATTAAAATAATCAATGTTTCTCTGAATTTTCTTTTCAATCTGTCCTTTTCTTTTTCTGGAACAACTCAGTGCGCAAGAACACTTTTATGGTTATTTTGTACTCTGGTCTCTGCTAGAGGCTGAATGTTGTGTCACTTGCTGGTGTGACAAACACTACCTGTACTTGGTCTTTCCGTACCTTCTCTTAGATGGGCTTCATATGTGACCAGGAAATGCTGGTTCAGTGGAAGAGCCTAGCAAAGCAGGTTCGAGGAATGGAGAAAAGTCTGATAGTCGTAACCCAAGTTGCTATTTGATGTTGGGGGGATTTTTCTGTGGCTTCCTTGTCAAGGAAGATTGCCGCAAGGATGAAGATCATCTGGAGGAACAAACTGGAGATGAGGATGCTCTATTTTGCACTTTATGCAACGCTGAGGTAAAGTCCTGGAACCTGGTTTGTGGCTTCACCAGCCCACGGTTACCTTTAAATGTGGAGCTGGCTGGGCACTAGTAAGACATTCTGTGGTGTTCTTATAATAGAAAACTTATGCACTGATCCAACATATGGATGCTAACGTATATTTTACAGAATTCCACACTGAGTTGGTATCCCTGCCTTAGTATGAGGTATTTGACTCGGTTGTTTAGCTATAGACTCATTTTCTAGTTGGAAACCTTGTAGGACTTTTCAGTCTCCTCGGAGTCTTTGATGATGCTGCAGTTAGATGGGAGAATTCTGAATTTGGAACTAAATGGCAGTCTGTTCTCCTTGCTTGCTTGCTCGTGTGTGTCTTGTTATATGACCAATTGCGATTTGGGATGCATATATTGAGTGACGCAGTTATGAAAATTCAGGAGCAATAGTATTTCACTAAACAAAATCATAAGTTTGCCTCTTATAAACAATTTCTATGCCCAATCCCATTGGAGTGGAAAGGCCTGTTTATTGCCATTGTTTTATTTTGCTTAACCCAGCAAAGATAGATTGGTAATTCTTCGGACGTTTCTTTGCTGTTTCATTTTTCATACAAAAGTGCATAGTTCCATGTGATATGTTATTTTTTGTTCATATGAATAGTATTTCAATCTGTGTGTTTGAATTCTATTGGTGATTTTACCCTGCTTTACGCGGTACATTTTGAAAGAAGAATGACAAATGACTCACTCCAGAGCTTGGATTTTGTTTCTCACAGGTACGCAAGTTTAGCAAACACTGCAGAAGTTGTGCCAAATGTGTTGATGGATTTGATCATCATTGTCGAGTGAGTTCTTTGTGCTCATGAATGGCCTTATGGTGATTAATGTTTCTAGTATTCATGGATGTATTAACAAAGGGATGGCTCTAAAAGAACATGGCCCCAGTATTTGCAATAGCAATGTAGGGAAAAACATTAACAAGGGGATTTGATACCAATTAATGTAGTCGGAGAAATAAAACATAGCAAAAAGAACAAAGTAGAGGGCTTATAGTTGGATTGAAGCTGGAACAGAGAAAGATGTTATAGGGTTTATAAAAACCAATAATGTCTATTTTGAATGAAGAAGATACTGATGACAATGAGACTTAAAGAGCTGTATGTATTAGGCTTACAGAAGAAAGACAATTTCAAACCATGATCTACAATAAGAACTTCTAAACTCAACAGCTGGAGCTCATTAAAAATCACATGATTGGCACGTGACTATTTGTTAACCTAAAACATAATAGAAGACTTGATAAAACAAAAAAGACCTAATATAGTAGAAACTGATTAGGCTCCTGCATCGAATAGGACCAAGATTCTTATGCTGCGTTTCTTACCATCATTTGCACTTCTGTTTTGGGATGTTATGCTTTTGTTAGCTTTTATGTCTGGGGGACTGTCTGACCGTATTGCACCTTCTTTTCAGTGGTTGAATAATTGTGTGGGAAGGAAAAATTATGCCACCTTTGTATGTCTCATGGCTGTGAGCCTTATTTGGGTGAGTTTTTGATCATTGTCAAGTGTACATAACTTCAATTTATCTATGAATATGTTAGTTTTCTCCTCCTAGTCACATCTCCTTAATTACATTTCTTAAATGGACTGATGCATCTGCTTGTGCCTTTATCTGCATCAGCTTGTCGTTGAATTTGGTGTGGGAGTTGCTGTCCTGGTTCGGTGCTTTGTTGATAAAAGGGGCACTGAAGATCAGATAATTGACAAGCTTGGAATTGGATTCACGCGGATTCCCTTTGTCATTATCGTGGTATGTTTTTTGCTTTCCTTTGCCTCTTCATTTTATTAACATAAGTACGTTATATGAATGAAAAAGTGGACATCACTGGGTCAGTTGACTGACTCTCTCTTGCTCTTCATGCATGGTTGTTTATTTGAAGTGCACATAATTCTTTAGGTTGCACTATTATGCGTATGCTTTGGTGGAGTAATGTCAGAGACTCTCTGATGTACTTTTCTGCTGCTCACAATCCCAAAATTGAGGACGACCTCTGAGCCACTTGCTTTACTCAAGACAATTAATGATGGAGATTATATCTATCACTGGTTCTTTCCTTGCAGACCCTATGCACTGCTGTTTCTTGTCTGGCCACTGTCCCTCTTGGAGAGCTGTTTTTCTTCCACATGATTTTAATTAGAAAGGTTTGGCAATGGACTATGCCTCTTGCTTCATTAAAAAGAAGATCATGCCTCCTTCTAGCCAACATTCTTTTAAGTGGCACGTCAGTATACTTATTTATTTGAAGCGGGTTTGTATACTTATTTATTTGATGCAGGGAATAACGACATATGAATATGTAGTTGCAATGAGAACACAGAGTGAAGCACCTGGACCATCTGTAGGTGGTGATTTGCAAAGTCTTCCATCTTCCCCAACCGGTTCAGCTGTCACTGCTGTTAGTGGAAGAAGCTCTCTCGGAAAGGGCTTGCAATATAGAGGTGCTTGGTGTACCCCTCCAAGAATTTTCATGGATAACCAGGTACTAGTTGTTCAGTATGCAGATGCACTTAAAATGCGCAACAATTTGTTGGGCTTGCCTGGAGGAAATTGGAAAAGTATGTGTACTAGGAGAGAACTTACAATATAAAGCTATTATTGTGTCTGAATTGGTTTTCCCTATATACAAAATAATAGGATTTCAAAAGTACTTCTGTCAGTTACAAAAAATAACTTCGAAGTTAAATCTAGGATTTGATTAAATGTAAAATGCTGCTTTATATGCACCTGCATGTACGCATATGGAGCTAGAATCTTTGTTATGGACCAAGCTGACTGATTGGGCTGAATATGTTTACTCTTGTTTCATCGAGCAGGATGAAATCATCCCACACTTGGAGCCAGGACGCCTCCCCTCGACAGTTGATCCAGACGCTACCCAACCTTCAGACAAGGGGAGAAAGATGCCCCAACGACCTGTTCGCATAAGTGCATGGAAGCTTGCAAAGTTAGACTCTAATGAGGCAATCAAGGCAGGTGCTAAAGCAAGAGCGTCTTCGTCTGTTCTACGTCCCATAAGTTCTCGACATCATCCATATGATGCAGACCACTTATCCGGCAGCAACATAAGTGAAAGAAGTAGCCCGGTCAGTTCTGACCTAGGGAATCACAATGGAAATGCTAGAGCAGGGACATCGCGAGCCAAAAGTTCATATCCACCGAGCCGGACTAGTAGGGAAGATGCTGAAACCTGTGGGCACAGTCTAAGCAACATGAGCAGTCCTCACCTCTCTAATCTCACTACTTCTCCTTGGGACAACCGAATGCCGAACCGGGATCACTTCAACCCGATATATCAGTCATCATTATGCCAGTCTCCATTGTCGGCCAAGCAAAGTGAAGGAAATGAAAATTCTCTCCGCGGAAATGTGCCGCAGAATCCTGGCAGGAAGAACTCAGGTGCAGCTGAGATCCCTAAATCTTCAGTGTTTTGGGATCAAGAAGCAGGGCGGTTTGTATCATCGTCCAAAGGTGTCAGCTCGTCACAGATTCCAGGGGCTGAGCTTCTATACACTAGTCAGTCCATATTCTTCGGCGGCCCTGTTGTGAATGAACAACTAAACAGAGGAACGGGGAGTGGGACTGTGGCTACTGCGGCTGCTAACCGGGAAAGAGGGTCGACATCGAATTATTATCAGCAGGGTAGATCGCAGAGGGGTGGTCAACTACCCGTTTTTCTTCCGAGTGATCACCAACGATCGTCTGAGTTCCCTTGAGCACTCAAATGAGCACCTCGTTCGAGCGCAGAGAGTTGGAGCAGACACATAATCTTCGAGTCGGCTCCATATCCTTTGCAGGTTTTAGGTGATTACTTGGTCGGTCTGTGGACTTATTTGCATCGAATGCTTTCTCTCATCCATTCTATCAAAAGCTACCTTTTCCCTTCAAAGCTTCTACGCGGGTACATCTTTTAGATCACAAAGCAATCTTGAATTCGTAGGACCGTATATTACAGTTCCAAGTTGACTGATCCGATTAAATAAACTGTTCTTTTTGTTACGGGCGCAAGGCCTTGCTATCGACACTACTGCATTTTCATAGCCGAGCTTGGTTCAGAGGATCACAAAAACTTGGAATTTTCATTTTGTCATATGGCTGGCGAGGCCAAGAAGTGTAAAAGACATGCAAACCTCAGACTAAAGTCTCCGTGAACAGATGTTCTTGTTTTCGGCCAGATTAATGCGATTGATGTGACAACAGATTCCACGAGGTGGTGGATACTCGTGAAAATACCGCTAATCATTATAGATATAACTTATATATACTACATAGATGAAGAAAGTAACAAGCAAGTCGTTGTAGTATAGTGGTAAGTATTCCCGCCTGTCACGCGGGTGACCCGGGTTCGATCCCCGGCAACGGCGATCATAATTTTAATTTTTTATGTTTTATTATTACTTCATCTTCCTTTCGAGACCTCTCTTTTCGATTTTGTTCGCGCTAAGAAATTCGCGCGTGTTCGATTGATGAACGCTTTTAGAGATTTTCGCTGCACCGTCTCATCCGCCTGCGCAGGATGACTGGAAGGATATTCAGTTAACACAGTTGTGTCCCAGAGAATCTCCGTGTTTGCATGAGCTACCCTCCTTATTCCCAGCTGAAGTTTCGTGTTCATTGTGGAAGAAACCGGAATTAGATAATTCTCTTTGGAACTTTCCTCCACCGGTCGCTGTTGCTGATTTGATGCGCGTCATGCCTTAGTGCATTCCCTGATGGCATATCTCGTATTTGTTTTTTCATTAGCTTATGGGCGTTGGAGTTGATCTTAAGCCCAGACAGTGTTCTTTGAGCTCATGACGGTAGTAATTAGTAAGGCAATGTCTCTCGCCCCAAGTAATGATTTCTCTTCTTCTCTTCTATGGAAGGTTCTTTGAAACTCCAGTTTGAAGGGCGTCGCCCATTTTTCATTTTTGCAAGGACGACAACCTTTCTGTCTGATGAATGAAAGAAAGACAGTTTTCTTTTTTGGGAGAGGGGGCGTGTTTGAATGGCTATCCTATAATTGGACATGACGTAACTAAATCCCTATTAGCACTCCTGCATTTGTGGGTTTTGAGGAAGGGGCAAACTCGAAATTAGTCTGGGAGAATCGGGTCATTCTTGATGAACTACCGCCGAATGAGTCTGTCCGTATGTCCCCTGCTTGAATACCGTTATGAGGAGGAGAGAGAGAGAGAAACCTTCATTAGGCCAGTGTCCCTGGGAGGAAAGAAAAGAACAACAGAGAGGGGGAAAGAAGTTGGTTTTTGTGATCTCAACAGATTCTACAATTCATTTCACTTCTCCTGATCCGCATGCTGCTGCCGAGACTTTGAACGAATGTGACTATTACCGTTTTTTCTTCTCGAAGAGGTCGATTGGCATTAGTGTCGGATGATATAAGTTTCGTTTGAGCTGAATTATAAATGGCCGGAGGCGGCACAACTGCTGGTTCGAGGGAGCTCGATCAGACACCAACGTGGGCTGTCTCGGCCGTTTGCGCTGGCATTGTCTTGATTTCCATCTTATTGGAGAAGGTTCTTCATTCTGTGGGAACGGTAATAGATGGAACTCATTTCTTGTTTGACGTGTTTGGCTTGTGCATTCATGTCATATGCATCTTTCTGTTCCCTATCATTCTTGCGGCAAGAGGGCCAAAATCCTTTTCGTTAGACCTAGCCAACATTGTCTTTTGTGATGTTAAATGTATGTAGAGCGGACTTTGGTTTAACGATGAGTTTCTTCATGAACTGGGAGGAAACAAGATGTCATAGATTCAGACGTCTGCATATACTTCTTCTGATATTTCCTTTCTACTTTTGCCTAGCTTTGTTCTGTCTTCATGTCGCTGTTTTCCTTATATCAGTAACTTATTATCTGCATCCGATAGATATTTCGCAAAAAGCGCAAGGCGGCCATGTTAGAAGCTCTTGAGAAGCTGAAAGGAGGTGAGGCAACCACTTCCATTTGCTTCTTGACATTATACTTTTAGGCTTTCGATGTGTACACCCGTATCTGTTAATTGTTTTTTCTTTTCCACTTTGTAAAATTTGCTTGTGCAGCCACTTAATCCGGTTTTAATGCTGCAGAACTCATGGTTCTCGGATTTATTTCGCTGCTATTGACTTTCGGGCAAAACTACATAGCTAAAATCTGCATTCCAGAATATGCAGCAGATACGATGTTACCGTGCCCCCTTGCCAACGCTGGTCATTATGGAGACAATGAGGCCGGTGATAAGGGGGGTGGAGGAGAAGCAGCAGAAGCAGGAGGAGGAGGAGCCGGCGGCAGCAAACATCATCGCCGGCTCCTCTGGTACGCACATAGGATCTTGGCAGCCGACAGTGAAGGCGCAGGTTGTAAAGCCGTAAGTATGATTCGCTAATAGTGCTTTGAGGGTTTGTGTTCGAATATTTGCAGTGTATAACTTTCTTGCTGAACTTGGACGAAGTATAGCGTGCCAAAACATAATTGGCAAAAGTAAGGAGGTAGGGTGATTGCACGTTATAATTTGTTTCATTGAAATTTTTTTTTTTTTTTTTTGGTGAAGACAATTTGTTTCATTGGAATGTTGATCATTTGGAACTAAAAGGAACATGATTTGAAAGGGAAGTGCATTACAGAACGGGGATGATTAATACATTGTGGTCCTTTGTTTTGGACTATGTCATTCATCTCATTGAATGACCTATCATCTGTATAAACTTTTGGGCAATATTTGAGCACCGTTTCTTGAAAATCTGGATGGTACACTATCTTGGCACGTGCTCAAGTGCTTTTAATTTTTCGGATGCGAATCACTTTTATCATGCCCTTAACCTAGTTAGTAAATAAGGTACCCGAGTCACTCACTGGTTTTACTCCTGAGCAATTGCCTCTCTGGTCTGTCACAGGTAGACAGCATTAGCGCTCCATTTCCATGGGAAACTCTAGTTCTTTTCTCCAAACGATTTTCTGGAAATGGTTGTTTCTAAATTGTGATCAGTCTTTCAATTTTGGCTTAGTTTTTTGTGCAGATTGCTAGATCTTAAAATACAAATTGCTTACTCTAGGTGCAAACTTTTCTCCTAGACCCTTGCTAATGTTGCTATCTTATTGTAGGGGTACGTGTCAATGGTCTCCGTTAATGCGTTGCATCAGTTACACATTTTCGTTTTCTTTCTAGCTGTGTTCCATGTTCTATATAGCGCAGTGACCATGACACTTGGAAGATTGAAGGTGATAAAAGAATCTCAAAATTCACAATGTAGTCCACTTTCTGAACTTTTAACAATCTTGAGGAGCGAGTGCGAATTTTCTCAACGCAGATTCGCGGATGGAAAGAGTGGGAGCGGGAGACAATGACTGATTTTGAGTTCTTGAATGGTATGAAAGAGCGCTTTAGTTATTTCCAACGTGGAATCTGTGACATTACCTGATTGAAAGCATAAATCTCGTGTACACTTGCATAGCAGCGGGTTTTCCCTTTAGAATCATCAAAGAGTTCCCTATTTGGGGCTGAATAACGGAGGTCTTTTCATGCTTGTCCAGATCCTTCAAGATTTAGGCTCACCCATGAGACATCGTTTGTAAGAGAACACAGTCACTTGGGGAACAAGACACCGTTTCTCTTTTATATTGTAAGTGATTTTTGCGGCATTTTTGTTTCCCTTTGTAGCTTTCCAATTTACAAAAGTTAGAAATGGGTGTATTGATCTTGATGATAGTTCTGGAGAGTTACTGAAAGATCATCTCGCACAGGTATGCTTTTTCCGGCAATTTTTCCGGGCAGTTCGCAGGGCTGACTACTTGACCATGAGACACGGATTTGTTAGCGTGAGTTCCCCTGAAAATCGTTTGGGTTCATATTTTTCGTCCCTTGTGAATTCTTTATTATGTTCTAACAGGTTCATTTAGCACCAGGGAGTAAATTCGATTTTCAAAAGTACATAAAAAGGTCACTAGAAGATGACTTTAAAGTAGTGGTGGGAATCAGGTAATGCATCGGAACAACTCTTATCTTTGAACAAGGTTTGTTGCTGCATATGCTTCGGCAAGTCTTCAAGTATTCTCGCTGTCTGACATAGTTCTACCGTTTTTATGACAGTCCGCTTCTGTGGGCTTCTGTAGTGATCTTCCTACTTCTAAATGTCCACGGTAAATTTCCTCTTGATTAAATTAAATATACCATTACCATAAATCTATGCTTCTGTTTAATCCATAAGTCAAGAAAATTCGTTCATAACCATTCGGACTCTTTCCAGGTTGGCAAGCTATGTTTTGGCTGTCTATCCTACCTGTAGTGGTAAGAAAACATTTGACAGCAAATGTTTTAAGTGATGTTTGCTTGGGAGAAGCCTTGCTTTCTTTCTCTTTTCGCTATCTTCAAGATATCCTTTTTTTTAAAACTTTCTTGAAGGTGATCTTAGCTGTCGGGACAAAACTACAGTCTATCATAACACAGATGGCTCTCGAGATCCAAGAGAGACATGCTGTAGTTCAAGGGATACCCCTCGTACAAGTCTCCGACCGGCATTTTTGGTTTGGTTGGCCTCAGTTAGTGCTCTATCTAATCCATTTCGTCCTATTTCAGGTAATAAATTCTCCTTTATTTGGAGGTTGGGATTATTGGACACTAGTGATCGAGTTAAACAAACGTTTAGACGCTACCTACTCATTTGCACGTCTGCAATGACACTGCAATGAGAATAGACGACCGCGTGCCATGACGTTATTGTGTAGTTATTGTTCTCGTTAACCTGTTATGCTCTGTGGAGACTTCCTCACTAGTTTGTACATTCTGTGCAGAACGCATTTGAGATTACCTACTTCTTTTGGATTTGGGTAATTAATGAACTCCGTTTTCTAACCATTGAATTCATTCATTTTGCGAGTTGGTTTTTCTAAATCTTCCACTTGATGCAGTACGAATTCGGCCTGAAATCCTGTTTTCACGACAATTTTACCCTTGTCGTGATAAGGGTCGCACTGGGGTAAGCCATTGTATATGGTATATGATTTCCACCTTAGTATGTAAGAATCAAGTTGTTCCAAGATTACTCTTTCAAGATCACTATGTAATTTGCATGCAAACGATTGAACAATGAACGATAGCCTTAACCTCTCAGGGTTGGAGTCCAAATTCTCTGTAGTTACAGCACACTCCCCCTATATGCTCTTGTCACTCAGGTACGCGATGGCTGGCGCTTTCCTCCTTATACTAAAATGCAAATGGCCGCGTGCTTGCCATAATCTCTGCCATATATTGCATTAAGAATACAAGAAGATTGCTAATCGTGTATGCATTTTCCTCCTCATTTGGGAATATCAGATGGGATCGACCATGAAGAGAACGATCTTTGACGAACAAACTTCGAAGGCTCTGAAACAGTGGCACAAGAACGCCTTAAAGAAGAAAACGGAAGGGAAAGCAGAACTTCCCACTAGGACTCTGGGTGGAAGCCCTGGAGACTCGCCCGAGCATACGCCAACACATGCTCAGCAACCACATCCTAGAAAGATCCGTCCCTCAGATAATGACCCACGGTCTCTGGACAACAATGCAGCAAGCATCACAGCCAGTGTGGATGTTCCTGGGGAACGCAATCCCCAGAATAATCACAAAGGATTTCCAATCGGTCAGCATGATCTCCTCTCTGGTTAGCTTCGGCAGTCGAAATTTCCCCCCTACAAACTGCGAGCATGCTGAGAATCGTCTTGCCACGATGCCCTCCCATGTCGAAGACCCAGGAACCGAATCTTGTAGGTAGTACTCTGAAAATTTTGTGTACAATTGTCGAATGCTTTGTAGGG
Organism: Melaleuca alternifolia; assembly: GCA_019926035.1. NCBI lineage: Eukaryota > Viridiplantae > Streptophyta > Magnoliopsida > Myrtales > Myrtaceae > Melaleuca > Melaleuca alternifolia. The sequence continues at coordinate 1,662,323 of JAGKPW010000150.1, forward strand.
TGCCGAGTTCTGCTCCGCAGCCAGCCCCTGATTGTGCCTGCAAATGTGTTGGAAAGTTGATTCTCTTGCTTTCCGATGACTTAATCACTGAATATGAAACCTGTAAATTACATTACTGATGGTTGAGTATACATTCATGCGGCTTCAATTTATGCATCTCTCCTGTGCACCTCATTCGTCATGCATGTACGCCTGACATCATGTGCTTATCTGCATCTACCCCAATATACTTCTCATCTTATTAAAAGCATGATCACGCATGAAACATTAGTCTTTATCCTTATATTTTAAAATGATGTTGTATTAATGCCGCGATCAATTATTTTGCAAGTTTTTAAATAATCAAGAACTCGATAAATAGTAACATAGTAAATCATAATTAGTAAATCAAGTTTTAAATGTGGTACATTTAACAATTACAACAGACATCCAAAAGGACAAAAGTGGGGATTGAACCCGACGTGAATCGAACACGCAACCTTCTGATCTGGAGTCAGACGCGCTACCATTGCGCCACGGATCCACGCATGTGTTTTGGCACCCAGAAATCTTATATGTTCCTTAAGGATCTGGTGACCAAGCTCACCCAACCCGCTGCTTTTGTAAACTGCAATGGAAAACCAAGAACCCTAAAGAACTCTCGCTCCCCCGAGACGGCAATCATGACGCCTTCTCAGACCCATCTTCACTCTCATCATGCCTTACCCAACATGTCCTCAGTTTGGTACCTTCACGTTCCTTCTGTCTCTCTTCAGGTGACGTCTGACGTCGCAGTTCCATGAGTTTCGGCATCTCTTTTCTGTTCATGGATTTTTCTCTTCCCAGAAGAGTTTTTGACCCCCGCGTGCTGGTTTTGTGTTGTGCAGCCTTGGGTTTGCGTTTTGAAGCACCGGGGTTTCTCGAATTTGAAGGCTCTGAGAACGGGGTTCGGGTTGAATCCAGAGAATGTGAGGTGGAATGGGGTTAGATTTAACAAAAGATTCGTGCTGAGAGCCATTGCCGATCCAATGAGCTGTGGCGAACCCAAGTCTGATCAAGAAGAGATCGTTGAATCAGAGAAAGGAGACCCACTTGCTAAATTCCATGGCATTGTCACTTCTTTGCCACCCGTTGTTTATGTGGTAATCTTTCTCGCTCTCTCATTCTCATTTTCATTTTATTGGCGGTTGCTTTCAGTGCTAAAGGAAGAAGCGTAGACGAACGCATGGAAAAAGATGATATTGTTTGCTGTATGCACTTGTTAGAGCTCCACGATGCCGTTTGTTATTGTAAAGCTTTCTCGTCTGTGTGGTAAATGATCAATCTGAAATGTTCGTTTGTCTCAACTCGTTGTTGGAACTCGAATTGGTTTATCTGTGATTGGAACCATCTAAAATAGTCGATGTTTTGGGTAGGTTTGGCTTAACTTAGTGAGTTTGCTCGTTCTGTTAAGAGAGTTCAGGCGTTCATTCTAATTGCTTTGCGGGTGTTTTACCTCCATCAGATGAAAAGCAAGTCTCGCGCCAGATTTGCTTTTTGGTTATGCATTGTGACTGCATTCGTGTTAATTGCTGGGAGAGTCCTCGCAGCAAGGAAGGCAAACTACAATACTTCGGGCTCTGTAGCTGATCTTGTGAGACGCGGGCAGTTGAGATCTGATAGAAGAGGCATGTATGATTACTATCCTCTAATTCCTTTTCCTGGCATATCTTTTATGGTTCATCTCTGGATTGTGTATGCCTCTGTACCATATAGTTTGCTTTTCGCTTCAACAACATTTGTTTTAGCTTACCCGGTGATTTTCATCACAGTTCCAGGCCCCTTAAATATGACGACCCATTCAACAACCCGCTAGTCAAAGTTGGTAAGAGAAACTCAACGTTGGAGATGTGTGGAAAGGTTTATCGGTTGGCTCCAGTCACACTTACTAAGGAGCAACAGGCAATCCATAAGAAGAGAAGGTCACGGGCTTATCAGTGGAAGAGGCCCACCATGTTTCTGAAAGAAGGTGATACAATACCTCCTGATGTCGATCCTGACACAGTGAGGTGGATTCCTGCAAATCATCCTTTTGCAACCACTGCCAGTGACATAGATGAAGACTTGGCACAAACTAATGTGTATCAGAAGCATGGCGTTCCCTTCCGCATACAAGCTGAACATGAGGAACTGCAGAGGAAGCTGGAAGCTCTACAGATGGTATGCACAATTTTTCCACGTCAATCAGTTAGCTGTTCCTTTGTTGATAATACTCCCTTATTTGAACATTGCAAATGATTATCTTCAGTTAGTGTTCTTGGTTTTATGCTCTGCTTGCTGGAAACACCAGTATGTATTCAGAAGTGTGATTCATGTCATTCTATTGTGCTCTGTGCTAAAAATGACTCAAATTTAATCAGTCTCATTGAAAAATTGGATTTTTGAAAAAAAGGGTTTGAGTGTCAAATCTGGACAATTCTTAGTCTTTTGTGTTTTTTTGTAGCATCGTTTTATATCTTTGGTAGATTTTCTCGATTTTTGTTTTGTTAGATTCTTGTTGTTATGCGGGTCCAATCTAGATACTAGAAAATCAGGACAAATTTATATATATGAGTTCACTCGTTTATAAAGAGATCTGGGATTTTTTTGCATCGTCTCGCCTGATGTATACATTTACTATGATTGTTGCAGGACCAGAAACTTGACAAACTGGTAATTGATCGGAAAAACGCCCAGGATTTTGAAAGACCCTATAAGTTTCAAGCATCACCACTAGACGGTGAGCAGAGTACCTCACATAATCAATCCTTGAATTCTTCCGAATCAGAGCACTCATCTTCAAGTTCTTCATCCGCTGAGGAAATTCAAAACCAGTAGGCTCCTTTTCAGTGCCTGCTTCCATTTTCTACCAAGGAGCTGAGAGTTGGGAAAAGAAGTGAAACATGAGCTGGTTGTAAATTTAACGATTTTGTATCAACGTAAATATCCTTAGACCAAAATGAATTATTGCATTTGTCTGGAATGCCTGATCTCTCTCTCTCTCTCTCTCTCTCTCTCTCTCTCTCTGTGTGCTGCGTCACTTCTTTTTTCTCGTGGAATAAAACGCCCATGAAATTATTCCAAGCTAAAATAGCATCTCAGCTTTAACCATTATCTTTGCTCGTGTCAAATCATGAATTCTTCGGTATGTTAATGATCATACGGTAGTTTGAAGGAACAAGATGCCTTTTTGCTGGTAATCAGGGCACATGAGCATTGTTCGTATTGCCCCTGAAAGTAAAGGACGTACCAAAAAATCTTCCTTTATTCATAACCATACAAAACAAGATCATAACAAATATGATAACTTTGAAGACATCACATACTCTACCCTTCAAAGTAGCTATCACCCCCTAAATCATCTGAGGACTCTTCAGAACCTTAAAGAGTGAGAAGAGAGGCTGATTACTTTGAATCACTCGTTTTTTGCAGTAGCTTTTTGCCTCGCTCCAACAGAGAAGAACTCAGTGATGACTTCAAGAGGCATGCCTTTGGTTTCCGGAACTTTCAAAAAGACAAAGACCCAAGATATGACGCAAAAGACAGCATAAATGCCGAAGATGCCGGCTAAGCCAATCAAATCAAGCAACACAGGCAGCGTATCAGTCACAATGATGTCTCCAATCCAGAAGACTAATGCACAAATTGCGATGCACAGACCACGCACCCTTGTGGGGAATATCTCAGAGCACAGGATATTTGGAATGGGACCATAAGCCGTCATGAAGCAGCAGAAGTAGACCACCACACAAATGGTTGCAATCAAGGAGCTAGCCACTGAGCTTGAACCCACCAGTTCAACGACTACTAATACCACGAGTGTCACAACAAGTACCGGAATCGTAGTCAAAAGGAGCGTCCTACATCAAGACAAATTGATCAATCGAAACATCTCTGAAAGTAAAGACGTGAAGAATGTAGATAGGTCATCAAGTCCAGTTTCCCGTTCCTCTAAAATCTCGGGGGGGTTGGTTGAGGAGGGAGGAGAGAGAGAGAGAGAGAGAGAGAGAGAGAGAGAGAGAGAGAGATGTTTACCTTCTTCCAGAGGTATCCATAAGCCTCATGCCCACAGCTATACATGGTAGCATTAAGAAAGTCGTGAATGCGCTAATAAGAAATGAAGCGGACTCTGAGCTGATCCCTAGGTTTGCAAGAAGATCTTCGACTCCAGCCTCTTCAAGAATTTGAGGGGTGTAGTAGAGAACTCCATTTATTCCAGAAAACTGCACGCAAGTGTGTCAGCAATGCTTCAATGTCAAATTCCTGATCCCATTTATACATGACTTGGTAAAACAAGAAAAGCTTTGGCTTGTCGCAATTTTCCATCGAGTAAGAACCGAATACAAAGATCCAGACAAATCAAAGGGTCATTTACTTGATCCCAGAACAGGACCTAACAACGGAAGTTCGATACCTACAGACTATTGCAAACATAGAAAATGCATACTGCCATCACGTTAATGACATCCCCGGAATAAAAAGGCTTGATCATAGTACAGTTTACCTGGATCGATGATGGTAAGAAAATTCTTAAGAAAAACCTTTGTTGAGGTCTATCGTTACCTAAAAGAGAGCTTATATATAATAGCAGCAAGTAATGGACGTAAACAAAAGCACGCAATACCTGCTGAAGTATCTGTATTCCCATCCCAACAAATAATGCATGCTTCACTCCTGGTTCAAGAAGAGCAGCCCAAATTGGACCCTTCGAGGCAGTTTCAGATGGATGAACCATGGCTGGTCCTAGAGGATGCTGATCTATAAGTTCCTTCGAATACAAAGCAGGCTGGCTAACTAAAGCAGCAGCTGGGACAAATTCATCTTCAGCAGGAACATCAAACCCAGGAAGCGAAACAAGGGAACCACGTCTGGACCCCGGAACTCCCTCCTCGCGCAAATAGATTCTCTTGAATCCTCCCTCCTTTTGCCCATCTTCGCCTTCTCTCTCAGCCCATTTCCATGCCAACTGCCAGCCGCCACCAATCCCTGTGCTTCCAACCTGCTCCCCTGTTCCTTGCATCAGACTACTACGGCGCCTCGTACTCAGAATACTCCCGTGCGAAGCACGAGGGCCCATTTCCTTCTCAATGCTTGTTGTTTGGCGGGAGATCAGCGGACTGTGCAAATTCTCATCAGAGTCCCCTCCACCAGCATCAAAAGTGTAATCTTCGCCTTCTTCCCTTTGCACACTCTCTTCGTCCCATTCCTCGTCCTTAACATGGGGGTCCGCTGTTGTACTCAACATGCTGCCGAAATTAGGGAAAAGCATGCTCTTCATGCTTCCTGTCTCGGGAAGCTTTTCGTGGACACTGCCAAAGAGAGTAACTAGAGGGTCCATAAGAGGCACGCTTTGGTTCGTCATGGTTCCCTGGCGAGAGATCAGGGCAAGAGAACTCTGTCCAGGCACAGGTTTAGCAACCCAGGAGAGACCTTCTTCAGGTCCATATAATTTGATCCTGCCTTTTTCAGAGGTTGGCTCGTGATCATCAGCTTCATCATCCGGACCTATCATGTATTCTTCTATTGATGTTTCACCACCAATTCCAAGACCTTCAACTAATAGAGCCATCTCACCTGCACAATATTTCAGCAAGATCTATGAATAAAAGAAGTCACGATATTCATCTCATCAGGGAATGGCAGGTACACCAGAAACACTGATCTCCAAACAATTCAGGTTAGGAAAGGAGGGCATGCCAAACCTAGTAAAAAATGTCAGAACGTCTATATTGGTCGGGCTGATTTATTGATAAATCTTCTGTGATGCTTCTTTATCTACTCTAGAATTGACTTCATCAGCATTAAAAGCTCATGTCCACCAAATGTATTTTATTTTGCAGAACATCTCCATGTGTCAAAGCTAGATGTGCATGTCAGATTATAGCAATCATGCATCACCAGTGCATACGTCATGGCCTGTCATGGAGCCATGTAACTCCTTGTAGATGAGCCAATACTACAAGTGTATGGGAGGCTGAATCGAACATGAAACATTGTCATGATTAGCAAACATTAGGATCCATCTTCAATCCTCCCACTGCAATGAAATTCCATATTCGCGACTTCAACATCACTTGATCCTGGAGAATACATTTTTAATTGACTATATGTCCTTGAAAACAGGACAATCTGTGCCCGTGATGAGCAGGGGCTCTCCAACTAGGCAGGTCCATTAAATGCAAGCTTCCACAAGACTCACTTGTACCGTTATTTGACGTGCTAATCTCTTATCTTTACTAGTCAGCCAAAAAGGAGTAGGTGTCAAGTGCCAAATATGTTCAGCCAGCATACAAGCTGGGGCTGCTCATCCACGTCATATGAATCATACAAAACCAATCAAATCAATGAGCCTCTGGTACTAATTATAAAAACTAACCTTATCAATCTAGAACAATGATCTTTATAAAGCTTAGAAAGCAAGAACGCAGAGATGAACCTGAAACATCTTCCCTCCCACGTAGTCTCTGGAGAACTTGTCTCGCTTCAATCATCTTCCCTTTACTTACAAGCCACCGTGGGGACTCAGGCAAGAAAAAGACCGTGAATACAAAATAAAGAACTGATGGAATTGAAAGAACCCCAAGCATTATTCTCCAGCTAGGTGAAGCTGACAGAGACATCCCAAATATCATACAGTACGACAAAAACATGCCACCCGAACCTGTGAACTGTGGAAGAGTATTTAGCAATCCCCTAGTATCAGCTGGGGCAGTCTCAGATATGTACAACGGGACGAGAGTAACGGCAAGACCAATTCCAAATCCATCTAACAATCTTCCTAAGCATAAAACATAGACATTGGGGGACCATAGCATCACCAAACCGCTAACAAAATACAGAAGTGATGACATGATAAGCATGGGGCGGCGACCAAGCCAATCTGATACAGGTCCTGAGCATGTAGTTATGACCGTGGCTCCTATCAGCGAAACAGCCACAACAAGGCCCTCTCCAGTTGATCCCAAGTCAAGGTCTTCTTTTATGTAGACTATAGCTCCTGCAGGATAGCACCGACAAGAATAAAAAGAAGGAAAATTTTGTCAGTTCAAATGCCAACAGACAATCTACAGCGCACCATAAATTTACATTCTGGTGAGAACTACTGCTGACTTCTAAGGTTTTTTTGAAAATTCTGCGTAAACTAATTCAACACTCATCCTGCAAAATAAGTTGTGACTACCTGCAATGGTGGCATTGTCCCATCCTTGAAGGAAATTGCCAATTGTTGCAGCAAGGGCCACGAAGACAGCTCCTTTCATTTTATCACCAACAAGATCAAGAACTCGAAACTCGAATTCGGCTCAGCAGAAACAAGAACCAGGGTTGTCCGATGCTCACGAATCAATCGATCATGACCACCGTTTCACCGGCCAGGAGTTTAAATGGATTGCAAACTCCAGCGGCAAGACTGAGATTAAAGAGATGATTAAGGCAATTCTTGTCTCCTTTGTAAGAACTCAGAGACAAACATGGCCAGCAACTAGTCATTCCACAAACTCTCTGCAACTAACTAAACCCACTTCAAAAAATTCGCCATGTAATCGATCGCACCTCTTTCATCTCTCGCTCAAGCCTCATCAGCTTACACATAAAAGAGTCTCAATTTTTCAAGAGTTTAGTGCTGCAGAGCCAGAAACACCAAAGAACTCAAGACCAGAAAAGGGCAAAAGAATCGCGCAGAAAACGACGACGTTACACTCATCGAAAGTCGGAGCAGCTGCAATGCAGAGCTAAACCCACTGAGAATTCGAATTCGGTGAAGAAGAATGTTTTCTTACGGACGTCAGGGGAAAGCAATGACAGCCCACAATCACCACACTCATCTTGGTACCTCCAGGTGGTCCCAGCAGTCGAGAAAGATCGAAGTGTTCTATCTGTCGTTTCTTTCTTCCCAACGCTGCAGTTCGAGAAAAGTAGTTTCCAATATTCAAGAAAAAAAAACACACATCTTCTGTGTACGCGCTGTGTAGTAACTCGATACATCCAGCGACAGCATCGCCCCTAAGGGAAGAAGACAAGAAGATCATTTGTTTTCTTTCCTCCAGTTTCTGCGTAATTAGAAACTTAGGCAGGGACTCTTGCGTCTGTCCAATTGTCCGCACTTACGTGGCATGACTCCGCTTTGCTTGCGTAAATCACTAGATTCGCAAAAATCTCACCCTCTTTCCATTGGAGAAAATTCTTGCGTCATCTCCCGGTCCGACAAGTCAACCGCATTACCACCGTCGGTTTTGCGAAATTCCCGGACGTGGAAGCCATGGAATCAACGACTATGATGTACTTGATGCAAAGACATTCGGGTTCGGAGCAGAAATTCTCATTTCTTTTCACCGACATTTTCCGAGAAAACTTAGTTTCAAAGCAATCTCGTGAGATAGAGACGGTAGATCACTTACAATACATAAATCGAGATGTTCCTCTCAATAGAAGAAAAATATTTGACCCGTTGTGGTATTGTTAATTTTTGTTATATTCTCAAAATCTTACCATGCAAGTACCTTATATTTTTAAATACGAAATGCTCTAAATCTTTCAAAATAGGCCTGTACTACCATGCACATTCGTATAACTTTTTCGCATCTTTTTGAATATCCTTCTCCCAATCCGCAATTCTCCAACCACCTTTTGAGTTTTTGACTTGGGAGGGTTGCTACCTGTGGACTCGTAGATATCAACCATGGCCCAAATTAACTTCTCAGAATTTACTATTTGGCCAATCAGAAAGGTGGTCGGAGGAAGTTTCCACGAAACAAAACCCGAAGTCCCGGTCGAAATCGTACTCTCGTAGGTTCTTGCCTTTAGCAAGACCGCTGACCCACAGGTATGGAATTACGCCAACGCGGCAGAATGTGGGCATTCCCCCGTGTAAGACTTATGGATCACTCTCGGGGATCCATCCGGTCCGGTCCGATCTAGTTCACCCGCTTTGTCTCGTTTGGTTCGACCGGCAGTTGGTGCCATCTTCTTTCGCTTTGAATGGATTTTGCCTTTTTATTTTTCCCAATTTTTTGGGTAAATTAATGTTCTCCTATTTAAAGGAAAAGGCAGGTTTCACCATGCAATTATTGGACCAACTGCAGTTCAGATCTCCTCTTATGTTGATTGAAGTCTGATCTCACCACTAGCGCTATTTATTTATTTTTTTGGATAATGTAAGTATATGTTGACTTTTACCAAAAGTTTGATACATGACAGGATGATCTGACACCACAAAACTTGCACTCATGATGCACTAAGGGCATTAATGAGTGGAAAAACTGTATATGACAAGCCTAAATAATGGCCAACATATCAATGTAGCAGGACCTAATTACGAGAAAATACTATGGTCAATGCCCCATCTCCATTGCATTTTTCTATTCCTGGGAAAGTCCATGACCTGACAGAAGGTCATTGCCCTGTCTTTGACCATTTTCACTAGCTTAATCTTCATAGCCGGAGCGTGAATAGCTTGACCGCGAAATAGAGTATTGTTCATCTCTTTCAAAATAATATGGCATAAAGCTCCCAAGGAGAACCCAGTTATGCATTTGTACAAAAATATACGTAATAACCCAATGAAGTGTCTAAAGCCACGGTCTACTATGCCACAATAGATTACATCTCCTCGCCCAAAAACTGTGCTAGTTGACATGTGACTTGACATCCAAAAAATAAGCGATCCACTAAATCCGGCCTATTATTACAAAAGACACCTATTTTTCTGCCGCTCAATTGAAAAATGATGTAAAATCCATGTGATTTCGCTCTTTTTTTCTTCATTGTCCCCTAACAAATCCCTAAATTGATATCTCCAGAAATAAACAAGTTAGTTGAATTGAAAAAGCCTTTTGCAATCATAATCCTCGATCCATCAAACTATCGGAGAATTAACTACCGCGTCTATTTGAACCTAATATGAATTGACTTGAGATTGTTTAGTCGATAATTGCAGTATGCCACAAGTGCAATGATTGTGTGATACTTAGCCATAAGTGGGAAGAACCATTTTTTTTAAGCTTAGGCTTCATTTTTTCTTCACGCAGTAAAAAAGGAGAGAGAAACAACAAGACAAACTTCAAATAACTTCTACATAAGATAACTTTCAGATAACAAAATGAATCATCAAATAAGATTAGGGGTCACACGTCGAAGGAGCAAATTAGAGATTTTTTCAAACCAAAATCGGCGGCCCATCACAAAACATATCTTTAACAACGAGCATACATTGAGATCTACAACTATTGCTAGGGCTTTACCCATCGGCCATGCATGGCTAGATTTGACATCCCAAATATCACGAGTTCAATCTAACAAGTTTCAAAGAGAATTTGAAACCTATGAGAGCAACACAGTCACAAAGCTCCTCCAATCTCCTTTGAATCTATCAATGAAATCTAAGGGAAGCAAAACTCCAAAATCATACACGCACAAAAACCCCAAGTCTAGATTAGCACAGGATAAAATCTTTTTGAAATGGGAGTGAAACGATTCTAGATTTAGACTAGATCAAAAGTTAAAAACTGCACAAAGTAGGAATGAAGCAAGAAAAAGAATAGAGAATCAAATCAGCTAAATAAAACGAGAAAGGGGAGGAGAGAGAGATATCTCACTTAAACCCTCCCCTCCGAGAGGATTGAAGGAGATAGCTGCATGAAGACGAGAGAGATAGGAGAGAAGCCGATCGAGAAGAGAGTAAAAGTTTTGATTCAAAGAGTTACGGTTACGTAAAAAATTAATAATTGAAAAATTATGTTTATCAAAATAATTATTTGCGTCGTTTATAGAAATGAATGAATGAAATTATTTTTCAGATTATTTGTTTGTGATGAAATAAAATGAGATAATCGTCCTATGCCCTCCTAACATAGACCGACTTGATTGATTGTCGTGGCAAAAAGAAGTCAATGTATGTCGCGTCTCTTTCGTGTAAGCAGGTGGATCGTACCTGGTGCAAGATCCACCACGCACTCGCCTCTCGGTTTGGCGCCGTCCACGTACACCGTCCCACTCGATTTCGTGACGTTTCGAAAAATTCGGTTCTCTTTCTCCCATTTCCTCCTCGTCAAGATCCCTTCGTACTCAGGACAGCCGTGTGTGTCCATGTGTACCCATGTAGAAATTGCGTGCCCAGCTCAAAACATGGGCCATCTGTTCGTTTTCGCCCGCCAAACTCGATTTGTATCGGTGCAAAACATTGAATTGTGTTGTGTACTGTCGTTGGGTGGGCTAAAAGTGTCGTTCTTTCTAAATATTTTATGAATCCTGGGTCAGTATCTACTGTGATGAACGTGCCGTGTCTGTCTTTGAAATTGTCTACCAACGAGTTAGATACTGGCTTGCGAAATAGTCACCGATCTCACGGATGAAGAAAATGGCATTAAGAATCAAGCTTGCTCGCTCCGTCCCATCTATACGTCCATATCATTTGCCGCAAAAAATTATTGTTTAACGTTCGGTTTTTACTCGGTAGCTGGACCGAACAGTGCTTTGGCTTGTACATAAGAGAAGGATTGATACTAGTAGTTGGGGTCTGAGACTCTGAGTTCATTAGCTGGGAACATGATGGTGAGTGGGTTTTGCACCAGTGCTGATTTTGGTTGAATAGAGAGGGGGACAAAGTGTTCGAGGAAATGAGCCAAAGAGACTCTGTTTTTTGGAGTTGGACCATACCACATGATGCTTATGCAGTGGGAAAACCATGGTTTCTAGAGCAAAGGGTGCTTATCACCACTGACCGGGTTTAGCAGTCGTGTTGGCAACAAGGTTCGAGTTCTCTCTAGGAGACTCAAAATTCCAGCGATGTCAGTTTCCGGTGTATCGAAATTTCCCATCTTTATGCCCGCCTCAATCATGCATTTCATTTTGGTTTGAACTTGCAGATGTCTTCCTTTCGCTAAAGGAACGTAGTTTACAAGTTTTTATGGAGGTGAAGGTGCACGGTCGAGGAGATGGTGGCTAAATTAGATTTTGGGATCGCATTGCTTTCCTCTGCTCTGTGATAAATTGTACTCAATTATGAATTGGAGTTCTCTCTGAGCTATGGATAAAGTATATGTGCCTCTTATGCGGAGCACCAGTATTGTAAAGATGATCAACTAGAGAATAGCTTCGATTATCTGGTCAAGATCTCTTATTTGGCAATTCTTATTCAATCTTTATTCTAAGTACAAATGTAAGGCTGCTTATATGGCAGGACAAGTGAACCGACCTTATTAATGTCTTATGCACAGTCCACTTATCTTCATGAACACACGTTTGCCTTTCTAGACATGGATGATGTCCAAGATACTGGGGAAACAATTATTTTCAAAAATAACAAAATTCTTACTTGGCAAACTTCACGTCTGGATTCCGCATTGGTTTGAGCCACATATCGGCCATTACTCTCGAGGAGATGCTCCACAACATATCTTGGCCCTTGGATGATGCGTGCTTCATCTTTTTGCCGGGCTTTCCGAAGCCATAGGCCACCAACCACTGCATGGCCGTTAGCCTCTGCTTCTCACTATCCCACATGTTCTTCTTTCCTCCTGTCTTCACCATCAACCCTCCAACATGCAAACTTGTCACTTTGTATCTGCTTTCTTCGGCATCCTTTTTCCCTCTAGCTTCTGCTTCCGTGGCGTGAAGTAGCACGACCACAGGGCCTCCAACGGCCTCATACCGCCGCAAAGGATCACGCAGCTGAACAATTACTGCGAGTGTTATTGACGTTGAAGGTGCAGATCCACTGGGCTTCACCCAGTCCTCAAGAGGGACAGTAGATGCCAGGGGATGTTGATTGCTATAAAGCGGAGAGACATCGAACGGGGCTTCATCCTCAGCCATTTCGGCTTGAATCTTCAGAGCATCAATTGTCATAGCTTCGATCTTTTGCATAGAGAAGGCCAGAATCTCCTCCACGGTAAGTGGATTCTCATTCACATTCCAAAGCCCCGTTGAGATTCTCTCTTTCCTTCCTGTGCTCATAGCGGTAGCCATTGTCTTCACTGCAGCAATTGTTCGTGCAGCACTGGAGGTGGCGACTTCTTTGTTCCGACCTTGGATGATTGCGGAAGCTATACCTTCGAAGGCTATCTGCTCGGCCGTCTTCCCAATGAGCTCATCCATGGGCATTAAGGACATAAACTGAGAGCTCAGTTCATCGGTGCTCGTGGCCGCCATCCTCTGGAATAATTCAAAGCCGCTTGCTGAATTTGGCAATTCAAGAACCAGTGGCTTCGACATCTGCATTGCTAACTTGGGAGTGTCTTTTCTTGCAACTGCTACATCAAGGGGATTCATGGCGGCTAGGTAACCTCCATTCCTTGTTTGAACTACACAGCCCAAGCCTTTTCCAAGATCCGGGAGGTACACTTTGGACTCTGACTCTGAAGCATCATCGGCTCCCTCGAGCTGCAAAGGAGGAATTTCTGGGAAGCTCAGCTTATATTCATTTTGTTCTTCGTCCTCAAGCATCTCAAGAAACTCCCTCGTTACCGTTTCTTCCTCCGCATCCAATCTCTGTGACTCAGTTTCTGTTTCATCCCCTATTTTCAGCACCTTCTCTTGTGCTATCATGGATTCGAGTGCTTTTATCTGCTGAGCAATTGAGTCGAGTTCCGTTAATCTGGAGATGTGCAACTGGTCATGTACAACTTCTTTCACAACCTCGCTTGATGCTGATCTTTCTTCGCCCGTTTCTTCAGATTCTGCTCCCCCAGTGTCTTCCTTGTCCTGTATCTCAACTCCCTTGTCCACGACTTCGAAGTCTGGCATATCAAGATCTTCCATCTTTGCTTCGGGTTCCTCAGATTTCTGTACTGAGGAGGAAGTGGAAGGAGCTGGGGCCGGCTCATCAAGATTCAGATCATCCATTCCTTGAATTTCCGCAATCTTCCCTACTGAGGAAGGAGTCCAAGCTTCGGAGCGGCTCTGCATCCTCGGGCTTGGTATGCTGAAAGACGTCTTTGACTGCTTGCGGCCAAAAGAAGATGAGAAGTTCTTCAACTTCTCTGCTTTCGATCCTTCGGCCTGACTGTAAACTCCAACTCCTCCATCCTTTTCCATTATCTGGAATCCCAATTTCAAAACAAGCTCACCTCCTTTGGCCTTTCCTGATAGATTGAAGCTCGTGTCCCATTGCCTCACTCGTGTGCCTTCGTAATTCTTCTCCACGGATTCCTGAATCAGTTTGCTCAGATCGACTGAGCTCCTGCCAAAATCAAGCTCCTGCGCATCAACCGCGAACATGTATATCCAAAACGGACGAGGCTCAAATTTTAACTGCTTTGCATGGCCAGGAAGGCAGTACACATGGCATTTCACAAACAAAGTCTCTTCGAAATCGGCAGCTCCCTGTGAGACCCGAGACGGCATTGTGTGGACTGCTCCCTCCTTGGTCTCTTTCTTCCTAACGCAGACCGAGAGGCGCAGCCCATTCATTGATGCCGGGAGGCCTTGTGCAGTGACCACTTCCACAGAGAATAAGCAGCTCATTTTCTGCATACCAATGTGCGACAGAGCTCTAATTGGTTTCCAGTTCCAAATCCCTTTCTTCTCGACCAAGCCTGGCTTATCATCCAGCTTCTTCAACTCTATCTGAGTTGAAACTCTGGCTTGATCCTTCTGCTCGCCACCATCGTCATCGAGCTTTGGTCTCGAGCGCCAGGGCGACAGGGACATGCGCCTCGACCGTGGACGTGCCCCTGGCTTGTCCTCGACCTTCACGGGGGCGACATCATCGGGGGCTGGGATCGAAGGGACCGATGTCCTGGGAAGGGCAAGGGAGGCGGTTCGGCGAGTGGCTGATGTGTGGGACTGGTAAAGGGATTGGCTGAGCGTTTCTAGCTCCTCCAGCAGTTGGGTATTGGAGTTTCTCCTGTTTGAGTGTTCTGCTGCCATTGGCGCATGCAAGAAAGGGCAAGATGAGAAGGCGGTAGGGCTGCAAAAGATGGTTCTGAACTGTGGAATGGTATGGACGACGGATGAGGTCAATTAGAGGTCGAAACAAGGAGTGGCAAAGATAACATTAGTTTATGTGGCTCAAAGGTCTTGAGGTATAGGACAATAGCATGATGATGGGTCGTGACGGCTGATCACTGTGGCAAATGCTGGGCCTTGAGAACCGGGCGAATTCGTATTCGGGGTGTAGGAGTGAATGTGTGAAGGATAAGGGAAGAGCGTGTTTTGACCTGTCGATGCAAGAGTAGAAAGAGACAGATGAACGAAAGAGAAAGAAGTAGAGGAAGAAGAGAAACGAGGTCCCAGAGAATTGATTGCGGTTGCTGCTGGTGCTCCACCACTTTCCAGTTCATAGTTTTCCGAAGAAACCTACCATCCCAATGCCACTTCTAACCTTTTCCACTCCCATCTCTTGTGTTTGTAAGTTGCCGAGAGTGAGAGATTAAAAGAGAGTTGTCTCTTGCATGCTCTCTTGTACGGACTATCTTCCTTTTGCTTCCCCCGTATGTTGCTTCTCTCTCGCGCGCGCGCCCACGACGGATGTTTGCGGTCCCTGATGAATCAAAGATGTTTTAGGACAAGTCCGAAGTGAAAAAAATTATTAAAACAATTAATGAGAGAGTTTCATTCGGAGTTTTTTATAACATAAACATCCGTCCTTTTGATCATACGAGGAAACGGGTTGAGACAATTGATTTAGATTTTAAATTATTAAGTTCGACACAAAAGAACTGTAAATCCAAAAGGGTCATTTGAATTTTGTAATCACAAACGTCAATTGTGCATCAAATACTGTTAAGCTTATTCAAATGGATTTCTATTACTTCAAGTGGAACAATGGGGCATTCCAACCCACGGTCAAGAATCGTTCAAAACCATTTTTTTGAGTGGTGCACATGAACACTCGAAATTGGTGATCTTAGAGACATACGAGGATGGCCCTCGAACGATAACGGTTGTTGAACAAGTCGACCCACGCTAAATTAGGTCTTCCCCTCGCAAAAATAACATATTAGAACCAAAAAGCAAAAACAAAAGAAAAAACCCTCCTTCCATGCTTATAAGTAGCTTGACCCCGGATCACAAGCATTTCTCAAGCTAAAGAGGCCATCTCAAATCTGAGAGAAAGAAGAAGATGTCTTCTAGCGGCAGCGAGAAAATGACCCGATCTCCTGAAGAGGCAGGAGAACATAAAGCATCATTAGAAGGGCTTCCATTGGAAAGCAGTCCCTATGTGAAGTACACAGATCTGGAGGACTACAAGAACAAAGCATATGGCACCCAAGGCCACTTCCAGCCCAAGCTCGGTCAAGGCGGTGGCAGCACCGACGCTCCCACACTCTCCGGGCGCGGCCTCTCCGACACTACCACTCTTGGGGTTGAGGCAATTAATAAACACGTTTTGTCTAAAAATGTTTAGAATGTAGCCTTGTCCTATTGCCATGAACAGTTGTTCGTGCTAGGTTGGATATTAAGGATGGGGCACAGTGACGAACATTCTATTATATAGGATAAGTTAGCACCTTTGTGATTCGAGTTCTTAGCTTCAATCGACACTATGAACTTATTCATGAAGTTCGTACT
Source organism: Melaleuca alternifolia (assembly GCA_019926035.1). Taxonomy (NCBI): domain Eukaryota; kingdom Viridiplantae; phylum Streptophyta; class Magnoliopsida; order Myrtales; family Myrtaceae; genus Melaleuca; species Melaleuca alternifolia. The sequence goes on from JAGKPW010000150.1 coordinate 1,678,829, forward strand.
AGCGGCAATAGTTTGTTAATTTTCTAGCCGATTCAAAAGCCTATTTAGTTGATACCAACGTGCCATCGTCATTTTCCATCATGAATTGCAAGCAAGAAGGAAACTTCTTGTTAGGTCGAACCATTTTTCTGATAAAGACCATGGGAATGAACTGAGGTAGATTCTTTCTTTGGCAAGAGATTTAGGCATCAACAGAGACTCGAAAAGCTTCAAAGATTACTCTGGAGTTTGTTGTGGTGCTCTTCTGGGCTGAGATTGAGAGGCCTTACTTTTGGGTTGGAGGTTTTAGGAGAATTTGGGCTTTGCAGTAGGAGGACGCAGTCCTCCCTCTTCTTTGTAGCAAACAAATTTATTGAATCACCCAAAAGAAAAAAAAATCTGAACCTTTGACATTTGCAAGTTATAGAGGGAAAAAAAGGTATGATAAAGCAAATGCATTTCCTAAATTATGTTCTCAAGTGTCATTATATCTGACATCTGATTTATTCCCGGTCTTAATGCATGTACGAGATAGTTATATCCAATAACCATTAGATCTGATAAATTACTCTCCCTTTTCATATATAATCGAAGACAGATTAAAAAGAATTCAAGGTAATCTTTTCCCTTTCTTTGAATCTCATCTCGAAATTTTTAACAAAATGAATATATGATATTTCAATTTTCAAATGTTATTGTGGAGAAAAATTAATTGTGACATTAGATGTTTGATCACTTATATTCTTTTGCGGCTTGAGAAGCTCAATGGTGTAAAAAGGATACCGCAAAGGAGTTGCGGGTTAATCCGGTTCACCTTGACATTCCCACTTATACGATTGTTCGTGGCCGATTTCCCATTTTTAGCAATCAGTTTCCTCTAGCTCTGTTAAGATTCACAGTTCCTAATGTCTGAAGGAGAAGTTCCACTGGTTTAGAAAGAGACTCTGCTAGGGTCGTCATGATGCGGGAAATATTCAACTGAGTATCATCCTAAAGTTGTGTATTGTCATGTGCTTGAGCCCTTTCTGTATTTTTTGCTGTAAAGTATAATTGGCATAATGACGTGCTTAGTAGTGGAAGAAGTATAAATCAGGAACTTGAGAGAGTACTGCCAGAGCTTCAGGATTTCATTATTGGGGAAGCGAGGGTATAACCCTAAAGAAAACCAGGGCAATTGAGAAGATATCAGAGAGAAGTAATTCGAGACCATAAAAAGGAAGTCTTCTTATAAATCGTAAGCAGTTGACCAAGAACATTGCTAAAGCTCAAGCAAAGTACCTCTACTGTTTTTATGTTTTTTGTCTGGAATCTTTGAATAGAGTAGCAAACAGGACTATTGGCATTGGCATAGAGATTCCACATATCAATTTAATGAACGAAATTTTTCTCATTTTCTCGAATGCCTTGTTCTTATAAAGCACATCCAATCCACGAGAGTGAAGACATCAGTGGACATGCCATTTACTTTGTTTTCTTTGTCTCTTTTTTCTTGGGATATTTACAAGAATAAAAGTCATAAACCTATTATATGAAGACCGATAAAGTTTTAAACATTTTGGAAATTTGTCAATATAGTAATTCTAGTCAATTTTAATAATAAAAAAATCCACTGATGTGGGCATTAGTCATCATATGTTGTACAGTCAACATTGGCGTGAACAAATTCCTTTGACAGGATTCCTCCTAAATTTTTATTTCTTTATATTTCTCTCTAGATGAGGCTTTGCGGCCCTTGCCAGATCTGAACAAGACTTTCGCCCAACTTGGTCAAAATAAAAGGAAAAGAAAGAAAAACAAATAAAATTTCTAAAATTTCTAAAACATAAAAGTTATCAAAGCCAACAACAATCGTGTCATGTAGGATGACTCGCCAAAATAGGCAGGAAGAATTACATTAATAAATCGTCGAGAAATTCAAGATCAAATGAGTTAAATCGAAAAATTTATAATTAAATCGACATCTATCAAGAATTTAGGAATGTTTTCATAATTTTCTCAAACTTCCCGGATGGTCGTGTCTCTTTTCCCTTTCTCTCTCTCTCGAATTCTATTCAATGTGCTCCTTATGAAAATCCTCCCCGATTATCCTTAGCTAACAAAGCGTCGATATACCATAAGTTTCGTAGCCCTAAGACCGGCATCACCAGCTCACCAGAAAAAAGGACAATCAAGAACATGACCTTACCAAACGATGCCGCGTGTCACATCGTGGACCCCACCTTCGTGTCACCCCGAAGACTTCAGATTTGCAACTGGGGGGAACTACGAGTCCCCACCAACGCCGTCCATCGCTGCACATACATGCATGCCACTGTGGGTCCTGTCAACCCATGCTCAATCATAAATTCAATCCATACGTCATCCCATTTAAAGAGAAACAAAGAAAAGAGAGAAGCTCCGATCTCATCCACTGGCGTCACATCAGAAACACCTACAAATATATTCACCCACATGAAGAAATTCACCAGAACCGGGTCACGTACTTTAAAAATGTCGAGAGAAACTGCACACTGCTACTAACTACTAAAGCTAAAATCTTCCCACTCATCGGTACGTATGACAGGAAATCTCCCAAATCTACAAAAGATTACGTGCATGGATATGCAATGGAGGACCAATGTGACCCCATGGCAGTTTTTGCATTTTGCAGCAGAACAGTACAAAGAAACACGCATAGAGTTTGAGGTTCCCCATATCACAACCGCGCATTTGCCTTTTCTGATTACAACTATGAAATTTCTAAAAACTATATAAATTACAATATATATATATATATATATATAGAGAGAGAGAGAGAGAGAGTACAGTGGCTAAAGAAAAACTGGAGTTCTCTCTCTCTCTCAAGGATCCAACGGCCAGGATTCTCTGATGGCAGGATCCACCAGCATCTGAAAGGACGACCCAACCCTGTTGAAAGCCATTGTTGACGTGGACATCTCATGATGAACATTGTGGCCATGAGGTGCATTATTATTATTTGGAGCACAAGATGAAGCTGTAGGGTGAGCGTCCATGTCAAAAAGCACCGGGCTTTGGTGATTTTGATGAAATGGTACGTGGTGAATCTTGTCCATAACACTGTGCAAGCCATCGGCATCGTCACCATCATCAACATTTAGCTGAAAATGGGAAAAGTTGGACTCTGTTTTGCACTGGTTGAGCACAGTGTGGAGTTGGTGCTCCTTCAAATTAGTAGTTGTGAAAAGGTCCTGATGTGAGAGGAGGGACTTGAAGAGCATCGATGATGGTGAGACTAGTGATGGGGTGACGATGATGTTTTTGGAGTCTCTGTTGTTGTATGAGTCTTTGTAAGTGGTAGGGGCGATTGGGGGTGAAAATGAGGGTGCTTGGAGATCAGGCATTAGGGGGGCAAATGGGTTGTTCATTATGGTTTTGAGATCAGTGTCTCTCTGGTGAATCAGAAAAGGTTGGGTTTGGTTTTGGTAATTATTGGCCTGAGAATGGGGCTCTAGTAGATGATTTGGTGGTGGCGTTGATGTAATTGGAGTTTCAAGAAGCTGAGGTAAAGAACCAGTGCTTGGGGGGGAACAAGCTTCAAGCATGTAATTTTGGCCTTGGAAGAGCAGGCTCTTCTTCTCCACCGTCTTGTGGAATATCCTGCATATGACCCATTCATCCTGCCAAAAAGGGCCAAAAAACAACTCCCGCTTCGTAAATTAATTCGTATCATAGGATTACAAATTGTCAATGAAGAATTTCATTTGCTCCCCCACCACTCTTGAAAGGCAACTTTCCAAATATGACCAATATAATGTTAATATAAGACTGGCCATTCTTAAAACATGCATATAAAACTGAGTTCTTCTCTCCAATTGAAATATGCACGTATGGCTTTTGCTAGCGCCCCCCGATAGTTTGCCCCTTTTTCATTACTGTCCGGACCTTCGAAAATTGCAAGGTGTTTTCGGGTTAAAATTTCGTCTCATTTATTGTATCCTGTCAAAACTCATTAAGCTACTGTATAGTAAAAAACTTCGTTAACCAAGGGTAAAAGAAACAACAGACAGATTGTCCGTGTGGGTTTGTGAAAACCAAGACCCGTCATATCATATCCAAAATCCCCTGAGGGGGTGAAAGGTTGTGAAACCCATCAGTTCATCGTTCATTATCAATCCATACAATAAGTCAACCCAGAAAAGGACAAACACAAAAAGAAGGAAAAAAATCTTAACTTGATCCACACGGCCGCACGTGCGAGGAAGGGAGGGACTGTCGTACCTTACACGTGTGACGGCAGGAGAAGTGGCCGTCAAGGCGGTACTCGTGCATGACCCACTTGGTCTTCTCGCCGCGGGGGGCTCGGCCTCTGTAGAAGACGAGCGTCTTCTTCATGCCGAGGAGTGCCCCGGTGGTGGCGCTGTGGACTTCCCTGTCCTTTCCCGTGGCTTTCCAGTAGCCGGCGCCAGTGGCCCGGTTCGTCCGGAGCCCCGTCGGGTACTTGCGGTCTCGAAGGCTGAAGAAGTACCACTCTCTCTCGCCCATCTTTGCCACCTCTGCTAGGTCGAGAGTTCACGAAATATTAAGAGGCCCGAACATCGGATGTCATTAAGAAAAAAATAGGTTCACACTCCACACATCATCGATACTGTGAGTTATATAACAAATGCTGATGGCTGATCAGTTTTTGAGAGCGTAAATTATTGGAATAATAAGTGATTCACTTTACTTTCGTGTCTAAAATGAATATTAGCAAATTGTCAGCATTCCTGGAAATTTATATAAGTTAAGCAGTGCACCACCACATTTGGCCAAAAAAAGAAAATTTAGCTCAATGATAAGTTATGTAGTCTACGAAGATGATTGCTACATATTCATCCAGAGTTCGTAGACTGTCTTAGAGGCCCTAAAACGTTAGTCCAGCAGCCATTCGAAACTACCGATATGGTATTTTCAGTAAAAGAAACCAAACAGATAATTAGCGATCTCATAATGATAATAATGTCAGCAGCTAAGGCATATGACGATGATGAGTCGAGTGCATAATGAGGAAGAAAGTGGAGAAATTTCCTTGCCAAAAATTAATATTCATCTCTAGGCTTCAAGAGTACAAGTTCACTGAGTGGAAGCAAATGGTGTGAATAATAAAGCAAAATTAAAATCTCATGGATGTGGAGATGCTGACTTAATCTTCCAGGATTTATTGCAAGTAAAACTACTAACTTTTATTTGCATGAGGATGCATGCCGAAACCTAGTAGCAAAATTGAGAGCGATAGCCATTACTGCTGTAGGAACATCTCTAGTTAATATTCCTGACGAAATTAATGCGATAGCTTGGTATTTTGTGCGTGCATTGGCTTCTTCGTTTTTCTCGGCACAACCTGCCTCCCCTTTTGAAGCTCTCTTCTGATCCCAGGTATATAGCAACATCTGCTTTACTGATAACTCTACTAGACTACTCTCGACAGACGTTTTTCATCTGAAAACCAGCTAACAAAATTATCGATCTCTAGCACAGACTTTATGCACAGATTGTATCTGAAAATGCTGAATTTTTCTTCCTGGGTATACATATCCAAAGAGCTGAGAGTGAAAAGCAAACAATGGGTATGTATGTATGGTAAGTACCAGGGAGATCCCAAGGCTCGCATCGGTTGAGGTCGACCTCGGCTATGTCGAGGCCAGAGAAAGCGCCGTGGAAGACCTTGGAAGCCAAGTAGAAGGTGATGAGCTCTTCGTCAGTGGGGTGGAACCTGAAACCTGGCGGTAGGCCTTGCTCGTTCCCTTCTGCTCCGCTCAGCTCACACAGCAAATCCTCCATTCCCAGCATACCGATTCAGTGTCTTTGAGAGAGAGAGAGAGAGAGAGAGAGAGAGAGAGAGAGAGAGATTTCTTGGAGGAATGAAGGGAAAAAGATGGGGTGTTTCTCGGGGAGTTATATAGGCAGGCGCACTGAAGTCGAAGAGGAAGATGAAAAGGAAGTGTTTTGCAATGCATGATGTAATAGCTAGGAAAAAAAATGTTAAAAGGATCGTTCGCAAATATTAAATATCCTACTACTCGTGCTAGGCCAACGAAAAGTTTCTCTTCGTTTCATTTCAACATTTAGGGTTAAGCTTCTTTCTCTTCTTCTTTTGTTTAACGGGGTTGAAATGAACCAAATAGACACCATTAAGAGGTAAACTGATGTCCTTGTGAAAGACTACCTCGAAGCTCAGGAAATGAACTTATTGAGGGACTGAAATCCTTTGAAGTTTAGGAGAGGAGGGTAAATTTATCTCTATTAATTAGTTGATACGTAAGTAGTCGATTAAATATCATAGGAGGAGCTCTCTGTGAAGAATGAAGAAGAAGGGAAAAAGGAAAGAGAGTAAAACAGGAAAAAAATATATGTTAATCTTATCGATATTAATTTTTGTTGACGTGTACTCCGAGTTATGTATGCTTAAAAAAAAGTGACGGACGTTACATAAAATCTGTCACAAAAATATGAATTTACTTATAGTTTTTTTATTATACATATAATGACTATAGCATATCTATAGTTTTTTTATTATACATATAATGACTAGTTTTTTTATTATACATATAATGACTATAGCATATCTATAGTTTTTTTATTATACATATAATGACTATAGCATATCTCGATTAAAAAAGTTTCAGCAATTATGTATAATTGATTGTCTACCTCTATGCATAGAAACAAACGTTTGAACAAGTCGTTCACCTATTAACTAGTCAACAAAATTCCAAGATGATTAAAGATGTCCTTTTTCTCTTCTTTCAGAAACACTCTTCTAGCGACATGTGAAACTCCCGTACTAAAGGGAAATTGGAAAAAAAAAATGTATTCATAAAGGGGAACGAGTTATGTGATGGGGGAGCGGATAAGGTGCAGTAAATGCAAACACGCGTGGTTGTGTGTGCTTAGTTGAGCCATAAGCTCACTGAGCACTGCATTTCCTCTCCAAATCCTCATTCTCTACTGAAGCAAATTTCCATATTTTTCTGACAAAAGCTGGTTGTTTATATATTGTTTATAGTCATTCACGAGATTGCCAGATCTTTGAGTTTCTGCAAAGTCTATTCTCATTCGGTGGATGTAACCCAATTGATTGTTTATGGTCTGCTGCTAGTTGGAAAGCTACCAGGATATCATTCTTCTCTGGGAAATGTCATTTATCTACCTCCCTTCTTCGCTGTAGCAATTCTACTGTTGGGAGGCGAAGCGCACTAGAAGCTAATATCCGTCTGTTTCTTCGTATATGCTGGTCAGATTGTATAACTGGAGAGTGGGAGTAGGAAATAATCCACAAAAATAGCAAAAAGGAAAAAAAAATTGGACGAAAAAATTTAGAACAAGAAGTAAAAAGTGAGCCATGCGTCAGATCACACACCAGTATTAAATATATATCAATAAAAATTTAATTAATCAATTGACATTATGACTTATCCTTTGAAAAAAGGTTTTTTCAAGAAAGAATAAGTCACCATAAGTCCTTAAGCCGGTAAATTCTCTCGGTTAGTCGATTAGTTCACTAACTAAATTTCTTTATGATGAATAATTTCACCCTAAAACTCATTGGCAAAAGAAAGAAAAGATTAACTTATGTAAGAATTGTATGTTTTGTTATAAACATTCAAAAGGCGATTTTTATTTGGGATAAACAGAAAAAAAATCAATAAGGGAGTAATTATCCTCAGCAATGTCAACAAAGAAGGGGCAAATTACCCTCGAAGAAAAATAATTGCACGTTAAAGCGAGGCTTACGTGCATGTCTGTATGCATCTGACCTTTTCCTGTGCACCATTAATATCAGAATCTGATTCCGCCGGCGTTGCACGTATGGTTTATCATCACTTAATAATTGCGAAGAGCCTCATGCTTCAACAGCGACTTGACGAAGTAAAAAGATAAAAAAAAAAAGAACACGACTGCAAGAATCTAGCCCCTCGATCATCTCTCTCCCTTCTCCTTCTCTTCCCTGGGTATTTTCATCTGCCCACGTTAAAGTGTTTCGGAAAAGGGAAAAGTTCAGAAAAATATTTAGGTTTTGCATATTGCATCAGCCTACGAACCCTAGGTTTCTGCAAGGGAGAGCAGCAACGTCCACAAACAATAAATTTTCACTGGTCTCGAGACCTGACGAGCCTATCATCGATCCCAGCGTCTTCGTTTTGTTTCTTTTGTCCGTTCATTGAATTTTGCTAATTTACATGGAGTTAGTTAAAGAGTCCGCAGATGGGCGCGATTACGTATCACGCAACTGATCAGAATCTCATTAGTCTCTTGCTGGACCTGTTGTGTCCTCGTACTCGTCGCTGCTTTCCCAAGCGTGTTAACGTGCGCCCTCTCGTAGATCTGTAGTTGCAGACGAGATTTTGCAGCCCACGCTGCTGCAATTGTCGATGGAAAATTTTGCTCTTTCGCGATGCTCAGCTTGGTGTAGTGCCAATGGCCGACGACTCGAAGTGGGATCGAGCACGCACGTATGAATCGCTGGTTCCGACGGCTCAAGTAGGATCGAGCCGAACGAGAACGAGGCATGAATTGAGGCTCTTGAAGTATTGCGAGAGTTGAGTTGTAAAGTGTGATAGATGTTATACTTTAATAGCTTACACTTTTAGAACAAACGGTTGCGCTTTCAATTTCAACGTTTTGATTTCGATTATTCATATCACTTTTCGTCATTTTTTGTAAGTTTTTTTTTTCGTTCGACTTCATTTTAAGATATCCTTCACTCGAGAGACATGTATCCTTCATTTTTTTGTGTCAACTATTTTCGAGTTAATTGGCTCGTTGGAGGTTGTGCTTGACATTGTACAAGCATTGATCAACACTAGAATGAGTTAAGAAGACGGTACCGAGATAAGGCGAAGTCCGGTCGCATGCCTTAGAATCTCTCAATCTATGGAGAGTAGATTTACTCGATTTATGCCCCAAAATATCCTAGGACGTCGTAATCGATTTGCAAATGTGCGGTAGAAAATGCATTAAGCTTATACAATATATGGATTGGGCTTGTTCATGGGATCCCATTTAATGCAATGGGTCACGATCTTGTTATTGAACCCCATGGATTGATTAGCATCCAATCCCATCCCTGCAACGAAATTAAAAGAGACTCGCCGAGATCACGACCGGACTACTAGCCATGGAATGTTTAATGATAGCTTATAAACTTCTGGCAAAGAACCGGGGGTATGAAGATCCCAACAACCTGAAAGCGCATACTAATTTCCTGGCAAAGATAAACATTAACTTACACTTGTCATGTCCTAATAATAGCAAAAAAAAAAAAAATTGTTCCGGACAATGCACAACAACACATAGATTTCCTAGGTCCCTAGCGTCGGGTGCACTGCAATAATAAATACAAAACCATAATAATTAGTCCTATACACCTATAGTCGTGTCGGAATAATTGATAATGTACCGGCAATTCAACATGGCATCGACGACAACCGGAGACATCGTGGTCCCTAGCAGCCGTCGAAACTTTGATTTCAATTTGTCATTATTGGTACGTGACGATGTAAATGCTGTCGAGCATAGCTAGCCAGAGCCATTTGCTGACCGATTGATTCACATCCGTCCTTTTTCCTCTTCCTCTATTCTATGATAACGCGCATAAGAGATAAGACTCGTGGGGCGTGATGTGTGCAAAGTGGCGGTGGACTTTGTAGTTTTGAAGTTCCGAAACTTACCGACTAGCTCACACCTTTGCACGTACCGAGCCAGATCGTCATAATTACTTTGTCAATATTCGGCTTTACGATATGTCTAAAATAACGTAGCGCGTTTGTAGGTGGCCTCTATCTTATTGCAGCGTTTTGAAAGGGAAATTATATTGTCGCATGAGATTTTGTACAATCAATGTCTAGTTACTCTAAAAACTTAAACTGTTAGAATAAAGCGTTGAATAATATTTTTGTATGAGATTTTGCACGATTATCGCTAATCGTTCTAAAAACGTAAGTGGCTATCAACGGATGACTTCGATGAATCTGGCGCGCTTTATCCGGGCCTTCCATGCGTGAAAACCCTTCTTTTTTATCTTTCCATTTTCCTCATCTGTTTTCCTTCGTGTTTTGCATTTACAATGGAGGGATCCTTGGAGACAAAAAGAGAGTACACACAGGGAGCTGCCGATGCCAGGGTGGGAGGAGGAAATGAACATGGGGGAGTGGTGGGTGGGCGGGTGGGCGACACAAAGAGAGAATCAATAAATGAAGGAGGAGGGCTGCTCGTCGTCAGGGGACGTACCCGATCGACTGTGTGCGTGAAGTGGCAGGACTCGGAGAGAAAGTAGCCACCGACCCTGCTCTAATAGTCTGCTCGAGGACAACGACGCTTCACGTATGCCTCTGTACAGATCCAGAGGGGGCCAATCCGATCCGACGCGACCGCGTTTTTCGATCGCATTCGCGTCGCGCGAGGAGGCGATCGCCCTTGATGAGTCCCGACGTGCTCACGGCTGCGCCTACGGAAGTAATCGAGAACAGGCGGATGCGATCGGGATGAAGAGCCTTCCCATGCCTAATCCAAACTCGTTGTAGGAAACCGGTTGGGACGGTCACGGCTAATGGTGCAACTAGATTTGATCTTTAGAACGTTTTTGAACGTCAAATCGATTAATAGACGCGGGTGTTCTTCATGTTGCTTCCCATGTTAGACCCAGGGGTGAAATATGAATTGAACTGCTCATGAGTATTTGGGACCTGATTCGATAATTATTCTAGATCGACTTATCTAATTTGGAGTTGAATTAGAGTTGACCGATTCTTGATCAAATAAACTTGCAGGCTTAATCAAACTTGGTCGACCTTCCATCATTGTTAAATAGGAAAAATCATCCAAAAAGTCATAAAACATATTATAAGGCCGCCAATTCAATTGTAAAGTTTTCAATTATATCAATTTAGTCATAAATATTATGATAGTTTGTCGATCTAGTAATTAACTATTAAATTGCGTTAGGCCTAATTTTTTTTTTTATGATTTGTCAATTTAGATATAAATATTTTTATATATTTTTCTAAGTTTATTTGAAAATTAATAACGTGACGACTTAATCAATACTAGCCATCCTACATGATGTACATGTTGACCTGAACAATTGTTTTAACTTTTATGATATCATCGAGTAATTTGGATGAGCTTTAACTAGCTCCATGATAAATCCTAGGCCAAGTGATCGAGAAAGATCTTTAGTACCGATCATTGAAACGCCTCGCAAAAGTAGCTCATGCACTGTGTTTACTTAGGTGTAACATAATTGTTAGTTATGCTTATTTCAGAAGAAAAATGAATGATTTTAAATAAAATTTTGCTGAAAATAATATTATTTACAAAAATGACTGTACGAAAATAATTTTTAATGTCCACAAAAGTAATCGAGCTTAAGTTATTACCGTTAGTTGAAAAGGTTCTTATTGACTAACTAGTTAAAATAATGCAAATAACTATTTTTAAGAAAATATTTTTCAAATAATTTAATCTTTGTTAAACAAGAGAAACTGTAGTTTTGAAAACGATGTATGTTTATATTGCCAATAACTTCCGAATAATTATTTAAATTTTCGCTAAACCCCTTACCCTATGGATCTATAAAGAATGAGGCTCGGCTCAATAGATTCCAAAGGCCAACTTGAAATCATCGAGAATTCATTGGCCTTTGCATTTTTTATTAGCTACACCCTACATCAATATGTTACTTTCTGACCCAAAACAATCTGATAGGGTATCGGGAAAATTTTCAAAAACATCTCCGCATTTTCATTTCAATATGAATTCATATTCAAAGTTTTTCGTAGTTTGCAATTTGTATCTCCGAGTAAAATGCGTTTCTCTCATATTATAGGTAGTCAATTCATCATAAAATTGATAGGTGATGATAGCAATACTTGTATGGTCGCGGTGAGATTACCTATTTTCTAGGAACTTGTCGTGTCACGTGCTGTCGAAATTAAGAAATTTAACCGGAGACCGATGAGCTCACCAACTTGGTGAAATCGAGCAGCGAAATAAATTCAAGGTCTGGGCAAAAACTTGTCACTTTTGCGTTTTTACCGCTTGGGGTAAAAAAAGAAAAGAAGAAGAAGGGAAACTGACCGATCTTTAAATTTTTTAATCAACGCGGGATCCACACGTGCGAGGGCTGGTATTTTTTTGGGTTGGCTAGGACAGCTTGCATGCACGCAAAGGGGCCTAGCCCTAGCCCTAGCCCTAGCCCTTAGCCCTTCAGTGGTAGATCCATAGGGTACGGGGTTCGCTTCTGTTTGTCGGTTTGCGATTCCTTTCTCTTGATAACTCCACGTAGCCTTCCCTCTTGCTTCGGACCTTTTCTTTTTCTTTTTTTCTTTTTTCTTTAAGAATATCACAAAAAATCTTAAACTACGACTTTTGTGACATAATTAGCTCACTTTTTTTATGACACCATTTTTTTTTCGTAACACGAAAAAAATGCCGCCTTATGATGTATTTACTATAAATTTTATCGTTGTGAAGCATTTACCTTATAATTTTTTTTGCAACCCTCACCCACGCCTGATAACCCTCGTCGATCAAAGTGAGTTCTCAAACATAAAAAATGGATAAACGTGTCACAACAATACAAATTTAAGATTTTTTGTGTCGCAGAAAAATTTAAGATAAATGTATTGTAAAAAAAGTTTAGGCTTCGATGACTCTTGCTAGCCTCAGCTTGCTAATTAAAGTGTGTTCTAAAAAGATTTTTAGGATAATTATGTCACGAAAATACAAGTTCATAATTTTTACTATCATGAAAAATTTATTTACGGTAAATGTATCATAATGAGATTAGATCGGGATTTTTTACGTCATAAAAAAAAAGTTTAGGCTCCGGCGACACTCGCTGGCCTCAGCTTTCCAGTCAAAATGGGTTCTCAAAATTTTTTAGGGTAAATATGTCGGGGCTTTCGGTGTCACTGTGTCACAATGAGATAAGTTTAGAATTTTTTACGTCATAAAAAATTGAGGTAAATGTGTCACAAAATGTATAATATAAAGTTTTTTGTTGTATTTTCCTTTTTTTTTCCTATCTTTCTACTAACATTGTCTCCTCACAGCCAATTAGAGAATTCGTTTAAATAGTTGGGGAAATTGCATCTCCGATTAAGGAAAAAGTCACGAAAAATCTTGAATTATATCCTCTATGATACATATACCTTAATTTTTTTATGATTTCAAAAATCCTAAACTTATATATGTGTGACACTTTTGTCTTAAATATTTATAATACAAAAAAATCCAAACTTATACATGCGTGGACATTAAATTAGTATCATTGTGACAAATTTACCTTAATTTTGGAGCAAATGTGTTGCAAGAGTATGGATTAATGATTTTTAATGTTACAAAAAGTTTGAATATATATGTCACAATAATTCAAGTTATATTTATTATTTTATATTTTACAAAAAAAGTTTTGCGGTAAATGTGCCGTAGTTTATATAGTTTGTGACTTTATGCGGCCTTTTCCCTTTCGATTAAGATGGAAAGTTTAAGAATTTTCTCTTTTGGCTATTAAGTACTTTTGGAAAATGATACAAATTATCTTTGGAGTTTACTTCAATATGCAACACGGTCCATAAATTTTAATTTAATGTGATATATCATCCCTGAACTTATAATTTGTACAAACTTTTAATACATGAAAATTTCCATATTATTTATGAACTCGAATTAATCAAAATGTAATGTTAAATATTTTCGTACAATCCAATGACCGATTTCCTTCAAAAGATGTTGAAAACTACCAAGTGGACACTGATAGCTAACACGTGGTGCTTGCTGTCCTGCAAATTATGCATTTAGTTTTTATGCTTCGTCAACGCATCACTCGAATCCTTGGACTCTGTTTCTGTAATAATGCTATTCTTCATCTCGTCGCACCATCAATGATGACAGTTTAAGTGCGCTATTTCTCATTTCAAACTTCAAATAAGCGTTGAATGAGAAATGTCTAATACCCGATGTTCATGTGTGTAAGACTTCACAGTTGGTATCGATGGTTTTATTATTACTAATTGCAGAATCTCATTTTTTTAAGCTGTTTAATTATCAAGGGATCGAATTGAATAAAAAAAAATTCTCAAATCTCATCAATTATGCAAATCAAGGACAATTGCCAATTTAGCCCTAAACCTTTTGTTACTTTATCAATTCAGTCATAAACATTTTTTTTTTATGCCAAACGAGTCATAAACCTTTTGTAATTTTACCGATTAAGTCATTCTGACGGATTTTGACCGGAAAATACCTATGTGGTGACAACATGGCGCGACGGACCTCACTAGCAATGATGTGGCGACGACGAGGTGATGACCGGACACCAAAAAAAAATTACATTTTTTATTTTTCTGTTCTTTTTCTTAAAAAAAAAAACTACTTGACCGGCAAGCTCTGGTGGTCGACAAAGCTCACCGGCTACTATAGAGAGCGGCCCACCTCTCCTGTGGTCGGCGAGGCTCGCCTCGCCCATATTTGCTTTATCATATCTGCTTTGAATCTGGGTGAGCTTGCCCCGCCCAGATATGGGTGACACCGGGCTGCCCTTTACCAAGTAGTTTTTTTAATTAGAAGAACATAATTAAATCGAAATAAAAAAAAACGCCATAATGAGGCTCTCGATTGAATTGGGGGCACTTGTACATAGGACTCGCTAACTAATGATTGGTATCGATGTGACATAATTGTAAAACTTCGAGTGGAAATTCAATAAGAGCGGTAGCATTTCCGTAAAAAATTGATCAAGGGGGTATTTTTCTCATTAAACCAATGCATTGGAGACTAAAATTGATCGTTTCTAAAAGCATGTTCGGGGACAAAAGAGCATTGCCTATGGTCCGTGTCGACTCTACAAAATGGAAATCTCGATGGGACGACCTACTTTTTCACTAGAGAATAGAACAGGCATTGGAACTACAACCAAATAAAGAATAAGTACCAAAATTCAAATCCCCCCAAAAACCTATATGGGACCATGTCCGTGATTTCCCCTTCGAATTCAATGCTCGATCTCTCTTGCTCTGACCTTTAAAAGGGCATCCCACATCGGCAATTATAACCTTCGGGATTTTACAAATCACAGGAAGATTCCCCTTTCTCGTACTAACGGACAGATCATGAAGGCTATCAACGTTACTTGTGCCTACAAGATTAAGGAAACAGCAATACTAAAACGCACGAGAGAAAAAAAAAAGCTGATCAACTTTTAATGGCTATTAATGCTATTTCCCCCTTCTACAAGCTTTAGCGAAATTGCAGCCTCACCATACCATATAATTTTCTTAATTCATATATTTGCATTGCGGAAATTGAAAACCATTTTAGGTCCTTATTAATAAAAAAAAGGGTCGATAATTTCTCCGAGCATTAATTCCGAAAACGAGGGAACTAAAAAAAAAAGGGTTTTGAAAATCAAGAAGTGGTCCTGCTTGTTGAGAAAAACCAATCATCAGCCTTATAGTGAAGAATTTTAATTTCTGATGGAGTTCGTACACAATTCTTTAAGCCCCCCGGTCCCGATTAATTCTGGCGCATCCGAAGGTGGTCCGGCACGTGAAGTATTTACTACGTGCGAAGGCTTAAGAAAAGGAGGAAAAGTGGGGACAAAAAACAAAACAGGATGAAGAAGAAGACAATCGCATGGGAATTGATGACACGGGGGAGCTGCGGATCGTGTCAATTGGGGCTGTCACCGCCGTCTCCGCCGGCGGCTGATAAGGACGGAGCCATCGCAATTTTGGTCCATTCACAGCAGTTATTGCAATTTAGGCCGCTATTATTCGTAGGCCATAATGTCCGCCCATTCAATTTACACTTATGCGATGTCGCTTTAAGAGAGCTTTCTTATGTGCACGTGATGTTGGTGTTTTTCATGGGTCCACATAGGTCTGACATCCTACTACACCAACAAAATTCGTGCACGGTGGATTAAAGATTGAAAGTGGTTTGTCTGATAGAGCTGGGAAATAGAGAGGAGGAACCATTCGAGCCGAGCGCACGGCCCTCTTCTCTGAAATCTTAGACCGTCGGCGGGGAACGTGAAGGTGATTCTTAAGGCTTCGGCCGCATGTTGGAAAATGGAAATAGATGGGTTTGAAATGTCCCGAATTGCTTGACTATGCGATTCATATGTTACTTATTTATCATGTACTTGTTGTCTCGTTCCACTCACTAATGTAAGGGTTTGGGTTGGATTTTCTAACCTAGCATTAGAGCTAAGTTCTTTCCTGTCTATTTTGGGGCGTGCATTTACCCGGTTCATAAAATTCCATACGAGATTGTAGGGTTTTTATGTTCATGTGGACCTTTTGGCATGATGGAGGGATGGAATGTGAAAGGGGTTGAGTAATCGGGCTCTGAAATGTTGTCTTTGATATGATTGTCGACAGAGACCACGAAGCCCTTGTCTAAAAGATGAATGCGGTGCGAAATATTAGTTATAGAGCAAGAACATGTACAATTTATGTAACGCCCCGGCGTTACCCACAGTATGGATATTGTCCGCTTTGGGCCCACTGGCCCTCACGGTTTTGTTCTCCTCGGTCCATCCGAGAAAACGCGTCCACACTGTTAAGGGACCCACAGCTTTATAAGCTGGCCCAGGACTCCTCCCTAGGCGATGTGGGATAGGGATATCACAATATCCCCTCCTCAATGGCACAGCGTCCCCGCTGTGCCCTCATCAGCACTAGCGAACGCCCACTGTGGCCCCACACGCGGTCGGGAGTCGACTCTGATACCACTTGTAACACCCTGGGCCTCAACTGTGTAGATATTGTCCGCTTTGGACACTAAGTCCTCACGGTTTTGTTCTTCTCAGGGCAGCCCATACTACACCGAGAAAACGCGTCTACACAATTCGAAAGCCCATTGCCTTATAAGCTGGCCCAGGACTCCCCCTAGGCGATGTGGGACAGTGATATCACACTATCCCCCCCCTCAACGGCACAGCATCCCCACTGTGCCCTCATCGGCACCAGCGAGCGCCCTACTGTGGCCCCACACGCGGTCGGGAGTCGGCTCTGATACCACTTGTAACGCCCCGGCGTTACCCACAGTATGGATATTATCCGCTTTGGGCCCACTGGCCCTCACGGTTTTGTTCTTCTCGGTCTATCCAAGAAAACGCGTCCACACTGTTAAGGGACCCACAGCTTTATAAGCTGGCACAGGACTCCCCCCTAGGCGATGTGGGACAGGGATATCACAATATCCCCCCCTCAACGGCATAGCGTCCTCGCTGTGCCCTCATCAGCACCAGCGAGCACCCCACTGTGGCCCCACACGCGGTCGGGAGTCGGCTCTGATACCACTTGTAACGCCCCGGCGTTACCCACAGTATGGATATTGTCCGCTTTGAGCCCACTGGCCCTCACGGTTTTGTTCTTCTCGGTCTATCCGAAAAAACGCGTCCATACTATTAAGGGACCCACAGCTTTATAAGCTGGCCCAGGACTCCCCCCTAGGCGATGTGGGACAGGGATATCACAATTTATCCGCGACATGATGATTGGATTGTCTTAATTGATGATACATTATTATTATTTTCTCGATTGCTTCGGTTATAGGGCAGTATAACCTAAGCTAAGCCTCACGTGACAAGGGGACTAAATTCGACACTGTCAATTGTTGCTATTTAGGGCAAAAGATGCGTGCTGCAATTTATAAGAAAAGGCACTCCCACGATAGACCCCATTCTATACACACTGCTTTCTTATTTAATTTGGATAATGTTTCTGTTGGTCTATCTTCTTGATGTACATTTTTGGAAACTATTACTCATGCATCCGCTAAGTTCGAATAGATCATGAAAATTCGTACGCAATTCTTATGCTTCTTTTCTGAAAAAATTGCTCAACAAGTTTTAAATCCATTTTGTGGATATCAATATAATCATAAATCTTTCAATTATACCATTTTAATAATAAATTATTTAAAAATTTATTAATATAATCATTCTCACTAATTTTGGCTGGAAATCGTTAACATGAATGTTGGTTGATCTTACATGACACGACCGGCGTTAATGTGGATAATTTTTGTAAAATTTTATTTAAAAAATTTTATTTCTTTCCTTTCTTTTTAACTATTAATTGCTGGTGAGAAAAAAATTCAAATAAAATTTGCAAAGAATTTCCAAATTGGAGTTGATTGTACCATGTTAGACGACCGATGTCCCGATGTAGATGGTTTTTTGACTAAAATTGGGCGGAAGGATTACATTAATAAATCATCAAAAAAGTTAACGTTGAATTGACACAAGGAAAAAGTTCAAGACTGAATGGGCTTACGACATTTTAAATAATTTTCCCTTTTCTTTTTCTTTGTCTTCAGCAAGTGCAAAGGATTCAAATCTCCAAAAAGGGATGCACTTTACATGATGAGTATTGACCATACTCGTGTAAGGGGAGGGATGGTCCGTCGGATATTCTAGTAAGTTTACAATGACGGGTTCACTAAATCAATACTTTTAATAGTCAAAGTAAGCTACAATAGCTCCCTAGACAAAAAACTTCATTTTTCTTTGGTTTCGGCACGAGGGGAGAGACCGCCTCACTTCATATGCTTAAGATATCTAGTTGCATATCATATTCACTCAAATTAATTGAAACGGCATGTGAAAAACTGCTCCTTATTTCAAGCTGAATATAACAATCAGCATGCTTTTCGAATCTCACCTTTTTTGGTTTCCCTGTTCTCATAGATTGTTTACGTAATGACATTTGATCTATCCGATCAGTTGCTTTCTTTCGATTCACACATGGTGAACTCATTATATGATCAGCAATAAATCGTGCCCTCTGATTGTTTTCTACTGACGAAATTGGTGATTGAAGTGTGGCTGTGACACAAAAAGAAAAAAAGAAGAAGAACTTTTATTCGCCATTTGAGTCAGAGGAGATACAATCTCTTATCAGTGATGATTCAATGGTGAAGAGGAAGCGAATTCTTCTTGAACATTCTAATCATGGCCTGAAAGTTTGCGGGCCTTGTGGCAAAAGTTACCATCGACCGACCCAGTTCAAGCAATATTTTATTTCATTGGAGGCCCACCAACTTATTTTCATCAAAAAGCACCCAGTCTTGCTTCTCACACCACCTCTCCTTGTAGCAACGTCCAATACACCGCTCGCTAATCCTGAAAGAGATCCCCATGTTTTCTTTCACGCCATTAGTTGCTTTTCTCTTTAATCTGATTGATACAACTTACAAGTACCTTCCACCATCGGCTTCTCCCAAAAGAATTTGGGATTTGGAAATAGATCATGTACGATCAATCCTCCAGAACTATGATATAAGATCGAATTAGAAGGGGGTTGATTTTCTAAGATCATGATCCGTAACCCTAAAAGGAATTCGAGGGATCAATTTACATATGTTAGTTAATAGCTCGATTGTCAACCATCTGTTTATTTTCTAAGGACGATGTAATGGTCGAGAGAAATAACGATAGGGGTTAGGCAATCCATCATGGTTCGAGATATCGCTCCCATGCTAAGGATTGTTGCAATAACCTGAGCGTTCCCAAAGGATTGCGGGTCTCTCTCAGCAAAGCACTTGGGAAGACATCGAAGGGTGACGAACAAGACTTCAATATTACTACCACAGACCCAAAATCCCTAGTGGTGTCTCGCAGCAGTAAGCTGCGAATTCCATGCTTATTGCTCTGCTCTCAAATTGTATATGTTCATATTCTTCTCCTGTCAGATCAGATCATGAGGTGTTGTATGATTCATAGTATTAACCCGTCATCTAATTCGTCACTCCATTAGTGTGCAAGGCACATGAAGGAGAGAGAGTACCATGATCATGAGTAGATTCAAAGTCAGCTAAAAAGAACCAATCTTAAAGCGTCCGTCATCAAGCAAACATCAACCCTCCAACAACTTCAATTGAAAGCAACCCCAGAAACACAATCTATATATAGCCCATCTTCTTGCATAGCCCCTTCATCTTTCCGGCTATCTATTTTGATAACCTAATATATCCTAGCGAAAATGGCTACTCTCTCTCTTTCTAGACCATTGCTGCTCCTCTCCGTACTCTCAGCTTTCGCTTTTGCTTGCTTGGCTATGGATCGCGAGTTTTCGATCGTGGGGTATGCCCAAGAAGACTTGAGATCCATCGACAAGCTGATCGAGCTCTTTGAGTCGTGGATGGCGAAGCACGGCAAGCGGTACCAGGACTTGGAGGAGAAGCTGCAGCGGTTCGAGGTGTTCAAGGAGAACCTGAAGCACATCGACGAGACCAACAAGAAGGTGGCCAACTACTGGCTAGGGCTGAACGAGTTCGCAGACTTGACCCACGACGAGTTCAAGAAGATGTACTTGGGATTGACGGCTGACGGAAGAAGAGAGTTCTCTGGCGATGATGGGGAGTTTAGCAACAATGATATCGTTGACTTGCCCAAGTCTGTGGATTGGAGGAAGAAGGGTGCCGTCACTTCTGTCAAGAACCAGGGCTCTTGTGGTAAGCAATGACCAATCTCTCGGATCAACATTATTGTCTAAAGCTGATTTTATCGAATCAAACACGGTGGTATCAGATGTATACCATTAAACTTCGTTCCTTGAAAACTATATACTGTTCGCACTAACGTAATTAAACCAGAAAAAGGAGCGTGAGTGGAGTTCTTGATTGCGTGTACACAAATGTAGGGAGTTGCTGGGCGTTTTCTACCGTAGCTGCGGTCGAGGGCATAAATCAGATAGTCACAGGGAACTTGACTTCGCTCTCCGAGCAAGAGCTCATCGACTGCGATACAAGTTACAACAATGGGTGCAATGGTGGTCTCATGGACTATGCATTCTCTTACATTATCTCAAATGGCGGGCTTCGCAAGGAAGAAGACTACCCTTACATCATGGAAGAAGGAACCTGCGAGCTGACCAAGGTAAAGAGAGCATAGCTACATATTATATTTTGAGAAAAACCAACTATATGTGTAAGTAGGAGAATGCGCTGCCTCATACTGAATATGAAAAAGAGGATTTGGACTGTAGATGCATATGCTGAATATGAAAAATAGGATTTGGACTGTAGATGCATTTTAGTGCTTAAGTAGAAGAATGCGCTGCCTCATACTGAATATGAAAAAAAGGATTTGGACTGTAGATGCATATATCATCTGACTGATGATGGTCTTTTTCCATTCTTTTCCTTTTTCGGCCATCCTCTTTAGGACCAATCAGAGGTGGTAACTATCACTGGCTACAAGGATGTGCCGGTGAACAATGAACAGGGCCTCTTGAAGGCACTCGCCAACCAGCCACTCAGCGTTGCCATTGAAGCCTCGGGCAGAGATTTCCAGTTTTACAGTGGTGTAAGTCTATCAATTACACAAAGAGACAGAAGGCTCAATTCCTTTGTTTTACCTACAGTCCTCAGGAAAGATTATCTCGTAACTTGACAGATTTAACCATTATGATCTCAAAAGCATGTGGAATTTCATATGGTCGTTTAAGTGGAGTCTGACTCGCAGTTGATTGAACTGCGATCACTAAGGTGTACTAAATTGAGTTTAACCAAAGCATTCTCAATTCTAACGGACGTTCCTGTTTCTTTTTCTGTTTTTGGTGTTGCAGGGTGTTTTTGATGGGCATTGTGGGAGTGAGCTAGATCATGGAGTGGCGGCAGTTGGATATGGATCATCAAAGGGCTTGGACTACATAATAGTGAAGAACTCATGGGGACCTAAATGGGGAGAGAAGGGTTACATCCGGATGAAGAGGAACACCGGCAAGCCTGAAGGGATGTGTGGAATCAACAAGATGGCTTCTTATCCTACCAAAGCCAAGTGATGATGCGTTGCATTTAAATTTCCTCAAACGACGCCTTTAGCGTTCTGAAATTGCATCTTTCCATTCGGGCATTGCTTGTTTTGTTGTATCTGGACCAGTCGTGTTTACAGTATTTGACTGATCATGTTTGATGATGATTTGGTTGTTTCTTGGGTGAGTTCATCGAGGTGGAGCAAAATTAATAAATGCACATGCCATTGCTGCTAGTAAATGTGCCGCATCCTATACATGAAAATAGGCTATCCATACACGAGATCGAAGAAGAAACTAATCGAGAGTATTTAGCTCATGACGAAGTCTTCCTTTTCCTTGTAAGTAATCACTCTACAACATCTGTCTTTGAATACAACTAAAAATAAGGAAAGAGGAAGGGTACGAAACTTACATTCCGACTGTTAGCACACCAGATAAACATGACACTGGAACTTTTTCTGACCTATTTAATATGTACATAAGAGATGATAAAAGACACAAGAGTATAGATTTTGAACGTCTGTGAGTGTGTGTGTGTGTGTTTGATCCGATGCTTCTCAGAGAGAGAGAGAGAGAGTGAGAGAGAGAGATTGACTTTCATGCAGCATCGTCTCCACTGCTAGAATTCGAACGCGACCTAAGACCATTATCTCCGAAACATCTCAATAGACCCATCCCCTTACCATCATCTTCTTCCTTCTCATTCTCTTCCAATGATCTCCCTGCGGTTTCTACAGTGAATAAGTAGGTCATCACCATCCCCACTATACAAACCCCGCCCAAAATTGTCAGCGACGCCGTCATCCCGATCGCCTTCGGATACCCATCCATCTTCTCATTGTGCGACGCCCACAGAAACCCTATCGACCCGATAATTGCCCCGACCTTCCCAGCGGCCCCTGAGATTCCATGGCACGTGGATCGGAACCTTGCCGGGAAGAGCTCAGCTGGCACGATGAATGTGGTCGTGTTGGGCCCAAAATTGGCAAAGAAGAAGGTGAGCCCATATAGGATCATGAAGCCCTCGTTCGTGTGCTTGTTCCAATAATCATAGTAGGGGATGCCAATGGCGATGTAGACTAGGGCCATGCAAAAGAACCCCATCATTTGGAGCTTCACCCGCCCCACCCGGTCGATGAAGTACACCGTCGCCCAATAGCCCGGGATCGTTGAGCAGGCTGCGACGATGGCCTGGAGCTTTGCGACGTCGAAGGCGGCATTGAAGGCATTGCGCTTACGATCATGGAGGAAGTGGTTGTAGATCTGGGATTGAAAGAGATTGCTGCTGTAGAAGACGACGTCCAAGAGGAACCATGTGGACGCGCACGAGAAGAGGTCGCGGCCGTGGCGGCGGAGGAACTTCCTGGAGAAGAGCGGGTAGGTGGGCGGTGGGGTCGAGGGGCGGGACTGGTCCTCCGCGATTTGGCTGAGCGACACGTCCATCACTTTCTCCATGTCCTTGGCTGCTTGGAGCACATTTTGTTCAACCAGAGCTGTGTATCTGAGAGAACAGAATACGACGACACATTGGAACATATACACAAGAGCACGCTCCACAATACGTCTACGGTTTTGATTCCCAAAAAAAAAAAAAAAACAGCCAATACGAGACTCTTCAACGTTAAATGCTGAAAATATATATGATCTCCATACAAACTCTCATCAGCCAAGAGTTCTTTCTCCGTGCTTTCCTTTTTGGCCGCTTAGTGGACACAAAGGGGGTCAATTCCTGGGACCCCCAGTTCGTTCTATAAGACAAATAGATACGACAGAACTGTCTCTTTACCACAGTTTCGCTTTGACTAGGATTCGCTGCCAATTTTGAAAGTAACTAGTACATAGCACGCGACCTCTCGAGTGCCAAGTAACTTCCACGGAATTGTTTATGAAGGTTGTCACCTGTTATGGGATGGAGAGGGACGCAGAGATTGACTCGCAAGCCCTTCCCTGCTTCGAAGCAGGGAAAGGCCAAAAACATCACGGTTGAAGATCCAAGAACTGGCCAGCCAAACACCAATCAAGCTCTAGGACGGCAACACATAATAGGACAATCATTTATATATGTGCACCTAAATTGCATGATCCACGAACGGCCAAAGCCCTTCTTGATCCCATCAAGCTGTGTCGACCAACAGTAATGCAGCGGGACCGGCGAAAAAAATCAAGACAACAGCGTGTGGACTAAGTTTTCTGATGAAAGCAGTTAAAAGCGTGACTAAACGTTGTAATGACCGAACGTGAATCACGCTTTTCGTCTGGTGAAAAGCCACGAAGCTGCTACTGAGTCAAAAATAACATACCGGGGATTCAGTCAAATGATCCGGTAAATTTAAAGTCTGCGGACTTTGGATTTAAGTCAAGCCCTGCCAAAAACGTTAAACATCGATCTGGACGGAAAATTCTTAAAGCCCACGAGACTCGCGATTGGCCCTACCTAAGATTGACTCTTGCCCATGGCCGTGGATCACACCGGATATTTTGTATATTGAAGAAGATTTAATTTGTTAATGCACCAGGAGACAGTGATTACATTAAAGCAAAGACTTTATCAAGACCTACTAAATCAGCTCTGTTCAGGTGCATTAGTTTATGCTAAAGCGAGACCCACATAGTCATTGTGAGTGAGACTTGGCTTACTTTGACGGGGTAAAAAATCGAAAACAAATCCGCATTGAACTAGGACCTCTACGGAACCAAACAGAATAGGCCAGCTGATCGACCTTCAGAATTGATATTAAGCTTAACTTAATTTACCCAATAGCATGTTAAAGCTTAAAGGAAAAGAGAGAAGATCATTGGTTTGGCTCGTCAATCCAGTTTAAAATGACACCGAAAGTCAGTTTCTCAGATGAACTCTGAGCCCTAAAACCCAAACTAAACCGAACTGGTTGTTTTGGCTTGGCTGTGGCAATTCAATTCCATGTCCAACCTTAATTACGAGTTGAGTACATCCTGTATGCTTAGGAGTTCATGTGCACGAAAGTGTGTATAAGATTGTAGCGGAAACGACATATGAATGCATTACCAATCATTGCGCCATAATGAGCTCAGAAAAGCAAAAAGATAATCCCCAAATAAAGATGACGTGGGATAATTATTTACGAGTTCATATCTCTAAGCACAATTACTGAATATCCCATCAGTACGGCGTAGTAATTAATTGTGGTAAATGAAGTACTTCAAGAGTAATTGTGGTAAATGAAATTCGTCAAGAGTAATTTGAGTCCCCATTTAGTTAAGAGTTTAAGCATGTCAAACGAAGAAACTATGGAGCTTCCGAGAGTTACCTGGCAGTTTCGGGCATCATCATCCGCCAGTAAAATGTCGCCGCCGCCGGGACAGCGCCAATCATCAGTATTACTCGCCACGCGATGTCGGCCACCGGAGGCGTCGGGTCATCGGGCAACACGTGCCCCGACGCCCGGTCGAACGCCTTGCACACCACCATCGTCACCACCGAGCTCGCCAGTATGCCGAGACCCTGCATCGAGAACACTGCCGCGATGAACGCGCCGCGCGTCCGCTTGTTCGCGAACTCGGACATGATCGTGGCCGAGAGAGGGTAGTCCCCGCCGATCCCCACCCCAAGCACGAACCGGAAGAACCCGAGGCTCACCAGCACGCAGCTGCGGGTGGTGCAGATGGAGAACCCGCATCCGATGGACCCCGCCACCATGAGGATCAGGGCGATACCGTACACGCGCCGCCGGCCGATGCAGTCCCCGAGGCGTCCGAATACGAGCTGGCCGATCACGGTGCCGAGGAGGGCGATGGCCACCATGGTGGTGGTCACGGCGGCCGGGATCTCTATCTGGTCGGCGTCGTCCTTAGGGTAGTAGATGCGGCCGATGAGGCGCATGATGGGGGGGATGCAGAAGAGGTCGTAGGCGTCGGTGAATAGGCCCATGCCGGCGATGATGATGGCCTTGAAGTGGTAGAACTGGGTCTTCGCGGCGTCGAGCGCGGAGAGGACTTTCAACGGCATTGTCGTATCGAAAGTGTTCAATCTTTAGCTACAGAGAGAGAGAGAGAGAGAGAGAGAGAGAGAGAGGGTGAGAGTTTTGAGAAGATGATGGGTGGTGATATAGTGGGAGAAGGGTGGAAGTCAGTGAATCGGAGGGTGCAGAGCAGCTCCGTTGACCTCGACGGGTTCTTCCTCCTCTTTTTTCTTTTTTTTCTCTCTTTCGTGGGTTGTTGATGGGGATGGAAGAGAAGACGAAACGAGGAAGAGGATGGGGATTGGCTGATGCGTTGGGAGGGTGCACGAAGAGCCGCAGGATTCCGCTAAGATATGCGAATCTGGGTCGCTTCGTTGTTGCTGCTGCTGCTGTTGTTGTTGTTCGGGTTAGGAAGAATCATTATTAAAACGAGAAATGGTGCCTGCATTTTCTGGAGACTTTCTTCTGTTTTGAAGTCGAATTCTATAATCCCATCTTCCCCGGGTCTGCAAAATACCGCTTTTTGGTGAGAGAGAGAAGAGGGGGAGAGAGACTTTGAAAGTTCTTCGCTGCGCTCGGCCAAGTCGAGAAGGGCCCCCTCTTCTCCCTTCCCCTCCTCTTGCCCCCTCTTGGCTCTTGGCACAGTTTCGGGTAAAATTTGAGCTGGTGCGGACCACTAATGGGGGGCCACCTGTCGGTTGCGCCCCGCTTGCTGTTCCTCTCCTCCGCCACGTGGCCCCAATCCCTCGATGCCACTCCAGCGGGCAAACGCATGCTGGCGTCACCGCTCCTACAGCGTGTGGCCAACCAGGAACCGCCCCATCATCTATTCTCAAGAAGAGGATGCCTCATCCCCGTCCTCGTCCCTCTGTCGGAATTTTTCTGAATCCGACGTCCTCCATTGAATCATGCCCTCCAGATTCTATCTTTCCTATAATAGATAATGATCCAAATAATCTATAATTTGTTCAATGTTATCTTATGTGTAATGTTAATATAGAATTTTCAATTTATTCAATGTTATCTTCATACTTTAACTCGACGTATAATTTGATAATTGAACATTTAATTTGTCCAACGAGATTCTTAAATTTTTTGTTCATATTGAAATTAATCCCTAGACCATATGAAATATTCAACGTGGGTATTCTTTCAATTTAAGTTCAAAGATCACATTGAATGATTGCATATAATTTATGGATTAATTCAAAAATGAATAAAATATTTAAAATCTATATCAAACAAATTAAAAATTTAGGAACTACATTGTATATTTGATTAAAGTTCGAGAACGTTAAATAATTTGAAATTTTAAAGATCATATTGCACCATTATTACATATTCTATTAAAGTTTATGAATCGTTTATCTTATTTCCTTTCCTAATGATAACGTAATCCGGAAATGGCCATTTTTTGCTGTCGTCCTCCTCCGAGGAATGGTACTACACTAGGAAGACCAGCGGGTTAATTCTCTTCCCCACAAAAAAAAAAAAAATTCTTAATGACAATGGTGGCTTCACGAGGAACATAGAAATCGTCCGTTGATGTGTCCGGGCCGATGAGTTGTGGCCGTGAGATCCGGCGAAGATCTGGTCGACCCCCATAAGGAGATTGATGCAACATCATAATCATAATCATCATCATCGTATTATACTGCTTGTATTTTATACGTGGGTACGGCCAGTTGGAATTGTACGTCATATCTAATCTTGCCGGGGGAGGAAACATCGTTGGTCCGATTAAGAGTTCAAAACTTGGAATATACCAGAGGCCAATGAGCATTACCCGAGCACGTTCTTCGGTTCCTATAATCAAAGCGCATGTGGCTCGACATACATGATGAGGTAATCACAGGATTTCTTGAAGGAGATCTCAATATTATGCTTTGGATGTCTTTGTCCCTTCGTACGGAAAGCGCGTATGTTATCGTTTTCCTAGTTTTTTCACAACTTGTATTGGTCAGAATTCAACCCATCGCACCGATGCTAAGCCACTTTGATCCATAGAGAAGTCCCGTGTGATTCCCCTTCAATCGATTATTTTAAAAAAGAACAAGATAGTTGTCTTCATTGTGATTTGTTGACATAGTTGAAAATTGGAAAACATTTATTTATCTTAATCATATACGAAGGTGTCAGAGACGTAGCATTGGTGTTCTTTTTGGTTATCCCAACAATATGCGTAGGTGTCGACTTTTGCTTATTATCTTAATCAAAATATGTATTTTGATACGGTAAGATTGTATTAAAAAAAAGATATAAGTGATTTCCGATTTCTTCGTGGCTAGAAACTAAATCAATAAAATTACTAGGAAACGTTACTCCAGCAGGGTATGCGCTTGCTATGTGGAAATCTTCCTTAGGTCTTCTTCCATCCCGTAATTCCATATTCAGGAAAAAAAAAACGAACTTGATTTTATTTCCTAATCTTACCAACCATTATATGAATTTAACTATGACATTTGAGCTAGGGGCGATTGGTTCCCCGAGCGGTCCAGTTCCCTCCTTAGAACCAGGAACTGAACAGGAACCCTAGGGGTCCAATGGGACCGGAGAGAGAGAGAGAGAGAGAGAGAGAGAGGGGGGGGGGGGGGGGGGCGTAGACTTATTTAGAGAGGTAGGGTCTCGACTCTCGATTGACTGAAGAGTGAGGTTCGAGGGAGGAAATGAGAAAAATACTGAGGTGGAGAGAACTTAAAAAAAGAGAAATTGAACCAGTTCTAATTTCGATTTAGGTTGTTCGGTCAATGTAGTCCGGTCTGGTTCCTTATTCCTAGGAGGGCAGGACCGGACTAAAACTCCGAAGAACCGGACCAACCTGGCCGATTCCGTTTGGGCAGTCCATTGTGCGCAAGCCTAGTTTGAGCAACTTATTGATTTTTTCTAATTATATCACTGGCATTAGATACTCTAATTTGAATTACTTACTGATGTTTATTTAATTCATCAATTCTTGGTATAGTTTCCCATCTTTTTCTTTGTTTTTCTTGCAAGGGTCTTATGATTTATCAACTTTTATGGGAATCTGCCAATCTTTATTCGTTTGATCAACGTACTTTTCACCGATTGGATTATTCGTAAGTTCTTGTTTATCGAGTCCCACTTGAATTGCTTACAAACATTTGCTTGATTTTATTTTATTTCACCAACTTTTCTATGGAACTATCAACTTTTGTCTACCTTAATCACGTAATCATTAAATTTGCCAACTCATTTTTACAAATTACCAACTTTAATCGGAGTGATTGCGAAAGAACAAATTGACTATCTAATAAAACACCGATAAGTTATTAACACGTTATCTGCCAAAGAAGAAGGAGATGAAGAAGAAGTCATCATTCATCGTTTTTACTAACATTTGTGGCACTTATTGATACTTGTTAATTTAATAGGTGCATTTACTTTAATTTAATATCTTATAAGAAATATAACTATGATAATCACAATGACCAAAGAAACCCCACCTGGTTCGATTCCTCTGATTGCACAGCGCTGATTATCTTGCGGGTCGCTTGGTCAGGCGAAACTCACCAACTCAATTGGGCCACGGATCGGTCAGGAGTTCATGGATTGAGAGAGATTAGTCGGACAAAAGCTGAATCAAACCTGCCATAGAAAAAAGAGAGACGACGTAATAATAATAGTAATAATTAAGAAGACTTGATCGCTTAATGACCCCTTAAGTCAGCGACACGAATGTCTTGTGCTCCATTTTTATCTTTAATGTCTAATGTTGCCCCCACTTTTGGGGGAGTTGGTGGTTTGGTCGGAAGTATAGAATTATTGTACAACGACTCTCAAACGTATTGTACGGAGGTTAATTCAGTTGTAAGCCTTGTTCGTATCGATTTAGTTTTAAGTATTTTGAATTTTTGTCAAATTAGTCTTAAACTTATCATTTGGATATTTGGCTAGATGGATTGTATCGAAAAATCCTCAAAAAGTTGAAAATTAAATTGGCAAATCACTAAAAAGTTTATGGCTGAATTAATAAATATTTAAATATTTAGGATTAAATTATTAAAATTAAAAGGTTTAGGACAATAACAAATTGTCAAAAGGTTTATAATTATTTTGACAATTAAAGAGTTTATGATTGAATTAGTTTCTATACAATTTAGGAAGCACTGCATGTTGGCATGGCAAATCAGCTAATGGCCTATAGAAATAGGCCCAACGTGTACAATTCCAGCACTTCATGTGTTCCGCATGTACAATTCAATGAGTCAAAGTCATACCAAATATCATGTTATAACAATAGATAAATCGGGACAATATTCCAATATAAAAGGTCTATACTAAAAAAACAAAAAAAACAACCTGTGGCTATTTTTTTTTCCATAAGTTTGCATGTAGATAATGCCACTATGGTTGTATATTGATGAGCTATTTTCACGAACAATCTTTCGTTCCAGTTACATCGAGTGATAAACATGCTTATGACTTAATTAATTTAATTAAAGGACTTTATTGAAGAAAGTCTTGCCCTTCAACCAGAAATGGAGGAAACCATAGTGCGGGAAGAAAAAAATATCAAATTACACTACTTAGACAGAACCTCGTCCAGCAACTTGTCCAAATTCATCAAAGACGACCCTTTTTCACCAACTGCTTCTTCTGCCATCTTCTTCCAATCCATGGCCTTGCTTCTCATTTTCTTCCCCACCTCCCCTTCCATCAACTCTCTCACAAGTCTCTCCACTTCATCTCTCTTCACATTACCATCCATCTCTAGCCCGACCCCCCAATCATCACATATGTACTTGCAATTCGTTTGTTGGTCCCCAAAGAATGGCCAACACAGCATCGGAACTCCCGCGGACATGCTCTCAATGGTGGAGTTCCAACCACAGTGCGTCAAGAACCCTCCGATTGAAGGATGGGACAGCACTTTCTCTTGCGGGCACCACCCAGTTAAAAAGCCCCTCTCTCCTGTTTCGTCAACAAACTCTCCGGGAAGAATTGCTGCGTCTCCATGCACTGCATCGGGCCTCAAGATCCACAAGAAGCACTGTTTGCTATTAGCCAATCCCATCGCAAATTCAACCAACTGTTGGTGCGTCATGAACGCTATACTACCAAAGCTCACATAGATCACGGACTCGGGCTCCTTCGTGTCCAACCACTGGAGGCACTCATTGTGCTCTTTTAATAGATTGCACTCAATGTGCTTTGAGGTGAACGATTTTTCTCGAGCGATTCGATTGATCATTAAGTGGAGTGGTCCAACTGCATAAACCCTCGGGATCATTGAGGAGAGGGCGTGTAGCACATCCGGCTCTAGTGCCTCGAAGGTGTGGATAATGGTCGCCGTGGCGTCACCAATCTTGTCAAGGTTGTCCATGAGGAAGTTGGGCAAGGTGTCATCAGCAGTGACTCGGAAGAAGTGAGGCATGTCACGCAGCCTCATGTTTTTCATCCCCGGGATCCAGTCGATAGGGGTGTCGCCATACCCATTCATCAATTGGGATTCGTCTGCATGCATGCACATCTACGCAACATCATCAAATGGCAACAAATCTGATAGTGGCGACTCTTTCTCGTTTTGAATACATTCTCAGTCACAAATCACATACAGTGCAAGTCTCAGAAGATTTAGGAAAAAATATATAAAAAGTCGCAAACTTATTATATATATCAATTTAGTTCTAAATCTTTCAGTTTAGTTAATTGAAATTTTAAACCTATTATAAATTTGGGCTAATTTGGCTAGAAATAACTGAGTTGGACGTAGCCCATTATACGTGTCATAGTTGGCGCTGACATGGATATTTATATATATATATATATATAATTTTTAGTATTATGTATTCTTTTACTTATTCTTTTTTTCATGATGGATTAGCGACTCTTGTTGACATTGGCAAGGGCTGCAAATCCCTTGTAGACCACACTGAGGGCCATGGCCTCTGACCTCCATTGGTGCTTCTAAGGTTGTGGAACGACGGGCAGAATTAAGAAGAAAATAAAAAAGAAAGAAAGAAAATTAAAGTGAAAAGGAAGAAATTATTTAATATAAAAATTGCATAAATTGTGTACACTAGTGTCAGCCGTGTCACGTAAGATAGCCTGCATCTACGCTAGTAATTTCTAGCCAAAATTAGCTTAAAGTATCATAATTGCAAATGCTTAAAAAAATTAAGATCTAAATTAATCATTTTGAAATGTTTAGAACTGAATTAGCATCCATACAATAAGTTTATGATTTTTTTTTGTAATTATATCTCAAGGTTTAACTGTCGATTTGTGCTCTTCATGTGTGATCAACCTCATTCATATAATGATAAATGATTTGTGACTGAAAAAACAATTTTCAGGAGAATGGAATACTAAGTATGTTCCTCGTCAAGTGTAGTCTAAGGGTATGATAAATGCAATTCTGATAACGATAAAACCGATACCAGGGCACGAAGTAGGGTTGACAGTTCTGATTGAAGTCGAGATTATTTAAACATCCGTGGAGTATGATGCAAACAGCTTGCGGGCCTATAAAAAGTCGTAAAGCAGGCGGACGACGCAGAGCAAAGCATCCCCTATTAGAGTACGAGCCGAGCTGTCCTTTGAGCATTACTCAAGGAATATTATCGAGTGCAGACGCTTCTCCCCTCCCTCACGTATCGGGTAATTACCGAAGACACACGGATGTGCTCCTAAGATGGCCTAAAAAGAATGAAAAACATGCATGTTTTCCCCTTCATTTCCAACCATATCCTTATCCGTTACCTGTGAGAAGTGCAAGACCGTGTTCTCCGAGGGCGCGCAGTTGTTTCACCGCCATGAGGGCACAACCGGGTATAGTGAACAAGTGTATGAGTGGAATCCCAGATTCTGAAGCCGCAGGACTCGCTGGAAACGCCATGAATCCGTCGGAGATGATGCAAGTCACGGGAGGGACACTCGGGTTCGAGCCCAGGCTTGATACGAGATCGCTGAAGGGGCCGACCATATAGTTCCTCGTCGAGCCGCAGAGCGCGTCGATGTCCTGCACCGCATCTGTGTCCGAAGGAGGAAGGCCATCCGGGATTGTCAGGAACTGGAAGTCGCTCGGCGTTCCGTTCACGAAGTCGAGGCCTCGGGCTCTGGCGAGACGCCGGTGGTTGAACTCGGTGTTGACGAAGGAGATGTGGAAGCCCTTGTGATGGAGGAGCTTTGCCAGCTTGAGCATGGCCCCGATGTGGCTTTGTACAGGGCTGGGAATGCAAACTGCGTGTGGCTTTGTGGCCGACTCGCCTCCAGTTGAACCCATTGTGTCTTCTCGCTAGAGAATGACCAATCGAGTGACTTTCTAAGCTGAGTTCAACTCGGCTGGGTTTAGCAATTTTCACGTTGGGCTTCCTTCCATATATAACTTTGTAAATTATGTCGTGTTAGTAGATGTTATGATCTATACTTTCGGTATTCTATTTTTTTTCATACCTCAATTGATGCCTGAATGGCTATTTTGTTGGTGGCTGATGAAGACAACTGGACCACACAAATGTTCAATAGCGCCGCCTCGTTCCCCGGGGATCACGACTAAGTAACAAGTCAAATTCGTCCCCAGAAAGTGACCCATCTCTTATCGGAGCGATCTATAAAAGGCACGCCGAATGAAATAGCATCGTAAGAAGCCCCAAATCTACTAGTTGACAAAATATTCTTGACCACGCATCATTTTCCCCAAGACAGCACTAGGAGGTACCGGTAGATTTGCGTAAGTCCTTCTATTGTTTCCACCTCTTCTAAATTGATTAATCAATATCTAACATTAGCGTACCCCGTGAGAGATATTATAGAAGTCCCACACGAAGTTTTTGGTGTGTTACTAGAGCAGATGGGAAATGATCTAATTGCTCTATATATATATAGCATTGACTCAAACCTTAAAGCATGATTAATGTTGAATAGATAGACCACGTCCAAACGAGCTACAGGAATATATTATATCTAGTTGCAATATGCCGATGTGAACATTCATTAAAATCTTGTAATTAGCCGAGAAGCCGCCCGATTAATCAGTAGGTGGGGGAGGCCTATCGCACAGACCTAGGGGATATTGAGGCGGGAGCGCGGTACGCATCTGGCTAGAGTGCTTCGGCAGGGTGGCCGATGATGGTACCCTCCCCGTGGCCTAACTTGATAACGCCACCGTAGGAGCCATCAATTCTATGGAAGTCGGGCGAGTCACGGAGCCTCACGTCTCTCTTTCTTGGGATGCAGTCGATGAGGGTGTCCCGGTAGCCGTCTGCTGTTAAATATCTATCCGCATGCATGCAGATCACAGGTTATAGGAATCGTAATTGGATTCTCATGTGGCATAAGAGCGTGTATATTCATTTGTCACCCAATTTACCTACGTTGCCATTGATATCAGTAGTTTTAGTTTCAAACGTTGATCAATCATCGAAATCAATCATGACAGATGTGGCTCGTCTAAGACAATATTACGTCGGCTGTGTAATTGATGTCAGTTCCATTATGGTATCCGGAGATTTTTTGCTCGTTTAAAACTAACGAATTCCTTCTCACGTCGACTCACCGAACGATAGGAGAGAATTGAGTAAGCTTCTTTCGCCTTCCAGGACAACAGGCGTTTATCATCATCGATGCATAGCAACCAGAAAAAACTGGACTGCTTAGGGATGTTGTTAGGGGTGAGCATGGTTTGGGTTGGGCCGGTCCCGTACTCAACCCGAGAACCAACCCACACAGTGTTGGTTTTCAATTTTTGGGGCTGTGGACCGACCCGTCAAGTTTTGGACCGAGGACCGAACCGACCCGGTCCGATCCCAGGGTTAACCTAGGACCGCTAAATTATTCATACAAAATATTATATGAAACAACCTATGCAAAAGAGTGGCTGTGGAATAACTTGTGCAATCAAGAAGAGCGAAGTATTGCACATTATAGCAAAACCTCTCTAGATCTGGTACTGAACATCGCCATTCGAGACTAGATCCCTCTCTACATCATGTTAGTAACTGAACTAAAGATTTTCTTGCCTTGCTGCTTACGAATATATTTCACAACGCCGGCCCTGCATTCATACTGAGGGAGTAATTTTGGCAAAACAAAAATCTACCAATGCAATTGTTCATTCCCAATCGTTGCTTTAGAGCGAATGAGAAATGACTTAAGCCTCACAGGTGTTGGCCAGAGACGATGACCCAACGAAAAAAAAAAACTTGATCTTCAAAGGAAAAATGCCCTTTATTACTAATGATACAGAGTCGAAATTGGGGGAGAAAAGAAAGGCTTGTAGTAATTTTCCTTCCTCTCTAATCACTCTACACTTCGCCTAATTGATATTTGCTCATTTTCTTCTCTCTTTTCCTATTACCCAATAGAAGAGAGGACAATTGTTACCCTAAACATCCTCATAATTCATCTTTCAGATCGGTAGTGATGGTTTATTCACTCTCTTTATATTTATTATTTATATATATTATATTGTCGGGTTGGTTCGGGTTGGACCAACCCGACACCCTAGGACCGAGGACCAACCCGTACAGTACCGGGATAGAGATTTTGGGACCGAGAACCGACCCATTTGTCTTAAAACCTAATCAGGACCGGCCGGATTAGGCCGGTCCAGGGTCAACCCTGGACCATTGCTCACCCTTAGATGTAGTCATGGGTGGCAAAATAACGAATATTGATGGCTTTGATGGCTGCAACTCGGCTACGCAGCTGCAGTGATGTCTCATTCAAAGAGGGCCACATGATGTTGACTACTCCCGAGTAATCCCTAATCGGTAAGCTTACGTGACGAGCTATATATAGGTACCAAAAAAGGCACAACGCTTGCTCAAGCAGATGATTAGGGAGATCTCTCCTAGAGAAATTTCATCGTTTTCTAAACTTTCATGTAACATATGACTATAATTGACTGCATGTTGGAAGATTTGTTGTTTTGAATATCAATACCCGTATTATCCTAAAGGCGCCATATTTTTCGTCGATTTCTAATGGGACGAGACTTCATTTTAACTAGTTTGCTACTTAGTGGGTTACCGATATGAATAATGTTGATTACTAGAGATCCACCATTTAGAAGTATGGTTTAACACCACATCATTTCTCCGGCCCTAACATACCGATCATGATGCCAATATCTACACAGATTTGGTATGGAGCACTAATCAACCATAAGCACTGATACAATCTATTAGAAGAACACAACAAAAGCATGATACCTTCGTCCGAGAAGGGATATTCAGTTCACCTACATTTACTAAAAAAATTTAAGTCAATGAGTTATGGAACAACTAGGATATGTAAATTATTCAAAACCATATCAATTCTCTGATGTGCAACTTCTCTAGATGACTCACGTGTGAATCCTAGCGAAAAGTTTAGTTAAGAGTCGCAAAATATCAAGTCAGTGAGAGAAACAATCGCTTACTTGGTTAAAACTGAGATCTAGAAGGACTAATTAAGTCCATTTAGCCAAGAAGCGCGGTAATGGCCTTCAAAGTGATTGTTGCTGAAGTCCAATGTGCAAGGGCTGCTGGAGTTTAGAGTTTTCCAAGCACTGAGGTACAATGCCACTGAAATTGTTGGAAGACATATCTGGGCTCTGAAGTGAACCCAGAAGATAAAGAGAGGATGACATCTCTCTGCTGAAACTGTGGTTCGAGACACGTGAATTGGTCACGGAAGGCGGAAGATCCGGAGGTGGTCCTTGGAGAAGGTTGTCTTTAAGATCAACGTGCTGCAACACCATCCACTGCAAAGGTTGCAGACATATCGCAATCAAGTTGACCGACAGGTCCAAGTGTTCCAGCGTGCTCCTCCCCGCCTCCCAAATCCATCTCGGAAAACGCTTGGGAATTTCGTTACCAGAGAAGCCCAGATACTTGAACTTTTCGAGTGTTTTTGAGGCGCTTCGTAGTTCCGCTAGGTCGATTCCATGTTTGGTCACATCTGCCCTTGGCTGGTTGTTTTATGCAACGAGAATTATCTAGGAATTCAAGATATTTTTGGCTTTGGGAGGAGCATTTCCAGGTCCAATGGAGTATTCAGATGACGCAGCAGACACGTTGATGAAATCAAGAAAAATGTTTTCTTTTTTCTGTTAGGTTCTGGACAGGCATCCTCAAACTAGGATCAATCGCCATCAAACCGTGAGCATTTGGAGAGTCATTGAGGGATACGAGTTTGGACAGATGAGACATCTCGATGCAGGTGATACCGTCAAAAGCGCAAGAAGAAAGGTTCCGATAAGTGGTCCTCCGAAACTGAGCAAACTCTGACGGAATTGTAGTTTAAAAATAATTTATTACAGTTTAGGCGAATCGCATAATCTTCAGAAATTACATAAGACGTGAAAGATTTTATATTTTAGGAAATCTATTCCACACTAGTGAATATATATTTGTTAATCAATAAACGAAATATCTAGGTGATGTATTATTAAATAGCTTCAGATACAAGAGTGTTCCTTTTACATAGTCTCTTAAGTAAATAGTAGTATTGCAACATGAGTGATGCAAGATCAATAGGATCGATGAAATATAGGGTTACCCATTGGAAGATGACAATGTAAATACTAATTAAATATGAAAAATTATCCAAAAAGTCTTAAACTTATTGTACTTTTGCCAATTTAGTTCTAAACATTTCAATTTTATCAATTAAATTCTAAACATCTTCAAGTTTTGCCAATCGATTTAGATAATTTGGTTGGAAGTCACAAACATGGACGGGGATCACATGATTAACGACTTGCTTTTGTCCCCAAAATCACCTCTTACTGAATTTCAATCATTCAATGAGCCAAGCCATACGAAACGTCAAGTCTTAACAACGGATAAATAGATCGAAACATATATTAAATGATTTACAGACAATAGTAGGTTCCGCTTTAAGAAAGATCGTATGCTTTGACGATCTAGACAATATTCCAATACAAAAGGTCTATACCCAAAAAATTCTATCAACGTTTATTTTTTTCATAAATTTGCATGTGGATAATGCCACTATTGTTGTATACCAATGAGCTATTTTCACCAACACTCTTCGTTTCAGTTAAAGCGAGTGATAAATATGTTTATAACTTAGTTAATCGAAGGACTTTATTGAAGAAAGTCTTGCCCTTCAACCCGAAATGGAGGAAACATAGCGCATGAAGAAAAAGATCAAATTACACTATTTAATTAGACAGAACCTCGTCCAGCAACTTGTCCAAATTCATCGAAGACGACCCCTTTTCGCCAACTGCTTCTTCTGCCATCTTCTTCCACTTTACGGCCTTGCTTCTCATCTTCTTCCCCACCTCTCCTTCCATCAACTCTCTCACAAGTCTCTCCACTTCATCTCTCTTCACATTACCGTCCATCTCTAGCCCGACCCCCCAATCATCACATATGTACTTGCAATTCGTTTGTTGGTCCCCAAAGAATGGCCAACACAGCGTCGGAACTCCCGCGGACATGCTCTCCATGGTGGAGTTCCAACCACAGTGCGTCAAGAACCCTCCAATTGAAGGATGGGACAGCACTTTCTCTTGCGGGCACCACCCAGTTAAAAAGCCCCTCTCTCCTGTTTCGTCAACAAACTCTCCGGGAAGAATTGCTGCGTCTCCATGCACTGCATCGGGCCTCAAGATCCACAAGAAGCACTGTTTGCTATTAGCCAATCCCATCGC
Organism: Melaleuca alternifolia; assembly: GCA_019926035.1. Lineage (NCBI taxonomy): Eukaryota > Viridiplantae > Streptophyta > Magnoliopsida > Myrtales > Myrtaceae > Melaleuca > Melaleuca alternifolia. The sequence continues at coordinate 1,717,144 of JAGKPW010000150.1, forward strand.
AAATTCAACCAACTGTTGGTGCGTCATGAACGCTATACTACCAAAGCTCACATAGATCACGGACTCGGGCTCCTTCGTGTCCAACCACTGGAGGCACTCATTGTGCTCTTTTAATAGATTGCACTCAATGTGCTTTGAGGTGAACGATTTTTCTCGAGCGATTCGATTGATCATTAAGTGGAGAGGTCCAACTGCATAAACCCTCGGGATCATTGAGGAGAGGGCGTGTAGCACATCCGGCTCCAGTGCCTCGAAGGTGTGGATAATGGTCGCCGTGGCGTCACCAGTCTTGTCAAGGTTGTCCATGAGGAAGTTGGACAAGGTGCCATCAGAGCCAGTGGCTCGGAAGAAGTGAGGCATGTCCCGCAGCCTCATGTTTTTCATCCCCGGGATCCAGTCGATAGGGGTGTCGCCATACCCATTCATCAATTGGGATTCGTCTGCATGCATGTACATCTACGCAACATCATCAAATGGCAACAAATCTAATAATGGTGACTATTTCTTGTTTCGAACACATTCTTTGTCACAAATCACATACAATGCAAGTCTCGGAGATTTAGGGAAAATTATAAGAAAGTTGCAAAGCCTATTATATATATATATATATATATATATATATATATATATCAATTTAGTTCTAAATCTTTTAGTTTAGCCAATTTAACTTTAAACTTTTAAAAATTTGGGCCAATTTGGCTAAAAATAACTGAATTGGATGTACACCATCATATGTGTCATAGTTGGCAAATTATGTATAATTTTTAGAATTATAATAGCTGACATGGATAATTTTTATAATTTTTAGAATTATGTATACTTTTTCCATTATGGGTTGGTGACTCTTGTTGACATTGGCAAGGGCCGCAAATCCCTCGTAGACCACACCAAGGGCCATGGCCGCCGACCTCCATTGGTGCTTCTAAGTTTGTGGACCGACGGATGGAAATAAGAAGAAAAAAAAAGAAAAGAAAGAAAATTAAAGTGCAAAAGGTAAAAAAGGAAGAAATTACATTATATAAAAATTGCATAAATTGTCCACCTTAGTGTCGGCCATGTCACGTAAGATAGCCTACATCTACGCTAGTAATTTCTAGCCAAAATTAACTTAAAGTATCATATTTGCAAATGGTTAAAATAATAAAGATATAAATTAGTCATTTTTAAATGTTTAGAACTGAATTGATATTCATACAATAAGTTTATGATTATTTGTTTTTGTAATTATCTCTTGAGGTTTAACCATCGATTTGTGCTCTTCATGTGCAATCAACCTCATTCATATAACGATAGATGATCTCATACTGAAAAATCAATTTTCAGGAGAATGAAATACTATGTATATTCCTCGTCAAATGTAGTCTAAGGGTATGACAATTGCAATTCCGATAACGATAAAACCGATATAAGGGCACGAAGTAGGGTTAACAGTTCCGATTGAAGTCGAGATTAATGAAACATCCGTGGAGGATGATGCAAACAGCTTGCGGGTCTATAAAAAAATCGTAAAGCAGGCGGATAACACAGAGCAAAGCATCCCCTATTAGAGTACGAGCCGAGCTGTCCTTTGAGCATTGCTAAAGGAATATTATCGAGTGCAGACGCTTCTCCCCTCCCTCACGTATCGGGTAATTACCGGAGACACACGGATATGCTCCTAAGATGGCCTTAAAAGAATGAAAAACATGCATGTTTTTCCCTTCATTTCGAATCATATCCTTATCCGTTACCTGTGAGAAGTGCAAGACCGTGTTCTCCGAGGGCGCGCAGTTGTTTCATCGCCATGAGGGCACAACCGGGTACAGTGAACAAGTGTATGAGTGGAATCCCAGATTCTGAAGCCGCAGGACTCGTTGGAAACGCCATGAAACCGTCGGAGACGATGCAAGTCACGGGAGGGACACTCGGGTTCGAGCCCAGGCTTGATACGAGATCACTGAAGGGGCCGACCATATAGTTCCTCGTCGAGCCGCAGAGCGCGTCGATGTCCTGCACCGCATCTGTGTCCGAAGGAGGAAGGCCATCCGGGATTGTCAGGAACTGGAAATCGCTCGGCGTTCCGTTCACGAAGTCGAGGCCTCGGGCTCTGGCGAGACGCCGGTGGTTGAACTCGGTGTTGACGAAGGAGATGTGGAAGCCCTTGTGATGGAGGAGCTTTGCCAGCTTGAGCATGGCCCCGATGTGGCTTTGTGCAGGGCTGGGAATGCAAACTGCGTGTGGCTTTGTGGCCGGCTCGCCTCCGGTGGAACCCATTGTGCCTTCTCGCTAGAGAATGACCAATCGAGTGACTTTCTAAGCTGAGTTCAACTCTGCTTGGTTTAGCAATCATCACGTTGGGCTTCCCTCCATAAATAACTTTGTCAATGATGTCGCGTCAGTAAATCATATGATCTATACCTTCCGTATTCACTCTTTTTTTTTTTATTACCTCAATTGATGCTCGATTGGCTATTTTGTCGGTGGCTGATGGATACAAGTCGAACGCACAAATGTTCAATAGCGCCCCATCGTTTCCCGGGGACCACAACTAAGTAAATTGGTCCCCAGAAAATGACCCACCTCTTCTCTGAGCGATCTTTGAAAGCCACGCCGAATGAAATAGCATTGTAAGAAGCCTCAAATCTACTAGTTGACAAGATATTCTTGACCGCTCATAATTTTCTCCTCGGCGGCACTAGGAGATACCAATAGATCTGCGTAAGCCCTTCTATTGTTTCCACCTCATTCTCAATTGATTAATCAATATCTAGCCTTAAGGTACCATGTGAGAGATATTAAAGAAGCCCCACGGGGAGTATGTGGTATATTACTAGTGCAAATGGAACATGATCTAATTGCTCTGTGTTACAGTGACTCAAACCTTAAGCACGATTAGTATAGAATAGATAGACCACGTCCAAACGAGCTACGGGAATATATCTTATCTAGTTGCAATATGCCGATGTGAACATTCATTAAAATCTTGTAATTAGCTGAGAAGCGATCTGATTAATCAGTAGGTGGGGGAGGCCAATCGAACAGACCTTGGGGATCATTGAGGAGGGAGCATGGCGCGCGTCTGGCTCGAGTGCTTCGGAAGGGTAGCGGATGATGGTCCCCTCCCCGTGGCCTCGACTGCGAACTTGATAGCGCCACCGTAGGAGCCAACGATTCCACGGAAGTCGGGCGAGTCACGGAGTCTCACATTTCTCTTTCTTGGGATGCGGTCGATAAGGGTGTCCCCATCGCTGTCTGCTGTTAAATATCCATCCGCTGAATGCGGATCACAAGTTATAAGAGTCGTAATTGGATTCTCATGTGGCAAAAGAGCATGTGGTATTCATTTGTCACACAATCCACCTCCGCTGCCATTGATATCCGTAGTTTAAGTTCCAAACATTGATCAATCATCGAAATCAATCAGGACGGATGTGGCTTGTCTTAAGCAATATGACGTCGGTCTTGTACTTGATATCAGTTCCATTATGGTATCTGACGATATTTTGCACGTTTAAAACCTTCTCAGATTGACTCACCGAACGGTACGATGGAATCAACTAAGCTTCTTTTGCCTTCCAGGACAACAAGCGTTTGTCATCATCAATGTATAGGAACCAGAAAACACTCGACTGCTTAGGGATGTACTCGCAACATCGCTTTCATGGGTGGAAAAATAAGGAATATTGATGGATGGCAACTCAGTTACGCAACTGCAGTGATGTCTCATTCAAAGAGTGCCACATGATATTGACTACTCCCGAGTAATCCCTAACCGGTAAGTTAAAATGGATTTACGAAATTAGATTACTTATAGCTTGACGTGACGAGCTATAACAGAAATTTGAAAAGGTATAACGCTTGCCCAAGCAGATGATTAAGGAGAGCTATCGGAGAGAAAAATGTTCGTTTTCTAAATTTTCATGTGACATATGACTATAATTGATTGCATGTTGGAAGATTTGTTGTTTGAAGTTCAATACCCATATTATCCTAAAGGCGCCATATTTTTTGTCGATTCCTAATAGGACGAGACTTCATTTTAACTAGTTTGCTACTTAGTGGGTGACTGATATGAATAATGTTGATCACTAGAAATCCACCAACAAGAAGCATGGTTTAACATTAAATCAATTCTCTGGCCCTGACACACCAACCGTGGTGCCAATATCCACACAGATTTGACCATAAACTCTGATACAAACTATTAGGAGCACACAATAGGAACATGATACCTTCATTTGATGAGATCACTCAAAGGGATATTCAGTTGGACTTACCTTTACTAAAATAAACTTAAGTCAATGTTCAAAATCATATCAATTCTCCAATGTGGAACTTTTTTAACACGACTTAGTGTGCCCTAATGAAAAGCTTAATTAAGAGTAGCAAAATTTCAAGCCTACGAGAGAAAGAATCACTTACTTGATTATAACTCAGATCAAGAAGGATCAATTAAGTCCGGTTAGCCAAGAAGCCTGGTAATGGCCCTCAAAGCGATTGTTGATGAAGTACCATGTCCAAGGGCTACCTTGATCAGAATATTATTGTTTACAATCAATCAATGATTAATTATGAGAAATTTATCAATCTCCAAAATATATCTCTAACCACAACAACAATAAAGGGGTTGGCCCCTTAAATAGGCATTGGTGAGTTTGATCCTTTTGTCCTTAGAGTGTTAGTAATTCTTTGACCCCCTTGTTCAGGATACCAGCTCGAGGGTCTGTAAAAAGTCATCGAGTAGGCACAAAAGCAAAGCTTCCCCCACAAAGCAGGAGTATGACGTTTTGAGCACTTTATCCGACTAATCCTATCGGGTGTGAGATCCTTCCGTTCCGCATGCATCGGGGAATGACTGAAAGCAGATTTCAATTCTTGCTCCTAGACGTGTGAAATGGATCACCTGCCTTATATGCAAGTGACTTGATGGGGGTCAACCGTCTGATTTGAATCAGACGGTTGGCCTATTTCCAAACAAAAAAAGAAACAAAAAAAACTCATTCCTCTATTTAATGGGAATCGTCTGATCTGAAATCAGATGGGCCCTCATCTCAAGTCACCACCAAGTCATGAAACACCAAGTCGGGGGATAAGGTGGCCTTAAAAGCATGGCAGATGGGGGATTTGGATAACCTAACTTGGGACTCCATGACTTGATGGTGACTTGGGAAGAGAGTTGTCCAATTTCAGATCTGGTTCCCATTAAGGGGAGAGTTTTTTTGTTTTTGTTTTTTCTTTTGGAAAAAGGCCAGCCATCTGATTTAAATTGAACAGCTAGCTCCCATCAAGTTACAATAAAATCAAGTTAGGTGATACATTTCCGGCAGATGGGGGTGATCCGAACCTAGTCCTAGAGCGAGAACAGCAACGTGTACCCTTTGGATTAACATATATTGCGTTTAACTAATAGAAACTCGAAGATCTTTCTCCCATCGTTTCCAACATCACCCTCATTTTATTACCTGGGAGAGGTGTAAGACCGTTCTCTCTGAGGGCTCGCAATTGTTTCAGCGCCATGAGGGCGGAAGCGGATATGGTGAACAGGTGTACAAGTGGAATCCCATGTTTCGAAGCCACGGGACTCGTCGTGAACGTCATGAAACCATCCGAGACAATGCAAGTCACGGGAGGGAGGCTCGGAGTCAAGCCCAGGCTCGATACGAGGTCGCCGAAGGGGCCGACCATATAGTTCCTTGAGGAGTCGCAGAATAGCAGCATGTCCTGCATTGCGTCCGCGTCCGAAGGAGGAAGACCGTCGGGGATCGTCAGGAACCGAAAGTCGCTCAGTGTTCCGTCCACGAGGTCGAGACCCCGGGCTCTGGCGAGCCGCCGGTGGTTGAACTCGGTGTTGACGAAGGAGATCTGGAAGCCCTTGTGATGGAGGAGCTTTGCCTGCTTGAGCATGGTCCCGATGTGGCTTTGTGCAGGGCTGGGAATGCAAACTGCGTGTGGCTTTGCGGCCGATTCGCCTCCAGTGGAACCCATTCTTTTCCTTCTCACTAGAGATTGACGACTCGAGTGGCTCTTTAAGATGAGTTCAACTCTTCTTGGTTTAACAATCATTGAGTTGAGCTTCCCTCCTTAGATAACTTCGTCAACCTTTTTGCCATTTATTTGTGCGTAATTTTCCATGCGTGGCACCGCGTCATAAGTTGTCATATTCAGTTTGATTTCATCTCCTTGTTTTCTTTTGCCCCCAATTAAATAAAGATTACATACATATATTTTAGGTAATGTTTGTTTTAGGTCACGCACATATCAGCGTATTCTGAATAATTTATTCTTGTCTTTCAATTAATATAGATGTAGCCAAATCCGATCATGTTTACTCATTTACAGAACATGTGCGTTTCTTCTTGAGTGACTTGTAAGTGGTACATTGTTAATTAGTATGTTACGCGATCTAGCTTATATACTAGAATCTCTTCATTCAATTGATACCCGATTATCTATTTTGTGGGGTTAGAAATATGTTGTATCGGCGTTGAGCATTAGCCAATGGCTCATAAATATTAGTTGACCGCACAAGATTCAAAAGTGACGAATTGTTCCATAGGGATTATATGACTAAAGCTCCGTTTATTTCACAGAAAATGAATGATTTGAAATTCATTTTTCTAAAAGATGATTGCTTATTTCGTTTACAAAAATAAATGAACAAAAAATATTTTCATCAAATTGTTTGTTCTTAGTGAAACAAACGAAAAGCTAGGTAACGAGCCAGTTTTGTCTCCCAATGACCTATTTGTTCACTAAGTGATCTTCAAAAGCCATGCCGGATGATATAGAATTGTAAGAAACCCCAAATCTGCTAATTGACAAAAAAAAATTCTTGACCGACGTCTCGTTTTCTCCTACCCGGCATCCAGTTATACCAAGAGTATAATGTGATTGAGCATATATAATTTAGTTTCTGCATATTGCATTTGTTCAAACATTTAACATAATTGTGAACGTTATTAAATAAATAGGCCCTAATTCAAACAAGAGAAGACAATTTACAATATCACGATGCATTATGCTTGATTTGAAAGTTCATTAACTCTTGCAATTGATCAGACGCTCAATTTATTCATTTTTATTCTTTGCGCATGTGATGTAATATTTAAGTTTTCGTGACCAGCTTGTTTATATTGTACTGAGACATTCAAACCTAACTATTCGTAGTTATACAATTTATATATTTTTAAAGATGCGTTATTTTATACCAGGAGCATATTAACATATATTAATTTTTAATGGGATAATGACATAAATGTTCTCTGAACTTTAGTTCAATGTGCAATGTGATCTCTAGATTTTCAATTTGTTTGATGTGATCCCAAATTTAGCCCAATATGTAACGTAGTCCCTGAATTTTCAAGATGTTCAATATCATCCTTGAACTTTTGGTACATGTTCAAATTAGTCCCAAACTATATGAAAATATTCAATATTGTCCTTCCAATTTAAGTTCAGAGACCATATTAAACATTTTTATATAATTCAGAGACTAGTTTAAATATGTACAAAGAGTTTAGGTATCACATCGAACAAAATTGAAAATTTAAGGACCGCATTGCACATTAAATTAAAGTTCAAGGATCATATTAAACAAATTAAAAGGGCATAGACCACATTGCACATGTGGCCAAAGTTTAGAGACTATTCCTATCATTTTTAATTACATCAATTAAGTTGGTTGTCTTCATCAATACATCGTAGTTTTGGCCAATGTGTTGACAAATAACAGTTGCTATTGGGTGTTTAAAGAAGTCAATCATTCAATTAATGAGCCCCATTTTTGTTGAAAAAAATTATAAAAAAAATCATAAATTTATCTTGTACTAATTCAATCATAACCCTTTTAATCATGCTAATCAAGTCTTAAATATTTTTATATTTTGTCAATTGAATCCATTTGGCTAATTTGAAAAATTGCCGACATTGACACTGGCCATAGCATGGCCAGCGCTGATCACAGCATTTTTATAATAATCATTTTTTAAAAAAATTTTACTATTATTTATTCTATTTTTTCTTTACTTTGCCTTCAAAAAAAAAAAAAAACTCAGGGCAGAGACGCCCTTGCTGGCATTGCAGATTGCAATTGGAATCTTCCCTTTGAAGTCGTTATTCGAAACTGAATAGGATGCTGAAACAAGTTGGGGAGTTGGAACACGTCCTTCAAAACTAATCAGGAGATAGATATATCGGCGTAAATTGCATGTACGGGATTGCCTTCGTGGTTTGAAAATTCTCAAAGTATGTTTGAGGCGAGCTACCACTAAGGTCACTTTGAGCACTGTCGAACAAATTTGGCACAGGAAATGGAGATTTCCTCCCCAGTGTATCTATTATGCTGGGGGGAACTTGTTTGCTTTCGGATGAAGTACTCCCGAGGTTGAGCGACTTTCCAGCCAATAAGCGAACGCGTCGTTTATTTGGTTATAGACTTATAACTGAGATCTCAAACGACTAACCGGGTCCAGGAGGTCAATGATCGCGCCGCAGAAGATGGTTATTGCTTAAGCCTAGTATCCAGAGGTTGCTTAAGTTCCTCAAGCACTCAGGTATAGTGCCATTGCAATTGTATCAGATGATTATACAACATGAAGTGAACTAAGAAGACAAAAGAAGAGACTTATCTGGGGAACTAGTTGTTTGAGACGCGTAAGTGCGGCGTGGAAGATGGCTGGATGGGAAGCACGCCTCGAAGATGGTTATCTTCGAGGTTGATATATGTTGACTTCTTGTTGCTGACTTCCAGTAATCAAGTTATCAGAAAGGTCCGAGTACTCCGAAACCAGAAAGCACACACGAAGAGAGGATGATAAGTGCATAGTCCAAAACCAACCGAACATGGGCAGAATATCAGAGCAACAAATGGTTACCAAAGAAGTGATCCTTTGGAGATGGGGAATGGCCAAAAGGGTACTATCTGGCTCGAAGCCAGCTGCAACTACGGTCAATTTCGATCACACTACCCGACGCATCACAAGCAATCCTATCGCATGAGCAGCAATCGGTGCTTTCTTCCACGATATTGTCTTTGAATAAGAAGGCACCGCACCACATACGATGATGCATCACCAAAGAAGTAAGAAGCACTTCTATCAAGGGGGATGAGCTGCTGATAGAGCAAGGCATGGCGCTGGTCACTTAAAGCATGAATGTCCCAAAAATGGCGATGGCGAAGACAGGGATGAAGACGCAGATATTGAGCTTAAGATTACAGAGGAGATAGGACGCCAGATACCATCCCTTCTTTCACATTCACAATGCTAGACAAAGAGTCTGTACTTGAAGAGCTTATGCTGCTTCTCTCCTCTGAAGATTCCCGGGAAATTTTGGCCATTTAAACTACACAAGAGCAGGGTCCAGGGATCCAATAATGCATCGGGCTCTCCGGAAATATTCATTACCAAACCTTTTTTTATTCAAGCACGTTCACGGCTAGAGTATCAGTTGCTTTCTCTGAAGTAGATAATTAAGACGTCACTTTAATGATTAAAGCTGTAGCAAGGACGGCAATCATCGGCTCGAGCATCTTCTGACCATGCCTTAAGAAGTTTTCTCAAGTTACGATTAAGTTGAGGCCACAAATTTACCCAATCACTGAGTTCTGAATGTGCCATATTGATTATCATTATAATACAAAGTTCCGTATTTTGAAATACAAAAAGATATGGTCAGCAAAGTTCCACTCTTGCATTTTATGCAGTTAAACTAAGAGCGTATATCTGGCCAAACAATAAAAATTGAGCAGATAAAGCGAACTATGAAATACTGCCAAATATATTTCGACCGACCCTCCAACAGAATCTAATTGTGGCCTACTGAGACTGATTTCGATTAGGAAATGAAGGATTTGTCAATTGGATAAGTTCTGGCATTTTCTGCCTTCAATCACTAATCATAAAGTTCACGGAGCTCATAAAAAAGCTCATGGAACCTTGCCTCAGTCAGTTTGGTTTCAACAGCATTCCAGGGCATCATGACTACTTGGCGCCACTTAAACACCACCTAGAAAGAGTGACTGCGTTCCTCTCCCTTCTCTGCTCTTCGGCGTCTCAAAGAAAAGAGTGGTTGTTTTACATAAGATAATAGACTAAGCTCTAGCTGTTCATAGGGCTATAGATTCTTTTTTTTCTTTTCTTTTTCATGGCGAAGGCTGAAAGAAGTAGATCGATTAGCAGACTGCGTTCAATTTGTTAAACACAGCTTGCAGTTTTGATTCCTTTCTCATCATCAACACTTTTAAATGGCATCCAGAAACTAAAGCTCCCAGTTTTCCACTCAAAAGCAACAGATCATACTTCATAAATCAAATTAGCTGATAAGAATCCCCTTCCAGTATTATCGTGAAACTGATACCATAAATACATGGACCATATGACACGAGGTTCGCCGATCTCACAACAGTGAAACTTCTAATCATAATCTCTAAGCCAATCTCTAGCATTAGACCAACACAACGGTGAAACATAACAGGCAGCTATCTACTTAATTCACATACTCCAAACACACTCTGGAGTCCTTATTTGTACGGATCTCACGCAAGGGCTTGCACTACAGGAGGTGATCACATAGATTAGCCATCTATTTATCAGCATGCGGAGCCTACCACACCAATTAGATTAACGAAAGGACATTTACTTCCACGGTACAATGGACATGGCTTGTGGGGCACTGTTAGTGCACGCTCCTGTGCTCTGGTTTAGCGGGCTTCCTGGGCCACCGGAGGATTCACTGAGAGTCCCATGAGACGGGCTGCTGGCCCCTGTAAACCCACCTGACGATGCGATCCTCGCTGTGCCTAGAAAAGGTTCTGCATGGTTCGCTGACTTTGATTCTTTGCGACCATCGGAGATGAAACTTCCCACAATCACCTGGAATGTTGAACACAAAGCACACTTCAAATATTTTCAGCAACTGAAAAAATAGAACATCAAATTGAGACTATATACCCTAAAACTTGCAACACGTGCTAAGCCAAGCACAAGGTGAAATTTAAGACAGAAAGTTATTAGATCCTAGAAAAATTGAACCTCCTATACTCAGCTAAATTGGATAATCATCTCTCTTCACCATACATTGCTCTGGAAATATCTCTTCTCAGTACATCCGTACTGTTGCTTCACCGCGGATTTGGGCCAGACCAGATTTGAAGTTAATGAAGGTTATAATTAAACTACTAGACTACAATTTACTTTTCAAAATGCAAGAATGGAGTGATTACACGCACAGACAGATTTCTCTCCTATCAACAAAGAAGCATACAAAGAGTAAAAAGAACCTGAACAGGGGAAGCAGCAGTTAGAAGACCCGCGACCCCTCCCCCTAAAACACGACCATCTGGCCCAGACAAAGAGACACTTAAACCTCCAGTTCTGCTGCGGTGGCCGCCATTCTCAGATAACAAAAATGAACCAGAGAGCGACAGTATTTCAAATCGCCCCTGCATTAAAAAAATCATAAAAATGAGAGAAGTTAAGGGTCAAAACGGATGCTTTATCAAAACAGACGCTTTTCCAAAAAAAAACGACAAGAAAAGGAGATGCCTTTTTTTTAATGCTTCTGCACTAAAGTTCATACTTAATCAACCCATACAAGTAAAAAAGTCAGCAACAAAGATATTGGAATGCCAATGCCAACAGAAAGCAATGCAGGATGCTTAAATCAGCACATAGAGATGCTACAAAGAGGCTGTAGCTATAGATGAATTAAATGGCCAGAAGAAATGTTCACCTAATGGCTATTCCTAAATAAAGGCAAGGTGTAAAGAGCAAAGTTGAACTCATTTGACCAGCATACCCGTATGAATAATGATAGGTATACTAAGATTGATTTGAAAAATGATCTGTAAATCAGTATGGCCAACCCTTGTTGGGTTCCAACCATCTATTTAGATACTCACTCGCAGTATGCTACATCACTCAATCTACCGATTCTGTAAACCAATCTTAGTAGACCTGGCATTACTTTTTTATTATATAAATTTGGCCTATCATAAAAACAAAACCAGAAAACTTCATTGTTGAACTACAAGACTATCAACTTCTCCTGTTTGATGATTTGACAATATTTCCTCCTCAACTCTCCAGCCATTATATGTGCTTGGTTCCAGTTTCTTGAACTGAGACAACATCCATCCTAAACCATAGGGCTCTCCATGCACCCAAAAAAAAAAAATCGGCTTGTTGGAGTATGGTCCAAATGACAGTCAATAACAGTTGATTTGAAAAGAAGAGGAAAGAAAGAATGTGATTCAACAGAATTTCAATGAACAATTCCCATAAATTAGGATCGCAGTTTTCCTCTTGGACTGGCGGCAGATATTATTCTGTCTTCAAATCATTCCACTTCAACAAATGTTCCAAAATTAATAGATGAATAAATAAAAATAAAAGTAAAAAAAAGAGAAACTTCCTAGTCAGAGAGAGCATTATTCAGTTTGAAATTACATGAGTGCATAATATACTAGAAAAACCGATGGGTCCAGATGCTGACAACTCATTGCTTAAAAATCTCATTATCAACTCCAAGACCAGGACAGAATTATATCAGTCTCACAAACCTCATAAGTTACAGTCCCACCAGATATTGCAGGTTGGCGGAGGGTCACATTCGATATGGCTCCATTAGCTGATAAAATGCAAACGGCCCGTGGACCATGTTGAGAAAACGACATTATTTTGGAGGAAACATCCTGAAACACCAGCTCAATAAATCAACTAAACCATACAGAAAAATTTTGAACAGAAGTTTGACAGAAAAGCGATATTACTATCTAAAGACCAAATTTGCTCGCTCAACAGAAATGTTTTGTCATTCATGTGGTTGTTGTAGTTTTTAGTGAGTAAATGCATGCTATTTGGTCGCATAAGCTTCAGCATATTTCTAATTATCAATTTTTGCAGAAAACAGCTTCAACAATCTTATAGAAAAGAGAAAGAGTGAGTGAATATAAATCTTTTGACCAATGTACATAATTCCACTCTTCCGGTCTCATGTAGGTCAGAGAATTGGCCCAAAGCTACCCATTTACGTTGAACTCAAATGGAAAAATTTCCAAGCATTAGTATTACAAGAGCAGAAGAACTAACTAGAGCACAAAGGAGACTGATTTAAAATTTAGTTAAAGACCAATCACGATATACTTGATTCAATTATTTAGTATGTGAAATGGCCAGTCTCATACACGCATGTAATACAGTAACTTGATGAAGGTTTTATCAAATTAAACCAGAAAATATTCATGGTTTAAATGACAATATTCTGGAATCACTATTACAAATTTCACAGAAAAGACACAGCCCAAGAAAGCATGGAAAGAGAATTTATAGGGCCAAAGAGAACCTCTCCAGCTTTTATAGTGATTATATGTGGTGTAAATCCAATTCCAAGTGATCCTGCAAAAAGATTTCCTTCATCAGTTAGTTTCCTTATTGCCAGGCAAAACCATAAACAAGAAGGTTAGGTCTTCATATTCTTCATAAAGAAAGAAAAAGCATTTGAGAATTCTATTAATCAGAGGAAAAAAGAAATGATAAGCAAGAAACTGTACATACAAAAAAGTTCAGATAACTGGCCCCAAAAATAAAAAAGAAGCACTCCAGATATCACTCGTTTTTAATATGCTACGCAATGAGAAATTTGAAAAAAGAAAAACCTCCAAATTCCGTAAATTAAAGAAATGAAGCATTAGGGGAAGAAGTCAAAATCTTCACAAAGCAAATTCCCCAACGTTTAAAGTTGCAAAAATTAAAACCGCAGCGGCCACTGACCTCGCCAAGTAAGCACGGGTTTAACATAAGGCAAGGTCCACATAAACCAAAGCCAGAAAAATGGAAAATTGCAGAACAAGAATTAAGGGGTACGGAAGTCATTCAACATAAAAGATCTGAAGTCAGATTCCATTAACAGATCCTCCCAAGTTGCAGCAGATACCAGCTTGCTTTCCCTTATTTAAAGACGTATGCTAGTGAAATGGTATCCACAATCACACGCAAATGCACAGCATCATGTATCAACAACGACCAAAGAGCCATTTGATTAGCAAACAGAAACCCAAGTTGGAAACCAGGAGAATTAGCATAAAAGAGAGGCCACATGACTTCAGACAGCTGAACGAGCACCACCAGATCGGGCACCACCTTTTTCTCAAGAAATTGCAAAAGTCACAAACCCAGATCCGAGATAGGTTTGAACACCCACGTAGACCCGTGCAAACGCATCGCATGTTTACCATTTACCTAGAGTCTCCAGCTGCCGTTTCTTGTTGCTAGAACCAGGAGGCCTCCCTCTCTTCTTGAATGAATTCGGAGATGCAGGCCCTGACCCACCGCCCGCCGACGTCGGGGGAGCCACCGTGGAAACCGGGTGGGGCGAGGAGAACCCCCCACCGGGCGGGGCCACCGTGCTCGCCGGAGCCGCTGGCGTGAGGCCCAATGCGATTGTTCCGTCCGGCCCGTACTTTCTGGGCCTTCCTCTCTTTTTCTTCGCCGGCTCTGCGCCGACATTCATGTTGATCCCGTGGGGCAGCGCGGCGGCGGGACCGCCTCCGTCCGTCGAGGCGGCCTCCGCGGAGCCGCCGTTCCCGGAGGCAGAGGGGGGCTTGTATGAGGGCGAAGTGGCAGTGGCGGGCTTGTAGACAGCCGTCCCATCGGGGCTGAAGGCCAAGCGCATGTTCTGCACCACCGGCTGTGACGGCAGCGACGCCTTCTGAAGACCGACGGGGAAGGGGTCTCCTCTGCTTGCTATGACTCCCGTCTCCGATCCCGACATTCTAGACCTTCGGGGTTCACTTAAATCTCCATAAAAGCCTCTGCAAGAAATCTCCTCACGAGATCAGCGACTGAAAACACTGAACCCCTGAAGCTCAACTCCTCCAAACTCAAAACTTTCAGCAAAATGGCAGCGAGAGAAGGGATAATTCTTGAACAAGAGACCTTCACGAAGAAAAGATTAGCATGTCATGCTCGGCAAGCAAGACAAGAAATTTCACCGAACACATCGGCCCCAAAAAAAAGCCCTAAAACCCTCCGAATCCCCTGGATTTGAAGCAAGAATCCGTCCCGAAGATCTAAAGAGAAAGCCACGAATACTGCGAATTATCCCCAGAAATTACACGGCACGCGTTTTTTGAATCCCCCGGGGAAAAGCAAAAACCGAGCGATTTTCCGACATTGAGCAGTAGATCATGCGAGGAATATGGTTAAAAAATCGACCAAAAAAAAAACCGAAGAAAGAAAACAATTTCCTGGTAAATAATTAAAATTTCACGGTAATTAAGGTCCGAAAAAATGCCAAAAAAAAACACGGTTAAAGGGAAAATAATCCCTGGGAAAAAACACCCCATTAAAAAAAAAAACAACACGAACTGCAGGAAAACTTACCAAGAAATCGGGGCAGAAAACACAGAAAGGGGCAGCGAGGGCGAGCCGGAGGAGACGCAAAGATCCTTCCTTTAGGGTTTCAGGGGCGTAGGGGAAGGAAGCAGCGGGGCGTTTGCGAATGGCTTTTTCTTTAAAGAAATGCGAGAGAATTCGAGAGATATTTAGGCGCATTATTATTCCCTCTTTTTTTATTTATTTGAAGAAATTCGTAAAAGGAAAAAAATTTAAATTTGGTTTTCCCTTTTCGTGCCCCTCCCTCCTCCCTCCTTCCTCCTCCGGCTTACGGCTTTATGCGAAAAAGGGCAAAGCAAGGGGGGGGGGGGGGGGGGGGGCCTAATTTTGCTTTTCCTCGTCCCCAGCAAGACCCCCAAAAAAAAGAAAAAGAAAACGGGGACGATAATAATAAATAAATAAATTAATCTATCAATTATGTTTCCATTTTTCCTTCTTTCTTAACGCTCGAGTCAAAGTACTGAGCTCGCTCTGTCAGGACGACTCGTGTCGATGAGGAGGAGCAGCAGCAGCAGCAACCAGCCAGCGGCGAAACATTGAAGAAGAAGGAACGACGGTAACTGTCGTCGAGAGAGGCGGGCCCCATTCGTAGAGTGGCAATGTTGTAATTGTCGTTCTTCTTCCCTTTTGTTTTTGTAATTTACCTTTTTCTTTTTTCTTTTGAATCAAAGTTCAAACTATGTGTATAAAACACTTCCAAATTTTCCACGTCAACAACGGAATCAAAATTTGCTCGTTATGATATAAATACGTCGATTTTCTTTTGTATTACGAGAAATTACAGATTTATACCGACGCGATGATAGTACGAAAAAGAATTTAGATATTCATGTTACGGTAAATACGGCGCGTGATTTTCTTTTTTCTGTAGCATTTGGCTTTTTCTTTTTGGTGCGTAACCTTTTGTTGCTTTTTCTAACGCTTTTTCCCCCCTCTTTTTTTTTAAATCATTAAGGCCATTAATTATCTTCATCAAAGCGCTTTTACTAAGATCTTTGTCGAAATTGCACCGGTGGCAGATCTGGCGGCCAGTCACCCCCCACCTCCTTTTGCTGTCCAATCCAATCCGTCAGATCACCTACTTGATTTGAGTTTTTTAAGGTTAATTCGCCCGGGGGAAATTCGTGGGAGGTTGGTGGTCGGTCGATGGATGGGACAATTATCGATTCAATTTTAAATTTTTTACTACTTTATTGATTTAATTTTAAATTTTTTTATGTCAAATAAGTCATAAATCTTTTGTAACTTTGCCGATTAAATCATTCATGCGGACTTTAAAAATGCCTAGGTAGCAACGACGCGACACAACGGATTTCGCCGGCAATGACGGACCGCAGATTTTTTTTCTGCTTTCTTGTCTCTTCTTTTTCTTAAAAAACTAATTGGCCGTGTCGTCAAAATAGAAAAAATCTAGAGTGCAGTCGTCGCCACGTCGTCGCCGGCGAGATCCATTGCGTTTTCCAGTCAAAATCTGTCGGAGTGACTTAATCGGCAACGTTGCAAAAGGTCGGGGGACTCATTTGGCATAAAAAAAAGTTTTAAGACTAAATCGGCAATTGTCTATCGAGGGATTGATGAGAGCTCACCGCGTGGGCCCTGGGACACATTGGGCCGTGCAGGTGGAACTTGAGGCCCACGGAATGCACAATCTCACCCTCACTAAGCTACACTGATACACACGTTGGCATGGTCGGAAGGTAGTTCGTGGCAAGGACTGTATTGGCAAATCAAAGGCCAAATAATCTTTCTTCGGCTTCGAAACACCTGAAGCTCTCGTCGGGCTTCTAGCACAATGCTTTCAAGCTTCCATGGAGAATCCTACCCTATATTGTACGCGGTACACTGATTATACAAACACACCGACATAATATGCAATACGATGCATGACACTTAATACAGATTTATTCCTTCCATTGGCTGCGAGAAAACCGCTTCCAGCATCCATGGATCCATGCGCGCCCGCTCCGACGCCGGGCACGAGCAGTCGTGAAGGAGGATTGAGATAACCGTGAAGGAAGAGCGGTGTTGCAGCTTCCGTGCTCCTCCATAGGGAGCTGAATCTACTTTCGGCATTGGATTCTAATGAAGATGCAATGACCTGAGCGGTACATTAAGAA
Source organism: Melaleuca alternifolia (assembly GCA_019926035.1). Classification (NCBI taxonomy): domain Eukaryota; kingdom Viridiplantae; phylum Streptophyta; class Magnoliopsida; order Myrtales; family Myrtaceae; genus Melaleuca; species Melaleuca alternifolia. The sequence continues at coordinate 1,734,632 of JAGKPW010000150.1, forward strand.
AACCAGAAAACCACGAAACCAAATAGAGTGAGCTCGAATTACAACATATGTGAAACAACGAGCAAGCTAGAAAAGATCAATCTTTGATAAACCAAGCAATGCAAGCACGACTAGCCTTTCCTCATGTTAATATCGGTTTCAGTACTCGGGCCGCAACGTTGAATGACCAAAAAGCTTTAAAAGTAAAATCGGATTATCGTTTCATCCACCGAGAGACCGTCCATAAATGATTCCGACCAAGCTCTAAACTTTGATTGAATTTTCTTTGGGTAAGGATTCAATCTGTGACTGACAAGCCACACAGTGGGAGGGGGGGGGGGGGGGACTACAAGATTCAGGTGAAAAGTCATCTGAGGCGAGTAGTTCTGCAATTTTGAACCTCCAAAAGAAAGAGAACCAACTATTTGAACTTGAGAACTTGCAAGATGCTCACTCAACGCTCCATCAACGCAAGAACAGGAAGATAAAAATGTAACTTGATGTGCACATAACAGCATACAAGTTGCACATATAAGCATATCATGAACTGTACCTCTAGAATGCGACATAGATAATATGCAAGGCTAGATCGAATTCACCACTGGAAGTTCTGGTTCTGCTGTTTCTGTCTTATCTGAAACAGAAGACCCCTGCAAATCCTTTAGGAAAATATAAGCACGCGGGCATAGAAATTTTAAAGAATAAAGATTGTTTACCTTTGCCGATCCCTCAGCCATCTGTCTGATTAAGATTCTCAAAACTACTGCCTTGCAGTCTAGGAGCGGGCACTAAAAATGTTGGCCGTGCCTGAATAGGTGCAGGAATACCTGGCAAAACAAATACACTCGATTTATTAGGATTATGCACGTGCTATCTCATCCACACTCATCCTGCTTTCTCTAAGCAACAAGAATTTGGCTCTGAGAGCAACTTTCTTTGAACTCCACTTCATTGACACATCTTGTCAGTCACGGAAAATCTATTACTTCTACTATATCTTCAACCCTCGTCTTTTATCACAGACCTAACATGACATTATAGCCAATTAGCGCTGTTTTCTGCCCCCCCAAAGCATCCACTTAGTGCCCACAAGAACATCATTTTATCATTACCTACTACAGAATCTTATGTCAAGATGATTACAACTTGACGACTGACAGAACAATTTTCTGACGAAAACCTTACCCGCAGGGTATGATGCTTGTATCATCGTGGGTACAGGTGAAGTTGATATTGCATATACACTGGGTCCAGTGTACTGCACGATCTGATGCCCTGATATTGCATACCTCTGAATTGTTGTATAACGATGATCACTGGGAATAAATGGACCGCGATGTTGATGAAGGTTAATAGTTGCATTAACTGGCCTAGGATCTCCATATATCTGAAGGTACTGCTGATCCGCGTAAGGATTGTAAACACCCTAAGAGCATATATGAAGAATAACATTGAAATAAAGACCACATGAGCTCGGCAACAGGAAGAAGATACAATCACACTAGAAGAATTCTTCCAAAGCCTGAAGCAAAACAAATTTGAAATCTGGATTACTGATATTGGAAGTCCCTTACAAGTTGCATGACGTATTCAGGTCCATATGTTGTATATCTGCATACACGCCACCAGAATTAAGCAGTTCAGCGATTATTAAAGCCTCCTTGCTACAGACGGGATATAAAGAATGCAGCCTGCCTTCACGGGTTTGGCTTACCCGGAAAAATCGGGTAAAAGCCCTTAAACCAGTTCTCTATGCTGGCAAAATTTAATGAACAGAATTGCGAACCAAAAATTCACATTCCCCTTACCATTGACCTCAAAACTTCAGCCAAAAGCCAAAATCAACTAAATGGAACGATCACAAAAGAATAATCTATTTACAAAAAACACAACAAATTTTTTTTTTTATTCTGATGCCACAATTTGACTGGTTCAAATTAAATTCAACGCGCCCTTTGACAATCTTTCCTTGCGATAAGAAAGCGAGAGCAATCATTGTGATTCCTTCTGTCCATTACATCCATAAAAAGGCGATCTCAAAGATGCTCATGTCGAATTTTCATTGTGACTGATGTACGAATAGAAAGAACTGTATAAATCAAATAGATATAAGATCTCACCCAGTCCACAATTGAGCCCACTCTATAATAATTATTCTTCAAGTTAAGACAGGCATAAGATGAACTAACGATTAAGATAGGGGATGAAGTTATTTGATCAAATTATGAAACGAAGAAACTCCGTATGACTTTCCAAATGTTAAGGTTTTTGTCTTAGCACAAAGCACAGATCAGGCTTCTTGCCTCTTCAACAAACATTGAGTCAGATCACATATCCTCAGCAACTACCAGTTTTTGCATTCCTGCAATTACCAATCGCACCACGTCATAATGATGCAGTTTGGATAAACAACCCTGAATCTAAGGAATCAGAGCAATTCCCAAAGCATTTAAAGTTCTTATGTAGGCTGCATTCTCCCAAACAAACTAAAGATAATACAATATTACAATAATTTCCCTCTTTAAGTTTGATGACTCACTATAGAGACTTTCTTTTCGGGTAAATAAATGGCATACCATTATTTTTTTGCTGACTGATAACAAGCCTAGCATCTCTGCTTCAATAGATAAGTGAGTCTTTGTTTCCAGCTAAACCAACGATCCAGATATAGAAAGGGAAAGAATTCGTGTTGTCATTCAGAAAATGAGACACGCACCGAGATATCATTGTCAGAATTCTAACAGGAGAAGAATGTGATGCGATCAAAATAAGGTCACATGGGGATACTAACTTCCCCAGACTTCAACATCCTGACCCAGATTAGAGAAGCCTCCAAGTGAAGCCCCAGAAAAATTCTACGGCATGGAGAACTCACCCATGAGAAGGGTATGCATGTGTTTGCTGGAAGCTGTAAGAAACGGGTTGCTGGTAACTAACACTTCCAAGATCAGTTCCTCTGGTGGCATGCATGCCTACACCATATGCCGTCGGTGGTCTCAAATGTCCTATAATAGACACCATATGATTAATAAGGATTCATAGACCAACATAAAAGGCAACTAATTAGTTAAATACAGAAAGATATCAATTTATCCGACTTTCATAGACTTTCTGTAATGGTCTCAAATGTCATCAAATTGTGAAGAGCCCCCAAATATGAAACCAACGAGAACTTTGTACCCTAGAAGGGGAAGTTTGCTTGTAATGGAGTCCCTTACTTCTACAACCTAAAAGTACATAAAGGGAGAATAAGTGTGCTTGGCAGAAATCTCAATTAACTCTTAAGCAGAAGTGTGCAACCAAAAGAATAGCAGCCAGCACTCTGCGCCAAAGGAATGAAGAGACTGGGGATCAAGGTTGCAAAAAGACCCAGAACCCCGATTCTATATTTACGTGCTAATTCAGAGCTTCAGAATGACAGGCCGTGGGAAAGACAAATACCAAAAAAGAGAGGCAGTTGAGGCCGTCCTAGATATGCCAAATTGCAGTTTGTCCGCCTGCCATCAATAACTGGAGTCGGATCAGCACACGCTCTCCTGGCACTATCAGGTTCCCGGAAAGTCACCTGCACCCTCCAGAGGGAAAACGAACAGAAACCCAGTCATTCCCTTATCCAAATGAATTCCAAACAAAGGCAAGAAAGAAAGCATGTCTGTAACCATAAAGATTCAGCTCCACAGTTCACAAAATTTAAACTAGCCTGACAAGCGTTCTCGGGGCGCTCATTAATGTGCAGTTAGTCCACTGAGACGCGCACTTCCTTTCGAAACTTCCCAAGGAAATTATTAAGTCCAAGAAATTCAAGCGAAATTTGCCCCATTTTTTTGTGAAGCTAACTGAACTGAGTGCCCTTTCAAGACAGGTCATACTTAGACGGATTTACTTCAAATGAAGGCTTATTCAATCAGATACCAAAATAACCAGATCAAAAAATCGGGAAAGCAAGAGAAATGAATCACTCACAAAGCCGTAGCCTTTGGATCTTCCACTGTTCTTATCAGTGATCACAACAGCCTCCAAAATCTCACCAAACTGCTCAAAATATCTGCGCAACATTCCGCTCCGCGTCTCCCAAGCTAAACCCCCAATAAACACCTTCGTGTAAGTAGTATCTCCAAAGGGAGAGTACACAAACTCAAGCCGAACACCACTCGGAACCGGCTGATACGCCATAAGCAAGCCAATGAATGGTGTATACTGCGAAACAGAGCGGTAAAGAAAAGAAAATGAAAGGTCCAAAAGAGGAAGACTCAGGGGAAAATGCGAATTTACAAGTTGAGAACAACTATGCACGTTGAATGTTGGAGAACAAAAACTAAAGAGCCTCTTGAGTTCGTCAAGAGATGATGAGAAACATCAACATGTTTATACAGAGAGGCGAGGAAAAAAGAGGGTCTGATAATTATGATGAGTGGAGATGGTAGGAACGAATGAGAGAGAAGGAATCACGTCATACTAAAAAGAGAAAGCCGGCTACGGAAAAAAGCGGGAGATAGAAGAGCGGAGGTCGGTGGTGGATTTGGACATGCACGGAGGCTGGTGGGGCTGGGCTGGGTGTAAAGTCTGTCGAGTCTCTGAAAATAATGCATGCACAGTATGACCCCAAGTACAAAATCAATCACGTAATCATTGAAGTAAATACGTGACGATATGTGCTTTCTCGGATAATGACTTGGGACTGTTGGACATTTGTTTTGTGATAGTCGACTTGAGCTCATCGAATCTGCTATATACAGAATCACAAATTACTATCGCTCCTTAAGAAGTTACGACGTTGATTAAGCAGAGATGCAGGGGTTTCTTTGTGGAATGATCAGCTTAAAAATTGCAGTGGGGAAGCAAAAGTTTCTTGGGGTGCTCTATGCCAGCGAGGGAGGCTTCATGAGTTGGTACTTTAAATCCATGGAGCTTACTAATGCAGTCTGGCTCCATAATCTGGGTTGCTTTCCATTTGGATAATTCTATCTAAAGGGGAGAGCACATATGCTTGCAGGAATTACTCAACGTAAAATCTTTCTCACACCCGCAGATTAAGTATTTTTGGTAATGACAACTATATTTCCTTGTGGCATGACAATTGGCAACCTGTGTGTTATCCGCTATCATCCCTCAGGGGTCATGTATAACTGGTTTAGGCTTCATGCAAGACTGTGTTCAGTTCTAAGGGGGATAAATGGTATTGGCCACCTGCTTCATTTGATGCTATTGTTGATGTTCGGGCTGGCTTATGTGGTGCTATTATACCTTGAGGATTGTGTGGTATTTGCAGGATCTTCTAGGGGTGATTTCTCTTCTCTTGATTGCTGGAACCTAGTCAGGATGAAAAGACAAAAAGTTACTTGGTTTAATTTGCTGTGGTTTTATCCATGTATGCCAAGATTTGGCTATATAGCCTAGTTGACTTATCTCGACTAGACCAAAAACTCTTAATAGGGTTAGAAGTGGAAGTTAGTGAATGATACTTGTGTTTCGTGTGGTTTGGATAATCAAGATCTCCTTTGTTCTTTGATTTCTCCTTTACGAATCATTTTCTTTGTCTTGCTGGTGTTTATCATCCTACTGGAGTTTGGAATTCAGAGTTGGACTGGGCAGTGATGTATATGGAAGGCAAATTCTTTGCTGAGAAGTTGTTGAAATCGGCCTGGAGTGATGTTACGTGCTTCACTTGGAGAGAGAGAGAAAGAGAGAGGAATGCAATTCTTCATGATAAGGCTGCTTCTCAAGTCAACAGGGTGTTGGATAGCCCTCTCTTTGCTGTCAGTGTGAAGATTTCCATGTTGATTCTAGGCAAAAGCTCGAGTTGGATCCATCAGTCTAGACCCTTCTTGCAGCTTGGGCTATTAAAGTTTTGTAAATGTTGTTATGTAGGAAAATCATTTTTTTACTGGTCTCTTGATTTTTTGGCTTTGTAATGTCTCAACATAGTTCCTAATTCTAGGTTTGTATTGGACCCTCTCGGTTTTGTGCTATTAAAGGTATCCAATTCATCAAAATCAAATAAAATAGACACGTGTTCAAACAAGAAATTTTATGAGCATCAAATAAAGAAATTTGGGATGCTTACTTATGTGAAACTGAATCTCGTGTGCATCACATAGCATGTAGATTTGGAGGACTCCATGATTGAACGAGCGAACGATGTCAAGATTTAGTGCCTAATCTATTGCGATGTTGTTGTGATGATGAAAGAGTGGGGTGACCCCCAAATCATCCATGTATAATGCATTTAAATGTTTTTGTGATGAAGTCCAATATGATAAGCCCCACTTAATTGACTACATGACAGCTTTTACATAGTGGGTGTACTTAAAAGAAAGGTGATTCGAAGATTGCATCACTCTCTGCTCCGACCCACTTTCTTTTTCTTTTTCTTTTTCTCCTTTTGGCCAAACTTTGCCCCAGAACTTAAAGCGTCTATGATACAACATCATCTTGTGTCAATTGTCCATCTAGCTTTGTCCTTTCATGATGAAGTCTGGAGTTGTTGGTTTTCCTATGTGAATTTGAGGAACTATAATAAGTTCAATACACCACTTAAATTGACACGCGATACGACAGTTGGTTAAGTTAGTAATTGAAGCATTTTATTGCATAAAAAGAAGCACAGTATTTGACAGGCGGCTGTATGGGCTGATCTTGTGTATTTCATTTGCCAACATCTCTGTTTGTCCCGTGTTTCTAGTATCAATCGCGTCATCAGAATCATGAGACGGTAGTAATAAGATTCCTAGAATCGTACAAGAATAATCAAGAAAGCATTTCCTTTCTAGATGTGCATGATGCAGATTTGTGGCATCAGAGGTGGCTTCAATCACGAAGCTGGTAATGCTCTATGATCACGTGCAATTGACTCCGTCCCTCAAACCATCTACTCAATTTATTGATTTATCTGATTGATTGTTCAGTTTGAGAGGCGGCAGAAACAGTACTTTGTATATTCAATTTGAATCCACAAGCAATTCATCATTCGATTACAGAGACTAATGGGAGCCTGCTTCTCAATTTCTTTGATCTATCAGGCCTGGTGAATGAAGGTGTTCCGAATTCATGACACCCACGAAGCTCTGAGAAATAATTCAGCTGATCAGTAGGAAATGTGAATGTTGCTTCAATTGACAGGTTCGCAATGTACCTTATTTGGGGCCCAATTGGATAGAGGCAGGACTGTTTTTGCAGAGGGCGCCTTTTTCTTCATAATTCTTGACGGTGTCAACCATTGTCCCTGCAAATGGCCTACACTTCCACCCCAGATTCTGCAACTTGTCTGAGCTGAGCTTCGAATGCAACTCTGCCTCTTTGACACTTTATCACCCAGAAATTCATGGAATAATTCCAATTTAGAGTGCACCAAATTAGGAAAAATGGTTTAATTCTACGAGTTGGTCCCAGGATGAGCATGCATAAAACCTCCATATGTTGATAGAGGCATCAATCACATATCAAAAGAATATTTAACTGACCCAGATTATTGATATCTACGGTCAGGTACTCATTTTCGAACATGCAGGGAAGTGATTTGGCTTCAACTTCCCCTTTCTTTTTTTCTTTTTTTATTATCAGACACGCTGGTTTAGGTCATTTACCTTTTAGGATAACTGTAATTTGGATAGAATCTCTTCATCATTTGCACTAGATCTTGAGTGTGCATTTCATAAGACGAACATATGTATCTATCCTCTGCCTTAGGCTTCACGTATAGGCTTCACGTATGCCAGCAAGATGGCTTCAACCAAATCTCGCACGTCCACAAAAGCAAGAACACCGTTATCTGCTGGTTTAGAACTCTATTTTGGCAACACAGAAGTATGAGGTGAGGCTCTTCATGAGACCCAAGAACAAGCCATTTCGGAGCAAATTAACTGCTATGGAAAACAAAAATCACTTTCAGGATGCTTCAAATGTGTATCTGCGGATTCAGAAATTCAGTACTGATGAAAAATCTTTCATGAAACTGAGGAGATAGGAGCTGCTGGAATTCCAGGTGGAGTGCAGCATAGGTCCAGCGACGAGCGACGGGCAAACAGTTAATATATTGAGCTTGGTCCTCTTCGCAAAATCCAAAAGCTTCAGATTCCGCCATAGTCTTGGCAATGCAATTGCTGGAATTCATAGGACATGTCAGGTCACCGAATAAACTGAAAGAGCCAGTAAATCTGCTAATCCATATAAGAGTAGTGCTACAGGTATAAACCAATGCAAAGACTAGTACACACACTAAAAGAATGTGAATCGAGGGTAGACCATTTACCTCAATACTCTTGCAGCGTTCCGTGTCGGTCCAGCATCTTTCGTCCGTGACCTGATCCTTTGGCCACTTCAGATTCACCACGACAGCTCCGACTGACAACACGACGACAACTTTCTTCACATTTTCTTTCAAACAAGCATTTAGCACGTTTCTTAGGCCCGGTATAGCTGGCTCCATCAGTTCCACCTATACAAAATTTGACTTGGAGTGAGAACAAGAACCTTCATGCCATAATCCGTGGAAAACATCAAAGAGAATTGGTGTAAGTATCTCCGGATTCATAATATTGTCAATCTAGAGCGGCTTGCTGAACTTGCCTCTGGATTTTGTACTTTTACAATTGGCACAGGGCCGGCCGCGTGCAAAACACCCGCGCACCCAGCAATGGCAGCACAATGACATTCATAGTTCAACAAGTCGGTCGCAAAAAACTTGAGCATTAATTTTCAAATGAGCGTTCTTTTGATCAGCTCAAATGGATTGTAGTGGAAAAACATAACTGTCAATAACGATTGAGGTCATTAAGAGTGCACATGATACAATTTCTGGCTAGAAATTGAAATTGAATTTTGGAACAAAAATAATTTTTTATATTTTAGAATGAGTTTTTGAGGAAAAAATGCATTTGATAAAGAAAAATAATTTTTATTCCAGAAACAGAAATCCGTTTGATAACGAAAATTTTTTTGTTTCATTTTAAAATATATTTTTCATTTTAAAGTTTACAAGTTGTTCATTATTTAGTGCAAAAATTGACAAATTACATCACATTTTTTTATTGTTATGTAATTCCAAATTCACTTTAGATACGTTGATTTTCTCGTTGGAAGTGGTACTTGCACAAAAAAAAATCAACATAAAATAACCCAATTAGGAAATACATTAGAAAAGTTGAAATGGAGAGAGGGAAGATTGTGATAAGGTTGCATCAAATGTGTATATGGTGTGCAATTCAGTATGAGAAACAATTTATGAATTTCTCATTCTGAAACAGAAACAATAAATTTTATATTTTCGATTTCTTAACAAAACCTATTTTTGTAACAAGATTCTATTCCAGAAATAGAAAAAAGAAATTTTTATACCAAATGGGTTTCTATTTCAGTTCTAGAATGAATTCTGGAATAGAAAAATTCATTCTCGAATAAAAATTGGTCCTTATCAAGCAAGTCCTAAAGAAACCACAATAATACAAAGTACTTATCCTTGAGGGTTGACATCCAAGTACATACGACAATTAATAAAAATAAGGATGGCAAAATGAGATGAAGATGCACGTACAGGGGTCTCGAACACTGCCATGGACCTCGTAACCCTTGGAAAGAAGAAACTTCACAACCCGTGAAGCCACATAACCCCCTGCACCTGTCGCACAAATTCTTTCCCTGTCACTCTTCTCTTTCATGTCTCTGTCTTACAATTCAATCAGAGCCGTTTGACCCCTGTATTTTCTTCGTGCCGCCTGCTGAGCTCATGCAGGACATGTAGAACAAGAAAAATCTCCAGTGCTTTGTCGGCAAGGACAACCTTTTCTCACATTTTTTCAAGTTCTGCTTTTTCCCACCTTTTTGTTTTGAATTGCAATGGAGTGATATTCTATCATGGACCAAACTCGCCTCTTATATGATTCCACGTAGGTCACCCAGGTTGAAGACATGATTTTAGACAGACTATTCAACGAGAAATCTCGTGAATTTTTTATAGGCAAAGTTTTGATCATCTGACTAGCGCGATCGAACCCCTTGGTTACGAAAACTTTATAGTTTTAGGATCAAATTCCCAAGTAATATTAGAAAATAGATGAAGAGAAATTTTCTTCTACAAGTGTTAGGGAACCATAGGCAGCATCATCGGATACAACAATTTCTAGAAAAGAATTCGAATTTTTTGGTTTTGGTAACTGACAGATAATTCACATTTGTTTTATCCAACTTTCACTCGGTCGAGGGTCCCTGAGCTTGTCGATGAGTTTCGCTTTAAATAGTGCCTGTCAACATGCTGTTACCCTGCTATGCAATGGCTGCTCTCAAGAGTCCTTTCATTAGATCACTGCACGATGAGAGAAAACTGACATTTGACATGAAAAACCACATACATGTATTTCTCAACGGCCACAGATTCCTGTCTTTATCTCAGCTCCAACTTTATTACAAGCCTGAACGACAACAGCGACCTTTATGCTACAATGACACAACATCTTGTGTTCTCATGGACGACAATCAAGCAAAGATCAATGCCACAACAAAACTATTTTATTTCCAGCAGTCCAGCTGCACGGTAGCTTTCAACTGAATCAACTAGAGTTTCCTCCAATGGCCTAGGAGTCCAGCCGAGCCTTTGTATCTTCTCTGAGCTGAGAGTAATCCCTTCTTCAGTCTCGGTGAAGCTGCCAATTAACATGCATGCATTCATGCTTCGTCACATATACAGATTATAAACGGAGAATCAATACCTAATTTAGCTCGTGGTTGTACTTCTTTCCTTTAATCCTTGATCAGATATGAAAAGAACGGGAAACAGAGAACAGGCAGATCCCAGATCACATCGGCCGCATAATTAAGAGGTAAGTCAAAGCTTACCTATGAGGATAATTGTAGTTAGGATACAGACTCTTCAGCTTTTCCACCAAGTCCTGCATCTTAATGCGGTGAGATGTGCATATATATCGTCCTTCGGCCTCAGGTTTCTCATATGCCAAAATTACAGCTGCAGCGACATCACATACGTCGACTATATTCCTACACCTGTTTGGCACTGACTCCTGCCCTCCTGTTATTAGTTCACACAAAAGATTTCTAGCAGTATTAGGTCCTCAATGTTAGAATGCCCCAATGACAAAAGAACTGCCTGAATCATTTTCCCCTGATTTTGAAGAGTAAGACAAGTGCATCCAAATGCAAGATAATTCAGTAAGCAAATGGTTTCCCAGCACTGCGAACATATTTGAAACTGTGGTAGATTGAAAGGAAAACGTCACAACGTAAAACGTTCTTGAGTTGACAAATGCTTATGTCTCTTTTAAAATAGAAAATCGTGAAAAAGGTCTTGTTGACAATTGCCTCTGGAGCAATTGTTAAGTGTACTTCATTTGGAATAGTTCAATTTTCAAAGTCTTCATTGTGCACCACACGATGACAGTGAGTGCATTTGAAACTCTGTAATTTCCTAAATGGGCTATTTAATGAGTGCCCCCAGGATACTTGTTAACAAAATCCATCTTAAAATAAAGCATACACAACTTTATTTTTAAACTATCCATAGGTTATAGCAGATCTGAAGGAAGTGGCAATAAACAACTATTTTTAACTAGTGTCATACCTTTCATAAGATTTAAGAGGACCATTGTGCTTGCATTGAGTGTCGATTGCAGAATTGGACCAACTATGAGACTAGGACACACCGATACGACGTCAAGCCCATTTCTTTTTGCATATTCTAAAGCTTCACTTTCTGCTTCAGTTTTTGAAAGGCAATACCAATTCTGTGGCAATAGCAGGTATGATCAGCAGGGAACGAAGGAACTTACAACAAAGAATCAGTGCATGCTTTTCTTAGATACAGACGTATAATTGCTCTATAGAGATAAGGTGGTGATGCATAGCCAACTATAGCCAGGCCACATAAACTAAATTGCAGCTTTGTAATATATTTATTCATTTGCCAAAGAAGCTGCTTGAAACTCGATGGAAACTTTACACCATATTGGAGCATTTTTTTCAGGTCTGTAGTAAGCATTATCTTTTAAATAGTTTTCTAACTATCTTGCTAACCCCTGTTAATTACGTTTATGTCATCAATCCTATTATTTAGAGCAAGAATTGGACTCATGGAAAAATGGCAATGATTAAGAATGCCAACACCGCCCGAGAAGGCCACAATAAATATTTCACAAGATTAAATTCATAAGCAGATCACCTCAGTCCTGCGACAGTACTCCTTGTCAGACCAAGACAACTCATCCATCACTTGACCTTTTGGCCAGCTTGGGATCATCATCAACGCAGCAACTGAGGAGACATATACAACTCGCTTAACTTTTGCTTCAGAACATGCCTTCAGTACATTAAGAGTTCCCTTAATTGCAGGTGCAAGCAGCTCTACCTGCAAAAAGTTAATTAGAAAATAGTAGTCACGGAGACTATAAGCATAAAAAATTTGCCAATCATATCAATATCAAGCCCCCTATTATGAGAGGCAGATCTGTGCAAGAACTTATGACTTTCACCAAGACCCTGTTTTCCAGCCTTTCAGTTTCATTTTGATGACTATTCTGGATTATACCTCGAACCTTCTGCTTCTTAATAGGTTAATCAAGTTTGACACGATCCAATCTTTAAATATTCTCTCACATTGATATAGCTCCACAGGACTAAGAAGGGCCTTTTACTTGCATGTACGGAACCATCATACCTAAATAGACAGTGGGTCCAAAGGAAGACAGCAAATGGTAATTTCAGCTTTTACAAGCAGCGTTAAAAAGCCACCATGTAGACATCTCAATAGTGCATGTTCATTCTTTTAGATCCAAATGCATGCAAGTCAACATCTAAACACTGCTGTGGAAATAAATCTTTTGGATTTGACATAGTCACAAAGCTATATGCCAGGGAAACTCTTGCCTCAGGATTAGACACAGAGGATGGAGGGACTGGACAAGCAACATGGAGAACCCCACAGCATCCTTCAATTGCTGAGCGGAGAGAATCATAGTCAAGCAAATCTGCCTTGAAGAGTCTCAATTTCTCAGATGCTTTATCTAGTTTCTTCAAGTGAGAATACTTTGCATCACCTGCACAGAGAAAAATTTAGTCCCCTAGCAGACCCATTTTGTACCCAGAACCATTTCTTAGCGCAGCAATCTTCTGTCGCTCTTTAATGACTCAAACTTTCAATTTGATCTTTTAACAATATGCAACAGTTCAATTTCCTATCATCACATATAACGAAATTTCATTTAATATGGAGACGACCCCATTGGTTGAGTGTACTTCGAAGGGAAAGGGGGAGGAAAGGCCAAAAAAACAGAGAGAGCTTCAGTTCCTTGGATGACGTCGAAAGGAAAAAAAGAGAGGCTATTTAACCGGTAAAACATGCCTCAACTAGCTCCATCTTCAAAAGAATGTCGCTCGGCTCTGCTCAGGTGGGAAACTACCTAACTCCTGCCCCTATTCACAGTGATTTTTTCAAAGGTTGGTTTGGTTGAGTATTCAATCACTTGGTTTGAATGTGGGACCGCCCGGTGGTCGATGCCGGTTCGACCCGGCGTCTCCCGTTCAAAATAAACTCAGAGACAGTCACGGGTTGCCATAAAAGAAGGTGTACTACCCTACTATTTGTATTCATATCCTTTTAGGTTAATTACCCGAACATGCAAAAACACGGCTCAGAGAATCGAGCGTGGAGGTGGACAATCAAAGCTCGAGCTGGGAACGACACGGTAAGCAGAACGGATCGAGTGAGGAAACCAAGAGCAAGATAATCAGCTGATAAACTGAGGAGAGAAACGGGAAGGAAGTGAAGGACTTACTGGGATCTCTGACGGTGCCATGGACGGTGTAGCCCTTGGAAAGAAGGATCTTGACGACCCACGAAGCGAGGAAGCCTCCAGCTCCCGTCACGCACAATTTCCTCTCCGCCATCGCCGTCTCCTCTCTCTCTCTCTCGCTCTCTCTCCACACGCTGACTCGAGCTCGAAGACTTTAATGGCTCTGCACTCCGCAGCACGGCGTACCCGTTGCGCCAACGAGAATTGACACGAGGTTTTTGTAAATTCTTTTGTCACCTTCTGCTTGGACGATAAACTACACCGTTACATCCACCGACGTCGGCGGAAGTCAACCAAGAGGACAGAAGAGTCGTATGATGATGCGGTTGTCGTTAGGCGTCAGCGATGATCTCGACGATGCCGCTTCTAGAACACGAGAGACTGGAGAGGCCCATCACCCGTCCTGGGCTTTCAGCTTCTTCTTTCTTTTCCAGAACGCTTGTTTACTCTCTTCTGGGCCTGACATTATGCACCCCCCAAACTTTATCTCCCGCGATAGGTGTCGCCCACCAAATTTCAAAGTCCAGAAACAAATTGGATTGATCAAATCGTCGTGAGAGCACACCAGAATGAACTGCGAGGTAATACGCTCCGTAGTCAAGGACATGCAGGGAGCGATCCGACCAACTTACCACTTCGTCTGAGTCTAGCTCGGCTCCCTTCGATTCCAGGTCGAGCTGTTCAAATGCGCTCCGACCGTCAATTGTGGTATTTGAAAATGAGATGAGACCCCTGGAATTAAACTGCATCCGCCGATAAAGAGTATCATCCCCTCCATCCGAAATTCAAACTAGCGATTGCACTTGCGCTACTTGTACAAGCATGAAACCAAATGCACAGACTGTCGTGATTGATTGAACAATCTCTCAGCGGGCAGCGGGCAGCCAATCGTTTCGTCACGAGGGACATAATGAAAGCAACCAAAGGCAAACAAAAACGAGAGGACATGCCACGTCGTGGAGTCCCCCCCAGTGTTAATCTGGTTCCTCCTTTGGTCCCCAGTTGCTGATGCATCTCTTTTTTCTCTTCTTTTGCCTTTTAAAGATCGTGCGAATCGCCCTTGTTTTTTACATGCGGTCATCGTGGGGTTTAACCAGTTGGGAATGGGATCGTGCCAAGCTATGATCCAGATCCGCTGGTAATTGATGTTGGTGCTGATCGCGTACGTTGCGATTGCTGCTGTTCCGATTGGTAAAGGGCGACCAGAACACGAGAGCGGGGGTCTAGAATCCTGTCGAATGCATCCAAAGGCAAAAGGGGTGCTCTGCTCTCCTCCCTTTCTACGGAAAGTCAAAAGCTGGCACGTCTGATCGCCGTTGACTTGAAGTCAAAAGTTGATTAGACGGCCCGTTTAGCTATTCTCCTTTTCTAAAGGCTGCAGTAACATAGGAAGTGGAAGTGAGGGAATTCCATTAGGGGTAAAAGCTTTCATCTTTAGGGAACGCTTTTCCTTAAATCGTTATTCTATAAAAACAAACATTTCCTCCTTTTCCAAATTATTCAATTGACTGATTATTTTCGACAAACTAAATATGCAAATATCTATAAAAATTATTCTTTCACTTTCCTATCGAATCAAGCAAGTGCACCACGTGCTTAGAAGTCATTAATTCATAAATTCATCGGTCAAATAGTCGAGCTTTACTAACTTCTCATTCGCAGTTTATATTTCGCAATGTTAGATTAGGCAAGACAATCACACTAGGAGTCCTCGAAACCCACAAAAAATTTGCACCGCCACTATTTTTTGCTCTTTGTTTAACTTGTGCATCTGAAAAATTTTACATTGTTTTTGTGCACATATAGAGATAATCATTAGCTCTTGCTTGTCTCTCGTGAAATGTATCAATTACTAATAAGAAAAAAAATTCATTATTTTTGCCATTTCAACTTTTGAGCATTGGGTATGGCAATTTCTATCTCAACTAATGATTAATTTTTTTCAGAGTTCACAAATTAGATCGCACATTCATTTTCATATGCCGTGGATTTTCATTTCCATTGAGACATTCGTATGCTATGTTCCCTTTATCTCCATCTTTATGCTATGTCTGACTTATTTATCTTGCTAACATGGCGAATTTACCTTGCGGTATGCATTTACTTCGGTCATAATGACATGAGTTGCTAGGGAAGACCGGTGAGATGTTTAATGTGATGGAAGCGATAGATAAATGAGAACTCATGTCGCCGAAAGAATTCGTAAGAAAAGTCAATATCTAATGATTAATTTTTTGTTGTACCGGTAATTTGGGAGGAAGAATTCAAGAAAAGAGTTACCTTCGTCTTATCAATCTGATGTGGTACCAACGTTAAGGATGCTTGTACCGGATGTCTAATGATGTTAGGTCGGTGAATTATTGGAACCGGATCACCTTACCTGTAAGGTATGCAAGTCGGGTGACCGACTTTTGTCCCCAATCGTCCGATCTCAGATCGGATGGTTGGAGGCAAAAAACACTTTTTCGAAAAGAAAATAAAAGTAAAAAAAGTAAAAGCTCCCATTTAATAGGGGCTGTCCAATCTCAAATTGGACGGCTCCCAAAAGCCGGTCACCTAACCTGCAGCTCTGCAGGTTAGGTGATCTAGTTCCTGAACTATTATTGCTCAACGAACAACGACTGCCTTTTTGGTAAATTTCATATAAGAGCACAGTATTCTTATTATATACGTCTTAAACATTTTTATTAGAAAAGGCGCAAAATTTTTTCTGTAAATTCAAAAGACATAGGAACAAAATATTTGAATTATATATATGTGTAAGTACAAGTAAATCCCCTTTATTGATATACTACAAGAAAACGACATAAATTGTCATTCTTTAAACTGTCTATATGTAACGGCCCAGGTGGCAATGTGCAAGGAGGAGTGATGGCGGTGCGTCCGCGCCTCGATTCCCAGACACGCGTAGGGAGGGGCATGTCTCTTGTCCCACATTGCCTAGAGAGGGAGGTCTAGACTGTCTTATAAGACAATTGGCCCTTTAATTGTACCTGTGTGATTTCTTGAGATAGTATGGGCTGTTTTAAGAAGAAAAAAAATAGTGAAGACTTAGTTTTTGAGAGGATATTACGTATTGACCTAAAATTCAAGGGTGATTTGTGTATTATTACATTTATTAATGCATGAGGAATATAGTCATGATGTCTTCTATTTTTTTACTATTTACTTTTTTTGTTTTCCAATGCTCCTACGCCCGCGCGTCTAGTGTATAAAATTCAACCTTCCGACTGCCGAAACACTCCGCGACTCCCTCTCCTTCGTTCACTCTCTCCAGCTCAGTAGTGAAGTCCACGTCCGTTCCCCGCTCAACTATCTCCCAACGTCGGATCCCCGAATGGACGTCCGTCGGCGGCCACCGAAGCCACCACTCCCCTCCGCCGAGCGCCGCGCACCAAGCCACCACCACGACGAGAGAAGCTCCACTTCATCGCCCCGTCCCCTCGAGCCACCAAAAGCATCGGACGCTCTTCCGCTCCCTCTGTACCTGACCAACGCAGTGTTCCTCACTCTCTTCTTCTCCGTCGCCTACTACCTCCTCCACCGGTGGCGCGACAAGATCCGCGACTCGGTCCCCCTCCACGTCGTCACCCTCCCGGAGATCGCCGCCATCGTCTCCCTCATCGCCTCCTTCATCTACCTCCTCGGCTTCTTCGGCATCGACTTCGTTCAGTCCTTCACCGCGCGCGCCTCGCACGACGCGTGGGGGGACCTCGACGACGTCAACCGCGGCTTCGGCTGTACGGACATTGCGGCTCCGCCTCCGAAATCGCTCGATCCGGAGCCGGCAGTTTCGGCTTTGTCCTCTGCCGAAGACGAGGAGATTGTCAAATCCGTCGTGAACGGTACTATTCCTTCATATTCGCTGGAATCTAAGCTCGGCGACTGCAGAAGAGCAGCTTTCGTTAGGCGCGAGGCTTTGCAGAGAACGACTGGAAGGTCGCTCACCGATATGCCATTAGAAGGATTCGATTACGAGTCGATTTTGGGGCAGTGCTGTGAAATGCCAGTCGGATACGTGCAGATTCCGGTCGGAGTTGCAGGACCATTGTTGCTTGATGGATTCGAGTATCATGTGCCCATGGCCACCACCGAAGGTTGCTTGGTGGCGAGTACGAACAGGGGCTGCAAGGCGATTTATGCGTCTGGCGGAGCGAGGAGCGTACTGTTAAGAGACGGCATGACGAGAGCGCCGGTTGTGAGGTTTGGTGATGTGAAGAGAGCCTCGGAATTGAAGTTCTTCTTGGAGGATCCGATCAATTTTGATACCTTGGCACTTGTGTTTAACAGGTCAGCTCATGGCTAGTTACTTCTGGTTTGCTTAGTTTTTGGGTGGTCTTTCATGTTTCAGAAATTCATTTCTATATCTAGTGCCTTCAGTTGTCTGCTTTTTATCTCTTATCATTCTTTTATCAATTGTCCCTAATTTGCAGAGGTTGACTGACATTACTAGGTGAGTACGCTTCTTTGAATTATGATAGTGATGTCGTAACTGTTTAATTTGGAGAGGGAGATATGAGAATCATCGAACTAGCGTATGACTCTCCATTTATTGAATTTGGGATACAATCCGGAAATTCTTCTGATGTAACCTGTGACATTATAATGCTTCCTTAGGTTGGGGGCTTGCGGTTCTGTCAAATTCCACATGGTTAACTGTGTCATGCTAAGTAAAAGCACTATGAAGATTGCTATGTAAGGACTTCCTTTTCATTAATTTTTTTTTTTTGGTGGCAGATCGAGTAGGTTCGCCAGGCTTCAGAGTATAAAGTGCTCTATCGCCGGAAAGAATCTATATATAAGGTTCAGTTGCAGCACTGGCGATGCGATGGGGATGAACATGGTCTCCAAAGGGGTTCAGAATGTCCTGGACTTCCTTCAAGATGATTTCCCAGACATGGATGTTATTGGCATCTCTGGTAATGGACCACTAACCCCCATGTTTGCATTTGGTATAATCTTTCTGGTAAATTTGTGAATTTTTTTTCTTGGTTTTTTCATGATTTCAATTCTTTCCTTGAAGTGCCAAAATGGGCCTAGAAAGTAAGCCATCATTTTCTTCCATTTGCTGGATAGTTTCTACATTGATGTTACTTCCATTCAGTGCGCTGGTGCGGAAGATCATTCTATATGTCACCAGTAAGCCCCATGTGCACATGGTTGACGGTTAACATATGGGATTACTTGTCTCTGCATGTCAAAATATATGTCCCATAATATATGATTGTCTCCTCATTCATGAAATAGATATGGTTCCATCTTGATCTTTTCATTTTATGATGAGTTATTCTCAATATGGTCCGTTTTATATGATTTATCTTTTCTGATAATCTTTCCTGTTGCTCTTGTCCTGGCAGTACACGCAGGATTTCCTATCTCCTTATTATATATACGACATATTAGTCCATCTTCGTTTGGCTGTCTCCCAGTAGATCGTGTGTTTCGTGTCAAGTTAAATCAGTGATGGCATTTTAAATTCAAGCTTGGTGTTACTGTTTCAAGGTCTCAATCATATAAATTTCACTCCTTGATGAAATAATTCAATGTTAGTAGCATCATTGTGGAAAATGACATGAAGAGATGTTTTTTAATTTACCATGAGACTTCATCCTTTATCTTTATTGGCCTTTCAAGCTGCTATATGCTTGTGGATAGGAAAGAGAAATCTTTATTGGAGCTTTCATTCCCTCCCCTTCCGTCCCTCCAATTTAAAAGTGTGCTATTATTGTTAATTCTCCAATTTGTTGCTTTCATACATGTAACTTTCAACAGCAGTGATGATACCTTTGCTGCCAATCTCGGCACCTTCGTGGTTCTTCCTTGCTTTTAACAGTCAATTGTGGCAGGAAACTTCTGTTCTGACAAGAAACCGGCTGCTGTGAACTGGATTGAAGGCCGGGGAAAATCAATCGTGTGTGAAGCGCTAATAAGGGAAGATGTGGTGAAGCAGGTGCTGAAAACCAATATAGCTGCCCTTGTAGAACTCAACATGCTTAAGAATCTCACTGGATCCGCAGTTGCTGGTGCTCTTGGTGGTTTTAATGCCCATGCAAGCAACATAGTCTCTGCAATATATATAGCAACTGGACAGGATCCAGCTCAGAATGTGGAGAGTTCTCATTGCATCACCATGATGGAAGCTGTTAACGAGGGAAGGGATCTTCACATATCTGTCACCATGCCTTCCATAGAGGTAGTTGAGCGTCCTTTCTCCAGCATCGAGAGCTTTTATAATTAATCCCGCTTTTATTTTTGGGAACTTGAAATGCACCCTTTTTTTTTCAGCAGTTTCACATGGGAAACTTGTTTATTTTCGAAATTTTCACTTTGCTCTCTCTTTAGCAATTATTGACAATTCCCTTTTTGGTACTTTGCCGTGCACTTAGGAGACTGATCGTAATGTTGTAAAGCAGTTTATACATCGAAATTCAACAAAAATGCTGGGGCGACATTACAGTCCTTCCTTGTATTTGACAATATCAGATGCTTGTCCTTATAGGTTGGCACTGTTGGAGGGGGTACTCAGCTTGCATCTCAGTCTGCTTGCCTGAACATGCTCGGTGTCAAGGGCGCAAGCAAAGAGTTCCCAGGAGCTAATGCGAGGCTCCTGGCGACCATCGTAGCTGGTTCAGTTCTCGCAGGGGAGCTTTCACTGATGTCTGCCATTGCAGCTGGGCAGCTTGTCAAGAGCCACATGAAGTACAACAGATCGAGCAGGGATGTCACCAAAGTTTGTTGATATAGACAAAAAATCCTTACTGGCCCCTAATCAAAATAAAAAGAATGAGATGACAGAAAGTCACAGGGTTGCCCCCATGTGAGATGATTCCTGGTCACAAATGGGACTTGACATTGCAGGTTCGATTATTGCGACCTCTCTCTCCTGCCCCGCTACGTCCTAGCATCGTTACTGCATTCTCTTGTGACCTAACACTCCCTCTGAACACCAAGGTTTGTTTGATCTCATTCCCTGATTGCCATTTGTCGACGTCGCTGTTGTCACTTTGTCTGGTTTTGTGTTGTATATGAACTGGCCACCAGAGGCATCCACTAGACCATGGATCTGTTGATTGTTATTGTTTGTAACCTGGGACCAGACCGCGTAACATGGGTCCTAGCAGCTTTATAATTTCCTGATAAGACTGAAATATCCAGGCCAGTTGATATTATGGACGACTATTTCTTATTTAATTTTTCTTTTGTTCTCTTCTATGGTTCTCCATTTTTTCAGTAATAGAGATAAGGGACCATGTCATCCATTACATACTCAAAACGCTGATAAACCTGTGATTGTTTCTGACTGGGAATTATAATTATGTTATCAATGGATCGTAGCATCTGTCTCCGTGCCAGTTTTCCATTTGGTCCCCCCTTTTTTTTTTTTCTAAACGCTTCTAATCATGAAGCACCAAATGTGAAAGTGACCATGGATTCGCTATTACTAAGTATCTACATTGACGAGATCGATTTTTGCATTGTTCACATCTAAGCTCAATCCATGCAGGAATTTATACTTAGGAAGCTAAAATAAGAAGAAAAAAGAAATGCCGTATTAGACTATCGCATCATTGAACATAATATATGAATCATCAATGCCGATTCATATTTTTCGCGAGGGTCATCGATTATAAATCTTTATTTTCCTCTTGCCTCATTCAATTTAATCTAGTTAAACAATTAAAGTAAGGCGATCTTTCGTTATTTTCTCGTCGAAGCTCACAAAAGTTTTGAAATATTTTGGCTCATGCATCTGCATCCTAAGCGTAAAATGCATTTCCCTCGTCTCTCTTGCACATTTGCATTCGTAGTCTGTCGGAAAACGAGGTTTTTCCTAGAGCACCTCAGAGCGAGCACTTTTTCCCCGTTCTGGCGTAACACGCGGCACACATGGCGTCACGTACGCAGACTTGCATTTTTCGGTTCGATTGCGTCCACCGAGTCCCTCTCGTCGGTGAACGAGGACACGTAAGAGCAAAACACGATCCTCACTATCCATGTCGGGGCGGCGGCGTCGCGAGCTGAGTTGCTCTGCTTGGTGAATTCTTTTCATCCCTCCTTTTCTCTTGGCTTTCGAATCGCAACTCCACACCACCCCCTCCTCTCTCTTTTGCTTCATCGGACCTGCTTCAATTTCCCATAACTGGCCAAATAAATTTCGAAAACCCTGAGAGAGGGAGATCTCGCTCCCAATGGCGAGCAGCTGGAGGAGGACGATGGGGAACGTCAGGTCGTTCCTGAGCAACGCGACAGGCGGCCTCAGGGGCGGCGCCAATCTCGCTTCCTGGGTCGTCGCCGGAACCCTAGCCTACTACCTCTGGGTCAAGCCATCTCGCGACCTCAAGCGCGAGCAGGAGGTGAGTCCCAAGTTTTTTTTTTTTCATTTCCGTCGGAGCTGCTCCTTGATCGTTTAGCTCGGTCAAATGGTGGAGAGGTTTTGAGTTCCCAGCGTTGTTATTGCGGTTGCAGGAGAGGGCGGCCATTGCGGCTTCGGACCCTTACAAGTTCGTCGATCGGACCCGGCCAATTGCTGACCCCCAGGTTAGTCGTAGGAAATTGCTTCGATCAGTTTCAGTTGGCTTGTTGTATTGTCATTTGCTAATGCGGATCTGTTTGCATCGTCTGCTGACGCTGAATATTGGGTCCATCCGCAGCAAAATGGTTTGATATACGGCAGCAAGAACAGAACTGAAAAACCGGAGGAATAGCTGGATATAGAACAATGTTTGTAAGTCCAAACTCTCTTATGCGGTTGAGGTTAAATTTCTTTGGATTGAAGTTTGCTTCTCTTGATACCGTTGGGCTTGCTGTTTCAAAATGTGATGACTTCTCCATGAACCTTTTGAGGTTACTGTCTTCTGTATCGAGTCAATAACAGATTCTTGAGACTTACGTACTTGAGAAAGAAGCCCCTGGTGTGCTTAGTTAGGCCAAAAGATGGCGTGGTGGTGGCAGATATTTCTTTCATCTAATTCCTTGGCCTTATTGTTTTTGTTACAAGGCTAATGCACAATTATGGCTGTCGGTTGAGCAAGTTAGTTGTTGTGGGGAGGTGCTGCTATGTGCATTGCGATGACATCATACGATCGTTATTTATTAGGAAAATCATCAGTGTTTCTTTTACTATGCAAACTTGGTTAGTGTTAATAACTTGCCATGTTGATGCCTGTCAGACATCGTGAACCTAATTGATGGTTCTCCAAATCCATGATTTAGCACTCACGTATCCAAACAAATGTGTTTTAATAACATGTATTGTGTCATAGATCTGGTATGGGGTCTTAATTTTTAGAACTAAAGGTTCCCTGTGTCAGTAAATCTAGTGGTCAAGATGACGTCATATGATTATATATTCGGAAAGTCATCATTTTTTTAATCATGCAAGCTTGGTTATTGTTAATAACTTGCCATGGTATGCCTGGGAGATATCATTGAACCTAATTTATGGTGCTCCTAATTCATGGTTCAGTACTCGTTCATCCAAACAATATATGTTTCAACAACATTTATTGTGTTATAGCTCTGGTATGGGATCTTTACTTTTCTGACTCTAAAGGTTTTTCTGCATTGGAAAATTGATTGGTATTTTGGAACATAGATGTCAGAAGGAGGGAATCTTGTGTAAAGGATCATTGAGATGACTTCTAAATGATATGTCATTTAGGTGGATACTAAAGAGTGTTTGTTTTCACTAGAGATAGATTATCTTTGGAGAATTGTTCATTTGAATACAAAAAACCAGATCGATTCACTTTCGTGAAATATAGAAAACTGTTTTTCCTATATCAAAGTACATTCTGTCTCTGATGTGAAATTTTAGTGGGAAAGTATAATAAGTGTCTGAATTATCAGTAGGTTATTCGATCTTTCTCACTAAGGAAGTTTGTGGAGCAGTGGCATTAGTTAATTGGCATGAGCAAAGGCAACCCTTGCTTCTTTCATTAAAATCCTCTATTTGCAAAATGTCAGCTTTACTTTGCTTAGGGATCTGCAAATATTTTTGCGAGCATTTTGCAAACATACAAAGCAATTTTGTATCAGCTGATTTGCGTCAAATTGAATGGTTTATACAAACTCTATCGTGTTGTTGCATAGTGTAGGGTATTTCATTTGGGAGGTACTATCTAAATTGTATATTTCGTTTCATCAATTATTGCAGTGCTTTAACAAGAGGTGGGCGTGCATAGCTATCATATCCTTCCTTTAATGTTCTTGGATATTTAGATAACTGGCAAAAAGCTTGCCACATGATTTAAACGATTGCAATAGCAAGAAGTTATTGTTGCCATCATTATCATTTTGAAACTTATCTAAATCAGCAGAACACAACTTAATCAGATATGTTGTCTGTAAATTAAAAAACATGAATTGAACTACATAGTTTTCTTAGAATCCAAAGGTGAAAAGACATAAGGAGGGCTCGCGAAAATCCATATGTTTCTTTCAGTAGAAGGGTTTACATGGCATATATGTTGTTTCGGCCAACATTGCTTTTTCCATCATGGCATGGCCTGGTTTTCTCATTTGAATTCTAATTATTGGTCACGTCTTCAAAACCCATTTGTTAGAAAAGAAATGGTGAACTACATAGTTTTCTTAGAATCCAAAGGTGAAAAGACGTAAGGAGGGCTCGCAAAAATCCATATGTTTCTTTCAGTAGAAGGGTTTACATGGCATATATGTTGTTTCGGCCAACATTGCTTTTTCATCATGGCATGGCCTGGTTTTCTCATTTGAATTCTAATTATTGGTCATGTCTTCAAAACACATTTGTTAGAAAAGAAAGGACTGTAGTGCAAGAAATCTGTTCATTCTTGGCGATGAGATCTTTTTTAGATGTATGGAAGTTGAGCAGCCAATGGATTTGACACAGTCCAGTTTTGGCATTTATTTTGTAGTCATAGAAGTTTGGTATCGGAGACTTCACTGATGCCATGTGATATTGTAGTGCTATATTGGAGTGGTAGGGTTGGTGAGAGAGAATTTTATCACGGATTTTCTGTATAAGACTGGCCCATGTCATTTATATGTAGCTAATTCTCTCTATTACTAAAAAAACCCTCCTTTTGGCTATCATAGATCTGTTTTCAGCTTTCCCCTGGCGTCATGTACATGCTGTTAATTTTTTCTCTTTGTTACCAATCATCATTTCTTTTGAGACACCTTGGGTTCCTGAACTAGATCACCATGGAAATGAGTGGTTTCATATTCATTGGTAACTTTCAGTGTATTCACCTTGAGTCCTCAGCTTGTTGCCAATTTACTTCAAGTTTTTATGACTTTGCATTAATATAAGCTGTGGTTACGTGTGTTCATATTATTTTATGCTATTCAAAGCTCGGGTTCTGGCAAAAAAGGGATGAAGGCTTGTCGATAATGTTGTCACCATTGACCCTTGACAGTTGACAACTAGCTTACTGCTATAGGAAATGTCTATTTGGGCAATTGTTAAGATTGATATTGGTTAACTATTCTTATGTTCCAATGCTCTTGACTATAAAAATTTTTAGACCAATAAATCTGTAGGGGTAGTGATAATTTAGAGAAACTCTGGGCCTGTTTTTATCATGTCGCTAGTGTTGTTTTGATTGTAATGGATGTAGGAATCATTGTTAGAATGTCATATATGAAGAATGAGATGGAAGTGATTTATTTATTGTTGTGGTGATTTCCAAGTCTGAGGGAATATTCTGATTATCTTAAGATGAGATGCTTCAGCCTCCATTGCTTATTATTTCTTCCACCTTCAGCCACCTCCATTTGCTTGGAATTCATACGTAGCTTGTCTCTCTTGCAATTGTATTATAAACTATTGTATATCTAAACAAATTAGCTTACCACAAATGGAGTTGATCTAAAGGTCCGTGGCTTGGCACAATTACTTTCTGCTTGATGATAATACCTTACCCTACAGCATGTTGTCTTTACTGATGAGTAATTACTTGGATATCTCAACGTTTTGTAGTTTGCGACTCTGAGCAGCAAGTATATGTCTGTTAGGATAACCCTCACCAAGATACTGTCAAGATATTGGCCCATTCCTTTCCTTGATTGTCTCTATGATTCATGTCCTGGTTTAACGTCATCCTTGTGTGAATCGGTCTGGTATGATTGTTGGGGATCTGACACTTCTTCACGTATTTGAAGTTCGGAAACCTGTTTTTCGTCCATGGTGTTATGATGAGTTGTAGCTGAGTGCTGATTTGTTCACAGTTGGTGTGAAAGTTTTGTTTTGGCGGCTTGGTCTCTTTCCAATTCAATGTCTCGCAAACTGTCTTGACATGAGCTCTTCCTTCTGTTCTTCCGCAGGGAGGATGCTCTATTTGCCTTTGTCTCCATTGGAAGATTCCAGAATGATGAATAAACATAAATAAAACTTTAATAATGTACATGACCTTTAGAAGAATTTTGCAGGGAATTGGCAAGTAATGGTTATAGTGTTTACCATGTTGTTTCTTAGATAGTCTCTCTCTCTTTCTCTCTGTGGTATTTATATTCTCATATAATCCAATTATAATTTCACGTGACATTTACATATCAATAATAAATTCAAATTAGCTTTAAAATGAAAACATTCTAGAATATTAAAGTTAGGATTAATTAATAATGATTTTTTGGATGAATGGCTAATATGGGCAAATTTGGAATTAGAGTGTAAAGTGATAATTTTTCTCTCAAACAAAAAAAAAATTGAAGGTAGATTTGGGATTAATCTTGAAATTTGGGGCTTTTTTTTATAGATAAGAAAAAGTTTGATGTAAATTTGGGATGGGATTTAGAATTTGAGGTTTCTTTGGAGAAAAAAAGTGAGTTCGGAATAGACTTTGGATTAGATTGAAAGTTTGGAGTTTTTTTAGGGAACTAGGCATACTTCTTTTATTCTTGTTTTTCTTTTCCGCTATACCTTTCTCGAATTTCACTCAACGAATTAACGTGAGAGGACGTCATCGTTAGCTCGTCGAAGCTTTTGGATCTGATTGGACGTCAGGCCGACGGGCGGGCTCCACTGGACGGTGCCATGACACGTTCACGTGGGCGGATGGGCCCGGACCACCTTGGGCCTGAATCCACGGGATTCGATGCGCCCCTCCACGTTTTCGGCCTTTAATTGGCCCCGACTGTCCCCAGCCACTTATCCGTCCGAGCTGGACGGCGTGCCCACGTGAGCACACCGTCTCCTCCCTCGCCACGTGTCGGCCCCTGTCCTCCCCGGTGGGGTCACCCTTCACGCTCCAACAACTAAGAATGTGGGATCCGGAGATCGAAATTGACCGGAACAGGCGAAAGCAAAGTGCACAAAACAATCTCGTGACCAAATTTTGATCGCACCTGTAGAACAAGTCCAAATCGAATCTGCTTTTGAAAATTTGAGGTCAGTAATCCAGTTTGTTTGTTTTTTTTTTTTCTGGGCTTCCGTCCACATCTTATAAGACGTACCCGACATCGTCTTTGCACGAACGCCATTGACATGTGCGTACTCACTACTCCTTTGACGCCATTTGCTTGTGGTGTGCGGAGAAGAAAAAAAAAAGGGGGGGGTCGACGCAAAGACTCGTGGACGGCAACTCCCCCGTTCACGATTGTCAGATTCGCATTGTCTGCAAATGGAGAGGCGACTAATTCAGCCGTTTCCGAGGGCCATTTCGGTCCACAAGTTTTGAGCAATGCTGATCACGGGATTAGGTAAAGTCAACCGGAAAAAATCAACCCAAGAGAGAGAGAGAGAGGAATTAAACCCGTTTTATCCGAAGTGAATGGATGGTGTGTTTGTCAAGGCGATGGCGACTGATAGAGATTTGCGGAAGAAATACGACGGAGCTAATTGGGGGTCGGTGTAGACCATGTGGCCACCGGTTGCGGGGCCGTCTCGAGTTGATTATATGCTTTTTAATTTAATCGATCAGTAGGGGGTGCGCTAATGGTGCTTAGTGACCTTTCGCGACCTTACATTATTTTGCTTTGTGTGGTCCCCGATCGAGAGAGTAATGACCCTTCTTTTTTTTTTCTTTTCTCTATGGGCAGGAGCTAAACTCCCACTGACATTCCCCCCGATATGATATTAGTGGCAAAATCCCCACAATCTCAAGGGCCAAAACCAGCCTCGGATGGTCTCGACGAGGCGGAATCTCTTTTCATAATGCCCCGCCGTACCAAAGGCACATTAGAATAAACCCCACCGGTCGTGACCCTCGGCCGTTGCTTTAGATGCTATTATCGCCGCCCCGGACTTCGATGTAGACGACGTGGTCGCGGGCTCCGACTTGTGCCCCCGGCATCCTAATTCAAATTGCCCGCACCCGTAATTAATCGGCTTCGCGGCCGTGCTCAGGCAACTCGCGTCTTGAGATATCTCGATCCCTGTAATTTGCTAATGGCCGTGTTTTTGAAAGTTCAAGGGAGTGATTAAATTAAGAGCTCAGATGTTAGATGCTGGGGAGCTTGATTGGCTGTAAACCCCGGAAGAACAACAGAGGTCAGATGGAACTAACGTTGGGTATAATCATTTGTACGTGCATAAACAATATCATTGTGTCGATCTCACTGAACTACTCCCTTATCCAGTGGGATTTAATAATAGCCTATTCACTGCTCTTTCTCCTAAATTAATGCATATCCTCGAGGTGGCCCATTTCTCTGCCTAAAATAATTACTCCTGGGGATATTTATTTATGTTCTATACAGTCACGGTCGTGATTTAATATCGAGATTTAAGGCATTTTCCCCCAACATCGACAACAATTTATGTGTATATATTTTCTTGGGTGAAAAGTATTTTCCTTCGTTCATTTGTGTAAGTAATGCGAGCGATTATTCTCGAGAAAATATTTTCAAATCATTCGAACTCTGTGAAAAAAGCGTGCCCTAATTAATCTATTATTTTCCTTGTGATGTTGTTGTCCAGGAGGGTTTTTTCCTGTGGCAAGGGAGCACCATCCTTTTCTCCAAGTTCACATTTGTTTGGGTGCGAATTTCCAAACCCTAATAATGAAAGGCCGCAATAACCGGCAGTGTTTCCCTAGCCACTATCAGAACCGCTCTAAATTATTGAGAAGAGACGTCATGACTTCCCTTAAAACTGGATACAGCCAAACCGAGATCCTTATTGCTGATAGAGATCGAACTCGTCATTAAGGTCTCTGTACTTCGGACAGAACTGGATCATGTCCCTAAGCCGGTCTCTGCGGTTCTCTTCGCTGTTCCAAAACTCCTCCAGAGGGGGGGAGTACAGCAACTATGGGAGGTTCGTGCTGCAAGTTAAACGGGATTTAATAAGGGGAGGACTCGTCCATCCTTCACAGAAGAAACATGTGCTTCAAATCTTTTACTGGGGAGTGCGGTGAAGGGGATGGACGGGCGCGATGAATTTTGAAACGAGGGTTCAGCAGTCGCTGTCGCGGAGGCGAAGGGGACACACGAGCCCCGAGTGGTGGAGGCCCGCAGAGGTGGACTCTGAAACCCCCGATTTGATGCGCATTTGGCACGTACTGCGCCACGTCAGCCCCAATGTCGAAAGCCTCCCCCAACTTGGGTGGGGATTGGATGCTGACATAACATGTCATTGATGAGAAAGAGAGCATTTGCTTATCACTAATGCTTAACTTGATACCCCCTCTATTAACAAAGTGTTTCCTTTTTCTGTTTGTTTTCTTTTGTTTTTTACTTTTTTTTTGGGGGGGGGGTCGGAAGGAGAACTTTTATTACACATGACAATAATGAACAGAACTTTGGGATAAATATGTAAACCTCACAAAACAAGTAAATATAATTGACAAATTCACTCAATACAATATGTAGAAACTCGCTTATTTCATAAAGATGGGCATGTTTTAGCATCAAAGCACAGCCGATGGTTAATCAGTGAATCTTATGAGCATACGTTTAGATTTTCCTCTTCAGTAGTTACGGTTTTGCCAAAAGACAATGCGTGCCTAGTTTCGGTGTTTGCAGCACCATCACCGTATGAGGACAACAATGACACCAATCGGTTATAAGAGCACTAAAAAAGCATTGCGAATCTCACACTTATATCTGGATCGAAAATGAAGAGCTCCCAAATCTATATCTAACTTTAGATCAGGAGAGAAAACCCGTAAAAGATCTGCCAATTGATCACAAAATCACTTTCATATAAGTTGACTGCTAAAGGCAGCAGCAGAGGAGCCTTGGAGACTTGCGGAGCGCACGACTATATAGAGCAAGCACAAAAGCCGGAGCGAGCGAGCAAATCCGGAAGAGCAGATTATTCCGAGGCTCTCGCGCTTCACACTTTTGAGCTCACGAGACAAAACTCTTCACTTTCGTGGAGGATGTCGACCACGTCGTCCGCGAAATCAACGAGGAAGTCTCGAAGATGAGGAGATAGGGAGAGAGAGAGAGGAAGAGGGAGAGAGAGCTCCCCCAGGGATGTCAATATAGCGGCGGTTTCAGGAGATGATGAGGATGAGGAAACCCTAAGGAAGAGGGAGCCATCATTCAAACTTGTCAATGAAGTTAAATTTATGAGAGAATGGTTTGGAAGATGGCAAATTAACTTTGTAATCTCTTTAATATCACGCACAAAAATAGTCAAAATAAATGACGATTAGTAATGCGATGATCATTATCTCGTGTAAGTCGACTTATTAATTTCATCGGTGTATCAACAACATATGTAGAGCAAATGTTCAACAGTGAACACCTTCTTCGCGTGCATGAGCATGATTCTCTATAGAGATGCCTTTGCCGTAAAGTCATGCAATTTGTGACGGACGTCTCCAGCTGCCAACGCTTGTCCAGTTCATTACCCTAATGCTTGGTTTAAACTAATTGGTGATGAGATGGTGACTTTGAGACTTGATCAATCATTCCGTCTGGATCTTGTTTAGTCATGGTCACGTTGGAGAAGAGTACCTGTTCGTAGTCAAACTACACACTCGATCAATCACGAGTTGGAAGCATTTCCAATATCTATTACCAGACCTAAAAAAAAAAGTTAAAAACGAAATTACTTATATATATGGAATTATTCTCCGATTAATTTAGTATTATTTGGTATAGAAAGAAAACTACCTTTTTTTCTTTACTTTTTATTTTGTGAGCCTTCGAACTTCGCGTCCATTTGCACGACTGCGTGGAAATGCCACGGTCAGAAAAGTCGTGCACGTTAAGGCGGACTGATGACCCTACCCAGCTGATCAATATGTGCTTTGGCAATTAGATGTTTGCATGGTTCAAGTTGTTGAACTATCCCTTTCCAATTGTCAAAATTGGCTGGGCAGGATCCCTGTTCAGTGTCTGGACATTCTGGTAAGCTACTTTGAATAGAATCGCGTAAGTACAACCTTCACATGATTAATACCTATGTTTTATTCATCCGCAGTAAAAGAAAAACACAAACTGGGCAAAACTCACATCAGTACAAGTTTTTCACTAACGACGCAAAAAGAACTGTAGTTCTTTAGCATTTTACGACGCAAAAGATATTTGTGTGGTAATAACCAAACAAATGTTATCAAGAACTTCGATTAGTACTCGGCATCTTAGCTAAAGCTGCAGTGCGATTCCTTCCATATTAGTCAAGCGTAAACCTAAGTCTTCATGTAAAATGTTCCGAGATGGAATGCCCATCCTACTTAAAACCTAGACACCCAGGATTAACAAGTTCACTCATCCTCCATCCTTTATCCAAAAGTATCACTGGCAAAGGAAGTTAACACTTGATGCCCCAGAAACATCGAAGCTTTCGCCGTTGGTGGGAAAGCACAAAAGGACATGCATGCAGAGTGGAGT
Source organism: Melaleuca alternifolia (assembly GCA_019926035.1). Lineage (NCBI taxonomy): Eukaryota > Viridiplantae > Streptophyta > Magnoliopsida > Myrtales > Myrtaceae > Melaleuca > Melaleuca alternifolia. The sequence continues at coordinate 1,766,170 of JAGKPW010000150.1, forward strand.
AACTCGATCGCTTAAAAAAATGCGAGACGTCTTTCCGCCGCTCGATCCATCAGAAATTAACCCTTGGAAAAATGGAAAGGGCACTTCACGTAGTAAGAGGGTGAGCCGCAACGCTTAAATCTGGTGAAAGCATCAATCAGTATCTGCGGGGGTGTCACGCATGGTGGGCGGCAAACGAATTGGTTGAACAGGAGCAATGCCATTCAAGGCAAAAATCTAATCAGTCACTCACTGTCGACCACCTAAGCAACTTGAGTCTGACAATTTTGTTCAAAAATTGACTGAAAGAAAATGTTCCGGGGATGGGGTCTTCTGGATTCTCCACATTTTTGGTGGGCGATGCGTCACGCCGAATTGTTCCGTGCATGAACGTCCCACTCTCACTGCCCTCTCAATTCTGTGGATGGGGTTATTGCAACCAGTTCTTGCGGGTCCTTTTGGCGACAAAGGGGAACTAGGGTTTCTTTCTTTTTCCTTTTCTCTTTCCTTGACCGAATTAGCGGTACCAAAGATTTCTTATTTTGACCAAGTGAGTTTATCTTAACAAAACCCATAAATGATTCAGATTATTAACTTAAAGTACTTCCAAGTAAATTAACCGCGAAATCATAGATAAAGGGTGTCGAGGAATGATTCGACGTGATTATTCAACTTCACAATTAGATGGCTTCGTTCAAATATTAATTCTATATTATCTCTTGAAAAGATTCACAAACGTTCCATTCCTAGATAGTCATGGTTTTATACTCATTAAGTTTTTTTTTTCTTTTATGGCTATAGGTACGGCAAAGAAATTTCAGCTTGTAATCTTAAGAGCTTGACGTGTTGAACTCGTAGTTCTCAAGTTTATTAGCTTGTATCTTTGAATTGATCGATAAGGACATAAACTCATTCTCTCGTGATTAATTACTACTTCTATGATTACGCCCTTCGTTATTTCTCTGTGTTCTTCTATTCCCGCCCACTCTTTTTTCCTTTCAACCATTGGTCGCTGCAGTTGCGATGCATTGCATGATTATTTGACGACAGGAGTTGCCGCCAAACAGGCGCGGGATTTAAGCCAGAGAGGCGGGGGGACGGAGGGGGGAGGGGAGAGAGATAAGGTTGTCCAAGTTCCGATGCTCCCCAGACATCTTCCACGTGGGTCTGACACGTCCTCCCTCTCTGACCTTTTGACCGCACGTGCCCCTCCGGGGACATCCACGTGCGCATGCTGGGCAGCGTTAGTGCTCGAGGTTTGAGTCTCCAGCGAAACCGGGCTTTCCTCCATCACGAAGAAAACGAAAAGCCATCATCAACGCACGGAAACTCATCTCATCTGCCTATCACATCAGCGTTAGGACATAATGATGTCTTCCCACACATGCACGCCATGAAGCAAAGACCGCTGGTGTTCGTAATTTATAATTCCCCCGAGGGGTACGGATGTGTATGGGCTGTTACGGAAAAACGACTGATGATTTGTAGTTTCTTTGGAAAATAGAGAAGAAAGATCCACCGCAATTGCGCGAAACGATTGAAACATTGTATCCAAACGAAGTGCGAGGTCGCACGCTCGAATCCTCTCCTCCATGCAATGAGAACATCCCCTAACTCGATGTGTTGCGCATGCTTACAGCACTTATATGGGAATTTCATCGACTTTAATATCATCTAATTGAAATCTCATCAAAATATGTAAAATTATTAACTATTAGCCATTATGTCTCTGACGACGCAATATATTAAATGGAGCTATTCGCCAAGGATGAAGGTAAAGATTTATGAAAATCATGTGCTGTTAATAAGGAGGTTAAATTTTATGTGAAAACCTTTTACATATCCCAAGCGTGCAAAAAGTAGACAAATACCTACCCGGGTGCATGGAAAAGCACCATTCGTCTTCCTTTTGTGGAGGTTTTCATCATTGGATCCGCATATGTATGTTGATGAACAAGAAATATGTGATTTGAGGGCGACTAACCTAAAGAAAGGGTCTAATCCAAAGTGAATTTCACGTGCAAGAAATGGTAATTGAATAGTCGAATCCATGAAATCCGGCTATAGTTACCTTCCAACCTCTAAAGCTAAAAAGAAAAAAAAAGAAAAAAGAAAAACCTAGCCGGACTTGAGAATATGAAATTGAGTTGAACTCCGATTGAATTGATTAATTGCACATTCTGGGTGCATGGCCAGATGAACTAGCAATTGATTATAACAGTTCACAACATTCGTGATATATTTTTTATTAAATAATTAAATTTCACGTGTGCTATAAAAGAACATTTTTTTACAGATTTGTTCACCATTATGTCAGCTTTCTTTCATTAATTTTACCACACACAAAACTAGTCATTTTAATCGGGTTAATATATGTCTAGGGTTATATCATATATGCTCATGATCCCTTTTGCGCAAGCTCGTAAGAAACTTTGTCTTAAAAGAAAAACAATGATAGTCCTGAAGAATAATGAATTGCCACAAATTGGACCAACTCCTGAGCATGGACGAATGGACGCTCTGTGCTCTTTATAAAAGATTTTGATTTGTCGTCTGTTTTCCCTTTATAAAATTCTTGGATTCCCCCCCCCCCCTTTTTTTTTTCTTCGCATCATCATATTATATATAGTTTAATTAATTTCAACTCAATAATTTTTCTCATACCCAACATATTTAGGCGCGTGGCTCCTTATAAACAAATCATTTATACTTTTCTTCCTTTTCCTTTTTGCTCTCTCTCTCTCTCTCTCTGTGTCTTCTCCTCCCCTCGTCTCTCTCTCCACAGCAACGCTGCGGAGGAAATTCACGGACAAATTTCCTTTCTTCGTCTTCTTCCTTCCTCCTCAAGGCTCTCTTATTCTTGCTTTTTCTGGCCTTTTGTTTTTTGGGTCACTCCATATAAATTCTGATCGGCTTCTTTCTTGTTAGTTCCCTCGAGATCTTGCTCAAAAATAAAAATCCTTCTTTCAAGAAAAGAGTGACCCTCTGAAGATTTCTCTCAAGCCTTGCTAGGTTTTCATTGGGTGGTCGTATCCTGTTCTGACAGAAAATAGGTTAGGGATACTATCGGTAGGATCACCCTTGTTGCAGCAATCTCTCTCTTCTGTTCACTGGGTGATTTGAATGTGAATGCAGTCTTTTTGCCGATCGATTCTCTTTGTGAAGTAAATATAATTCTGGCTCAGGCAAGTTCATACACACATATAGAACCGACAACCGATTGCTACCGGTAAGCCAACTCTCGATGTTTTTTTGACGTGGATTTGAAGGGGAAAAAAGTCATCTCTCTTGTCTAACGGAATTCAAGAAGAGTGGATGTGGGTATGATGGCAGGTTTTGAGCCAAACCCAAACTCACGCTACTTCCACCAACTCTTGAGACCTGAACTGCACCTTCAGAGACCCTCCTCGATCCCTCCACAACACTCTGATCCCAGAGACTCGCCCCAAAAGGACCCCAAGTCTGCCGACAGCGACGGAGGCACTAATAGCGGCTCCGGCGGCCCCACGCGCCGCCCTAGAGGCCGCCCTCCCGGCTCTAAGAACAAGGCGAAGCCTCCGATCATAGTCACGCGCGACAGCCCGAACGCACTCCGATCGCACGTCCTTGAAGTTTCTTCAGGTTCTGATATCATCGAGAGCGTGAACAACTACGCCCGCCAGAGAGGGAGAGGCATCTGCGTGCTCAGCGGCGGGGGGACTGTGGCAAACGTCACTCTCCGGCAGCCAGCCGCCCCGACTGGGAGCGTGGTGACACTGCACGGGAGGTTCGAGATACTATCCCTCACGGGAACGGTGCTACCGCCCCCTGCACCACCGGGAGCAGGTGGGTTGTCGATATTCTTGTCGGGCGGCCAGGGGCAGGTAGTGGGAGGGACCGTGGTGGGGCGGCTGGTGGCGTCAGGGCCGGTGGTTTTGATGGCTGCATCCTTTGCTAACGCAGTTTTTGAGAGGTTGCCGATTGAAGAAGATGAGGGGGCCTTCCAAGTCCAACAGTCAGCGTCTCAATCATCTGGTGTAACCGGAAGTGGACAGGCTGGCGATGGGAGTGGAGCAGGTGGCGGTGGCGGCATCGGAGGTGGAGCCAGTGGTGGTGTTCCAATGTTTAATGTGGGAAACTTCCCATTTTCAGGTGATCAGTTGTTTGGATGGGGAGGAACTGCTGCTAGGCCTCCATATTAGCTTGAATTATTTTTGAGCTATATCAAGGGCTGACCTCGCTAACGTTGTTGGCAGCTGGTGTTATAACCATAATTTACCGATGATTATTAGTGTGACGTGGAGTAAATTATGAAATCAGGTCTTCGCTTTCTCGATGCTCCATGAAGGAGAATATAGGAGGAGATTTGAGGGGGAAAACAATAGCTCATTTCTTGGAGAAGGCCTTGGAGTCAATAGATGAATTAAAATGAAGAGAACCCCACTGCTGATTTTGGAGAGATTAATCATCACTCTTGGCGTAAGTTCATCTGCAAACTCATTAACCCATCTGTGGACATCTCTCTTCATGTTTTGTTTACGCGTTTTCGGCTTCTGATGATCTTTTTCGAAGGGGTGGAAATGATTTTGCTAGTTGTAAATGTAAACAGCGATACAAGATATGCACATGCTCTAGGGTATATGATAATGTTCCTATCTCTTGTGCAGTACTTGGTTTGCCTGACGCCAAGAATGCTTTTATTTGGTATTCTAATTAGCTAAAAAGGATAGACATGAGCATGGGCAAGTGGGACGATCTCTATATGAAGTTTTTTTTCCTTCATTACCATTCTGTTGATTTTATGATTGGAAGTAATTTATCCGAGCACAGACACAAGTCACAAGTTGCTTTTGTGGTGCTTCAGTATTATAATTTCATCCTTGATTTGGTGGCTCTGGTTAATGAGTCGATTAATTGAAGAAGCTGCAGATTCAGAATATAAGTTTGTTTCTCATCTTTTGTATTAGAGATAAGAGAGAGCCTACTCCCGATTGTTAGAGAAAACTAGGGGAACTTTCAATAACCATCCAAACTTGACTGGCTTACAAACTTTGCGTAATGTAAAGGTTAATTGTATGATTCTGAGAAGAAAGTTCTCTTTGTCAGCTACAAATGCAGTTGAAGGGTTTTAGGAAGCACGGAAACTAACCATATTAAGCGCAATCTAGAAAAACTTGATCAGACTTGATTGGATGATTAAGGTAGTACAATCCAAACAGATGATTAATGAACGAGAGAGACGTGCTCCAACACTCGAAAGACTTACTGTTTCACTTAGTAAACTACTATTGCCTTTTTTGAGACTATTGCTACATGCAAGTGGCCGAAGATGGAAGTCCTTTTCCAACCCTAAAAGATGTTTGCATTTGGACGGTCTAGATTATTACTCCGATCCCTGATATAAAACGAAAGAAAACTCTTTAAAACTTTTCAATTGCATCTTGAGCTGTGAAACTGAAGAAATTGCTTCGAGAGACGTAGTTGAATTTATTGCGTTGAAAACTGAAAAGGGTGGGAAGAAAGACTAAAATATGCAACTTCTTGGGAATTGCATGAACTTTGGTTGGTCAGTCCATCTTAACTTTGGCTAGTTCTAGAAATGCATGGTCTCGTACCGTGAGATATACTCCTCTATATGAAGAAAAGTAGATTGTTGGTCTTGACTGTTTTGTGGCCTTTAGTCTTTCTTTTATCTTTTTCTATATCTTGCTCTTGGCTTGGAAGTTCGTCCAGTTAAATACATTCCCTTGCTCTATGCCCATAGACAGCTACAGGATGAATAAGATCTTTTTAGAGTGTTGGTTCAAAGTGATACTACCTTGATACAAAAGTTATTAAGCATATTAAGGGTTATCAGTTCCACGATGGTTGTCTGCTTGTTTGTGCATGCATTCTCTCTCTCTCTCTCTCTCTCTCTCTCTCTCTCTCTCGTGATAACCCAATTAAATACGTCCCTTTTCTTGGAAACAAAGATGGCACATTAAATTGAGTATGATGATTTGAAATGGATTTAGAATGAGCTTGAGTTTCATGGGACCATCAGACGAATTGCAGATTGGGCAATGAGTTACAAGTTGGAACCGAGTTTTTCGCAATTAACCTTTCGAATCTGTTGGATACAGCTTTGAAGTGAAAAGATCAAATCAAATCAATCAATGCTGACTGATAAAGAAAAGAAAAGGAAAACAGGAAATTGATGCACTCATGTGCTTGGAATATGGAGAGCTGGTATAAAACTGAAGCTTTCTTTTAGGAGGGATAGTGAGCTGTGACAGTTATGGTGTATCCACAATTCAGCTGTAATTCTCTTGTCTTGGAGAGAATGTCAAGTTTATGAAATTTTCAGAATTTTTTAATTAATCTTCGGGTCCAGATTTCTCCTGGAAATGCGTGGGAGTATAATCTTCTGGGGTTAAGGCGATGCTTTCGGTTGTAGCGGCTGATTTTTCAGCTCAATGGCATTGAATATTTTGAAGCATCTTAGACTACCAGCAATTTGTCGCGCAGAAAATTTGTCACACGAGATGGTTGTAGAAACTCAGATATAATGGTGAATATACTGATCAAATAAGCTCGGCCTTCTGTGTCTTTTTGTTTCCCAGCGCACTAGAATTGTTTATTTTTTTAGCTTTTAGGGCTTAAGTATGATCCTGGTACTATAGATTAGATGAAGGGCATGTTTGATTACGGCCAACTATTTATTTCAACATAATCTAATTATAAGTCTAATTTGTCTACAAACAAGTAATACAATTAGATAATTTGTAAGCACACATGAAACAAGAGGAAGTCAGAAGAAACAAGAATTATATATATACTGCTTCTCAATGTTAATCTTAAAGGTACAATTGTTAAATTTTAAAGGGATCTAACAAGTTAGGGTGATTCTCATCTAATGCTTCATTTGCTGGTCTAAACTTTGAGTCAAATGAAGATGATATGATAGAACAAGATAAGAAACACAATCGATTCATCACTCAAAAGATTGGAAAGGTTTTTTTTTTTTGGGTCGTAAAAAGATTGGAAAGATTGAGTATTTGAAAAATCGATGCTTTATCATTCACCAGTGAAGAAGATATTGATCTCGTAGACATTGATGATTAACTGCTATTTTTTATTTTTAAAAGTAGCAATGCCGATGCTACTACATATCCAACCCCCCCCCCCCAAAAAAAAAAAAAAATCAATGGCGGAGCTGGTAGTAGGGATGACACAAAAACTGGTATATACAGCGTCTGGCTACATGACGTGGGCGATTGAGCTTGTTATTGCACACGAGAGGGCTGTATATGGCACCGTAGATTGTATATCATATACACACCTTGGATAATTGCAGTTGTTTCATACTTCGAGTTTCGAAGGATTCATTAGCTTCTTTAATTAACTTCTTATGCATTTTTTTCAAAAGAAAGAGTTCATACCATGTTTGTGTCTACAAAAAAGATTATGTCACGAGTCCATGTTTGTGTCTACAAAAGTCACCGTATAAATAGCGATAAAAGCACAATGCCATGCATAAACCCCACGGCGCGAGCAGTATTTGCACTAGAATGAGCAAGCCTTGCTCTACAAAACAAGCGCGGATCCTCTTTTTTCCAGTACTATCAGCTGTCAATCTTCAACACGCTACAGGAAAATCTGAACCATCTTTGCGTCGTTCCCAAATTACCTGGCATTCTTATTATCATGCTACTATTCGAGTCTCCGTCTCTCTTGATAAAGCAATTGTCGCTTTTCTTGATCAACTTCGGCTGCCAGACCTCATTAATGACTCTTTTAATTACTCAACCAAGCAAAAGACCAAACCTTTTTTGGGATGTAATTACTTCGGCTTACCATGAAATTGACAACCCCTACTTGGTTCTACGAATTCAGATGGATCATTTATGAGATGAGGGAACAGTTACTGATTTGATGACATCAAATTCGATCAGCTAGGTGAAAATGATGCACCAACCGTACTGAGCCTCTCAGTTTACATTTAGGATGCCGTTGTCGACAATCACTTCATTTCAATACCGGCACATATTCGTTCTTCAATCTGGCGCTGCTTTACATGAACGCATTCTTCGTTCCTGGAATATTGTCACCCAGCGTTTGGGACCGTAGACAAACACCTCCATCAACACAATGGAACTCCGAAACCGAGTAATCAGGCTTTAAAAACAGAATGCAGGAAACATCTGAAGTTTATAGAAGCTCCCATTGGCAACATCTGAAAGCAGCTCCTGCAGACAGCGGAGGCTGTGTCGCCTTTGCCAGTGAATGATAAGCAAGCAAGTAGTGGCAGGCATTCTCCATATGGAAAAGATCATCCCGCAATTTCATTAACCGAATATGTGGAATTGACAGCATTTGCCATTTATTTTCAAAAATAAAATAAAATGTAATCATGCACTCATGCTTCACAAAACCTGTTAGATTTTCAACTACATGAAACTGATACAAGTACACTGTGCAGAGGGGATTACCTGGCTAAATTACAATGAACAGCCATCGTTAACACTACCTAAATTCTGGAACATCCTATCTTCGCACATTACAAAGTTATTCTAAATTTACATCTGACCTGCCACGGTTTAGTGCTTTACTATTCCTTTCAAAGGGGAAATTGTGAAAATAGTGTGGTCTTCCAAGTTAGATGACACAGGTCGGGGTCAAACAGGAAGAACTTTACCCAATAATGTACAGCAAATCGAATCCACTATGCTACACTGTATTACAGAAGAGCGGAATGACATTGCGCCTTTCATTCAGCCTTTTAGATTGAGCCTCGTGTTCTGAACCTTCACCAATATTTTCAACTTCTGTTCCTCCATGTCTTTCAAAACTGAGAGCAAATGTCTTCGATATTCTTCACATTGCAGACTTGCATTTGCCAACTCAGACGTCAATTCCTCTATCTTCTCATCCTGTTCCTACATTATGAAGAACAAACGATAATGGCATGAGCTCAATACGGGCAACCGAGCACATTCTCACACTGACAGCATTCCTGACAGAAGCAGCTCTGGCTGAGGTTACATTCAATACCAATGCACGCAAATAACATTCTGGTCATTCATTAGATAACTGTACAGAATGGTGACTCACATTGATCTACAAGCTACCTCAAGCAGGACTAAGGTTCCACGGAGCTTTAGCCAAAGAACAAATGACTTAAGTTCTGCAAAAAGCCCCTTCAGAAACAATTTTAATAGGAATAAGCAGGAGCCCTAAGCTGTGAAGATTAGCAATATTTTTACTATACTGCTGCTAAATGCATCCGGCATGCCGTACCCAGTGCTTTAGACTAGGGATTTGAGGGTTAGTAGAGAAACACAGGGCCATATGTCCCTCTAATGTGAGTTCTTTTGATAGAGAGACAAGAATCAAGCATCATGGCAGGATCTATTGCCAGGATATTTGCTATGACGCAACTCACATACTAATACCATAGGCATATTATTAAAGTATAATGAGTATTAGATGCGCATCACCAGAGACAGAAACTATCCTAAATAAAGAAAGAGATACAGACTGAACTGAGTTGCTGCCTACAGACAACAAATAAAATTCTAGAAAGATCATGGAGATCAAGCATTCGGTATGGTGAGGTGGAGACTTGTGCCATAGATTATGAGAGCAGGTAGCTCCTGCGATGTATTTGAAGAATCATCTTGACAGTCTTTCAACTAGGGACTTCACATATTATTAGCAAAATCAACTGCTCAGTGGATCTATCTGGCTATAGCAAGATATTTCTATTGTGTGCCACTACAACACATACTTTTACCTGAACAATTGAAAGATTATAACAAAAGGGTGATACTAATAATATAGAAACCCACCCAGTGTGAATATAATACCTCAATAAGCGAAAATTCCAGAGAAGGAAATAGATGAAGCAAGACTTTTTCTCCAACAAGCAATAACTTCAGTGAGCTATGCAGAGAGATTTCAACCAAAGGATGCTCATCGTACAGTGCACAAAAATCAGATAAATGACCAGCACTTGTGAAAAATAAACCAAGAAAAAAATTCCAAAAAGTTTCAGAACCTACTGAACAGCAAGACTGAGACTGGCATCCATTTACTAACGTTCCCTGTTCAAGTCCGAAACCATGCTTCTTAGAGGCAGCAACCTTTTCTGCAGCTATTTGCAGAGCATTCATGGCCACGGTATAGCTATGCATGGATTCCGCCCCATCCTCTACGTATTTGATGGCTTCACGACGTAAACTTTCATATCTTGCAATTAAGGACTCCTTCGGAATACTTGGGAGCCCGACCATATAATCATCTAGTAATGACTCGCTTTTGGCATTTCTTGTCCATCGCTTTAAAATATAGTGAGGTAGAAGTGTGAGGACATTTATGACTCTAAAAACCGCCAGTATATGCCTGCACGTGATACCAGAAAATTCGAACATTTGGCAGCTACAACAAGCTATCTTCTTGAAAACATCAACCTTAACAAAGTGAGCTTTGTGGTCTTCCTCATATTTGGCAACTCGATATACAGCTTCTGATTCCGTGTCTTTAATGATGGTTGCTGGATAAGCCAGAGTCTCGACTAATTCCTCCTGAAATTTTTTGAATATCTTTCTTGTATAGACTTTTGCTGCTTGTTTTTCCATAGGAGAAGGTGTTCTCAGAACAGGTGCAGTATGTAGGGTCTCATAATCAGATTTGATTTCTTCTTCGTGCCTACTGGCAATTGCTTTTTCATATTGCCTTATCAGCATCTGGATACTAGTAGATGCGTTGATATATCCATCAAAGTATGAGCTTATGCTATCGCTACCTTGCATTGTCGACATGTCTCCAAAGAATGTATCCCTTAAAAATACAGGCACCCACTTTTGTCGAGCAGAGTGCATCAATTGAAGCCATTCATTATTTCTGAGATCATATCTTTCAAGAAGGGATTCCCAACAAAATTCAAAGTCTTCAACAGTCTCTGCGATATTTACACACCTTTGAAACTCCACTTCAAAATTTGGATGTGAGCAGTAGACATCTGACAATTTCTCCTGAGCTTCCCTAAATACATCCCACCTGCAAAAGCGGTGACGAGTTCCAGGCAATACCTGATCCACTGCGGACCTAATGATTCTATCCTGATCTGTAGTGATCGATACAGGACGGCTACCCGACATAGCATCAAGCCAGGTCTGGAATAGCCAAACGAATGACGACTCCGACTCGTTAAGGAGCAAGGCACATCCGAATAATACAGGTTGTCCATGATGGTTCCACCCAGTAAATGGGGCAAATGGGACACGATAGCGATTCATCCTGTACGTGGTGTCGAAATTCACAGTGTCTCCGAAATATGCGAAGTTCTTTCTCGAATTTGCGTCGGCCCAAAAGATGTTCCCAGCCAGATTGTCAAAATCGCCCTGGACAGCACAGAAGAAACCAGGGTCGGCAGCCTGCATTTCCTTCAAATAATCAAAAACAAGTTGACCCCCACTTCCAAGTGTCCTATGCCTACTGCTGCTCATATAATTCTGGCAATCAATTTTAGTAAAGCCGACATTATTTACGCCACCAGATTCCTTAATCAGCACAGACATCACACCGCTCGGGCCCATTCCCGCCGCTTGAAGAGTATCTATCAAACTCCTGGCAGGACCAGAAACATGCCTATGCGACCTTAAGCTATGCACTTCATCAGGCGGCACGAGCTCGTGATTGTGTTCTCTAACAAATCTCGAAACAGCCCATTTCCCAGAACTCCGCTTCTTCACGGTCATCTGCGCCTTACACCCGACTCTAGTGACGGTGCGCCGCCGCTTGCACCTACTCTCGATGGCCCCACGGCGGAACCCCTCACGGGAGCACACGATCTGGCGGCATATGATCGAACCGTCCCGCCGCGACCTCTGGTACACGCTGACCCGGGTACCGAAACCCATCCGGCGAGCGTACGAGTTGTAGAAAATCCTCGCGGCCTGCTCGGAGTCGAACTCCATGCCCTCGCAGGGCTCCAGATTCGGGTCCCCATCGGGACCCGACGAGTCGCCGGCGCCGGACGACGCGGACCTCTCGACTAATAAGTCATCGTGGGATGCTAAGCGGAGGCCAGCGCCGTGGTCCTCGCCCGCCGAATCACCAACCTCAAACTCTACGACCTCGTTTCCGATGCTCAAGGGCTCAAGATCCATAACCCAGCGGTACCGGCTGACGTACTATTGATCTGACTACCATTCTGCTCTGCTCGTACGAGTGATGGGGGGAGGGAGATAGACAGAGAGAGGGGATGTCTGTCAGAAGCGGATCAGGTCCTGATCTTGTGCGGACCGGTGGGATCTCATCGTGTGCTGTGGGCCGTCCGATCGAGTGCTGACAGAATCGGGACGATTCTGAAAATTTATTGCTGATTGACCCACTTAAAGCTTAATAAGGATTCTACAAAACTGCTGATCAAGTAGAGAAAGTGCCCAGCCCATTTGAAAATAGTCACCCTCTCTCCTAATTTGTTAGCCACATTTGGAAAAAAGCCCAATTTCAGCTCAAAAGTTGCAAAAAAAAAAAAAAAACTCCGAACAAAGGACCCATATTCAATCTCTTAAGTAACTTCTGAAGAGAGTCAATCTCTGTCCGGCCCGAGGAAACCTTTACACATCTCTGTTACCTTTTGGGAGGCTTACGCCCCATAAAAATTGTCTTCCCGAGACTGTCCCTTGGCCCATAGGTCCTAACACAAAGTTAGAACTATAGCTCTTCTAGAGCAGTATTTCATTGATGGCTCAGGCCCCACTCGAAGGAGTTGCTGTTTTAAGAAAATTTGTGAACCCTAGAGGGAGGTGTGAGGGCTATTCCATCACTTTTAAGTCCAATAGTCCTTAGACCAATTAAACGAGTGCATCGGGTCAAATAAAGAATGTTCGACTCAAATTCATCGGATTAACCTATTTAATTTGTTTTAATTCATCTTCATTAGATATAAATTTAATGACTCGTACCCAATGCAACTAATACTCAACTTATACCTGATCCAATCATATTGCTAATAAAATTTTGTATGTAATCAAATTTAGGAAAATTCACATCCAAGTTAAGTTAAGGACATAGAGATCCAATTAGGGTGAGAGAGAGAGAGAGAGTGAGTGTGGCAAGAGAGAGTAATATAGGTTCACCTGAGTAAGTTGTGAACTTATTTAACACTTATGATAGATTGGGTTTTTACCATTCTAAATTAATTTACTAAATATAACCAACACAATCCATCAAATATGGATTAAGAAATGAATTTATTTACTATTTTGATAGGTTTAATTTTTATTTATATTGCATGTAGTGAGTAATATTACATGGAAAGATTCGTTTGCAACTCATTTTTGCTTTTTCTTTGTAAATAGCTACGTAATTGATACATTTAGTCAAACAAACTATTCTTCGTTCATCAACGCATAGTGCCAATAAATTAAGTCTCAAGAAATGAAAATATTTTGCTAACTAGGATTACACTGAACGTATAGGTTTATTTTAGGCTAAGAGAACATAAAGTACTTGGAGAATTACAAAAAAAAAGTCACAAACATATTACAACTGTGCTAATTCAAACCTAAATCTTTTTTATTTTTGTCGATCAAGTCTTAAATTTTTTATATGTACGCTAGTTTAGTGCATCCAAATCACTAACATGGATGTTGGTCATCCTATATTTTTCTTTCTTTCTTTTCTTTTCCTCTAGCCAGTCATTGGACCTCGAGACCAACCAAAAATAAGGGCCACGCGAGATCAACCTTGTCAATGGTGAGCCTCACCTACCTCCTTGTCGAATGACTGACTAGAGGAAGCAAGGAAAGGGAAAAAAGAGAAAGCTAAAAAGGAAAAATAAAAATAAAAATAAAAATTTTACAAAATCATGAAATAATATTAAAAATTGTCCAGTATAGTGTCTGCTGCAATATGTAGCATGACCAGCATTCATGTCAGCATTTTTTCACAAGAATTTGCTGAATTGACTAAATTAATACACATTCAAATAAGACTCAATTGGCCAAAAAAATGTTTAGGATTAAATAAGTATACTTATAATTTTTTAAAGAGTTATTTTGTAATTTTCCTTATAGGCACGATTATTATCAATCAAATGCTCAAACTATCTAGACAATCAAGACGCATTTGCAAGAAAGTGAGGGATAATCGAGGAGGGAGCGCTAGAAAGAATTTACATGCATCGAGTCGGCTTTAGCCAACGTGCTACTACAACATCCAAAGGCAACCTCATATTTTCAATTCAAGGGAACAATCGAAACCATCTCTACCCATTAATCTCAAGCGTTCGAAAGCAACCATCGAGTCGCATGAAGAGGCCAGGGTGACGCCCCGCCACCCCAAAGTCCGACCGTCCGCGGGTCGATTAAATTCATGAAGTGCTCGAGTCCCTGAGGTGCTTCTCCTATACTCGTCCCTGAATGGAAGGATCGAGAATCAAATGTCACACGCTGTAATTGCCGGGAGAAGCTAGCGCTCACATTGTCAGATCTCAGACAGCGTGCGGCACTTCAACTAGGAATTTCCTGGGTGAGAACTCCGACTGTCAGTTCTACAGATTTACCTATTGATCAGAAGGTGGGCTCACAGTAATTTATAACTTAACAAAACTTTCCGAGTCTCCACCAAACTTTGCGGAACAATCCTCTGGATTTTCCCTCCAGATACAAGCAAGTTACACTCACAACTGAGAAAGACGGCTAACCTAAATTTATTACCACCACCTTAAGTTAACTCCACCACAATCCTGATTCATAACGTAAACGAAGAGTAAGAGAGAGATATGTACGACAGGGTTGGGCACTCCAGAAAATTTTGTGCACTCAAATTGGTGACTGGCCATTTGAGGAGGGCGTGGACATAACTGAGAGAACGTCGGTGACGGAAGCCATAACGCTCAGAGCCGCTTTCAGAACATCTTGAGAACACCCTGGCTTTACAATAGTCCGAACCTGAAGTGGATTAAAACAAAGGGCAACAAGAGGTGAGTGCAGGAGTAGTCGTGCTTCAAATGAGGGAACAAATTAGGTAACAGGGAATGTCTCTCCGTTCTGTGCATACTGCAGAACGACTCTCTTTTTTCCTGGTAGACCAAATTTAGCTTTCTTATCTTTGTGCACTAAGTTTTCAAGGTTAGACCCATATAAGCACCAAGATTTAGTCCTTATTTAAAAAGCCATTATTAGATTTTTTTTCACATTTCGCTGCGACCCGTCATTAATGTTGATTACATTGTAAGGTGTACCGAGCAAATGAGCTCGGTGTACTGTTCAAGTAGAGTTAAACATTCTACCCAATTTTCAGTTTGCTTGTTTTATGCCAAGCAGGGTAATAGGATATAACATGTCTTACTAGATAAATTAGAATACCTTATCCAGATACTCCTGGAGCTTCTTAATACGGCCCATGTAGTCTTGGTCTTCCACGCACAGAGTTACTGGCTTAGAGTCCGCACCAGGGCCATCAAACTGAAGGGGTCCTGGATTTCTATAGATATCCTCCATCAAGAATTTTGTTGAATTTTGTCTCAGCAACCTGCACAAATGCTCCACGTAAAAACTAGGGAAATAATTCGACTCAAGGTAGTATAGAGACATTTCAAGACTCCGCACAGGAATATATTCCTGTTGCTTGGCTCAGTAGGGAAGGAAAAAAAAATACATGTAACAAAACTGCAGACCAACCAAACCAGAATTTTTCAGCATTGTAGAGAACTCTAACTAATCAAGCCCATCTTAAACTCATAGGCCATGGTGACTTACTCATAGGCTTTTCCTTTCAAATCCACAGTGGCTGGATGAATTGCAGGTTTTCCAATGGATGTGGCCCCTGGATTTTGTGCCCATCGTTTGACGGTCATCATCGACTAGTCATGGCATTAAAATTGGCGACATGAGTATTGTCTCTCACAAGTAGTTAAGCTAGAATCATACGAATCATAATGGAAATTATGAAATTAAGAGTATTCACAGTAATAGTGTCAGTAAATGATGAACGTACTGCTATGGGGGCGGCACCACAGCGCCACTTATTGACAGGATTCTTCAGATTAGTTAAAGTAGCCATGTAACCATTCAAGCCAGCAGCTAGAATATGGTAGCAGATATGCCCAAGAACCTGAACAAGAAATATTTCATAATCAATTAACTATCATTTGCAAAAGAGACCAAATGCTCCTGAAGACCACTTACATAAGCATAATCGCAATCAAATTTTGATGGTAAAGATCCCCGAGCTTGATAACCAAAGAAGTGGCATATAGCATTGAATTTCTTCCCCTTGTATGTTCCTTCTTTCTGTTAGAAACCAAAACACATCACAGAGCGAAGATCTCACGGAGATAGAAAGGGATTCTGTCATAAAGAGATATCACCATTCAAAGAACACGATGAAAAGAACAAAATTACTATTTGCACTGTCTCGGATGTGACCCACACAAAATAAAGTACTCACCTATAAGGACGAAAACAATAGTATGGGGACATACATTCATATGTTCAACTATTCCATAATCTTCCAAAGTCCAAACGAAATCAGCAGAAACTGTTCTAAGTAAAAATTTTGTAACCCACTGTTCTGTGGAAGCGTCAGATTGTCATGTGAATGACAAACATTTTCTCATAATTTTATTCCTAGATATAGAACTTAAGCAAAATAAACTTGCTCTGCAATTGTGCAAGGAAATATATTACAAAAAGCTGCAAACCATCAACTATCTCAAACCCCAGCTTAGAGAACATGCAAAATACAAAGACCTATAGTGGAAAGAAAAACTAACAAAAATAGTAATTGATTTTCCTAACAGGCATAACTTTTCTTGCAGATTAATTCAAATGTGTGCTGAACCATGACCCAACCACAGTATCTTACCATCCGCTTATTCATTTCTGCCTCCACCAGATGTGCTAGAAGTTTTTCAGTTTCAATCTGAAAAGAAAATCAAACATGTCGCTTACTGCAAATTATACATTTCAATTAAGTGTTGAATCATCATAAGCATGTAGATTACTCCTTTACCTGGGACAACTGAGCAGAGTCGTCTGATTCAGGGAAAAGGATCAGCTGTATCAAAGCTCTCAGTTTAGAGATGGAATCTTAGCTCATCCTTAATTATTGAAAAACATATAGAACGACTGCAACGTATAACTGTACCTCTTTCCTAATGAAGGGTGGCAAAAATTCAAATAATGCTGATGCCCAGGGCGAAAGCTGAGAGGAAATTTTATCAGCAGAAACACCTAGCTTGAGCAATCCGTGAATTTCCTGAGAAAACAACTTACTGTTATTACAATATGAGTCCGATTTTTTATCCTTAGTCCATTTTGAATAAGAACCAAACATAGCATCAAGAGGAGCATCAAGAGTACCCCTTCAATCTTTACCTCTAAATTCCTTATATTTTATTAGATGTTCTCTTCTTTTCTTTTATGTTCATCTGTTTGTTCGTTTCTCTTTTAATTTATTTTGGGTTGTTCTCTTCTTTTTCCCTTTTGGGTGTTCTCTTCTTCACAAGTATTACCTTCAGAAGAGCATAAACTTCAGGAATGCTCTCTATGAGCCCTTCTGGCAATAGGATGACCCCGTGGTACTTCTCTGGTTAAAAGTCATACATATTCAATCAGATGAAGTCCACTATGAACAGTCAGATTATAACATGAATGTAGTGGGACAATGACCTTGCACTGCTCTAGCTTGAATTGCATCACAGATTTGCTTTGTAATGTCAAAGAGAGTAAGCTTTGATGCAGCAACTTCCTCTCCAAGAATCACCTGAAGGAAGTAGAAAGAGAAAGAGAATTTCTGATTAAGATATATACATAAGAGACTCTCTTCTAATCGTAAACTGGCAAACTGAACATGCTAACCATATTCGGATGGGACTGGAGAGTGCATTCCAAAGCTACATGTGATGCCTTCCGGCCCATGAGCCGGATAAAATAATAGTACTGCAAATAAATGTAGAGAAATGTCAAATATTCTTAAAAGGGAAAAGGATAATCAGAAGCAATTGACATGCACATGATGTCCAGCAAACCTCAATAAATAAGAGAGATGAGGCTAACATGCATAAATATATGGAGAATTTACGATTCATGGAGAAAAGACAAAAAGATACTTAGTTTTGCATATATCCATGCTTGCAAAAGCATCAGAAACAATTGACATTACAATTGGTGCTTAATAGAAGGCTACACGTAACTTTAAATCATCTAATTACCTTCTCAGCTGAAAGGGCATCTGTGCAGACATTACTGATGAGTTGGGAATTCACCTGAATGTAGAAAACAAACAAGGAGCTTTAACTTGCATTAAGAGACAAGCAACTTAAAAAGGCTTTGACTAATTACAGCTCTAACTGGAAACCTACCCATAGACATGAAGGGTACGGTACCCCCTAATGCAGTTTTGTGTGCAAAAGAAAATGCGATCACAGATCATGTACACTGTATCGATAAAAAATTTCATTATTCGGATTTACTTAGTGCATCACCCCCAGTAAACTTGATCTCAAATAGATAAGACATTTTTTTTATCTAATTTGTGCAACATCATTCAGCTCTAAATTGTGCCCTTAGCCTTTTCTTCGAAAGCAATCAACATCCTAGAGAGAGAGAGAGAGAGAGAGAGAGAGACAGAGAGAGAGAGAGAGAGAGGATGATTCGTAGGTTTACATCAAGTCCGATTTACACCAGGAATACAAACACCAATTATTACAACAATCTTTTGAAGATTCCAACTAAAAACCAGTCCATCACTTATGTCAATCCCCAGGGTCTTGGATTTTGACCAATATAATATCACGATGACTCCAAACTGACAAAGTTGAAAAAAACTGTAATTTTCCTGAGTCCTGATAACCCGGTTTCCATCTTACTATACGATTGCCACTTGAACCTAACAAACCAATAAATTTGAATAGAAAATAAAAAAGAAGATTGATTGCCCCTTTGTACCTTACAGATTGTATCAAAACCAACGTTAGTTTCCACAAATTGATTCTTCAAATCTCCATTCAGTGTCACAGGAACACCAACCACCTGCAAGAATGAATTTAGAACTTACTATATTGTGCTGCAGGATGCCCTAGCATGGATCTTTTGAATACCCACCTCTAAAAGAACCACTAAGTTCATACTGCCTCTAAAAATAAACAAGAGAGGTAAAGTTTGCCCCTCTGCTAGAATGGAACAGAACAACCCCTTGATATCATAAACTTCAAAAAGCCATGCTTCTCAAGGTTCAGAGAGTGAATACCTTAGTTGGGCATTTTGCTTCAGCAAATGTTTCTGCAAGCTGAGCAGCATCCGTGTTTGATGTAACCCCTTTATACATGTTACAGATACAAAGCTTAGAAACTGAATATTACATTTAATAAGAGATGAAGGACATCTAAAAAATTTAGCCAATGTATCGTCATTACCTCCAATAATGACAAGTCCATCCAATTTCAAGTCCTTGCATGAAATTAGTGCAGCATTAACTTGCTCTGTTGTTCTTATTTGATCCTTTGTCCGACCAAGCAAGTCATAACCACCTTGATGAGAACAACCACATCAAAAATTAATAAGATTGGCATCTTAAAAAAAAAAAAATCCTCAGGCCCAAATGTACCTTGGTTTTTGTAAGTCGAGAGGATGTCATCCGTTATCTCAAGAGTTTTCTGAGCAAAAAGACCTTCAGAACCACCTACTCAGGACAACAAGAATCAGTTGATACCATCAATATAAGGCTGCAAAAGAAGAAGATAAACTATATAGAAGAAATCCACAAAGAAAACATTTTCTGATAATGGATAAAGATATCGAGTCAATCCACAATCCGACAACTTTTTGCTGCAGAGTATTTATACTCTAATTATGCGAACAGAAAACTAAGTTTCTCTCATATCGTTAAACAAAATATAAAAAGAGTACATAAGCCAATCGTGACAAATTGACAGCAAAGCAAATAGCAAGCGAAGGATACATCGGGATTTGAGCAAACATACAAGATAGATGCAACCAATGTAAATCAATCCCATATTAGTGAAATGAGTATTGAAAACAAAGAAACTCGCTTGCAATTGCAACGATGTTTAAAGAAGTCCAGTCTGACATGTTCATGAACGAGCACGAATGAGACGAAAATTGCAGCTTACCGAGAAATCCAAGCAACATGTTTTCAGGGTTGAAGATCTTCAGAGCATTGTAAAGACCCCAGATAACGTTATGTCCTCCAGGAGATTGTCTGCCACAGAATACTACACCCACCCTGTATAAGAAGTCAACGAAAATTCGTAACTTGTATAAGTTAATAGCATCAATAAAAAGCTACGTCATATATTCCGACCAATAATTACGAAAGGGATAACCCATCCTCCTGCAAATAATTCTGCCAACCCAGCATTCCATCAATAAAGTGCGATAAACCACATAACAAAGAAATGAGCGCCTGCAATTGCTTCGTTACTCCAGTTCTATGCAAGGCTTGTCATTTAGCTGACGGACTGAACATCATCTATGATGCTGCTTAAACAAAGTGCATAAATCTCCTAACTCTCGATAGACAAAATGATCATCATTGTCAGACAGGGACACTGAGAAAAGTCGAACACGGCTATGTCATCTAATTATAACTAAGAGTAAGGAACAACAAAAAGCAGTCTCAAACTAGGTACCTGATAGGAGGATGTTCTGTTATAATCTGAGCATCAGGGACCTTCGCAGTCGCCCGAAGGAAGTGAGCCAAAGGCTGACCGTAAGTGTGCGGAAAGTATCTACTGATGGAATGAACATCAGCAGGATCTGCCGCCGTCGTAGTATCACCATATTCTACCCTGACGGTCGTTCCCTGCAGGAAGAACGATCCTATCAGCGAGCGTCCACTCTAAGCAAAACTACTATCACCACAAAACCGACAGTCATTGACCAAGCAAATCGGTCACCAATATCGAACGAGTACTTCCTCCTCCATAATTAACGACAGAAGCACAAGCTGCTAGCACTAGCGAGCTCTACGGGAGACCATTGCTAGCACTTACGCAGTCAAGTTCATGTCCACATT
Organism: Melaleuca alternifolia; assembly: GCA_019926035.1. NCBI lineage: Eukaryota > Viridiplantae > Streptophyta > Magnoliopsida > Myrtales > Myrtaceae > Melaleuca > Melaleuca alternifolia. The sequence goes on from JAGKPW010000150.1 coordinate 1,787,161, forward strand.
CACACGGAAAAGAATCATCCGTCAGATTGAATAAACCTGTAGAACTAGCACGATCGCCTTAACTAGCTCTACAGCAGTCCCTGAAGCCGACGATTGCTCACTTCCACCGGAGCTGAACCGTCGATTCAAGTACAAAAGCAGATCGATAGCTTCTTCAGGCAATTCCTAGCGTGGTGATCGAACAAGCTACGATCGCACTCGTCGGCATCGAAACGAGGACCCCGAACCAGTTACGAGCGCAGCCGACGATCACACTCCGCACGAACGAGACGTCAGGAGCTCAGGCGAGGCAAAAATCAGAGGCGAAGCGAGGGTGGAGAGAGAGGAGGGACGTGCCTGGAGACAAGGAGGGAGCTCCGGCTGGTAGAGCGATCGCTGTTTCTGGAGGTCGGAGAGCTCTCTGGGAATGCCGTAATCGGAGTCCATCTTCACTGTGGGTGTGCGTGTGCTCCGTCGTCTTCGAAATGGCGGGTTTTATACATAGAGAGAGAGAGAGAGAGAGAGAGAGAGAGAGAGGAGAGCGCGGAGATAGATACCAGCGCAGCGAGCCAGCGAGCCCAGCACACCAGTTTTGCGGTTTTACGTGCTCCCGCGGGGTTGTCCCTCGCGAATTTACCTCCGTTTCGCCACGTTATTACGACTGTGCCACGATGGACTTCGAAGAAAGAACGATGGAATTAGTAAATTACGGGGTCCGTGACAAAAAGTCAATTTTGAATTTTTCAATGAATATTCCGTCGGTTTAAGGAAAAGAGAAAGAGAAAAGAGTCGAGCCAATGATCCGGATCCTCCATGGATTCGAGCACCCGATCGGTATATCGCAGGAAATCCGATCAGATCCCAATTCGAAAAGTGCATCGCCTGCGATTAGATAAAAGCTCAGTGCACGCAACATCAACTACATCACGTCTCCTCAATTCAGACCTTTTTAACCCGAGAATTAATTTTTAGAGAAAATACCATCAAAAATCTCAAATTATACCGTATGTAGCACATTCTCAATTTTTTTTATGACATCAAAAATCTCAAATTTGTGCATGCGTAACACATTTATCTCAAATTTTTTTATGAAGCAAAAAATTCCTAATTTATCTCATTGTGATGCATTTATTCTAAACTTTTTTTGTACCATTAAAAAAACAAACTTATATCGTTACGACATATTTACCTTAAAAAATTTTCTTTTTCTTCTTCTTATTTTCTTTATTTTTGGCATTTAATTTGGGTGACAAGGGCTTCGACCCTCACCCAGTGATTGGGGGGGCTCCGTTGGTCCTTGCCGACCTTAACTCACCGATCAAAGTGGGTTTTCCAAAAAACAAAATAAAGAAAAAAAGCTTAGATTTATGTGTCACAAAAATACAAATTCGGGATTTTTAATGTCAAAAAAAATTAAAAGTAAATATGTCACGATAAAATAAGTTTGGTATTTTTTAAGTTATAAAAAAATTAAGGTAAAAATGTCAGATATTTTTCTCAATTTTTTTGCTGCGCGTGCGTACTTTACCCTGTTGGAAACCGAGCCCCTCCACAAAGAAAGAATGAAAGGGAGCTTAGATGGAAAAGAGTTCCCGTGGGAATATCCCCAGGCAAGCCCATGGTATTCCAAATAGTAAGCATCAAGGGTAATACCACATTCGCCTTTCTTCGTTCCAAGACATGCTTCACGGTTCCACTTTGATCGTTATATTTAGGACTTCATTAAAGTCTTACTAATCTCGTCACGAGTCTAGTGAAATATCGGATTATCCGAATGAACCGGTTCAGATGTCCAAATTATTTATGTGGGATCGTGCAAGACCATGAGGATGAAAAGTGACATTAAAAGGAGATATAAACGCGGACTTCACCGGTCCTGACTGCTCCTCCAGCTGCTAAAATGGCAGTAAATTCATATAACGGATCGGATGTACGATTTCACACGGAAGCAAAAGAAAACGAACATTTCTTTGATCAGGGCGTACCCACGGTATCGAGTGTTCCCATCCAAAGGCCATGATCAATCCGACTAGAATTAAAGAACCAATTAACAATGGCAAACAGCAAGTCATGATCACGAGGGTCAACCTGACTGATCGAATATCAAGTCCAACATTCGCAGACGCTGTTTCTCTTTTCCCCTTGTCTAGACTTTAGATGACATCTACTTCTTTTCTTCTCCGATTTCATTAAGAAGTGGCTACGAGGACAGCAAGTGCGCCTATCTAATACATGACAAACGTCATGGTCAAATGCTTGGATGATAAGTTGCAAATTGCCAAAGACTTTAAAAGCCTCAACAGTGGTTGATTGCTCATATCGAAACCGGAGATATATGGGGATTGGGTTTCTTTAATCGTTCTATCATTGTCAGGGTCGTCGCAGGCGACACAAGACTGGCACTTATCCGCAGCTCGCCAGGAATCCATGGTTTTGCGGCTCACGAACCCACGCTTCCCCCTGTTTTCGAAAATAAGCAAATCTGTGAAAGTAACGTAGTTCCACCAACTTTTTAAGGTTATTGAAGTGACGAAATCCAGCACGCCGTCGACTCACGAGACGCTCTTTCCAAAGGAGTGCTCTCCTTCTGTGTCTTTGAATTCTTGACCTTCACAAAATACCCACTTGCATAGAGTTTTAAATAGCACTATGACGATAGCTCAGACGAACCCAAGATGAGGCAGGATGACTGATTCCGTGTTATACTAACAGGAGAAGCATCGATAGCATCTCAAGTCACTCCATTTACTAGACCCAACTGAAAAAACAAAACAAAGCAAAACAAAAGCCCGAACGACTTCTTTTAGGTTGGATTCTAAATGACAACCATCAAAGGCGATACATCTCATCCCCAAAAGACCACCTCATGCCAAAGCTTGAGGAGCGAAACGATATAATTTCATTTTTGTCCTCGACGCTCTGCATCTCCTGGTCAAGTTGAAAGGTTGTGCCTCCGATGCTTCAAACACGTGACCTCTTAGTCCTCTTGGAGTCCAACTTCTTGGATCTTTCTCTCCGACGTTTTCCAGGGGCAGTGCCACCAGCCGCGGTTGGAGAGACATGGGCAGGGTAAACAGGCACATGATGCCCAGGAGCCAAAGCAGGGAACCCAACAGCAGGGATTCTGTATCAAGACCCAAAAAAGAAATAAATGACGACAGAATGAAATGTGGGCGTTGCTCTAAATTTTGGTGTACACACCATGTACCAAATCCTAAATCCCGAAGCACTTATCCTCCATTTCTTTTCTCTAATCCACATCTTCACTGTGCTCTTCTTCTTTTATCTTTTCTCCCTCAATCAATCTTTTCTCAAACTTAATACAAGATGAGATTCCAAACTGAAAACATGAATGCTTTCACCATAGCCAAAGATCCTGAACAGTTGCACGCTTAACAATGGACAAACTTCTAACTAACCCCTCAATAACAGAGAAGATAAAGGACTAGTTAACTGAAGATGCATCAAATTAAGTGAAAAGAAAGTCCGATCCTAATACGAGTAAAGAAATAGATCATCTATGTCACAACTAGGAAGTAATTGCCAATACAAGAGTCCGGATGTAAGGTGTCAATTTGAAAGCAGATTGTTGCAAAAGGTTCTGCCAAATCATGCATCTTTGAAATTTCCATAAACCTAGAAACAACAAACTAACCCACATCCTCTAAGTCAGCAAAGAAAATAGTCTGTCCAAAGGCGCTTATGGATAGTCTCATTCGTGCCAAGATCACTGTAAGAAATATCTCAATTTTCAAGTCTCAGCTCTGTCAAAAATATTGAAGTTTAAACTCGTGATCACAGACAACATATGTTAGAGACATAAAGGACCCAAAACTGAAGATTTTGGTTTTAGTTTCAACTTCACTAAAAATATTTATCTTTCCATGGCCCTTTATAATCGACTTCTTCTCAGAAGGCAAAAGTTAACTTCAAACTGACAGGCGCTGTTAAATGTTGTACTCAAGACTGCAGAACAAATGAACTCCACAAATCAAATGAAGAGTTCGCTATTATGGAGAAAAGCAAGATTAACTGATCCGAACGTGCTTAGGAAGCACAAGCATAAACGTACCCAACAAGAGCACGGCAGACTCCTGCTTGGCCATGGTAGCACCACATGCGCTGCCACTCTGCAAATTCAGACGTAGAGCTTGATTCTCAGCCACAAAACACTGAAGCAACCGCCCCAGTCTGCGGCATTCCCCCTCCAGATACTTGCTCTTCATCTCCAACTCTTTCACGTAAGTTCTCTTCCTCTCCCTCGACCTAGCCGCTGCATCCTTATTTCTGAGCTGCCTGAGATATCCTCCACAAGTCTCAATATCACATGGAATCAACTATTATGCACTTTCAAATACACGACGATGCGAATTCTCCACGTGATCTAATTATTCTCCGACAGAAACACACAACAAGTACTTAAACCTGAAACGATCATATCCAGTATTGAAGCAGTTGCTATAGCATGTTCATTATTAGGACTACGGAACAACATTCAAACATACTTTACATGAGACCCCAGTTTTCAATATCAGAAGATAAGTCAAAATGATTTCAGAGAATATCGCCATGAGACGAAGACTATTATTATCCAAACAGAGTACGGCAAGTAAAATTAGGAAAAACAACCGACGACATCTTCGTATACTAGCTTCCGCAGTTGAAAGAAAGCCATAACACACACGAATCACTGGTACCTTGTCCGTTTCCTAGAGACGGGATCATCATCATCGGCGTCCTCGGAGAGCTCATTATCTCCGGCGGCGTCCCGCTTCTTCTCTCGCTCGCCGTCGCCACCGTCGGATGAATTAAACTCCTTCTCGCTCGCACCGTCGGTCACCTCGGCGGATCCACCCTCGGGGGAATCAACGAGCAAGTCGGCGAAGAAGCGATCGAAAACCTCTTGACTCGGTTCGACGGCGACGACTTCCTCGTCGTCCTTCATGAGCATGCTCTCGATCTCGCCAATCCACGAGGACAGCGATCCCGGAGACGAAGCGTTGGCGTCGCTGTCATCGAATAGGCTCGCGGCATCATCAGGGGATAATTCGTCGAACAGGCTTTGGAGATCGAATTCCGATGCGAAGTCATCTCCTGGTGATCCTAGATTATTCTCCATGAGAACAGAAACAGAAGAAGATGAAGAAGAAGAAGAAGAGAAAATAAAAATAAGAATAATAAAAGTAAAAAGTGAAGGAAGAAATGTTTCTGTCAGGCTTAAGACTTGGAGTTTAAGAAGAGGGAAGGGAAAAAACAAAGCGCGTGCGTGGATTACTTCGAGAGCAAGGAATGGGAAACTTCTTCGAAATTACTAGTGGAGGACAAGTTCATCTGAAATGTCAAAGTTAGCCCCGCGCTCGCAGACAGTCAGCATCCATGTGCGTGCGAATTTGAAAATTATGCGATTGCCATAACATGCGATTTTTATCCTATCCTATTCATTTGAGTCATGAGAGGTTAATGCAATTAGGAAAACTCATTAAGAAATTTAAAAACTAAAAAATGTAGAGAGAAACGGAAAAAAAAGAATTGGAAAGGGATCTAACAAAATTAATGCCATATTCATAATATGGCTTCTTTTGATTGAATCATTTTATTTCTCGTTGTATGAAATATTCATTGACGTTAAGTATTTCTTATTTTGACAAAAGAAAAAGTTTATCGAAGGACTTATAGTGTCTAAATCAGCTTTAGCTTCTTCTACATTTTCTTAAATATAAATTTTGCGACACACGCATGATAAGTTTTTTTAAACTAAAATACTTTAAACATTCATAATATAAAATGCACGGACATATAAGTTAGTAAGTAATTTTTTTTTCATAATCTTTTAAAACTTAGATGAAAATTACACCATAAAAAGCAAAAGAAGTTAAGCAAAGAGCTACATCAGTCGCACCTCGCTTGCAGCCCACAATTCACGTATACATTCTAAATTATAGCTATGAATTCTCGGTAGTTCTTGATATTGCATCGACCCAATAAAAATAAAATTACAACTTAGAAAAACGTTATACTTCTTATTAGACTTGCCACTATATCGGCATATTTTAGATTCGATCGCAACCCACATCGTTTAGAGCATGTTTCGACATGCTTTTATCTTTAGCTCCGGCAACGGATACAAAACATGCAAATGTTCACCAATAGATTCACTCATGATATGTTTCGTGATCTTTTCAAAATTTTGATGGTATTTTATCTTCTGACAACAGAACAAAAATTGCTTTTTACAAACAGGCCCTTCACTTTTGTCGGGCCGAGGTAAGTCAAACGAGGTCGAATTCACCCATGTAAAAAACCGCCAACCACTGCTTGGCTGCGTGCTCAGCCTCGCAGACCTCAACCATGTCGGAACCGCATAAAGCATTCCATTGCCATGATTACAGCAAAACGAAGGCCGTGCCGTCTAATTTTTGGCGACCGTCTTGACTCGGCTGGGAGATGCTGCAGGACCAATATAGGTCCGCCATTTACATTAGCAAATGCTAACCACCGACACGACATACTTGGCGTCGAACTCAATATAGGTCCGTTTCACACAATCGAGGATGGCTCACATGGGTGTGTACAAATCATACGAGGAAGATTAGATTATGGATTGTTGTGAGGCGCTCAGATCAAGAGAGAAGGGGACGAGCAAAATCCTACAAGTCTTTACTCCAATTCTGTTAAGACATTACTTTGAAAGGCTTTATATCAGGAAACGGCAATTTTCTACAGTAAACACTGAGTGGTACATTACATTCGACATCGTCAACTAAAACCTAATTTCAATCCTTGTGATTGCACAACCATCAATGGACGTCTGACAAGCTGGGAAAAAATAACCAGACACCACAGAACTGTAACTTCCATTGACTTCATCTGTCTTTCAAACTTCATCCATTCAGAGGTATTTGACAGTTTTAACTATTAAAGGTAAAGAGACCTTCATTCTGTCCCTGTTCGAACTCCAAACTTACGTATTTTGCAGACGCTTCTCAGCCCAACACATGATCCTAGGGGGACCGACTTGCAACTTACAGGGGACAAAATAGTTCCTACAAGTTCAGGACTTAATGAATCCAAAAGGGAAGGAACTCAATCCAACGACTATGGCTCAAATTCTAGGCGCGCATTGCTAGAGAAGAAACTGATGTCGACTTATCCCAACTGCATAAAAGTCAATCATACTTTACTGGCGATTGGCAAAATATATCGACAAACTTCTCAGAAGAAACTTAACACAGAAATCACAACGACTAATTAAGCCAAGAAGTTGCGCAAGCAAAGACCTGCAAAATAATCTCTTGATATGTGGCTAAAATTGCAATTCCAACAAAACAAGAGCATAATATCCTTTGCAGAATTTTAAAAAGAGAAATCACGCGCAAAAAGAGTAGATGAGTTGGCTTAAGCAAAGACTTGCTAACAAATCAAGTCACATCGGGGAAAAACAGAAAGAGGAACTATTTTTAAAATCCCTTCCAAATTTAAAATATTATCTAAATAGCAAAAATTATTTCAAGTATTTAAAGAATTCACATATCAACATTTAGATATTGTTGAAATTTCAGGTGCTTCAGGCAAAGAAAGAGCTAAAATTAGTCCACTGCAAGTTTTAAATTGAACAAAAAGCAGAAGGCAAAACGACTGTAAAAAATTGACTGAGGTTGTAAATGCTGTGAACTTGATGTTTTGCTACACAGAGGAGGCCAAATATGTAAGGACAAGAAAAATTAAATCTTCTAGAAACCAAAGAATGCTCTAAAAGATCTTGACCAAAAAAAAAAAAAGAATGCTCGAAAAGAATAGCAGTTAACAGTGAATTGCAATAGGCCTTTTCTAGAAGTGAAAAATCGTCCAAAATAGCATTTAACGAACTTTGTTAAACAGTAAGAAGAAGGGCTTATCAAAATTCCACCCCTATTCACTACCAAAGGAAAATTGATTTTGATCAACCAGGAAAGTAGTGCAAAAACTCAGTTGAATTCATATGAGTCAAAGAAGGAAATGCAGGTTGGGCAATTGAGTGATGTCCAGGACAGAGGGGAGGAAAGGAAACGAAATGAGACTACTACTCTGCCATGCCTATCCTTTCAAGATATAATTAGCGTGAAGATCTCTCACTGCAGGAGGTTATTGTATTCCTCGCACAACCTTTATTACCCAAATCCGACTATTCTAAAGCGCAATAAAATGCATCTGCCCTTTAAGCTCATTTGTCCAGACGATGGAGTGAACAGCCTCTGCAGCTTTAGTTATATGGAGGTTATAACTTTATTAAGCTGTAGCGGGAAAACGCACCATAGCTTTTGGCCTCTTTAAAAATGATCCTACTGCTGCACTGCAGCTAAAAGACACAGAAGAGTCAATTCTCAGCAGCAAAAACCTGAAAGCCTGTCTGTGACATTTAGAGGCATAAAAACTTGAAAGTGGATGGTTTGTATTAAGAAAAAACACTAGGTTAATCTGCATCCTGCAAAATCAGAGTTTCAAGATCGGAAGCATATAGGATCATAATATACAGCAGATACCGGGGACGACTCTCCTTTTCGAACCAACTCGTGTTGACCTAACCAAATCTGAAAGCTACCAAAAATGGCCCTAAAAGATGGGTGAAACAATATTAGAGAAAGAAAAAGAAGAGAAAAAGTCAAGTTAAAGCGAGGAAAGAAATAAAATACTCTGTCCATGAAGCACCGATTCTGAGATCCCATGATACCTAAAAATTGCTGCAACATGTATGCAACAGGATCAATCCCAATTTTCAACCAAGAATCCATGAAGAAATCAAATGGTGTATTCAGTTAGTTATTTATCTTCACAGCATCTAATCACATATACAGGTTGCCAAAATTATAACTAAAACCTAACATCGGACAGATTAAGAAAACAATGTGTAAGGATGACCCCAAAAAACAGACCAATCCCCACGGGTTGGATGGGTTAGAGACATGGGCCAACTCTACACACCACACTAGTGTGATAATCTCATTGAAGATAGGTTCCGCATGACCAAAGAGCATTAAAATTGAGATCACTCGTAAGCAAGAAAGTTCCTCAGATTTGCATGGAGAAAGGACTAAATAACAGAGTTTTTGTCCCAACAACTGAAATCCTCAGGACCAACTATAAATCTACCAATCACAGCTAAACCACCAGCTTAACAGTTCCCACTGCCTTACTCAGAACAGAATAACTTCCAGCTTTTGAACATTAACGGGAAAACGAAAAAGTAACACACGAGCCTAGGATGGTTACCATCAAGTTCAAGAACCGAAATGCAAACTCCAGCTTCACTTTCACATCACTGATTCTCTTCCCTCTCTCTGTTCCACTGCTCGATCCGGGCTCGACGCTCCTCACTCCCTTCCCTAACCGGACTACGGCTCCTCCTCGGGCTACCATGCCGCCTCCTACCTCCTCCATCTCTCTCGTGCTTATCATACCGCTCCCTGCTTCCACGCCTTCCATTGCCACGGTAATCACGGTCCTTATGCTCCCTCTCACGCCGATCATGTTCCCTCCTGTGCCTAGTAGGGCTCATACTCCTGCTCCTGCTCCTCGCCCCTCGATAACCGCGGTACGAGTACCTCCCAAACAGCCTCCTCCTCAATTCCCTCCCGATCATCTTGACGTGCATGAAATTGCAATAACCGCCCCGGTTGCAGTTATTCTCCTCGAACTGCCTGCAGGTGGCCTCGCGGAAATCAGTCACGGGAGAGAAATCGGCAATAATCGGGCGACCGGAATAGAACCTCCCTTGCAAGGCCTGCAGCGCAGCGGCGGCCTGATCCTCCTCCTTGAACTGGACGTAGACGTTGCCGATCATGTGATCGGCGAGGTTGTCGCAGACGTTGAGGGACTCGATCTCGCCGAACTTGCTCAGCTCCTCGAAGATGTCCTCGTAGAAGTCCTCGAAGTGCTCCTGGATCTTCCTGGGGTCGATCGGCTGGCCCTGCGCGTCGACCCCGGGGGTGATCATGTCGGGCCGCTGGTACATGTTGGAGAGGAGCAACGTCGGCGAGATGGTCGGTCGGTTGTGGAGGCGGGAGCAGCGGTCGCCGTGGCGGCAGGCGCCAATCTTGAAGTAGAAGGGGCAGTTCACCCGGTCCTTCTCGGTGCCGAAGATCGATGCCAAGTGCTCCGCCATGGTCCCGTTCCTCCGCGAAGATTAAAACCCTAATGGAGATCGATTGAGCTGAAATCCAAGTGAAGAAGGAATTCCGTAACGTACGATTGGGCAGGCTATCTCATCGGAGGTGGAGGAGTTGAGCTGGGGCTGTTCTCTAGGGTTTGCACTACAAACCCTAATTCCAGATTGGACAGGGAAGAAAGCACAGGAGGCTGGACTCTCGAGTTTCGAAAATTTTTTTTTATCTACTTTGCTGGTTCTGTGCGCCTGATTGTGTTGGGAGAGAGAGAGCGAATCATGAAGCAGGGAATGCGTATTTAAGAGCGAGTCCCGCGTTAAGCGTGCGAGGCATCGTGGCCGTAGGATGCATCTACTTTGTTGATGTCAAAGTGAAAGCTGGCCCAGTTGGCAAGATGAGGCCCAACTGAATTGGAGCCCATTTTAGCTTTCGGCCTACAATTCAAATAGATTCGAACTTGACGCGAACTTAAGACGGGCATGGCTTTCGCTGGCTCGTGCCATAAGGTGTTGGATCGAGGCCCGCAGTGAACGATTGAACTATCTTTTATGTGGGACATTACTCTGTACAATGAAGTTAGTAATTTATTCAACATACTTGTCGCGCAGCGCATTAAACAAGAAGGCAAGGGAGAGGAGGAATGATTCATCGAGCTCTTCCAATCAACTATTTCATCTAATTTTAGAAACCCTAACAAGGGCGATATCGATCTCACAATCTATGCAACTTAAACTCTTATGATGTAGGCTGATGATCATCCGCACCCACAACGTACGAAAAAGAAAAATCATGAAATGTTCCGACTCACACTAACCATGACGAGATGCGAGAACAAAGGCATACTTGATCTGATGGGAATGAGAAAAAAAAAAAGATGGAACAAACTGCATCAAACCAACTCGATCCGTCGGTCCTAGTCACAACAGTAGAACAACATGTGGAGGGCTAAACATCCTCCACCAAGCCAAATGCAACAACGACGATAGACTCCGTGTTCCAGCAGCACGGGTTTGCTGGCTCGACTGCTTACAGACATTGAAAAGGGAAACAAAATATGGAAAATGGACGCCCAGAATCCTTCTTACGACGAGTGGCATATCTGGATCGGCCTTAGAGGTAAAAGCTGACCCTTAACGTACAGCATAGTATACAAGAGGCTCACGTGTTCTGATCAGATCACCTGGGAAGACTGTTGGGAGGGAAATTGCGCAATGGGTTCTCCCTCAGTAGCTCTGTTTCCCTAAGAAAAATACAATAGGATAAGCACGAGTTGGCGGAATCACTTAGCTATGGAATCGACTCTGAAACCACCATCACAGTGATGACTTACTTTTTAAGGTCCTTGTCATCGCCTTGCCTGAGCTCCAAGGTTGTTGATTTGCCTCCACCTTTGCCCGTCCTGGTCAATATTTTTTTTTTTTTAAGAACAGGTCATAAGAATTTCTCTGTGAAGAGGACGGTTATGCATAAATTGGATAACTTCACCACCAATTTCTGCATTATTTGACAACTAACATTGAAAAGCGTAAAATCTTCAAGGATACACTACCACTTTATTAGCAGATGCAACATGGTTCTAAATCAAAAGCCGTGACATTCACTCACTCTGTACATTCTTCATCCACGAACACCTCTATACAGGTACTAGCTGCAGCCACTCCACTCCTCTGCCCAAGCTTCTGGGGTACCTGAAAGAAAGAAATGGCATAAATGTTAGGGGTTGAAAAGAAATGAAGAAACTCCAAGAATTAGTAAAATCTGAAAAAAAAAATATATATATATATATATATAGAGAGAGAGAGAGAGAGAGAGGCAGAACCTTGTACGATGTCCATTTAGCAGGCTGTGCATTGTTCTCTTTGTTTCTCTCTGCTCGACCTCCCAGGTTATTCCACAAATTCGGTCCCCTCTTTGATATATCAGGCTGATGACTCGAGGACTTATCCAAATTTGTATCCTTATAAATGGGCAATAGAGCCCTAAGAAAAGTAACAAAATGAAAAATTGGAAATAGGAAAGCAACCGTGTATAACAACTCACACTGATATAAGCCATCGTAGCATAAGTTGTGTAACTAACGCCAACAGCACCTACTATAATATGCTTTAATTTGTCTCATCAAGTAGAAAGGGAAAACATATGATAGGATAAATGACAACCAACAGGACCAAAACTTAGAATTCTGTAAGACCTGCATTTCCACGAATTTGATAGCACGGAGGTCTTCCATGCACACCAAATTCACCAAACTAAACGGGAAAATGAGGAAATATTGTGCAAGTCAACGAACAATTACACACCTCTCAGCCTTCTGTTTCCTATTGGCAAGATCGGAGCTCAATGCCTTCCTTGCTACAAAACCATAAAATAATGGCTTAAGAGTAAGTTAAGAGCAATAGAACAAAGAGCGAAATGAGACTTACTGTTTTCTCCTTTTGCCAGGACAGTTCCAAAACTTCGTGCCGGCAGCCCATTCTCCGCTTTTTCCTCCTGGACAATGCAAGCACAGAGATATAAGAGACCTGGAGTAAAATGCTTGTTTAATAGGTCCTCAATAAGATGCTACATACATCTATAGCTAATGGTCTTCTCATTGAGCGTGCCAAAAACTTTCTGTAAGCATCCTCCAACTTTTTAATTGGCTGAGCATTCCTATAAGAATGAATGACAAAATAGTGAAAACTTTATGCAATTGACAGATATGAAATAATAAACCCAAGTTCAACATGGAATAATTTCGTCATGTACATGGATAAGAAGATTGGTAACAAAATAAGAAGTGCATAACTGTGCTTTTGAGTTATAACATAGTCCCCAAAAATATAATGCAAGGCTTGCCACGAGCAGTCTTCTTTACTCTTAACGTCAAATGAACAGTCTAGAGATGTTGATTCTAAAACTTTTGCCTAAAAGCAGACGCTTTCTCCACAATGTTGCACACAATTTGCGCAAGATTCTTTCGAGGATTATTAAGTGTTGGCACCCTGGATGATAATTGAAGAGCATATAAAACCTTATTACAACAGAAAATTCTTTATTTGCTGGCTAATTGCCTTTACCAGATCATATAGCCTAAAAGAGCAGATGGTGTATCGTGCACACCAACCTATAGAAATAATTACCTCGATATGCCAAGATTCAAAATTTCATTAGCCGCTTTCATCTTATTCTTAGATTCCATGTACAAAGCATAAGATATGTAGAACAGAGAATGCGGCTTCCCAATCTCATTGGCATCCAGAAAGTTGTATATAACTTCCGCATCAGTGCAGTTGTCAGCCTGCAGTAAAATTCCAGTCAAGGACCTATCGAATTGGACAATTTCCAATTGTTGAAACATACACAAAAGCCAACAGATCATTGGTGATGAGAACCTACATATTCCAGCCAAACTTTAAGATAGCGGAGATCATCTCTGTAGCGGTCCGAATGCCAAAAGGCACGAACACATTGCTCATATATTACAAGCAGTCCCGAGGAGTCGCCACCCGGTGGAAATGCTTCTTGAACCCACTTGATACACCTTCAAATTTTAGTTTAAAAGAAAGTAAAGCCCCCTGGATGTAAGCGCTTCCCATTTGCCACATATGCTATAAATCTTAGAAACTTCAAAACTAAAATTAAATCAAAAGATTTTAATCCTCAAATGGCACGGCTCCCGGTAATCATGAGGCTTGCCACTCCTAACCCACCAAAAATGAGAACGAAAAAAGATGATTTCCCAATAAGTCGGAGGAACCATTATGTACTTCAGCTCTGGGAGCTGGACCCAGGCTAACATACCAGCTGATCATACAAGCAAGAACAAAAGTCAAGCACGAATTCAAGCGATGAGCTCCTGGAAAAAGCACTAAAGCACACCCAAATTAACCGCCCAAAAGAAGCTTAAAAGATTGGTGCTATCGAGCAGGTTGATGATAACTCACTCAAGCCATGATTGTAGAGGATCGTCCCCTTTGTAATCGTCAATCGCCTCAATCAACTTCCTAGAGAACCCAGGGATTAAACAACACTAATGATGCCACGAAAACTTAAAAGGAACGAAGAAAGAAAAGGGTTTTGCGAGGCGAAGTGGAAGAGACCTTCTCTTGTCGAGGAGGGATTTCTTGAGGTGATTGTCGGTATGGGACTTGAGGGCGTCGTTGAGGAGGTTGACGTTGCGACCCCTCTTCAGGGGCCTCACGTTCTCCTTGAACAGCTCCCACTCATTGCCGGTCTGCCGTTTCGAGGCCAGGAACGCCGTCTCTGGGTCCACGTTCTGGATCTGAGCATCTTCCATTGGCGACGTTGAGCGCTTCTGTGTACTCGGAGAGAGAGAGAGAGAGAGAGAGATTTCAAATGTTGAAATGGGGGGGAGCTGCAGTCATAACCGTTGGCAGAGGAGGGCTCGGGCACTGTGGATTGTTATTGGGCTTCGCTCTGTCCACAAGGGGCTCTTCGCCAGGACGACCGAACATGAGCCTGGGCCTCATCAGCGCTGTCGCATAAGGCCCCAAAATGTTTAGCTGTCATGTATCTGCAAATCCACAAACGATGTTCCAGAATTTCTCTTTCTACCCCTCTTTTGTCGTTCCTCGAACCGACGGACGAGACGAGAAATGGCGCAGAGAGAGACGCCACCACCTCGCATTCACCTCCATCATCACATTGAGCAACTTCACTCTTCCCCCATCAGCCATGGCATCCTTATTCATCACGCCTCTCAACCTCTCCTCATCGTTCTCTTCGAAGCCGATCCTCTTCCCGAGCACCATCGCATCGCTCGGCGTCGCGACTCGTCGCCAGGAGAAGAAGCCGAGGGAGGCGACGGCGAGGGCCCTGGGAGGCGGCGGCGGAGGCGGAGGCGGGGCGAAGTACAAGGGGACCCAGAAGAGGGAGAGGCGATTGGGGGAGATGATAGAGGAGAAGTTGGCAGAGGCGAAGGAGGCGTGCGAGGGGGAGGCGGCGGCGTCGGCGGAGTGCAGGGTGGCGTGGGACGAGGTGGAGGAAGTGAGCCAGGCCAAGGCCCACCTCCGCCTCAAGCTGGAGGTGCTGCGACAGGATCCCCTCGAGTCATTCTGTGGGGACAATCCCGATACCGACGAGTGTCACGTCTACGACGCCGACGACGACGACGACGAGGAGGAGTGATCGGTGACCCGATGGATGAAGAGCGATCGGGCGGTCGTTTTGGTGGATGGTGATGAGAAGGATCGGAGAATGTCGGCCGTTGGATGGACGTGGAGAACATGGTAAACCCGAACCCAATGTCTGTATATATATTTACTTGGGCGCGTAATTACATCTTCCGAACAATTAAGCCTTTTACATTTAACGCTGGACGATTGCCTTGTTTTACTTTAACGTACGGTTTGTGTATGCTGGACTTTTAATACATCGCCGCAACGCCTAATGAAAGACATAGAAACGACGATCAAATCGACTTATACAGAAAGGAAATCGAATCGAATAAGCGAAGATCGGGTGCACTTTCTGCGCCGTGCGGGGGCACCGCATGTTTCCCCCATTCCGCAGCTCCATGTGCTTTATTGCATATGAAGCAAGGTATCGAATCTTGGGCGTGAAATTCATGATTTTGACTCCATTGCTGCTACTCAAGGCGCCCCCGCTCTTGGGTGTTTGCTCGGTTTTGATTGAACGACTCCCTCCAACTCAAGTTGGAAACGTTAGATTTCTCTGTGTTCCTTGTCGATGAAGTAGTGAATCGAGCATTCGGCCGCTGCTTACGCCCAAGGAAAGTCTCTCCCTTGGCTGCTTGAGACACATGGGCGCCATCGCCACCATTGTCTATTCGGCCATAAAGTAACGTCGAACGAAAAATTCTCGAGCTACTTAAGAATCTCGCGCGCCAGAATGAGCTCTTGCTTCTCACACCTTCATGCAAACCCATCTCAAAGATCCGCGCATTACCCTTGGCTCGCGTCACTATAGCCAAATTTCGCAGTCAATTGTGCTATCTCCTCTCATAATTTGTGTACCTTCGTTCGGACGTCGTCCTTGAAATCATCCATTCAATCATTCACAGTATGATGCGATCCTTTAGCCAACTCGATCTGCTTGTCGAGTTCCATGAATGATGGATGCCCCAAGGCCATCTGGGTCATCAACCTCAGTCTCCCAATCCTCAATCTTTGGTCATCCGAGAATCATCCATGACCCGAAAGTCCTTTGTTATAACTCAAGCTATGTTACCAAATGCCATAGTCCCAACAATAACCTAATTCAAAGGATCGCACAGCATGTATCATCTTTGGTCGCTAGTAATACATCGGCAAACTCGAGCACACAACACCCAGGTCGTAAGGCATACACACACGTCCTTTGTTAGATAGTATGAATAGAATGAGTCGTGAGAAAATGTACTCAACTGTATTGATTGACGATACCCATAATGTTCAACAAGAGACCAATGGAATAAGATAAATTGAGTAGTTGAACCCATAAAGAGTTTTGCAGACACTATCTATCCTAGCACCAGTAGACATTATTTGTATCATTTATTTAGTGTGAATAGATATAACGAATGTTTAAGATGACATTATCTACAAATTACAAAAAATAAATATATAAGAAAAATATTAAATGTCGAAATACCCCTACATTATCTTGACTCGAGCTTGATCCAAACAGCCACAGGCAATACGCCCTAGATAAGCTCAAATCAAGCCGTCCATATTACACAGAGAAATTTCAACTGTTTAGAAATATAAATCTTTTTAGCTAGAAATAAAATTTTCATTACAGACAAAATATTACAAATTGGATTCAGTACCTATTAGAAACAATAAATAAAAGAAGACTGGACTTGAACAATTATTTTAACTCTAGAAGGGAGATTGTGGAAAAGAATTGACAATGCGATACCTATTTAATTAAAAGCCCAATTTGCAAGCACATAAGCATCTCCATTATTAGGGCTTCAGGCCCAGGCCAAGCTCCAGTCTGGATTTTGGTGAAGTAGGAAGCAAGAATCTGCAACGAAAGGTTGAATACTCCAAAGGCAAAAGACCCTTTTGTTGGATGGCATCAATTAAGACCTTGCAATCGCTTTCAAAAATTGCTTTCGAGATGCCAAGGGACCGAGCATAATTTCAGGCGAGAAGGCAAGCGGCTGCTTCCACTTCCATCGATGAGTTTCCACGTCCTATCTTTGTCCAAGCTTTGGAATGCCAAGTCGTTAAACCGCTCATGCAATAATACCTATGGCTCCTTTGTTATCTTTCCATGCACCATATATATTAAGTTCCAGCCATTGATCTGACAGAGGGAGCCAAAAGTCCATCCTTTCCCTAATAGAATCGGCTCTTGAATTTGTCACGATTATCTTCTCTTCCCCAAACTTGTTTGCAAATTCCATGAACTCCTGTAAAACCGACTTAATTGCTTGGAAAGAATTTGAAATAGCTTGGAATTTGTATAACATCACGTTCTAGTACATAGGCATAAAGGGTGAAGAGTTTGCAATCGAAGCCTACTCTCTGTGCAGTCCATCGAGGGTCAAGGAGGTGGTTTATCATTTCCTCTAGAATGTGAAGTTTTAAGTAGATGAGATGATATTCTATGGACTCTTATCTCCATAAAACAGGTGGGAAGAACCTAGAATGTGAAATAACCTACCCCGGCTAACTCTATAGGGCAAGACACTAGTTCGTTGCCTCCAAAATATCATATTGTGCCTCTCATGAATTCTAGCTTTCCAAACTTTGTTCCCAATTCCAAAGTAGGGGACATTCTTTTAACACGACCTGATGAGTTTATAAGCATATTTAACCGTAAAAACTCCATCAAGAGCTGGCGCCAGATCTGTTTATCCACCCAAATGGAGGTTGTAACCTAAATCTGAAGAATGACTTGGACTGGGGTTGGGCGAAACACATAAGTTGGACTGTTCACATCCCATGTTTTTGTTTTCGGGATAAAGAAGCTCGCTTTTCTATCCTTACTTTAAAAGAGGATCAGGATCGACAAAAAAAAAAGTAAATGATTTGGTACGTGTGGAATCCAAGGCAATTATAGACCTCGATTGACTTACCATCCCAAAGCTGATAAAGATTGCCTAGTTTGAGTATTTCTCTAGTGTCCATGATTGCCTTCCATAACTAAGATGCTGATGTCTTAACCTCATGGTTCCAAAAATTGGATCTGCGGAGATATTCTCCCTCAAGGACTCGAACCCATTATTTGTCTCTATCTTGTATCAATTCCCAACCGAGTTTGAGTATCAAAGCATCGGTGAAATTCCTCATTTCACAGTCCACCGCTTTTCTTATTTCCACACGAAGAGTCCCAACATTTAGGTGCAAAGACCTTGTTTTTCTTCGCCGGGATACCCCACTAGAATTTTCTTGTGGCTAAATTGAGCCTATCACAATTGATTCTCCGCAATCTATCAGATTGCATAGAAGATATCAAACTACTCTGAACAACCGATGGAATGTCCATTGCTCTCTCTACCCACCGGAGACAAGGTCTTCCTTGTCCAAAGACTGAGTTTGTTATCAACATTCTGTTCGATACATTGGCATCTTGCCCTGCCATTTCTGGGTTTGAAGAGAGGGTTGCCAAGTTACAAAACGTTGGGATCTATCTTCCTTGAGTCAATGTAAAAAATTTGTCATGCTTATGGAAGTGTTTTTTCTTTTTTTTATAAGAATAAAGCAGTCAATGTAAATGACAAAATTGCAAAAGGTTTATGACTGATTTAGCATAAAAAAAGGATTTAGGACTGAATCGGCAAAATAGCAAAATGTTTAGGACTTATTTGGTAATTGTCCCAAAAAAATTTGTCATACTTTTGGAAGTGTTTTTATTTTTTAAGAATAAAGCAGACAAATTTTTGACGATTCAACCTTTGACTTGAGCAGGAGCAATAAATGTTGAAGTATTCCTTAAGTGATGTCTCTTCGCGGCTTGAACAAATATCGGCGTACATAGGTGTGTTAAAGATTGGTTGTCCCGGCCTCCTCTGCCCAATTGAGTATTTCGAGAGAGAAGTCCAACATAAATTACAAACAAGTATTGTGAGATAAATCACCTCATCAGAGATCCTTGTTGAGAAAATCGCTAATTGAGAAAAGGATAAGTACCACAAAAAAAATCCAAATTGAGCCAACGATAACTAAGTATCTCAAGCTTTTTATAACACGAAAATCTAAACATATACACACCATCTATTTGAGTTTATAAGTTCGAGTTTTCTTATGACACAAAAAATAAAAGTGTGAGGTATTTGTATCATAATGAATAAGTTTAAGGTTATAATGATATAAAAAAGAAATTTGAGATATTAATGTCATGGTGAATACAGTTTGGAATTTATTGAGGTATTAATCTTTGAAACAGGCTAATTTAGAAAATGACCAGGCATTGCTCTCCAACCTGGAGAGAGAAAGAGAAGACCGAAGAATCCCATCTTTTTCCCTCTGAATTCCTCGATCGTTCATGTGAAACCGTACCAACTTCAGATCACAACAACCCGTCCCTCGTGGATCTTATCTTGTTCGCAAGCCCCCGACGCTCCAGAAGTTCCTGTATCGATCCCCACATGCACTCGAATGCGAACGAGGAAAAGACAAAACGGGTCACTGTTGAACAATATGAAGGCGAGAGAATCTCGATCGCGACTCAAGAATTACATCCGCTGGCATCATCCATTATAATAGAGCGGTTCCGGTCAAATCCCAAAGCCCGGATCCCGCCGGATCCGATGCATCCGTACAGCAGCGAGGGGGGCATATTTTCCGGACATCTTCTTTTAGAAAAAGGGGGGGATGATGAAACGACAGGATATGGGGGGCTTGGATCGCGGCATCTCAACGTGCAATAGTCCATGGACATCGCCATGCCCAACTCTCCATCGACGAGATCGGAGCAAGTCAATGCGGAAATTCGCGCGTGGTCGCGGAGACGCGAATGGGGAAAGTGTCGGTTCGGTCCGATCTCATGTGGTTTCATGTGGGAAGCCATGCTGGGGCCGAACATCCCTTGTGATCGAAGGCACGACGCGTCGCGACGACATATTCAAATTACGTCTGTCGGAAACATGGCTTGCGCTGGCCGAAACGCCTAGGTGAGTGCGACGCAGCGGCACGTTTGGAGAGCCACGTGGAGGATTGCAGGCGGCGGGATCTCTCGCCAGAAGTCGCTGGCCGCTTCGTCGCGTGACCAGAGAGGAGGAGCCACTCAGCCACGCGGTGACAACTCTAGTGGGTCCATATCCTTAACGAACCACGACTTTTGTGTACTTCTCCATTAATGCTTTGTCTCTGCGAATACACTCGAAAGTAATTCTTTCCAACGAGTTGCCTGACTTTACCATTACATACCACATGCAATTTGGCACGTGAGGAAACTTCTGCCAATATGACAGACACCCCAAAACGTAAAATTGCTATAAATGGATGGACATGAAAATTAATTGGGAATTGACTAATTGTGAAGAAAGTAAAAAACAATCTCCGAGTTCTAATTATGAATTTAGCAATTCGTATCAGATCGGATTCATGCCCAACGCATATTCGATTGGGTCCATTTTACTAAAACTTTTCATATTTAACCTAATTTTTTTAAATAAATAAAATAATTCATATCCAAACTGAAGTGAAAGCAAAGCATATATGAATGTAAGATCAAGTGAGAAAAAAAAACACAAAGATGGATTTGATTTAACTAAATTGGTCATAAATTAACATCCATATTGTATTTAAATCTATTTACAATCTATTTATGACTTATTTAATATCGAAACGAACTGTCGCAACCTTCTCGAAGGTGCACCACCTAGGGTTAGATTAATGGATTGTTAAACCTAATTTAGCTCGAGCTCTCCCAAACTCATACAAATTTGCAACTTAGGTTTAACTTCAAATTCATTGGGGACTATTGACACGCGCTAAGAAATGAATTCTTGACGAATTTTGATGGTTTTGTACGTATGAATAGGGATGGTTGCGTCAATCGAGTTTGATGGATACCCGAGGGTACTTTTCTCGCGTAATTGCGTGGCCTTGTCCGTGATGGAGTCTTCTGAGGCGTGAAGCAACGGTGGGACACGACCAAAAAAGACGAGAAACGTCAAAGGCGGAAGATGGGCGGGGACCATCTTGCGGAGTCAAGATTCCTCGCTTTTCGAACGTTTTTGCTTGCGATGCATCTCACGGACGTTCGTTGGATCGATCAAGAGGGGCATGAAGACACGCATGAAGCCAACGTGATGCTGCTGCTAAGATCAGAGGCCAAAACCCACAAGCTAAGACTGACTTGTAGAGCGACGCGACGAGTGCTCGAAGCCACGCCCAAAATTGATGTCAATGAATCGCCAGCCTCTGGACCTCCGAATTCTATAGCTTTTCTGGGAAAATCAAAATTGGTCCCTCCGAATCATCACCAATGTCCTGATCAGCACACTAAAAGTTAATGAGCATCATCCTACGCCACTTTTATACCATTGACTACCACGCCTCTCTTTCCAAATCGAAACAAACAATGGGGAACTATCGTCGGATGGAAATTTTCCATGATAAGTGACATCTCGGATTGATTTTTGCACATCATTATTCATTTCAGTCCGTATTCTTGATTTTGTCGAGGAAAATTCACAATTAACAATGAAAGGAGAAACCTTTCTCCAGCAAAAACAAACAAATGAGTAGATAGTAAGTGCGGACGGCTTTACAATTGGGCATTGGAATCTGACCGGCGTCATTGTTTTTCCGATTCGCAACAGCGATGGGAGATGCGCGAGCTCCGAGATTTATGGATCGGGCTGTCTTCAAAGTACGAAAAATCAAAACAACCCTATCATCTTTTAACCCCACCGGTGGATGACATGGGCTTGACAAAGTAACGAGTGGCGAAAAGCTTGGACCCCAGGGCGCATGCGATGATGATCCATTGATACTACATTGTAATGGTCCCTCATCTCGATTTTTTTTTTCTTCTTGTGTGTGTAGCTTTTGTCTCGTGCTCCCTCCTTTTCTTCTTGGTCACGGGATGCATACGTTCGTCAGTACTATCTTTGAGCTGTCTCGGTACTTGATCGTGGGCCGAGAATGGTCAATCCAATGACTATTTCTTTCGCGTACATTGTGTTTTGTTAGTCGGTCCTTGATGGCGGGACAGCATCGTGATTAAAAATGAAAATCCAAATTGATTATGAAGGTTATCTAGTAAGCCGAGCCCTACTGAGTAGGTAGCTTCGCATCTGGTCAACCCCACCGAATCAAATTTAATCCAAGTCAACTATGAGAAAGGGTCCACAAAGAATTCAATTGCACACGGAATAGAAAATTCCACGGCTGAGGAGGCAGCAGGACGCTTGGTAAAGAAGCACAAGACAGAAATTGCGGGCTTAATTGAGAGAGAGAGGGAAGAAGAAGAAGAAGAAGCAGCAGCAGCAAAAGCTTAAAGAACGCGGATGAGATATGCCAGGAAAGTCAACGGCACCCCCTCATTTTTGTGAGACGGTTCTAATGTCTACGAAGACGGATTTTATTTTATTTTTTTGGCGTTGGCAAATATTTGAAAGAATTGATAACTGCCAGAGAATTATTTATAAATAAATTTACTGGTCGCCTGATTTTTCTGTAATTTTTTTGGTCATGTATTGAAACTTTTATGAATTTACTCACTCTATTTGACAATTTACGAAAAAGCGGCTTTCTTTATATTTTCGTCCTTTAAATGATTTTTTACCAAAGCTCTTACGTGAATCTACCAACCTTCTATATCATTTTTTCTTTGATCAGGTTACCCACGAGTCTTGACTTATCAAACCTCATTTGTACTTACCAACATTTAATTCAATTTTCTTCTAAGAATTACCAAACTTTCTATTGAGTGGTCAACTTTTATTCGCTATAATTACTAACTCATTAATTTTATCGACTCCTTCTAGAATTTGTCAACTTTAAGTTGAATAATTACCAACTTTTGTCTGACTAGGATTCATTTGACTTCTTTTTAAAATATTGACTTCTCTCGTCTCTATTGGAAAAATGTAATTATCTAATTATTCCCAAACGTTTATCTACATTTCCTACCGATGCCTTAAAATTTTCAATTATTTTAGAATACCAACATTCTTAAGAATCTCATCAATATCCTCCAATCAAATTATCGACTAATTTTGGATTACTAACTCTCACTCAAATTACTCATTACTGACATTTGTCTATAACCTGTGGTAGGAATATGTGAATAAACAGTTATCTTTTCTTAGATGATATGTTCTATCTTCAAGCAAAGTAGGCACAATTTCGATTTGCAAAAAAAAAAAATTACAGTTCGTGGGGAATCATATGATCATAATGACATAGACTAACGATACCTTCAACCACGCCAAGCCTTCGTTGCTTTCGGCAAAAAGAAATGTTTGTTTTTACTATAAAAGTTGAACGAGACATTGTAGTTAAAGTAGAAATTTGATATGGCAATTTTCCACTCACTGCCCACCGGAAAGTTCGACCATAGGAAATCCGGAAGAGGTATGACTACTTTCCGCCGACACGATTTGATCGAGTCACAAGGACAAAGCGATAAGGCTCGAGGCGGCTCCAGCTTATCAAAGCAATGGTTTCCATTATTGTAGCACGGTGGATATTTTTGTGAACTTATGATATTCATGGTTAGTAAAAAATTATCCAATCGATCATAAATTGATTATATAAATATTAATTTAGTCATAATATTTTCAATTTTGACAATTTATAGATTCAAGTGTATTCCTTTTAATCAACGATATAGCCACTATCGAGCATTTTGCTCAGCACACCCGTCATGTCGATGGTTTCCGGTAAAGATTGATCAAATGAAGTAAGTAATGTTTGCGGCAAAATTGGTAAGACCGAAAAATTCGACATTCGTACAATAAGTTTAGGATCAATTTAACAATTTTCTATTGCAATTGGGGTGTAAAGATGATATGATCGATACTTTTTAAAATCGAATCATAATTAAAGCATGTGACGAGGCTACGTACTAATCTTGCCTTGACTCCGATGGCCCTCCACATTGATATTATTGAGGCAGGGTGGGGGCCTAACCAAGGTTAATCAAAGCTTGATCCTCCATAATTAAGAATAAATGGGCATAGATTAGCGACCCCACCTAGCAATTTTACCCAACCCTCACCCGGTTTAATTCCGCGAGATCCTCCACTTGCGACCTTTGAAAATTCTCATGTTTTGGTCTCGAGAAAGCGTCTCCCACCTCACTTTCCGCGTCTCTACGTACTTCTCCTTTTCCCGAACGACGACATATGACCACCGACAGCATGAGGTTCAGCTGGATCAACGCCCCTCATTGACGAGGCACGGGTACATTTCGGAAAGGGTACAAAAAAAAAAAAACAAGCGAATGGAAAGAACAAAAAGCACCTCAGTCGAATCTTTCGCACTCGCTAAACTCTCTAGCTCACAAAAGATTCGAACCATCCATCCATATAAGATAATCACTCGAGAGATATGTTTAGGCGCCGTCGAAGGGCGGCGTCCTCATTCGCCCGAATCGATCGCCCTTCCTTATTGAAGAAATCCGAGCAAATGATCTCCAGTGAACGCAACATCGCGTCCGGGGTTTACGTAAAAGTCTGTCCGCACGCAAGGGTTAATCCGCCATTACGCTGAGAGAGATCCAGAGGGTCGATGAGGAAGCGTCTTACGCAACGACATATTTCCGAGACCTAATCAAAGTCGATCTTTGATTGTTTCACGGCGGGATCCAGAGATCCAGTCAAATCTTAGAATCACCTAAAAGATGATGCACAATTAGGCAGGGATTTCGGAATCGAGGTTCATGATTGATACCGGCCGCCGCCCCTCCAAGTTACTGCTTTGTTCCCTCAACCTGAGCTCGTCAAAATGGAGTTGGCTTTGACTTTGCGAGGCCGTGGAGGGGTAGAGGAGGACTGTCTTTTACGTATTCTTACGCTGCGTCTTGTCGCCAAGCGGTTGGGCTGTCATGTAAATGTTTATTGAGAGGTGGGCACGGCGGATCGGGAATTCGAGACTAGAGAATGCGGGCGATATGTTTCATTACATTATCGTATACCATTTAAAAAGTAAAGGGGTTTGGGAGGATCTTTGTTCTAAACAGCAGGAACTGTTGCGAGTCATGGAAAGAGTTGATACTGGGGATAGTAGATCTGCAGATGATGCTTGAACCGGGTGGCGATAAAATTTGACAGCCTGTGCCTCCTCGAATCATTATGCTTATTATTTTCGTCCCGACACTCTTGATATTAGATCTCGCATGGTGAATCTAAAGAATGACCTAATCACATGCCTTGTTACATTTTTTTTTGGGACCATATTACAAGGTTGCTCAGGCCAATTTTCATGCACCGTGTTTATTGCTGTGAGTTCTCGTTATCGGCACAAAACTTTTGTCTATCTAAGTTTTTTCTTAGATGTGATTCTTAAATTTTGTCAATTCCACGTGCTCCGATGAATTGTCGAGATCACGGGAGTTCTGGAGCACAGTAATTCCTACCGTTCAAAGCTTGAATTCGGTCGAAGAATATAGTTCGGGCGGCATCTGTTCTAAAATAATCTTCACATTGGACGAACGAACGAGAACGGAACAAATGGGGGACAAGAAAATCGCGAGGGATGGTGCGCGGGGGTGAAACGCACGACACATGTCGATGTGGTTCGTTCCTGTCGGCGAGTGGCGTTTGGTTCCGAGATCAAGATCCAAGGAGCAAGCGAACAAGGCGAGAAAGCAACGTTTATCTCCATCAACAGGTCGGCAATCAAATACTAATTTACAGGTTCATGCTGCCCGGCAAGAGAAAATTTAAACGACATGTGAACTTGATAGAGAAAAAAAAAAAAAAAGATCGTCTAGAAGAACAAGATGGCCCCCCCCACCCCCTCCAACCACCGCCGGATGAGGACAGCGACGCCCACGAGCGCTCTTTTCGCCCTCCAACCACGGAGGCCGAGCGTGATTCAAAATACACATGTTTGGACCAATGATTATGTGAGTGGGACGGTTATACTATCTACAAGATGGTCCTCTCCTAGATTTTTCATAGATCCATTTCGTTTTTTAAAATATTTTTCTTAAAACCGATTCAATACGTCGTTTCGAATAGTTTGGTCAATAAAAATCGCTTCCTTTATTGATAATATAACTTGCGCTTAAAATTTTTCTTAAATAATAAAAATATTATTCGTCTATTTATTTAAGGGGGGAAAAAAAGGGTTTTCCGAATAGTAAACAAACGGATTCAGGAGACGTCTTTTAATCTCTGGACGCATCTGGATCGCGAGGCGGGATCAAATCACGACGGAGCGTCCCATTTCAAATCCGGACCGTTAAAAGAGGGGGGTTAACGTAAATTCGGGTGGGCTTTCCCCCCACCCGTGGATTCAGGTCCTTATTAGCAAATTGTGAGAGGGGACGTCCTTATCCGCAAAAAAAGGTAAAAAAGAAAGAGGCCCGGATCCTTTTTAGCTTTCTGCGTAATTGCTGACACCGAGAAGGCAGAAAAGGCCAACCCTTTTTCACGCGTTTTTCCCATCTCCGCGCCGGGCCCCACCACCCTCACATCTAACTGAAAGCTCTTTTGACATTATCTCCGCTCCGCATTTTTTTTCTTTTTTACTTTTTCAAATTTTCCTCAGGGAATTACGGGCGCTTAATAAATAATTCGTAATTTGAAAAACAAAATGGTCCGATTTGAAACTCACTGGGATTTATCTCATGCGCTTGCGATTTATTGAAATATTTATTATATAGTAGTTTAATATTTGAAAATATCGATTACGAATGACGAGGAAAGTAAGTCGTTAGATAACGATTTGTCAACCGAGGAGACCTGACCAAGATACTAGAGACAACGTCCTAATAAGCGTAAAAAAGAAAAGGGGCAAGTCCAAAAGCGAGTAATTTCTGTTTTGAGCTTGGCTTATCTGCCTCGATTCAGCCAATTTTGCCTCAAAAATCAGTAATTATTTAAGTCGTATTCGTTCTCGTGCGCGACATTAGACACAATCCGATTAAGCTGTCCTATTCAGAGTAAATGTTTTATCTGGGCACCTTATACTATTTGGTAGTATAAGGTGTGTTTATTTGATATATATAGGATTTTTGCTGCCTTTTAACATTTGAGTATGTGAAAATCTACCAAAATTATATTTAACATAACCCATGTACACAGATCTCGTTTTTTGCGGTTATTTGATTAACTCTTACTTTCTATTCGATATAAATCTTGCGATTCGTGCACACTTCAATTCTTTTTTATAATCCAAAACTCCTTACATTTTCACAATACTTAAAATATTTACAAGAAAATATATATGTACATATATATAACTTTCTCGTGTTTTTCAACTGATATAACTAATTATTCGACTTAACTTTTGCTTTCCCATAATTGCAAATGATCAAGCCCTCCATCCCTATGCTAGCCGAGTCCCATTAGGCTCGCTTTGACGTGTACACGATCCCACCTTCCGTTGCTAACGAAATCGACCAGTCCTTTAGCATGCGCCCACCCATCCTCTTCTCTCTCAATTAATTTCAATTTCAAATGCTAGTACCAACTATTGGTAGCAGAAAAATCTAGCGCCAATCGTGAATATGCATCTCATGTCGTTCTCAAATTCAAGTACGAACGTGATATCTAGAGCTTCACGAGATCAACTTCTCGTAAGGAAAATGCGTTAATGTACCGATTGCAATCTCTATCTCATGCTCTGTTTCAATATTGATAACCTTCGAGCGACATGCATTTTGAATTCATCGTGATAGAAGAGTCCACATCACGTGAAGAGACGCGTCGAATGAAATTATAGGAAGTCAATAATGAAATGATTATAGACTCAACGCGCTCCTTTGACAATGCAGACGACTAAGTAGGGGTGATTGATTCCACGAGTGCTCCGGTTCTCTAATCTTTAGGATTGGGAACCGGACTAACTAGTCTCAGGACAAGACATGTCAGTCTGGATTAGGTCCTAGATTGTCAAATGGGATCATGAAAATTTAAAAAAACTATTGAGTTTCTTTATTATAATTTTTATTTTTATGGTAAGATTGGATATGGATTAAAACTTAAAAACTTAAACTGGATTATTTTCACTTTTTTTTTTTTTATATATCTTTATTGAAAGTTAAAAAAATGAATCGGTCTGGTCTGGCCCTCTGAGGAATCCAGAACTGACACTTTTGGGAATCAGAGACTGACTCGACACCTTCGAGAACCGGACCAAACCTACCGATTTAGGCTGGTCATGTCGGTTCTTAGTTCAGTCGGTCCAACTTACTCACCCTTATGGCTAAGTCGCTAGTTTCTCGAAAGAGGCGATGACTACCTCGAGGCAAGTTGATATTTGTCAATTTGAGCTACCAAGCGGGGTCCCTCTATAGTGACCCGAGCTTTAAATTCTCGACCAATCTTTCAAAACTCGCATTTTTAAAATTATCTACCTCGAAATACACAAGACATTTCAAAGTATCGACAAGTATCGTGGCACATAGTTTTTCGTACTTAAAAAGAGGAAAATAAAAATTACAAACTACACAACAAATACGGATAAATGGCGCCGTGTAATTTCGGAAAAGACGGTAGCTGTTGAATTAGCGCGGAGGGTTAAGCTTCCCCCCCATAAACAAAAAGGTGGAAGAGCTAAACATCTACGGCGGGCGTATTCGTTCTCGTATGTACGCAGCCCACTGCCTTTGGTTGTCTCTGTCGTTAACAGAAGGACAGTAACACGAGCTGAAATGACCGCTTTACTAATTAAATTACACTGCGAATTCAATTATGTTTTATCCTTTCGCGAATCAAGACCAAGATCGTGGATTGTGTGCTTCTCAGATCCTACGATCCATAGTCCTATAGAGATTAACTTAACCTATTAGAATTCACTCGGACCTTCACGGCCCCCTCTACAGAAGCCTTTTTTTTAAGCCGGGTTTCAACCCAATCATTAATCTCTTGAAAGCGACGCGTCGTCGGCGGCAAACTCGCGAGAGCCAATACATATAGCCACACTAAGTGCTTACCGCGTAGAAGTTATCGTAAATGTCCGTTCGTGCGATGTAAATAATTTGTGGCTCGTTTCCAAACGGTCGGAATGATGAGATCATACTATTATTTTTTCTATTTTCTGTATTTAACGGGACATTGGATATCGACGGAAATTTTAACTTTTTTTTTAAGGACGAGTTCGCGAAATCCCAAATAGCAACCCGGATCTCCATTATTATTGTTTTTTGTATTATGTGAATGGAGTAGCGTAGCGATTTTTCTTCTCTTGCTTGATGGAGAGACGCAATGACCGGGGGCGCGCGAACAAGGAGGAGAAGGCCCAGCGGTCACCTCCCGCCCCACTTTTCCTCCTCGTCTCCCTATCATGTGATCTGGTGCTCTCGTTCACACCTAAGCCTAGTCATCACAATTTTTTTTTTTTTGGGGGGGGGGGGGGGGGGGGATAATGAGCAGTCGGCCAATTTGCGTGACGTCACTTGTGACGTCGAAAAAGGACCCCAAAAAAAAGCACAAAATAAATAAATAAAAGATATGAACATAATCCTTTCCCCTACAAAATAGGCATCGTTTCCCTCCTCCTCTTAATTATCAACATCCGAATTAAAAAAGATAACAATACGTCATTAATAACGATGCCATGGTTATCAGCGATTCTTAATTACTCTAATCGGAACTCATTAATAATTAATTTTTTTAAGTACTCGGATCGAAAGTAATTAATAATTATTTTTTTTTTTCTTCCCTATACTAGTTGAAAGAGGGGAGAGAGAAGAGAGGGAGTGATGCGGTGAAGAGAGAAAAAGAGAGACGTCAAGGAGTGAGCCTTTTGTGTGTGTGTATTTAGAGTTCAAACCGACGCAAATCCACGCAGATAAAATCTCTCTCTCCGTCTCTCTCTCTCTCTCTCTCTCTCTCTTTCCCTCCCTCCCCTCACAGCTGTTGCCTCTTCGTCTCTCTCTCTCTCTCTCTCTCTCTCTCTCTCTCTCTCTCTCTCCCCTCCCCGATAGCCATTCCGATTCTGTCGACGGAGCTGCGATCTGGGGGATCGGCTTCGCCGCATTGCGCTCCTGTCCGGCGGATCTCGCTCCCCATCTGGCGTTCTGCACCGGCGTGCTCGAGCCTCCGATCTGTAAGTCCGACACCGCTCGATCTCGCGCCTGTTTTTTTATTCTTTTTCCTTTTTCCTTTTCGCTTCTCGTTTGAGGTTCCATTGCGCGAAATTTTGATCTCTCGCCTCCGTTAGAATTCGCACCGACTGCCTGTGGAATTAGTGAATTGCGTGCTCGGTTTGTGAGTTGTTTGCTTCCGTGTTTTTAGAGATCGCGCGTGTGGTGAGTGAGGATGACGGGCGATGTCGACGTGCGCCGCGAGGCATCCGTGGAGGTCCCGTCGTTGAATGGCAAAATCGATGACAAGTGTGGGGCGGACGTGAGAGCTCAGCAGGATCTGGTGCAGAGCGTGGGCGATTGCAATGGCGTGTCGCATCGTGAAGAGGAGGAGACGATCAGTAATGGAATCGAGAATGGCAATGGGAACGGCAAGGACGACGCTGACGGCACCTATGTTTTCGTCAAAGGGAGTGAGGCTGTTGGTGAGGGAGTCGGCAATAGTTTTGTTGGTACCGATCGGAGTGAAAAGAGCATCGAGGGTAAGGCGAGTGATATTGACGTGGGGGGGTCGAAGGTTAGTGCTGGACATGGTAATTGTGATGTTGAGCAGGCAGCTGTTAATAGAGAGAATGGAGATGGGGAAGGCAAGTTGGTGAATGGAGAAATTAAGGACCATCTTTTTGACGAGCATATTGTTGTGAACAAGGTTGAAATAGCAGAACAGGAAGGAAATGATGCGCCTATCAAAGAAAACAATGAGGAGACTGTGGTTGATGAGGCCGAGAACGATGCAGGTCATGGCAAAGCTATTGACCTGAATGATGTTGAGTGTCATATTGGGGATCATCTTATGGACAATCACACTGGAGTGGCAGATTCACACGGTGAATTTATTGAGAGCACACTGGCTGGCAGTACTTCAGCTGACGAGCAAAATCGCGAGGCAGATATCGTGGTATCTACTCACTCAAAACAGCATGAAGGGGAGTTTCACATTGAAAAGCAACCTGCGGCGGAGCCCTCTATAGAGGTGACCGATGAATTTGCAGGGTCATGTGATGCAACAGTTGCAGCATTCAAATGCGAGAACACATTTGAAGCCCCACGGGCTGACGAAGCAGACTCTTCTGGACAAATGGGAGGAGATCAGAAGTCCTCTTTAGAGGTGGAGCCCTCTCTAGAGGCGTCGGAAGAACTTTCAGGGTCATGTGATGTAATTGTTGTGGCATCTGAATGTGAGAGAACATTTGAAGTTCCACAGACTGACCAAGGAGATTTTTCCGGCCAAGTGGATGAAGATCAGAAGTCTGGGTTGAAAATTGAGTGTTCTGGTAAGGGTGAGGTCCTCGAGATTGATGACAGGCCTGGTAATGAGGATGAAAATGTTGTGGAGGAAAGAAAATCATGTCCAGACATAGAAACAGAACAGAATTATGAACCCGAGAGAATATCTGATGTTCCACAGGCCGACCAGGCGGACTCTTCTGGCCAAGTGGACAAAGATCAGAAGTCTGAGCTGAAAACTAAGGATTCGGGTGAGGGTGAGGTCCTCAAAATAGATGACGGGGCTGGTAATAAAGATGAAAAGGTTATGGAGGAAAGACAATTATGTCCAGACATAGAAACAGAACAGAACCATGAACCTGATAGAACATTTGAAGTCCCAAAGGCCAACCAGGTGGACTCTTCTGGCCAAGTGGACGAAGATCAGAAGTCTGAGTTGGAAATTGAGGATTCTGGCAAGGGTGAGGTCCTCAAGATCAATGACAGGGCTGGGAATGAAGATCAAAAGGTTATGGAGGGAAGAAAATCATGTCCGAATGAAGAAACAGAACAGAACCATGAACCTGAGAGAACATTTGAAGTCCCAATGGCTGACCAGGTGGACTCTTCTGGCAAAGTGGATGAGGATCAGGAGTCTGAGTTGACAATCGTGGAGTCCGGTCAGGGTGAGGTCGGCAAGGTTGATGACGGGGTTGGTAACGAGGATGAAAAGGTCATGGAGGAAAGCATTTCATGTCCAGACGTAGATACAGAGCAGAATCCTGAACCTGAATTGATTTTGACGAAGGGCCTTGTTTCAGGCGAGGAGAACCCATTGATAAATATGGGTGATGATTATCCTTCAGAAACAGCCCCAGAAGACATTAGCATGAACTCTAATAAGATTGCTACAGCAGACACGAGGGCCGGCCCTTTTTCTGATGATACTGGAGACATTGAGCCAACTGCCACTGTGCCAGATCCTATTGCTTCCAAGAATGTTGAGCATGAGGCTGTGATGGATGCTCTTGATACCAGTCAAGAGATAAATGAAGAGGCTCGTTCCCCAGAGAACACTGAAAGCACCCCTTCCTCAGTCAGTTGTGGCAATCTACCTGTTCAAATTGGTAAGGGCTTTCTGATCTCGGATTATAACAGATTTTTGTCAGACATAGATGGTAGGAAAAATACTTGCAACTCCACTAATAATGTTTCTTCTTTTGCTGTCAATTATGGGCAACTAATTGCAGAACTTGAGGAAGGAAATGCCGAAAAAATCCAGACCAGTATTCCTCAATGTGTTGATGGCGATTTGGAAGTCAAAGAAGAGAATGGTTCAACTATAGTAGATGTAACGTCAAGTTGTTCTGCTTCTAATCTAAGTGCAATCACAGGGATATTTTTTGGTTCAATCAGCCAGAAAGAAATATCTTCCATTCCTTCAGACGACATTGCAGACCCTAAAGTTTCAAATTCTATTTCTCAGTCCGCAAGAAGCTATCATATCCATACTACAGAATGCCCTTCAAATGATACAGCTGAAAACGAAAGTTTCTCTGCTCAAGATAGCAAATTGGGATTAAAAAACGAGCTGGATGCTGTATTAGACGAGAAGAGAGAAGATCAATCCACTGCTGAGAATGATAAACCAGCATTTTCTCAAGCAGAAGGTGATGACCTAGTTGCGCAGAATGATGCAGCAGTGGCAGAGGTTTCTCGTATTCCTGCTTCCGAAGAACAGAATGCTGGCTGTGAGGTGGAAAAGAAGCTATTCAATGTTCTTGTAAAGATTCCCCGATATGATGATGAAAATACGAAACAGCAGATCAATGAAGCTCAGTTGCAAGTAACTGAGAAGACGCAAAGTCGTGATGCTATTCAAGCTGAAATTCAGACTATAAAGGTACAAACCTCTTTTACGTCTCACAACTTTCTTACAATCTTTTCCTTAAAATTTTTCTCTGATATTATTTGATTGAACTCTCTTTGGCTAGGCTGTTTGCAAGGAGCACAGTGACAAAATTGAGGCTGCCTTATCTGAAGAGAATGCTGCACGAGAGTCGTTGAAGTCTAAAAGGGAGGAAATGGATTCTGTTCAATCTGTTATCAATAAGGTGAAAAGTGCAATTGCAGTGGGTGACTATGATGTAAAGGTAAGTGGTTACTCTTGCTCCGAGCACTAACTCCTAGAGTCATGAAAGGAAATCCAGAGAGGGAGAGAGCTGGCAGAAGGAAAAACAAAAATACTCTGTGGATCTATTTGTGCATTTCTTAATGTGTGGTGTCTGTATTTTCTGCAGATACAGATTATGGAGCAAAAGATACAACATGAAACCCTGCCTCTAAAGGAAGAAAAGCAATTGGTCCGTGATATTAAGCTATTAAAGCTTTCGCGAGAGCAGCTTAGTACTGATATGGGAGGGCTTGATGAACTTAAGGTGGCTTTGGATCAAAGAGAGGAAACTGAGGAGCGTCTGAAGGTATCCTGCTTAATAGCCTCAAATGACTTTTCTGAAGTTGGTCCATAAGTCGGACAATATTTTCATGAGATTGCAGAAACATCTTTGGTGCACTGAGTACATTCTTCCTTGTTCTGTGCATGTGAGGCATGGGATGCTAAATTGTGAAGTTTTATATGCAGTCTCTTAGGAGGGAAGCCGATTTGCTCAGAGAAAATGTTTTAAAAGCTGAAGCAGTCACGAAATCTGCCAAGAGGAAATACTCCGATGAGAGAGACAAGCTTCGTGAATTGCAGGGTCGGTTTAGAGATGCAGATAAAATACGCCAAGAAGCTTACATTCATCTAAAGAATTTAAGGAAGCAATCATATGAGAAGGTATGTGATCTTCATGTCTTCTTTCGACGCCTTCTCCAGTTTTGCTGGTCCGTTGATTAATATTTGCAGAACAGACAGCGAACAGATAATGTCATGACAAGCTTCGTGATGACAATAATATTTGAAACCAAGATCTCGACAAACTGGTATCCGAAAAAGTTGCCGATTTTAGTGAACTGCTGTTTACACTATATTATTCTGTGTTGGCAGAATAAGTACTTCTGGAAGTACAAGGATGATGTGAAGATGTCGATCGATTTGGCATCAAAGGGAAATAGGGAGGCACTTTCTCAGTTCTGCATTGATCAAGTAAAGTGCATTTTATTTTGTCGTTGTCCTTATTATCTGGACGATCCAACCTGGTTTTGAACCTCAATAATGTTGATAATTTTTCAGGTGGAGACATTCATGGAATTATGGAACGGAAGTAATGATTTCAGGGAAGAGTATCTCAGATGCAATGCTTCTAGAACGTTAAGGAGACTCGGCACGGCTGACGGTCGTTCCCTTGGACCTAACGAGGCAATGCCTGTTATTCACACTGCTGTAAATCAAACAGCAGTTAAAGAAAAGTCCATGCCCGCTCTTCCAAGTATAGAGCAAGAAAAGGTATCTGTTGTTATGGAAGCTAGACCGGCAGCAGAGGGTAAGTTACCCATGAAAGAGGTGGAGCAAAAGAAACAGAAAGCCAAGAATAAAAATTCTGCAAAAGCCGTTGCCCAGGTCGAGGACTTGGTAACAGTTTCGAGCAGAGATGTGGTCAACGTGGAAATGGAAGAGCCCAAGCTATCAAAGGAGGAAGAGGAATTGGCGAAGAAGGCAGAAGAATTGAGGAAGGCGGAAGAGGCTGCCATGTTGATGGAGCAGCGGCGATTAGAGGAAAAGGCCAAAGCCAAGGAGGCTCTGGAAAGGAAGAAACGAAACGCCGAGAGAGCCCTAGCAAGAGCTGCTTCGAAGGCACAGAAGGAAGCTGAGCAGAAGGAGAAGGTAAATTGTTTCGATATCACTTTGCATGGAAGGTAGTTATCTCTTTCTGATGCCAAGATTCTCACTGCCTTGTTTTCTTGTGCAGGAAAGGGAGAAGAAGGCAAAGAAAAAGGAAAGGAAGAAGACCGGAGGCACCGTTGCAACGCCTTCAGATGCTGGCATTGAGGGAGAATCTGCTTCATCCTCGGAAGCGACTGCTGAGGCTCCGGCAGATTTTGATACTAAGGATAAACCTGCTGCGATGGTGAAGAGACCTCAAAAACCGTCATATTTTGTGAAACAAACCAAAGTAAAGCCCATCCCTCCCACTCTTCGCAACCGAAGCAGGAGAAAAATGCAGCCCTGGATGTGGGCTGCCCTTACCGTGCTGCTTGTTTTTGCCCTATTTTTGGTGAGCAACGGCGGGAATTTCTTCTAGTCGGGGATTGGTAATTCGGTTTTACGAGTGCATCTGGACTTCAGCTTCCATGAGGTTTCATCAGGTATTATATAGGTAAGATATACACAAGTGATTCTTTCATATATTCAGGGAGGGTTTTGAGCTAAATTCGTGTTCTTTTTATTATAAAGAGACCTTTTGGTCTTCACATACGGCAAATAGATTGGTTGGTCTGTTCTCTTGTTAGTATTTATTACTATAAGCAGATATTGAAAGGAACGGAAGTGTTGCTTCTATTTGTTATGATTCTGAGCTAATAATTCTGGTGCCTCTCTCTTTCTCTCTCTCTCTCTCTCTCTCTCTCAATGTGAAGTTTTGGCTGATGGCAACATTGATATGTGGGCCTTCAGTTTTCTCGCTGTTACTGGTCTTCACATATATCGGGTAGAGTCACTTTTGAAGAAAAGTCATTCGTCATCTGTCGGCTGGACTTACACATAAATGTATGAGGGGTCTAGTGAAATGGCGGTTTTAGGACACTCATTAAGTGTACTCAATGAAGGAAATGTTTTGATTGCAATGCATTACTTTAAGTGTAATTAAGAGTTATCACTTTTCATTAACAAAACCCGTATGTACAAGGACGCATGTTATGATATAGTAATCTTTTACGATCCAAGAGTAACTTCTGTCATCCTAGAAACTCCTGCCCCTCCAAGTAGGTAAATTTTGAAACAATGACAATCCATTCTTAAGAAACCGTAGGCGGCTCTTTTGCAGACTTGGCCCAATACAGAGCCTAGCGTTTTGCAGTTCTTATTCTCTTCTTCTTCAGCTGTTGCTCCTTTCTTTGGCGATATTCTGAACCAAAGCTTCCCCAAACCCTTCCCCAAGGGCCTCCATTAGCCCTCCGATAAAGTCGACAACCACTCGCGAGGCCAGACGAGCTGCAGCGCCAAGCATGCTTGGCTTCTCGATTCCTTTGATGCCATTGTCATGGAGTCCGTTGACGATGCTCTTAGCACAAACCACGTGGAGATGGTAGTCGCAGGCCGTGCACCGGTACACTTGGCCTGACCTCCTCCTCCTGCATTCCCCACAGGTGAAACAAGAGTCTGCACTCGACGAGACCGTCGGTGGCAGAATTTGCAGCGGGTGAGGATGGTTCGGGACGACAATCACCTCCGATAGCATCTCGCAGCATGGGTGCATCTGGAAACTACAAGTTCCGCAACGGAAAGCGTAGCCCTTTATGGGTTTCCCACAAGCATCGCACTTCGATTTTGCTATTCCACTTTTCACTGCTTGAAATTTGCAGCGCAAAGTCAATAACATTAGGTCCGAAGGAAGTATTAGCTAACACGAAGACGAGAGAAAAACTTGCCGAACCATTTCTTTTTTCCGAGTTAATTTTTCTGGGTTTCTAACTTCGCTCAAAGAGAAAATCTTCCCAAGTTGAGAATAATCATTTTTCACCTTGAACTTAGACTTATGATCATTCGATGGAGCATAAGTCACCCGGCTGTCCATATTTCCACATGCGAGTCTTTTTAAAGTAATGCCATCTCGCTAACATTAAAATTGACTACTTGATTCAATGGTCGTTCCTTGTATGAAAGTGAAAGTGGAGTGAAAGCCGGCCCTAAGCAGGATCCAAAGACGTTCAAATCCTTCAATGGTCGTCAAAGGTAACATC
Organism: Melaleuca alternifolia; assembly: GCA_019926035.1. Classification (NCBI taxonomy): domain Eukaryota; kingdom Viridiplantae; phylum Streptophyta; class Magnoliopsida; order Myrtales; family Myrtaceae; genus Melaleuca; species Melaleuca alternifolia. Next base: position 1,824,552 of record JAGKPW010000150.1, read on the forward strand.
TCATCTGGGTTCACTTTACTCGAAGGTACCAACGTAAAGTCCAAATGCTGTGGGCTGCCGAGTGCAATTCAAGCCGAAAGTTCACTGGTACTTCTAAATCCCCCATCTTACGGATATATTGTGGAGCTGGGTGGAACTCTCTCAGGGTTTTTCCTGGATGGATGGACAGACATACTGAGGACTAGTTGAGAGTGCTACTCTTATTCCGGGATAACCAGGAAAGACTCACAATCAACGAAGTACGCGAGTCATGTAAGGCTGCTCCTCGTGCATAGGGTGTGACCGGCGGCCTGTCGAAGTAATTTATCAGCTTACCTCTCGTGCGTGAATTGTTCTCCGAGAAACTCCCACGTTATATGACCGATCAGCGACAGAGTGCAACATGGGTGGGGGTTATACGATCATAACAGCAATAATAATTCACCTGGCTTGGAATGGAAAAGGAGCTCGTGCTGGTAGTGGAATGGATGGTTCTCGATGACTTGATTAGGAGAGGCCAGGGCACAGAACTCGTGCAGCTGGAAGTCGCAGAGCTGGCACGTGTACCGCTTGCCCGCCCCATACTCTCGGCAACCCGCGCACGTGAAGAGGTCGGGCAGGTCGATTTTGGACAGGGGGTGCTGCAGGTGGCTGGAGTGGATTATCTCCCCCCCAAGAATCAGCTGTGGAGACGTCGGAAACTCGAAGAAAGGCAACTTCCTCTGGGTGAACGTCGTCCCCGACGACGAGGGGAACTTTGTGGTCGGGGGAGTAGGAGGGGAGGGGAGTTTTTCCGTCGATTGAGACCTCTTGAGGCTCTGCGCTTTGGACTTGGTCATGGACTTTGCTCTCAACATGGTGATGGAATGTGAAAAAAAAAACCCTCTGAGCTAAAAGTCGGTGCAATTGGAGAGAACAGAGAGGAGAATATTTTATATTGTAGGGGAGAAGATTGGTACTGTTCACAAAGAAGGAACCATGCACAAAGAGGATGCCAGCAAGACAAACTTTTCTTTATTCTTTTTCTGGTGAGATTTGCATGTGCCTAATATTTTGCTCCAACTTTATCCTGCTATTTGGTGGAACAGAGCGAACGATTCAACAGAAGGGAGCCGGTATCTTCTCGATTGAGCCATACATTCTTTGTATCCCGATTGATCAATCATGTATTGGTTTCTACTCTGATGATTCTCCATACATTCTCTCCAGTCCTCACATGAGAAATGTCGAGTGGATCTCATCAACAGACGGAAGTCATGCTGGATGAACAATTCTCTAGTTGAGGACCATGGAGGAAACAACAAATGCGAAAGCCATGGCGCGATTGTTAAGAGATAATGAAATTATCCGCCGCCTTCGATTCGATCACTTCCCTCAGGAATTTCGTGAAATTTAATTTCCTATCCGGACCCAAAGTTCTGTCCTGTGAAGCCGGTAACAGTTTCGAAATGTTGGAATATAACCGGAGAAAGTCTTGTCAGCCCTTCTGTTCTCTTTGCAAATGTTTCCCCGATTCATGAGATAAGCAAATCCCATCGTTTCTTGGTTTTCTTCGTTGCGGGCGGCATCTTTCCCCTCCGCTTCTAAATGGATGCCTCTTGGCAACATCTTTGACTTGGGGTGACTGATGCCTAATAATTAGTCTGTGATTGTCAAGTGATTCCCTCTGTCTGTGCTTTTAGTTCGTCACACCAGGGAAAAAAACCCACGAAAGAGGCAACACCAGATGGAGATGGAAAAGGGAGAGATTCCATCGCCGATCTTATTGGGGAAAATTTCAATGAATCCCTCGTATCGAACGGCTCTTTTCAAAAGACCCCCCAGCCGGTATAAAATCTTCTAAGTGGACGATCGTGCTAGAAATGACCACCCTCCTTCCCGTCGCACCTTTCGTTAGTGATAAAAAGCGACTCGTGGCAACCATGCGACGGTCGCATTCTCATTTTTTGCATGAAAATTGATCATCATTGGCTTACGGGCCCGTAAATCTCTCGGGTTTAGTCCCGAGTCTAAAGAAAACGTATAGAGTTCACTGGTTTCGCCTCTATGGTGTGGATGACATGCTCAGTCGATCGCCCCTTACTCCATCTGCAATTCTCATCCTCCATGCCAATTCTTTGTTGCCCCACTCTCTTTCTCTCTCTCTCTTCTTTCCCAATTCCTCTCTATTCCTCTCAATGGAAGGACTTTTCTCAAGTATGGTGCGGGGTTGTCAAGCAATATATATGATTGTAGCTCGATATCACCCTTCGAAAGACGTCATTGACAATTGTCTTACATATAGACTTTTGAGGTCCCAAATTCCTACGGATTTCATGCTTTCCATGAAGAATATATGCACCAGAATAGAAATTGCAAAGAGGAAAATGAGAGAGAATAGGATCACTTGACACAGACGATGGATCTGACATATTGATAAAATGAAGTAAGAGGATGCTAACGTCTCGATCAACTAATGACAAACACGCTCGGGCATCGCTAGTGGCTATATTCATGGATGTTGATCTGGAAGCTGAAGCCGAAAAAACACGAGGTCGAATGTGACGATTAGTCATGACCTTCTAAATTTGCAGTAAGTGCTGGGTGTTACACGGCTTCTTCGAGAGGTCGGGGATTCCTTCTCGATGCTAAAGTGAAGGAGATAGGACATACCGAAGAAGCCCGCCTGGTCTCCATGTACCAATTCAATAAGGATCTTGGTGAAGGCTGTCAAGTTTCCCGTGCGTGCATGTGGTGGTTGACTGCCATACATTAATGCGAGAGCAGACTTGACCGACTTCTATTCTCTTCTTCTCTACTCTTTTTAAGCGTCTATGTCCGAGAGACCCTCCTTCATGTTCGCGCCTTGTTCTGCTCTTGCGTTGCCTTCCCTAAAGAAGATGGAGAATGATCCCAGACAGAAGTCAGCTCTCAAAGGATGGTCGGGATCGCTCTCCTTCGCTTATAAACTGCTTTCAAATCAGCAGACTGCTCTGTCCATTGACTTGCATTTGGCTGCTTTAGTTTCAGCCCGTCTTACAAGTTTCCTGGCGTGCCTTGGCAGGCCACTGTCAGGAGAGATCCTCCTTAGGCGTCACACAGGGCGGGCGCGGCGTGTGAAGGTGACTCTGGATGTATAGGACATCTATTTTGGAGACGGCTGGCCAGACTGCGGGACAACTCGGTTTGAAATTTGGCGACCTCATGGCATTTCGTTGCCGTGGCAGGGGCCATTTCGGTGTTGTCGTCTTCTTGGGGCATGCCACGACCCCGATAACAGATTGTCCTGCAAGAATTCTCACCAGCCATCTCCAAAATAGACGTCCTGCCCCTCCGAAGTCACCTTCACATGCCACCTCCGAATTCCCGTTCAGAAAATTCCAATGTCGGTCCGTGAACAAAGCAGATAAGCAAGAAATAATCGCCATTGTACCTTTAAACATCCAAATTCAAGACCGAGAGGATTCTTTTCTCAAGACAGCGACATTTTGGTACATGGACGCTCAAACTGAGTATGCTTGGGTTAACCTACATTTCTGTGTTTTTAATTTGTGCATCGGCATGACACCAAGTAATTTAAAGGAACTCGTGTGATTTCAAACTCTAAACATATTTTCAGTGGAGTATTGCACTTGATGACGTTGGGCAGTAGTAGTACACCCATTAGTAAGGTTACCTCATATTTGGCAACGACTTGGGAAGAGGCACAAGGTCTGGTTGTCATCTCAAGGTAATTTGTAATTGCGTTTTGCCTTCAAATATCAGCTTTTCATATTCTACTGCGTGAGTATTTGATTCTACTAAGTTTACAATGTGAATGTCGATCCTTCGTTTATTCTGCACCGGAAGTTTATACTGCAAGCGGCGGTCAAGTTGGATGTTGTGTCCTCTACTCTTACATAAGGATTTCTTCATCACTGAGAAAAGTAAAGACTCAAAAAGGAGTGTTCGATAGAGCATGAATTAAAGAGGAATAGGTCCCCAGTACATGGTCTAACAACTAAGACCATGAAATCAAGCAACCCCGGTCTTAAGTGCGAAGGAAGAGTGTTTTAAAGGCGTAGAGATTGCTGTTTTGAAGATACAAAAAGACTCTTGATTCCTCATGATTAACGCTTCCTTTTACTTCAGGAGATTTGATGTTCTAGAACATCTCAAATAAGGTGGATCCCATGTTTGGATGCGATCTTTGTGTCGGGATTGGCACACCTACGGTTCAGGCTGGGCAAGATCCTTGTAGCTTTTATCAAGCTTCATTGAAGAGAATCCGTTTCTACTCGCTCCGCGTGGTCACACTGCTATTCACTGACCTCAAAACACGACCCAAAAATTGTAAGTAAATCAAACCAGTCAAAGGGGGGTTCCAGTTGCCATCTATTGTGCTTATCTCTAGAACTCTACATCCCTGCAAAGAAAGACTTGTTGTCAGAAGTTGGTCACCTCACGATTTGTAGAGCAGTCTCCAAGATGTTTTCCAAATTGAGATTAATTGGCCCTCTTACGTCCATCTCTCTGTAAGGATTCAGAGATATAAAGGCAGACCATGTGCTGTATCGTGGACGCATTGTGAATCGGAGATGAACATGACCAGTTCATGAAACAGAGAACGGAAAAGGTTCCGTCTTCTTGGGCACGATCATGCCGAAGACCAAAGGACTGGGCTGGTACAGAAGAAACAAAGAAGAAAAGGGCAAACGAGGCCCATTCTCTGATGACTTCATCTGCTGCGAACTCTTGGTCCAACCCGGTGAAGAAATAATCATTTCCCAGTTCCCATGTCTGAAAATCTCACGCTTTGCATCGTCAGATTTCAAAGCTCTATTCCTCCCGCTTTAAAACCCAACGCTAGTTGAAGAAATTTACGTGATTGCCGCTACACGCTCTTTACCGGACTCTTGAAGCTCTAGCATTTCCTTGCCTCCGCCGATCCGGTCCTTGAATTAGCGTAAATCAAGCATCGAAACCACAGTCTGTTGGTAGATAGTGTAGGATTTTACAAAGGGGAGAGTGTAAAGTTTAAGTTTGTCCAGAATTCAAAGGCACAAAGTGGATGTTCAAGCAGCCTAAAAAAAAAAAAAAAGACCCTTTCATTTTTACTCTTTGGGCTTACACTCTAGCTATTTCTTTGGAGCTCTTTGTAATAAAGTAAGTATTTTCCATTTTTTCTTTTCTTTTTTTCTTTGTTTTTTTTTTAATTTGTTTTTGGGCTTTTTGATAGATGACACCTTCACCTCTTGCTCAGAGCATTATGCTGTTAGAAAAATTAAAAGAACTTTTGTTTTTTTTTTATAGAATGAATATCTTGAATTTATTTGTCTAATCTCTATATATGCACTTGAGTCATCTTGTTTATTCATGAACTTTAATGATCAACGATATTGATTGCTATTGCCATATATCATCTTCAAAGTTTCGATAGGACTTGCCAAGAAAGTACCAACGTGTTATTTCATTGGCCTTGCGCATTGAAGAAGAGAAGGCATGGAAAGAAAGCGAAAAACCAAAATAAAGAAAGAATAGATGATCCTTGGGGATTGGCATAGCTGGTTAGTGTATTGGGGCAATTTCAACTCAAAAACTAGAACTCAATCCCACCAATCGCATGCAAACTACTTTGACTTAATGCCGCTTGTACATACGAAAAGTCCAGAATCAATCGATCTTTCGAATCGCAAGACATTTCATGAGCGTTTAGATAGCGGAGTCCTATGCTCGTGCCTATCGTAAAAAGAGAGAACAGATAGAAACTGTCACCAGAACAGAAGAGGCAAATGAAGAATCGGAGCGCTAGTTAAAAGTCATACCGTCCAAGGGCCCATGGCGATAAGAACATCTTCTTTCAGTCGCGGACTCGCCAGCTACCAAATTCCCTCATCTAGTCAGCAGGAAGCAAAGCACCACCATCTGTTCCTTAAACTAATTTAGTTCCATCTCCTTTACCACTTAGCGTTGCTTTGCGGAATAAATGAACATCATCAAAGTGAGCGCCAACCAATCAAATGATCGTCTCCTCGCCTCCTTAAGAGTCATATCAAGAAAGAAAGGACCCCTTCCTGATCCTCTTACTTTTTTGAGTCATTGGATACGTTCCAAAGATTATTATGACACAAAGTTTTGTTTAGTTCCAAATACTAATGTCATATTCAATAGAGGTGTGGCGCTCGACGATTTTTTTTACAAATTGGGTCGAGACTCATGATTATAATTTCCTTTTGCATTTCGCTCGTGCTCGTCGGGGATACTAATTATGAAAAAGTAGAAGAGACGACGTCGTAATATGAGAAAGAAGAAATAAAAACTCCGTCGCTGTGTATCAAATTTACTAAAATTAGTGTCGTTGTTGCTACCGATCTCGACTTACACCTCGACACGCATATATTAAGAAGATCTTACATGTAAAAAGTATCCGAGTGATCTTTCCCGTGAGATTCCTCCAAGCTGCTCACTATTGAATAACCAAACAACTGAAAAGAAAAAGAAAAAGGAAACGAAAGAAGGGTGGGAAAAAGCCTTCTTGCCGACAGTTTGCGAAAATGGCAAGTTATTCCCGAAACCAGCTGCGTTTCGTGTTCCGACAGAAGTAGCAAATCATAATTCAATCCGAAATTATTAAATTATTGTTTCTTTTATGTCCGTGTCATTAATTTTCTGCAGATCAATAATGCGAGTAAAGAGTCGCCGACGGGTCCAATGCCTGCCAAAACACCCCCATCCCCGTCAAGACCGAGCATGGATTTCCTTCGTAAAAGATGTGCCTCGGAAATTTCACGAGGGGCAATCGATTTCTCCAGGTCAAATGAGCGAAGGTCGCGCGATGATTGCGTTTTGGAACGACCAAGACACGTTGAATCATTGGGGTGTGGCTTCGGGCTACGACTCGGGAGCACTGTCCTGAGCTTTTTGATCGCCATTTCCACGCCATACTTCTGCTGGTCCTGTGAGTAGTACAGAAGACCCCATCTTCTTCTTCTTTTTCTGTTTACCCTTTGCTAGATTCTCTCTTTTAACGAAGTGCTGCCCGTCTAAAATTTACTCCATTTTCCTTCTTCGTTTCTAGTCCCTTCGATTTTCTCGATCGCGCATTCCTCCACTCTGGACTTTCGAATGTCTCATGATAAGAGAACTTCGTAATTGTAAGCTAATTAATTTAGGGTTCTAGCCTCCACTCGACCTCGCAGACGGTGAACTTGTTAGTCATGGCTGGCCTGAGAACAAATGATTTACGGCATCATTTGTTCTGGGAGATATTCTCCCGACTGTTCCTTTGTCCGGGAAGTGTCGGTCGGGTAAGAAACATGTGCCCCCTATGGACTTTTCTCTTGACGAAAGAAAATTGAGCTCAACAAATTACCGACAAAAAAGGAAAGAAAGATAAAATAAGAAAGAACGGAGAAAATGGAGTACTATGCCAGCGATACTTGTCCATCGCATGACCGATGCCCTGCTATTGCGGATCGTGCGATGAGGAGTCTTAAGTTTTCTGATCGCTTCATACTTTTTTGTCGGAGAGGTGCGTTTGGGGTTGTTTCCGTCTTTGCTTCTGCCTTTCTTCCCTATCACAAGCACCGCGGCTCTCGTTATCTGAATGTAGGGTGCTTTGATGGGGGAAGTTAAAAGAAGAGAAATTGAAGAGTTCGTCGATCATGGTCGCGTCTCCGATTAACATAATAGATCGAGCTAAAATGATAAGTAAGTTCATTTTCAAAGAGAAGGGTTTGGTTATTACAATCAAGCGACGCATCATTGTTGAACATGTACCCACGAGAATAACTTGTTATGATATAATTTATGGTGACTTTGAAAGCTCATATTAAGTAAAAAAAAAACTTGGAAAGTAGACTTTAAGGACGGAAGTTATTGCCGAACTCATTATGGAAACTTCAGTAGGTTGCACGAACCTGCGTTCGCCCTTTCAACATCAGACCGAGAGATGAGACTTAATCACGTATCTTTTGCATAATTAATTCTTAATGCATGCATGAACCGTGCGAGGTTACCCTTAAATTGATTGAATAGAAGCGCCAACTAGTCGCCATCTAGCGACGGCAACATTCGAACGAGTTCAAAGTAAACTGACCATTCGCATCGATCAATCAATCAATACTTAAAAAGATACATCTGATACCTGCAGACTACATGTGTAAAAATGGCGTGCATCACACGAAACATGGGGAATCCATAGCCCCGGGGGTTGACCACACTCGCTGCCTTTCGTTCTCGCGATGATTGTTGTCATCATTGAACCACATGCCTGTCGCTCTTTCCCTCGCCTTTGCAGCAGGAAAGACAGAAAAAAGAAGAAGAAAGAGGGGGAAATGCCGTTCTTATTTCCGTCTTAACGGGATTAAAGATGGGGGGGAAAAAGGGGGGAGTTCAAAGTGGAGAAAGGGGGACGTGACGATGGCTTCACGGTCACGCCTTCCACAAAAGGAATGCGGAGAAAGTAGAGAGAGCCCAGTTCCTTGTACAGATGTGGTTGGGTTACTGGAACCTCGTGCTGATTATTGATGCTTTGGAGGGATGCAGATCATGATGCGGCAGTAGTTGGGACTGAATTATTGACATTTCAAGAAAAGTCCCAAGAATTAATTCATTTAACAACTGATATGATATGTGTATATACGTAGGTGTATGTAATGCGTATATGTATTCTTATGCCATTGGTTTATGCAAAGGACAGGAACAGAAATTACCTAATTTAATGATGTGTCTTGAGTCGGTTTGGACAAATGGGGCACCGTGATTTAATGCTCTTTGGCCTTTTGTCTCCTTGTTAGAATGAACGGGAAAGCACAAAGGTTGTCATTTAGCAACGATGGACGTGGCATCCGAGTTCGAAGAAAAAGTTCGTGGCTGTTATTTAACGGGCTTCATAATGCGTACATGCCTTACCTAATACGAGAACTTCATAATTTCCTTGTTACGGTGGTTGGTCTAGTTACTACTTTGCCTATTGATGACTAACACCGTAGCACTTGTTTGTACGAGAGATCAATGCTACGAGCGACAGTTGCTAACACATAGCTATGGGAAGCGCCCAATAGAAACTTCATACATTCATTCGAGAAAATGACCACCAAAGATCCCAAGTTAATGAACATGGCCAATTTTTTTAAATTAATGAGTAATGGGCCAATTATGATATGTTAACTATTCCACGTCATACCAATCATCTGTCTTGAAATTTCTCCGACACGGCTCACACATGTATCTCAACACCAATGATTCTTGGACAGTAATTAGGGCAACACTTTCCCGGGGGGAGGTTGGCCTAAAAAAGAATTGCAAGAAGAAAAATGGCGACAAAGCACGAGTTTCATTTCATTCTACGTAATTGGGTAGGATATGCTCGTATCATTTTCAATGGCTGATGCTTGTGCTTGTGTGCCCCGTGCATTTGGGAGGTCCCCCATGGCCTCCACCTAAAACGCCTAAGAGAGTGGCCAGCCTGTCCTCAATCATTCGGCCCCCCTCCCCCCACCGGAACTTCAACACGCCCCACACACATACACATAATGCACAATCAACGTCCTCCCACAAATGGAATCATGTCCCCCCCCCCCCCCCACTTCATTTCATTCCAAAACGAAATAATAATAATAAAAATAACAACGAAAGATTGAATATGTGGTCCAGGCGTGGACCGTGATCAATTTAAATAGTGGGAAACCATGGAAAAAGGGGACAATGTGATTTGTAATTTCATAGATTAGTTATGATTCGAGACAGTCATTTAACGCATTATTTTGATAGAAAATCGCGGAATGGAAGACTTGGCTCACCAGTGATGCTGCGCCACGGACTGGTGGCGGCACGTATTGGTAAATTGAAAAACGAAATCGAATATTCGGAAATAGAGAGCCTCAAAAAACCAAACGCGAAAATACAGAACCCTAAAAAAATATAAGACAGTCAATGTCAATTCGGTAATTAGGACAAGATCAAGGCCCCGTTACAAAAACCAAACCACCTCAAAATCCCAGAACAAAAGTCCCGAGTTGCCTCGAGGCTGGAGCTGTAAGCTGTTCGTGTCTTGTGTTGAAGTTTGGGCTCGTCACTCAGGAACACTTCACTCCCAATTTCTCAAACTCGGGAGGGAGAGTCGCTCCCTCTTCTTCGAGTGATGACTCTCGTTTGACCCTTGCGGTTGGGGTGGTGCGCGACATTATCCTCATCGCCACCCATCGACGCCCCTTCCCACTCCCTCCTCCCCCACCGACGCCCCGCCATGAGGAAGGACGGCTCGCCGGCCACCGCAGCCGGCGCTGCCGCCTCCAGGCTCTTCAGCTGCTTCGAGACCAAGCCCCTCGTGGCCACATTGCTCGCCCTCACCCTCGTCCTCCTCCTCTGGAACCTCCCCCCATACTACCAGAACCTCCTCTCCACCACCACCGCCACCAATCTCCCCTGCTCCGCCGCCGCTGCCGCCGCGTCCTCCCTCGCTCTCAACTCATCCCTCCCCTCCACGACTCCCGCCGCCCAAGTCGCCGCGCTGAAGTACTCCACTTCGACGACGGCCCCGAGATCCGACCCGAACAAGCGGATCTTCCAGTCCTACGGCAACGCGGCGGCACTTTTCGTCCTCATGGGCGCCTACCGCGGCGGCCCGGCGACGTTTGCGGTCGTCGGCCTCGCTTCGAAGCCCCTCCACGTCTTCGGCAAGCCTTGGTACAAGTGCGAGTGGGTCTCCAACAACGGCACGTCGACCAGGGCCAAGGCCTACAAGATGCTCCCCGACTGGGGCTACGGCCGTGTCTACACCGTCGTCGTCGTCAATTGCACCTTCTCCGACAACCCCAACGCCGACAACTCCGGCGGCAAGCTCAACCTCTACGCCTACTACGGCGAGTCCCAGCGCAAGTACGAGAAGTTCGCGGCCCTCGAGGAGACACCGGGATCCTACAACGAGTCCAAGTACCATCCCCCGGCTGACTACGAGTACCTGTACTGCGGGTCTTCGCTGTACGGCAACCTGAGCGCCCACCGGATTCGGGAGTGGATGGCCTACCACGCGTGGTTCTTCGGGCCCAAGTCGCACTTCGTGTTCCACGACGCCGGAGGGGTTTCGCCGGCGGTGAGGGCGGCGCTAGAGCCGTGGGTGAGGGCGGGGAGGGCAACGGTGCAGGACATCAGGGACCAGGCGGCGTTCGACGGCTACTACTACAACCAGTTCTTGGTGGTGAACGACTGCCTCCACCGGTACCGGCACGCCGCCAACTGGACCTTCTTCTTCGACGTCGACGAGTACATCTACCTGCCGGATGGGAGTAGCTTGGAGTCAGTGTTGACAGAGTTCGGGAACTACACGCAGTTCACGATCGAGCAGAATCCAATGTCGAGCATGCTCTGCCTGAACGACTCGTCTCAAGATTACTCCAGGTCGGTGCTCGTCATTTTCGGTTCCCTTTTGAGTGGTTGATTTAATCGGATAACGGTTTCGTTTTTGCCCATCTTCCCGGAAGAAAACGACATCTTCGTGATTCGATGCTTAACGAATTGCTCGCTCTCTCTGTCTCTCGCTCGCTGGAATGACCACAGCCGAGACATTAGTGTCTAATTTAGTTCGAAGACGAGATAGCTTCATGGATCCACAATTTTGCTTGAATCTCCCATCTGGGTCCTTTGGATTGAGCTCTTTTGGACACAATGCACTTGCATTTCCTAAATCAAGATTCGTCCTTTCCTAAGCCGTGCATCATGTACAGCTCACGCCACAATGTAGCTTGAGTTAAACAGGAATGTTCACATGGATCTGCAGCTCAAAAGCCGTAATTTCCTCGGAGGATTGTTCTGCATATTCAAGCACATTCGTCACTAGCTTGCGGTCCAGTGCTGACTCCGCTCGAACTTTCGCTTTATCCGAACGCATCGTACTATAAAATTCCGTATTCACTACACAGTGGACTAAGTTTTTAATAAAATTTCACGCTTCGATTGAAACAGGAAATGGGGCTTCGAGAAGCTTCTGTTCCGGGACTCCCGGACCGGAATCCGGCGGGACCGGAAGTACGCGATCCAGGCGAAGAACGCGTTCGCGACGGGGGTGCACATGTCGGAGAACGTCGTCGGCGAGGCGCTGCACAAGACGGAGGACAAGATCCGGTACTACCACTACCACAACTCCATCACCATCCCGGGCGAGCTCTGCCGGAAGCTCCTCCCCACGTCGGCGAAGCGCAACGTGACGTGGCACGACAAGCGGCCCTTCGTCTACGACGACAACATGAAGAAGCTCGCCCCCGTCATCAAGGAGTTCGAGCGCGACACCATCGGAAACGTCGACACCTCGCAGTGGCCCTCTTGAATCTTGATCGAGACCGAAAAAGGCAAAACAAAAGAAAGAAAGAAAGAAAAACCCAAAAAAGAAGAAGGAAGATTGCGCGAAAAAAGGAAAGATTATGACTGTTGTTCCACGAGAGACCCCACAGGCATTGATTACAGCTTGCGTATGGTGTGACAACGGCGACACCTCGCGCGTGCGGTAAAACATCGTGGGACTCCGGTCGTCGCTGTGAGGTTTGTTCATCTTCATCTCGGGCTCAGTCCAGTAAATCAAAGAAAGAGGAGGAACGGAGAGAAGTAAGCCGACCCGCTGTAGAGGACGAGACGGGCGGTCCATTTGGACATATGATTCAATCCGACTTTTCTTTTTGTCTTTTTGTCCTTTTTTTTGTTCATTGTATTTTCTTCTTTATTATTCTTAAATCTGTCTATATGAGAAAAAAAAAGGTGAATGTTTCTATTCTTGTTGCGATTAATTCATTCTGCGGGTCAAGAGGGGGAGATTTGGATGTTTCCAATTGGGGATTTGCTGTTGTGGATGGACTTTGAGAATTGAATGGTGGGGGAGCACCCCACTTTTGGATTAAAGAAGATGTGAATTGGGGGTGATGATTAATAGGGCCTCAAACGGTGCCATGTCACGTTTGCACAGTGCCTTTGAATCATACTGTCGTCTCCCTCTTTCGTTGAGCCTATCCCGCCTAGGAGCGGTGGATAGGTTTATTGATTACCTTCACCAGAAAACCCAAATTAGCAAATCAAAAATGAATTAACCCAAATTCATTTTTGAGTCAACATAAATCTCGAATTGATATTTTGTGATAAATTTACCCCATATTGATAAAATCGAATTATTACCATCTGTCATCTAATTCAATAATTTCATGATAAAATTCAAAGGAAGTTAATGGAAGATGAATATCTCTTGAGGATACTGATTTGAAATTTTTGGTGACCCAAAAATTATTACGAGATAAATTTGTCACGTGTGTCAATTTCGAGATTTTCATAATATTGGCCCTAATTTAAAAATAATAATGCTCATAAATGCATCTTTTACTTGTACTTTCTCCACGAATGACTGGATGTTCAAAAAGCTGGTAAAAATTGGAATTTTGTGGTTGATAGAACAAGCTTACTAACTCGTGCATCAGCGTCCTACTGCCAAAAGACACCCTTTGTTGTTTTAAACAGCATGGTAAATCTTTTTACATTCTAACATGTCCACGGTCAATTTGTCATCTCCATAAGATCACTTACGCGTCACATTACTTGTGACTAAGGAAATTTCTTCCGATAATTGATTGAGTTCTCTTTTTAGCAAAATCGTTCCATCCGAGTCTACTAAATTACATGCCAATTATTCCTTTTACTCTCTACATATGTCTCTTTAACTCTATATGCATACAAATCCGAATGCACACGGGAAAGTAAGAATACCCTTTTCGAATGACATTCCCTATCATTTGCTAAATTCAGCTAAAAATCTTTTACACAGCCCACGATAGGTAATTGCCCAAGCGGCTAAAGTAGATGAAGTGGTTGATAAATCCCTTCAGTAAAATAGGTAGATCGAGCACGTAAAGGAGTTGGAAATATCAGAATTAAGCATGGAGAGACATATCCAACAGGACACGGTAACAAGCGAGTCGATATCATTATAATGTCTTTGGGAAAGAAGTGTCTTTTTTCCAATTTCAGATCCTTGCTACACAACCATGCATAATGTTTCTTTCCTGAAAGCACGGAACAGATGGGGACTTAATGTGTTTAGGTAGGTGGGACACGGTTGAAAATGATATCCGACCTACCCATCTTCTCAGTACAAGCCTACTCCGAAGGTGAGCGCTTGGGGATTATATTCCGCATGTCGAGTAATTCGTGGAATATGGATGGACAGCAATCAGATGATGGGACCCGACAAGAAGCGCTTTCAACGTTTGCCTTTTCCCTTTCCCTCATCACCACCTGAGGAAGGCAACACCCGAGGAGAGACGCGGAGTTGCAGGAACATGTGCACTGAAAGTTTGAACTGGACGAGCTGGAGACACTTCAGCCTCTCGGCTGTTAGGCCTTCGGATTTTGGCGAGTAACGTGCAGCACCCGGATTTGAGTTTAGATAATTGGTCTCTCGTGTGCTTTTAGAATGTACGATGGAAGCTGCCGTGTGCTTACTGCTCCAAACGGTTCAGTAGACTTCTGTAATTCACGGGAATCGGGGTGGGGCGGGACAACTTCACTTTTGTTTTTCTTTTACGCCAAACGGTGCAGTAAACAGTTCACGGGTTGGGTGGGTGTTCTTCTCGTCGTGCTCCGGCCCACAAAAGAATGTGCCATTACTGAATGGAAAATGGTCTGTAGTTCGGGCCCTGTACGCTTGGCTTGGACGCCAGCGGAAGTGAACGTTCATTGGCTGAACCAATATCGCAGCACTCGACCACGGGGATGGTGTCCCAAGCAAATACATGAAGTTGCCATGCGAAGAGCGAGCTAGGCTGAATCGTGAGCCGGGTGACCGTCGGAACCATGGGTTTAGGAGAGACTCCAACCCGAGTTCATCCGCGAGGGAAGCTCGATCGTTAACCACATTAGAGATCTGCGGGTCGAGGGTGCCCGAACGCCCGGTTAAGCAATGCCTTCATTGTGCTATTGGGGACGGCAAAATTGTAGGTTTGACGTGATTTGTTGCCTTGAAATTGAAGCATATATTGCATTATAAAAGTTACTTTCATTAAGGCACGTATTATTAGAGCCCTCGTCGACTATAGTCATCGGTCCCTTTTGATTTTGACCAACTTAACATTCCTCAAGGGGCAATACTCAAAGCCTGTTTACATTACAGCCCTTGTCGACTAAATAACAGGCCCAATTTCACTCTAAGGCTTGTTGTCTTTTCACTGGAAATCTTGCTTGTCATTTGTTTTTGTTTTTTTTTTGGCTAAATAGGTAAATTCAAATACGCTAGTCTAAATATTATGAAATGTCGAATTTAGAGAATGAATAATTGTTCTATAGAGATCCCAAAAGACTAGCCCAATAAGAATTGGGCCCAGTAAAGCCTTTTGACATTTTCTTTAGGCTTTAACCCAGTCGGACATGGTTTTGATTCTCAGGCTAATAAAAATTACTTTTCTACATTGTTGTTAATAAAAAATATATTAGCCTATTTATAAAATTTATTAGATGACCATTCTAAAGTAGCATCTCAATCGATAAATGCACAATCAAAAGGAAATACACATACAATATACGTGCGATTTTGAAAGATACGAATGATCAACAAAAATATCATAATTATCTCTAATATAGGAAGATATCCTATAAAAAGTACGAAATATCTCTATTTTAAGTCTTAGGACCTGATCCCCCATAAGCTTGACCTAATTCAAAGTCAAGCGAAAAAGTAGGCAATACTTTGTCGTGAACCTTGGGACATGATCCCCGTGATCTTGAGATTAGAGACTTATCTTGTCTAAGGTAAGTCTAAATCTATTCATATAATGGTGATGGTAATATAAACTACTCTACTCAATTATCTAAAAGGGTGTGGGTAAGTTTAATTTTGATTTTTTTGATGATTTTGAACGTAAGCTACTTTGTTTATTGAAACCTAAATTTAATAATTAAACTAGCCTATAAAACAAAGCTAGACTAATTGTGCTCCTCGAATAGCCACCTCAGCTCTCAATAGTGGGTCTTCTCCGCCCTTCGGGTATCGGCTTTCAATTGCCCCTTCGATGTCGGTCTTCATTTCACATTCACTACATCATTCAGATCCGCACTCATTCGAAGCAACTGATTAGAATGCTCATCCATCAATAATCGAGATGCTCGAGATCGACTCGAGTATTTTGACTTTTCTCATGCAATTGGATTTGCCCAACCACCTGCTAATCAAACTAAGGATTAATTGATATTAAGGCTAACATTGTTAGCCCCACACGTACTTGACAAAGTGATAGCTAGGATCATGTACTCAGCCGATAGAGAGGAGTGGTGAAGGAAATCGCTTTAACACCCAATAGAAGAACCCTTTGTTCAATGCTCCCTCTAGATGTGTTCGTCCTGGTGGGAGGAGAAGAAAAAATCCGTTGCCGACATCTCTCGGCTCAGCCTTCTTGAAGGGTTCCTTGGCCGAGCTGCACGTATTGCTGCTCCCTTTCATCCTGGGCGCTCCATTCCCACACACCTCTCTCAGATCAGATGATTGGGACGAAAAAGTCGCCCTATTTAATCTGAATCGGGCAGCCTCCAAGGTCGGTCACCCACCTTCAGGGCTATGACGACGCTTCGGTTAGATAAAATGCTATGGGCTACAGTCATGCTCCGTGCAAAGAAGAAGGATTTTTGGGACACTTCAGACTTCGAGGTATCTTGAAAGAATCGACATCGAGCTACTCTTATTTAACACACATCTAACGTATAATAATCCTAAAACTAACGGATATCGAAATGGAGATCAAACGCTTCCTGGGAGGTTCGGCCAAATTGAAGTTTCTGACATGAAATCAACATGCAAACCCACTTAATAAACAAATTTGAACTAGATTCCTGAGGATTTTAGACTGTACTTGAATCCTAGCTTCAATTAACGTGCTAATCATCAGAATGAACTTGAACTCACATCTAACAAAATTCGGCCACATAAGTAATTGAAGTGTTAAAATTTCCTGACATGCAATTGATTATTGATTAAACCAGCTGTGGTGAATTTTGACTATAGGATTCTGTCTTATTCTACCTCATCTATCGAGTATAGGCATTGATTGATGATAATCTCAATGAGTAACGAGAGGAAATAGCTTAATCGGTGGTCTTCCAGCCACTTTGGTGAAGAGGACACCTTAATAAGGTTGACCAGATCGACATTCGGTCGGAATTCACTAGTCTTCGGCCAAGTAAGGAGAGAGGGAGATTTGGGAACCGATTTGGAGGGAGAATATAAAGATGAGATCCAATCTTGGCCCTTAATTTGATCCATGGCTCATGTTGATTCTTTAGAGGCTAATGAATGCTTTCATTGGCTGTATTTTGGTAATATGGATAGAGGACTTATCCCTCTAAATGGCCTAGATCAAAGGATTAATGAATGATTAGGGTGGAAGAACCTGGATTGCTGACATGGCAATGGGTAATTTGGTATGTAAAAAGAATGGCATTTTTGTAATTCTGGAGAGTGAGGACGAGGGCCTGTGGGCTTCATGGCATGGGTAGATGCTTCGGCCCATAGGACGAGCTTGGCCTGGGGATGTCCGATCATCTTAATAGGCTCTAAATTTGCCTATTAGACTTGGGCCTTCTGTCCGAGTTCGCTAAATGGGTTCAATTGAGGTTCGTCCCAGTGGCAAACCTTGCTTAGCATTTGTTTTTCGGCTAAATAGGTAAAATTCGAATTCGGTAGTTCAAGCATTTTAAGGTGTTGGATATGGAAAATGAATAGCCAATTCCTCAGAGATCCCGAAAGAACAGCCCAATAAGACTTGGGATTGATAAAGTCTTTTGACAAATTCACTAGGCTTTGACCCAATCAGACGTGGTCTCAGTTGTTAGGCAATTGAAAACCATCCTTCTATATCGATGTTAATTGCATTGGTGACATTGAGCAGCAAATTCAAATGAAGTCAGCTTCTGCTCTTGATGATGCTTATTTTGTGGGAAATTAATGAATTTTTTTTTTATAAATGATTATTTATTGTTTAGGAAAATTAGCCAATAGAAATTATTTTCATTATCAAAATCAATTCCTATGATTGGGCTCCACAGAGACCTGCTTCCTGACATGGCCCATGAAGAACATGGGCCTTGAAACGGCCCATATTTCGCTATGCAGTGAATTTCATGGATTTTTTAAGTCCCACTAACCGGTATGGTGAGGTTAGCGTGCGTCACTTGCTTGCGTCACGTTGGGCCCACCACTGACTTTTCAATCTTGAGATTTTAAATGCTAACCACGTGTTATAATCTTCCTTTTACGGCGAATATTTGTTGGTGCTTTTGTGGCTCATGAAGGCAGACTGGATAAACATTGCTAAAACGACAGCGTCTTGATGTCAATAAAGGTGACGGACCAGATTCCAACTGCCAAAAGATCAATATCGATCTCGATACCTCGAAAGATATATATCTATAAAATCATTTTTATGATTGGTTAGAAAAATTAACGATTTGTTTAGAAAAGCTGGCTTCGAAAGTAGGCTGAAGCATTAGAGTTGGTTTGTTCTAATTAATTAACACCGTATTTTGGGGAAAAAATGAAGAAGTCGTCCTTGTTGGTCAACTAAGTATTTCGTGATTCGGATTCCCAATACTTCTTAGCCTAATTGCATATCTAATTTAATTTTATCAATGGATGCTTAGATGTATGATTAGATTTAATATGCGATTTGCTTTGCGTGTAAGCATATCATGAATTGCTTAATGAATGATTGAACGTCAAAATTGATACCCGTTGAGTTGTGGCTCGTGATGGATAACAAGGAAGCAGTCCAAATGGAGTCGGCGACATTAGACTGATGTCCATTCTGGTCTTGATTTTGTAAAAGCTTAGCCTAAATTCACTAGGATTATGATAGTTTAAATATATTTTGGTTATTTAGCACGTACTTTGCTTAATAAATCTATTTGGACTTAGTTAACTTCTTTCAATGAATGATTAGTGTATTTTAACTTAGGCTCGATGTGAATCAATTCATTAGATTTAGGCTCACCTTAATTTTTTATAGCAACCTTCCGAGAGATTATGCCTCGAGACATTTAACGATGCCATATGTTATTCATTATTCGACGAGTTACAAGTTTCATATTTTCATTGTGTTCCAATATTTTGAATGTTTATTTTTCGTACCGTTGTTCAATAAATAGTGTGATGTTTCTTTTTAGACTATTTTAGCTTTAGTTTAGATTTGTATGAAAAATAGTCCACAAGAAAAGCTACATAGACATTTAGTGGATTTGAATGACCTTTTAGGTTTTTCAATGATAACACAAGAGTGCATGATCACCTTAAATTAAATAACAAACTAATTAGGTATTGAAATGACGCTAATAAAATTGTTAGCACTTCTTTTTTAAGATTGCACTACTTTTTTATGGCGAATGCGTCTTAATGTTGTCGTAGCATATGAATGCTGACTTGATAATTCTACTGAAAGGACAATGTTTTAATGTTGTTGTGGCTTATGAATTCTGACTTGATAACCCTGCTAATGATGGTGCGCTATTGGCAATGAAAGCGACGAATCTGCTTTTAGCTACCAAATGGTCGATAAGAGTCTCAATACAGTGAAGGCCTATCTTATTACCTCTGTGACTGCACTTCCTTCTTATGACGAACGAGTCTAAGTGCTGTTCTGGCTCATCTATGCTGTCTTTATAACACTACTAGAAGCACGGTGCGTTGTGGTCGTGAAATTAATGGACCTGAATTTAGCTATCAAAAGGTCAATCTTAGTCTCGATACATCAAAGGCATATACAATCACTTTTATTATCATTCCTTCCTTTTTATGGCGAATACGTCTTAATGTTGTTATGGCTCATAAATCCCGACTCGAAAACGCCACTAAAACAGTAGCGTGTTGTTGCCAGTGAAGGTGACGGGCCTAATTTTTTACTACCAAAAGGTAAATATCAGTCTCAACATATCAAAAAAACATCCGATTATAATTTTTTCATCACACTTTTTTTTATGGCGAATATGTGTTAGTGTTTTTGTGGCTCGTGAATATTAGTCCCAATACATCGAAGGCATATCTACTCACATTTGTGATTGCATTTCCTTTTTATGGCGAAGATGCCTTGGTGATATTGTAGCTCATGAATAATGACTTGATGATGCTGCTAAACTGGGCAGTGTGCTGTTGTAAATGAAGGTGATGGACTTGAGTTTAATTGACAAAAGGTCAATATCAATTTCAATACGTCGAAGATATTTGATCAGTTTTATGATAGCACTTTTTCTTCTAGCGAGTATGTCTAAGTGCTTTGATGGCTCATGAACGCACACTTGATAAGACTGCTTCCAAGAGGTCAATATCTATCTCAGTAATCGTCGGCATATCCCCTTGTTTTTATGATTGCACTTTTCACATGGCAAATGTGTCTTAGTGCTGTTGTGACTCATGAATGATGACTTGATAATACTGCTAAAAGAATAGTGTGACAACACCACTTAATTTCAATTGTCAAAAGGTCAATACCGATCTCAATATATTGAAGGCAAATTCGATCATTTTTATGATTGCACTTCCTTTTTATGTTGAATATATCTAAATGCTATTGTGACTCGTGACCTGCTAAAATGATAATGTGTTATTGTCAATGAAAGCGTCGGACCTAATTTTAGCTGCTAAAATGTAGATATTAGTTTCAATAAGTCGAAGTCATATCTTATAATTTTTATGATTGAACTTCCTTGTATGGCGAAGATGGCTCACTAGTGTTGTAGCTCTTCAATGTTAACTTGATAATGTCGCTAAAATGACGTCGTGTTATTGCCAATGAAGGTGAAAGACCTAATTTTAATCGTCAAAGAGTCAATAATTAGTCTCAATACATCAAAGATATATCTAATCACTTTTATGACCTCATTTCATTCTTAATGTTGTTGTGGCTCGTGAATACTAACTTGATAACTGCTAAAATAACGGTGTTGTTGCTAACAAAGGCGATGGACTACTTTTACTTCGAAAATGTCAATATCAGTCTCTGTAAATCGAAGGCATATCTTATATTTTATAGTTGCTCTTCCTTCTTATGACGTATATGTCTTTTGTTGCAGCTCATCAATGTTAACTTGATAACGTTGCTAAAAGGACAATTTGTTATTGCTAACGACGGTGACAAACCTGATTTTAACTGCCAAAGTGTCGATATAAGCATTAGTATATCGAAGATATAATTGTTCACTTTTATGACCGTACTTCATTTTTATGGTGATTATGTCTTAATGTTGTCGTGGCTGTTGAATACTGATTTGATAACGCCCCTAAAATCACATAATATTTTGCCAATGAAGGTGACGAACCTGATTTTGATTGCCAAAAGGTCAATATCAATCTCAATATATCCAAGGCATGTCCAATTATTTTTTATGATTTCGCTTCTTTTTTATCGCAAATACATCTTTGTGCTTTTGTGGCTTGAAAAAGCTAACTAGATAATGTTGTTGAAATGATAATGTGTATTGCCAATGAAGGTGACGTACCTAATTTAAACTGCCAAAAGGTCAATCTCAATCTCGATACATCCACGATATATTTAATCACTTTTATGATCACACTTCCTTTTAAAAGAATATGTCTTGGTTTTGTTGTGGCCCATAAATGCTGACTTGATAACACTAATAAAATGGCAATGTGTTGTTGCTAATGAAGGTGATGAACCTGATTTTAACTGACGAAAGAGCAGTATCAATCTTAATATGTCAAAAGTGAATCTGATTATTTTTTTTATGATTTCCTATGTCTTAGTCCTTTTGTGGCACATAAATACTAACTTAACATCGCTGCTAAAATGACAGTGTACTTTTGTTAGTGAAGGTGACAGAATTAATTTTAACTGCCAGAATGTTACTACCAACCTTAATACATTGATGATTTATCCTCTCACTTTTATAACAATACTTTTTGCATGGCGAATATATCGTAGTGTTGTTGTGGCTCTTGAATACTGACTTAGACAATGCTGCTAAAATGCTAGTGTGCTGCTGTCACTGATGGTCACGAGCCCGATATTAACTGCCAAAAGGTCCATGTCCGTTTCAATATGTTGAAGGCATGTCTGTCTGATCATTTTTATAATTACACTTTTTTAAAGGCAAATATGCTCTTGTGGCTCACAAATTATAACTTGATGAAGCCACTAAAATGACAACATGTTATTGCCAATGAAGGCAATAAAAGTCAATACCAATCTTATCCTTTTGTGGCTCGTGAATGCTGACTTAGTAGTGCTACCAAATTGGACTGTGCTTTTGTCAATGATAAACCTGTATCAACTGTCAAAAGTTCAGCATCAATCGTAATACATCGAAGGCAATTTGATCATTTTTATGATTGGCAATTATGAGATTGTTGGACCCAATTGCATACTAAATCGGCCATACACTTCCTTCTCGAAGCAAAAGTATCTAGCGCTATCGAGTTGCCGTCACCTAATAAATGATTAGTACAATAACCGATTGCTATTAATGAAGATGATAATTTCCTCGAAGATTATTTGTACATCTTTTTAACCGATCAACGATTCGATGTGATGTCGGCAACTCGTAAAATGTCTCGAATTTATTACGTTGGCTAAGATACGTTATGCCTCGATCCGACATTAAATGTTTTCCAAATTATCAATCCGCGAGGAGTCTCGATCCGACATTAAATGTTTTCCAAATTATCAATCCGTGAATTCCTCACGAAGGTTGAAGCGAAAGTTACAAGGATGTACTTGCCCTTTTGCCTAGTTGATAAAACGAGGAGCTTAACTTACTAATAAAAAAACATCATTAGGATGAGAGAGAGAGAGAGAGAAGAATGTGGAAGAGTAGGTTATACATTCTAATTATAAACAGAAAAAAAGGAACAAATCAAGAAGCTCGGAACACTGAGAGAGCCTGGTGTGAATGAAGGACCCCCAATGCCCAAAAGTCAAATTAGGGTTTCCAAGTGTTGGGGTTTGATTTAGGGATCGAGATGGAAGGATTTAAGAATTTATATTTTTAGGTCCATCAATGAAATAATTTTTTTAATTTTGTATCTTTTAATTTCTGGGGGCCGTCAAAGGGGGGTGGAGTTGGATAGGCGTGGTTCACACACGTGGGATTCCACGCCCACCAAGTGAAAGGCGGCGTCATCTTGTCCGTCTGGACCCACCCCTGTCGCGGTGATCCCACGGCTCGTATTACACAACAGAGTCTTCTTGGACGAAGATCACCGTACGATGTGAGCAGAAAGGCCCGCCAAAAGCAGACAAGGACAAGGAAACACTTGAATCGGACGGTCGGAAAACGGCGCACTTTGCGTTGCTGTCTGCTTTCATACCCGTCGATCGTTTTGCTGCTGCAAAACTAGGGCACGTTTCTTGTTCAACCCCTATTTAGATAATAAAGAAAATTGGAAAAACGGAAGGAAAAAAAAGAATAATCTAATCACAGAATTTCATTTGCGACCGCCATATAAATCTCCAAGGCTCTGCTTCTCTTGCCTCGCCAGCGCTATTTGCAGTCCCCTTCCCCTCTGAACCAGTGTCATCGTCCTCATCTCCCAAAAATCATTCCTCTGGTGGCCATTTCCATTTCCAGTAAGAAATTTCAATCCTTTTCTAGCCAAATTTGATTAGTTTCTCGTTTTGGAGCTCCTCCGATTGGATATATAGACAACACCCGCAGCCAAGAGAGACCCTTGAATCGCTTCAGAGCCAAAACCCACCGAGAGACACCCAAATGGTGTGTTGTTTCGCTTCGCTCTCTGTCTCTCTCTTCCATGGCCGTCTCTGATGAATGCTTTTTATGAGGATTTTGATTGGGTTTGACCTTTTTCTCTCTGTTTTTTTGTCTGTGATTCCTTTCATCACAGGTGAATTCAATTGGTCAAATGGGGAACGGCGAAATGGGTCCTCCATGGCTGATACCAATGCTGAGAGCGGACTACTTCGCACCGTGCTCTGTTCATGGAGAATCTCACAAGAGCGAGTGCAATATGTTCTGCTTGGACTGCGTTGGGAACGCCTTCTGCTCTTACTGTCTGGTCGATCACAGAGACCACCATGTGGTTCAGGTGCACCATATGCATTACTCACATGACTCGTTCATAAAAAAAGGACCCTTTTTTTTTTTGAAGCAACAAATGAAGAGCTCTCATTAAAATGTGGTTAAAGTTTTGATTTTTGTGAAAGTTTTGACTTTATGGCCAATTGATTGGGTTTTGTTTGATTTTTCTGGGGCTTGCAGATAAGGAGATCTTCCTACCACAATGTGGTGAGAGTGAGCGAGATTCAGAAATTCATCGACATCTCGAACATTCAGACGTACGTCATCAACAGTGCTAAGGTTGTGTTCCTCAATGAGAGGCCACAGACGAGGCTTGGGAAGGGAGTGACCAACACTTGTGAGATTTGTTGCAGAAGCCTCCTTGACTCCTTCAGGTTCTGCTCTGTGGGTTGCAAGGTGATTGCTGAACTCTGTTTCTATCTCTCTTCAACTTTCTCGGAAAATGTAGCTTTCTAACGCCCCTTCGATCTCGAAAGAAAAAACACAGACACACCCCCTTCGACGACTGCATCTTTGACTTTTCCTCTCGATCTATTGTTTATTTGTGGGGGAAATTGCTCGCTGGTTAAGTTCTAATGTCATGGATTTCGTGTTTCTTTTGATGCAGATGTCTTTATTGAATTCCTGCCTTCTTTGACTCTAGGTTAATTTATGTCTTAGCCAATGAAAATAATTTAATTTTCCAAATCTGCATTTGCTTGGCACAGCGCATTAGGCTATATTCACTGTCAATACAGAATTTTGGGGAAAATTTTAAATAAGAGCGAGAAATGAAGCCTTTTCAAAAATGAATTTAAAATGAACCTCGTCTTAAATAAGATCATGAAATGGCCAATTTAGCATTAAATAAGGGTTCGAATTTATGGGTGAGCGAGCTTGTGCATTGCGTGCATAGAAAGATGCACATTAAAAGCATCGGAAGCTTGATCCCGAGTTGATCGATCTTATTTTAGACTCCACTATATAACCTTTCTTGATAAATTAGCATAGCTCAAGTTATGTGCAAGAAATAATGAGATGCTCTGTTCACACTCTGCACTGAAAAACTCCAATACCCTTGCTTTCGTTCACTCCTTCTTGTTGGAATCTGCTGAGCAATTTCATGACACTTTTTTTATTCTCTTTACTATTCAGTTTAGCGTTAGTGTTTGTTTTGGTCAATGGTGAGTTAACCAAATTTTCATTGCTTCTGTATCTGTATTTATTTCAGCTCAATGCGATCAGGAGAGGTGATCCGTTGCTCTCATTTGCCCTGAGGTTGAGCCAAGGCCAGGACGAGCTCCTTGGCGGGTCCGGATCGGATGGGTCGCCCCCATCCAGCAAGATTCAGAGGAGGCCATATTTCAACCGCCTGATGAACGGGCTGAACATCTCGTTGCCGGCGGTGGATCGTACCAACGAAAAAATGGACGGCAGCAGGGAGAGGCCACGGTCCTCTAGCTCAACCGGCACCAACTTTTCTCCGGCTACTCCGCTGGTATACAATAACCGCAACTCCAGGAAAAGGAAGGGCGTACCTCGCCGTGCCCCATTTCATTAGAAAGCCATGAAGTACACTCTTAAAAAAATTAAGTGGATTAGGCATATGGAATAAGTACAGGAATTTCGTTACATATGATATATACACAAAGTGGAGTACAGCGTGGGGGAGAGGTAGGAGAATATAGGGTTGTTGTTTTGCTTTTTTTTTTTTTGGCTTGTGTTTTTGCTGAGAAATAGTGCTTTTATCTTTGTTTTATTTGGATAATAAAGCTTGGGGCTTCAGTTTCAAAGTTAGGCGAGTAAGATATTCTATAGTGGGTCCTTGTACAGTTTGGTGAAGGCTCTCTTTGTTTAAAGGGATAGCAATAATGGAGTTGCATATGGATGGTGATGTGTACAGAAGCATATGTTAGGGTCACTCATGTATGATGGTGTTTCGAAGGTTTTTATATATATCTTAATTGAAGAATGATTAGTGACTGAGTTGGGAGAATCTCGATGAATTCGGTTGGAGACATGGATGGCACAAGATTAATTAGTAAGTTACATGCGATGAGACGTTAATGGATGTGGCATGTATATCATTAGATTTGAGCTACTTTATCTTCGATACGATATATTTATTTCGCGAGACGCATTTCTATCCATATATGGATTTGTCAAAAGTTTTGATATTTGACGTGATTAGTGATCTATATCTCGACGAAATCTGTTAGTCACACACTGATGGTTGGGTGGGAGATGGATGGGTGGAACTGTTAGTGTCGGGAATATGATAAAGCAAGTCAGAAAGACTCGGACGGGACGAGAATTATCAGGCGCAGATGATTCATTTGTAAGCAAGTGGGCGGCGTTTTTTTTTTTTTATGTCAACTAGGCACGGCTCGATCGTATG
This sequence comes from Melaleuca alternifolia, assembly GCA_019926035.1. Taxonomy (NCBI): domain Eukaryota; kingdom Viridiplantae; phylum Streptophyta; class Magnoliopsida; order Myrtales; family Myrtaceae; genus Melaleuca; species Melaleuca alternifolia. Next base: position 1,850,929 of record JAGKPW010000150.1, read on the forward strand.
ATGGGGCATTTAAGAAAAAGCAAGCGGGTGCATGAAAATGGCGGTCGAGGGCTTTTGTGATAACGATGTCTGCGCCAATGTAGACCGCATGCTGAAGCCCGAGCTGAGCCAAGTGGGGTGATGTTGATCGAGCTCCCTCCTTGGTCAGCCCAGAACTCTCGATTTCTTGTGTTACTGTGGATTGGAAAATAAATGGGGGTCTCTTGGCATCAAGTTGGAGACTCGAGGGACACGTAATTCCCACTCAAGACAAGGACATCCTTGTCCCGATCGTGCCCACCAATGTCTTACCATTCATGTATACTTGCATAAACAGACGCCCGATGCGGGGAAAGTACATAGTGAATTGAATTGATCATCTTGTTTTCAGGATATTGCAGGATCATATGAAAGGTAGGCGATAGTTGGACTGATCGGGATATTTCGAAGTACCCGTTATCGAAAAAGACTAATCCTCCGTTTCGATACCCATAGCACCCGAGTGAATCGCAATCGACTAACTTCCATCACATTCTAATGAGATTATGTTGATAAAGTAGATGAGTTGGGAGACGCAATGGAATCTATAAATTAAAAAAGGCAAGTGGTCACGCATTGTACTTATAGCGAGTCGAAAAAACGTTACTTTCTTCGGTCTCTTTCTGATAAGAGCATCGATGATGTTGTGTTGTTCTTACCATCTTCTGCGACGTTTGCCCTGTCGCTTTGGTTAAAGCCAGAACATCTCTGACTAGTAATAGCATTGATGATGGCTTTTTCACTTTTTTTTGGAGGGGGGTGAAGGGGACAGAAGATTACAAATTCTCTGTTTTTCTATATCTTCAAAAAGGAAGACATCGCAGCACAAATTCTTTCTCTCTCGATTCCTCCAGCATCTCTCACACCTTATTTTTGTCTGGAGGCAGCTTCTGACAATGGACTGGCCAACTAACAGTCATCTAATCCCTACCAAGAACCAAGTGGGAATCACGAGGATTTCCCTTTTGGGCCAACATTGCGGTCCATATTGGCATTCGATGTCCATTTATAATCCGCTAAATCAGCAGAGTAAGGAGTCGGAGTCTAGACCCCATACATTATTAATTCAAGGCTACATCGTGTTTCTGGGCCTCAATTTATGGCTTATGTCAAATTAAACGTCTTTGATAAAGTGAGTGTCGTCCGGGCACGGGACCGTGATAGAGCCATCGATCATTAAAAAAAAAAGTCTTTGACAAAGTGGCTCTTGCTAATATTATGAAGTGGGGCAAATGGACCGTCTAGGAACATTATCTGAAAAGTATTAAACCGTTGTATTTTTACCAATTCAATTAGAAACTTTTCAAAATTTTCAATTGAATCATAACCATTTTCATCTTTTATCAATTGAGTCAACCCATCTAATTTTGGTTGGGATTAGATGATGTATCATTAATCGTCCTGCATGATATAGACGATGCTAACGTAGGCAATTTATTATTATTTTTTTAGTTTATTATTTTTCGTTACTTCTTTTTGGTTTTTATGTTTAAGGACCGGTGAAGGTTACCGGCCAACCCATGTCGGCCACACGGCCCTCATTATTGCCGGTGAGGGCTTGGGCGGGGACTACTAGCCCTTGCCGGCCATCAACCCAAAAAACCAAAAAATTGTAAAGAAGAGAGAAAAAATTTAAAAGTCAATAATATATTATTTAAAATATTACATAAGATGGCCAACGTCTAGACCATCAATTTCCGATCAAAATTTGTCAGATGAACTCAATTGATAAAAATTGAAAATGTTTATGATTTAATTAGTAGAATTAAAAAAAATTGAACTGAATTGATAAAAATGTAATAAATTTATGACTTTTTATATAATTTTTTCTTGATTGTGCTATCTCAACTTCCCAATCGTGTCGCGATTATTGCAACAATCAGTTCGCCAAAAGAACTGGCATTTGACGCTGCTAGCATTGAACGGTGAGAGAGGATCGTGTCGAAAAAGTTCTGCAACCGAACGGTGATTAATGATTATTAGTAAGCCGCCAATGAGGGTGTTGGATCGGGGAGATCTCTCCTACTCCAGCCAAATCGTTTTGGAGAGGACATGTTAGATCATTACCCAATTTTTTGTCCTAATCAATTGCGAGTTGGTCTAGTCCCATCTACAAGCTTGTTCGTTATATCCTAGGAATCTTTTACTGGGAATCAAGTGGGAGATGAGCGCAATCTTCGAGAACATCTCATCACGACAATGGAGGTCTACTGTATCTACATGTAAAGCTATCGATATAAGACTTTCCAGTCCCTTGCGTGCGATGTTCATTCCTCGTTTCATACTTATTCTAACTTAAGCATCAGAATGATCCTTGGTACAACTAAAGGCGAAGAAAGTCTATTTGCCTACTACACATAAGATGTCTCATTTGTGCATCGACAATTTTGTGATTAGGTCTTGCTCACTCAATACTCGATGAGGTAGGATGTGTATGCGTAAACCTCGTGTCGTATCATCTCGTTTTAACCTTTCCCCCTTGTGCATTGATCATTTGTGATAAGGTCCTGCTCACTCGATAATCAAGGAGACAAGAGGTCTAGTGAAGAACTTCACAAGATCCCAGCCCATGTAGGAGTTTTTACATTCATGCCACATGAACGTTTATGGTTCATATTTTCTGATACACAAGTATCATAGAAGGTGGCGAGTGAATAGCGTACTAAAACCACATCATTTTAACGGGCCAATGGAAAAATCTTAAATAGAAGAGTTCATCTTAGAAGAAGAGGAGGGAGTTTTTAGAATACCACGGAGTTTTTCATAATACGATTTTTATTGATGGGGTTTGGTCTACCCTTCAATTACACAATGCATTGCCTTTTATAGGCATGGACAGAAGGGGTACTAATTAATTGGAACCATAATACATGCAAAACATGGACAAACACAATCTACTCTTACATGATAAGTTGCTTGGTGATGACAAAATCTCTTCAGCATTGTATTATTCATACTTTTACACGTGTCTTACCTTCATTATCTACCGAGCCGTCTTTATATTTTCAAAGTTGTCTAGAGTAATTTCTACCTTTTTCTTTTTCTTTCCACAGCTAGAAGAACTAGGATTGGGTGCACTGGTGTCGTATTCATATGAGTCGTGTCTATCATTTTATTGCCGTTAATTCTGAATAATTTCATTGATTTTTCATTAGGACAAAGGTTTTTATGTGCTTGGAATTCCTGACATTGATGTAAATAAAGCATCTATATTGGTTTGAGTTATATGAGACTGAGACCACTATGACTAGTCTTGAAAATGGTGGATACTGGTTATAACTCAGTAAATGAAGCATACGAATCTTAAACTGGAGATCCATCCCACATATGTCGTAACATTGCAGTGTTATTTGCCTCTCGTTCATCTCCCGAGAGATTATTTCCACGGTATTTTCTAAAAATTTGTCTTATTTAGTGGCGTGCATTAGGAAATTCATGCTTATGATATGAATTCTCATAAATGTGAAAGACAATCCAGTTCTTGATGGATAATAGTATTGATAAATGAGAGATATTTTAGTTGTAGATAATTCTAAAGCCGTATGTAGGCTTAGTATATACTAGACAATCCATTTGAGTTATTTAGTCAATATGAGCAATTGTGATGGGGGATATGAATGGATACTTGCGATGTAGTGCCGATGGTCTTAGAAATAACCCTTTATATTCGATTTTTTTTTTGTTGATAACTCATAACAATTCAATTAGGCTTTTTGAATTTATATATAATGTCTTCAATCAAATTTGAGAGTTCATATGGATATTCTCTGCTTTGCCATTTAGGTAAGACGAGTTGAGCTTTAACTTGACCTCTTGACTTTGATGTATACATATTGATAGACACTGTCATGAGGCTTGATTTGGACGAGAAATCCGCAAGCACTTGTTTTTTTTTCTGTAATATATTTAGTTCTAAAAGGATATTTTGAAAACCATCATGCTCACATGAGATTTTGAGGACGAGCGACTATTTTCTCTTTGAAAGTTAGCATATGGCAAAGGTCAAGGACATATTCATTTCTATCAATAAACAACTACAAATAAGATGAAATTCAAATTTTGTAATCATTTACTTAACGGTCAGAATTTTCTTACGACTAAAATGATAACATCACGTTTTAAAAACCGTCATGGTTTGAAAATCCTTGTAGTCAAAGCAAGTTCTTATCAATTTTGAGTTCACGCGGATGTAACTCATCTTGAACCCCATTCCACCTCCAATTCAACGGACACGACCCGTTAGATGAGGTAGATCCATGTGGGATCAATTTGATCTCATACAAAATGTGAGATGGAGTCATTCGCACTAGAAAGGCGTGACACTTGCTACAATCCAATATTTAATTGGCCGAGCTAACCATTATAAACGTGCAAATGCAAATTCCAAGCGAACTGTAGCAACTTCAGACTTTGCCTACCTGGAAAATCAAGCGCCCCTGAGATCGCTTCCAACGGTTGGTCTCGCTTCATCTCCAAGACCCGATCAAAGCCAAGTTTTGACCTACTTCACGCGCGTCATTCAACGGGTCAATGTCTTCATTAAGCGAGCAGCGCCGCTCGAACTCGAAGGGTCAAAGCCCAGGGGGAAGCTCTTCTCCTCACTTTGGTATTTCCCGGAAAGGGGAGGCGTCGATCGATCGAAACGGCCCTCCGATCGTCCAACGGAATCCGGCGTACTCGCCGAACCAAATCGGCCCCACGCTTGTCGGTCGGCCATCTCCGGGAACTTCTTCGCGCCGCCGAACTGGGAGTCCAAGACGCCGCGTGCGGCTCAAATTCCATCAACTGCCAACAGAAAACCTCGTCTCGAAATGGGAACAACTGACGAGGAACGGTTCCAATACCGGACACGCGCTTCGCCTTTCAACGGTCAAGCGGCACGTCGAACCCCAGAAGAGATTGACAAGAGAGAGAGAGAGAACCTTCGACACGCGCCGAAATGAGGTGGGTCCCACCAGGAGAACATGCAGTCCGAAATTGCGGCTCAAGGCCACTGTTTCGCTACTGTTACTTCGACCGATCCTCGTACTTTCCCTAGGAACATTCCGTGTGTTGACCCCAGTACCCCAGTCATACTAGTCTCCTCATCGGAATGGTTGTTCCACGGGAGCTAATGCAATCTGCACGTTTTCTAGTTTATCTAGGGCTACATTCATGGAATAAAGTTAGTGTCTAATGCCCTTTTTCTTTTATATCAAGTGATGCGTGATTTAATTTTTAAATACTTTTTGATATACTCACTAAAATTCTAAATGGTATTATAATAAGGAATCAATCCGTTATCAAATACTCACATTTACTCTTGATAAAACACTTCGATTTTTGAAAAATCCCAAAGTTACATCCACGTTGATAATGAATCCTTTACGTGATCTTCTATTTATGTGTGTTTCTTTGATTAATTAAAAACTCTAAACATCCAAAGTGGATGAATAATGGTCAAACGACAAACCCACTAAAATATCTAATTCTTGACCACCATAGCTACACTTTTGGGATTCCTATGCTCCTCCAATATTATAGAAACCACGCATTAAGGGACAGAGTCTCTAGAAGATAGGGAAAAAACACCTTTTCTTAGAGAAAAAGGAAAAAAACACTATTACCTCTTTCAAATCCAGAAACGTATGTATTGAATGGTTAATTGGATTGGAAATGGATGTATGTCAATGGATTCAACAGTTAAAATCACTCGTGTGAAGGAAAAGTCACACTAATTATGTTCTTTTGATTTTGAGAACCCTAAATCAATTACAAAAAGCATGCTTTTGCTTGTAAAAAATTTAATACATTGACAATTACAACTACAAGTAAATATGACAGTATTATTCACTTCGCTAGAAATCTGCACCACCATCCTAAAAGGGGCGACTAGAATTCGCAACCAATAAGTTTTGATATAAACAATGGATTAATTTTCTTACCCCACTCACCTACTCGCGATCATATGTTTAGAAATTGGAGACTTCTAGGATCAATCTAGTCAATTTTATGTAAGTCGTATTACTTTGCTAAAACAAAGTTTCTTTCAGCGTAGGTTGCAATATTCAAACGAATAGTTCCAGTAATTTATCCCTTCTTCTCATCAAAGAAATTGCGGACTCGTATTCATAAATGATCCATCCCCACTTGCAAATTTTCTTCCCGGGTTTCTTACATAAATTAAAAGTAGGTTTGTTGACAAATTTTTAACTTGACATACTAATGGGACGAACAAACGAGGCAGCAAAATCCGCATCACCACTAGGGGTGAATATATATGTCTTGTGCGAGGGGTGCAACAACCCTTCTACATCGCCCTGCCCCATCGCCATTCCTCTTTGGAAGTGTGATGATGCATACTCAAATGGTAAGTTTAAATGACTTATGGTTATTAAAGGGATGGGTTGATAGTTAACCGGTTCACATAAATTTAAAGGACAGTTCTGATTTTGTTTATGTCGCTCGAAATAATTAATCAATGAAAATCATACCCGTAATAATTTATGTATAAATATTCTCGCGAGCGATGAAAATATTTTAATGTATTCATTTTTATAAGAGATGCATATAATCATTAAAAAATATTTTTCAGATAATCTATTTTTCCCGAACAGATTGAACTTCCGTTGCGATTTTTGTTATTTTCCCTCTCCAAATTGAAACGGGGAAGGTTTTGGGAGCCTTCTCCAACATAAACTTCCTGGAAATGACGAATTGCCCCAGGAAAAAGCAAAATTCGTACGAGGGGATAAATCTGCGTATACGTTGTACTTGGCCCGCAGCCACATGCAGTCGTCGCAGCAATTTCTTGGGCCTCACTCAATTCCACGCGCGTCGCGTCACTCGGCATCAAAGGCAGCTGCGTAATGCAGCACGTCATGCCCGCACGGCTCCAAGTCATCTCCCCCCCGGTCCGTCCGTGGACCCGCCGTTAAGCGCCCCCTTCCGTCCACCACCAGCCCCAAGTTCCCAATCGCGAGTGCTCCGTTAACTGACGGAAAAGCGCAGGTTGCCCGACGCTGACTTCAGCTGCTTCGTCATCCTCCTCAGTCGAGACGACTTGGCTCACGCCATTCCTCTTTTAAATATCCCTCTTCGCCCCCCCTCTCTCTCCATTGATTACCATCCCTCGCGGAGAACTCGTGTCCCTTCTCTCTCTCTCTCTCTCTCTCTCTCTCTCTCTCTCTCTCTCTCTCTGTGCTCGAAACTTCCAGCGCAAGAACGCGGCCATCATCCTCGTCGTCACCGACTTCGTCAAACCTGGAAATGGGCGGGTGCTTCTCGCTGGACCTGGAAGGCGACTCCGTGCAGCCCACGCGGGCGGCGGCCAGGGTTATCTCCATCAACGGCGAGCTGCATGAGTACAGCATCCCGATCAGGGTCTCTCAGGTCCTCGAATCCGAAAGGTCCTCCTCCTCCTCCTCCTCCTCGTCTTCCTCGGCCTTCTTGTGCAACTCCGACTCGCTGTACTACGAGGAGCTCATCCCGGTCCTGGCCAACGAGGACGGGCTCGCGCAGAACCAGATCTACTTCGTGCTCCCCAGGTCGAAGCTCCAGCACCGCCTGACGGCCTCTGACATGGCGGCACTCGCCGTGAAGGCGAGCGTCGCGATGCAGAAGGCATCGAAGAAGGGCGGGGGCCAGCGGCGGAGGAAGACGCAGATTGCGCCCGTTCTGGTCGTTAATCAGAGAGCCATCTCGGACTACAGCGAGATCAACGAGCTCAAGGTCGAAAGGAACGGCGGTAGGATCGAGAAGGCAGCTCCGGCGAGCGCGACGGGGTTGTCCAGATCCGGGTCGGTCAGGAAATTGCAGAGACAATCTTCACGGAAGTTCAAGAAGGCGGTCCGTTCGTTTAGAATTAGGCTAAGCACAATCGAAGAAGGCACCTAGGGTATTAGATCAATAACGATCCTGGGATGATCGTTCGTTCGTTCTGAACTTCGTCGATGAATGACGATAATGATTCATATCGGATTTGTAGGTTTCGCTCCTTTTTTCCCCTGTAATTATCAAGTTGTCGTCTCCTGTGAGAAGGAACAGAGAGGTTGTTCACATTGGACCCTTAATTACAATGTGAAGAAGTTTTTGATCACTCCACCGATTCCTAAATCCATTTCCGTTATATTCCCTCATCGAACGCGATCCGATCGACGATGAGTCCTGGTACCGGCATGATTCTCGGTGCTCGAGGAAGAAGGGGAACAAGACGCGGTTTCTCGCCGGCTCTCCCCACGCAAAAAGAAAAAAAGAAAAAGGTACAGAAACGCTGGAGAACTCGTGAGCGACCGCTCTTTAATCGTTGGTCCGTGAGAAAAGAATAAATTTTTCCTTTTTCTTCTACTGTAAAGTTTTGATGTATGGTTGAAGATTATCGGAGATATTGCAACATCGCCTTCACTTCATCTGTAGAATTCATTCCCATACGATAGATGATTCGTCAAAATCCTTGATCGTAGCATATATTCAGAAGTGAGGTATACTTGCTGAACAGTGAAAATATTGCGGAAAGGGAAAAAGAAGTCCTTTAATATTTGAAGTGGTATCGCGTTTCCTAAAGACAAGACGATGGTCATAACAGTTGGCAATATGGAACGAGGAAATTCAATTCTTGTTGTCAATCAATTTAATAATGACCGCGAAGGGGTTCATCTGAAGTCAATGCTTTCCTCTCGGAGGACAACCTTTTTCTGTGGTTAATCTTACTCCTCCTATGCTGCGATAGTCGGTTACCCGTGTCGGATCGTTGATCAACCGTCTTTGGCTTTTTCTAGGACGAGTCAAAGGAGCTCTATCTGATCAGCTGGAAAAGCAACAATCTGAAAGCGAGACGCACGAGCATCTGTAATCTCGTTAGTACTTCATATGATATGAATTATATCCTATCAAACAGCGGTTTCTCGTTCGCAGCCGATGAATTTGCCAAGCGACGTATCGATTGCGCTTACTTCCGTGTTGCATTTCGCAGGCCATCATGATTAAAGATGAGTTGATGTTCAATTCACTGAAGCTCGAATTAAGGTCTCAGCACAAAACCCCATTCCTCGTCGGTATGGGACTAGCTAAAATGTAGTACTTCTTTTGACCGTGCACGGGGCATCATCACCCCAACATCAGCGTTGATCTGATCCTTTGGCGTGATTTTGGAGAAGGTATCTTCTCCAAATATTGCTACTCCATGATTATGTAGCAAATCAAGCCAATAACTTACCGATAAACTCTTTAACCTGTCTAGGTATGTTAGGCGAAACAATTTGGATTCGAAACAGCCTCACCACCAACCCGACTACTCCTGATTATTCACTTAGGGCAACATAATTGTCGACACCGGGAAAGTGAAGGGGATTCGAACTTACTTGAGATTAATTATCGCGATTGACATACCTCTCGATTCTCAATTGGTTGCGATATTTTGGCAGCTCAAAGATACAGGTTCGTGCTCTAATTTCATTGGAGGATCATCTAGTGCACTAACATGATCATTTTGCAATTTAGCAATTTTTACTACGTGTTTTCCACGAGAATAGCTAGCACGAACCTTTCAGCGTCACATTGAGACCATCCGCCTTAAAGCAAGCCGTGTGCTTGCACCCTTTGTCCCCACAAGTCGTCCATCGAACACCAAATGTGCTGTGAAACCTCGACTTTGACAGCAACCTCGACGACCATTTCCAAAGTAGTCTTTCACGAGATCAGCGCATCAAGCCCTTTCTATGACATCTTTGTTGTCATCGTCTTAGCAGTGTTTTGCCCTCCACGCTTTTGTAGTCACCCGCGTATATGCCACCGTGCAATCACTTTCCATTTGGGAAAAAGGATCGATACGCGAATGTTTTGAGTGAGTTCAAACAGGGTTTTCACTTCTGCACTGCATGCAATTGGATGACATTCTAAATCAGTTTTCACGCACCAAATTAATCTCAAACATGACATAACGCGGCCGTATAAACTGATAGCACTGTCCTATTGGAATACAACAGCAACCACTGGTCAAGATTCCGTATAAGGACATCACGGGTCGCCGAACTTCTTTTGCTAATTATAAAGTCATTTCCGAATCTCAATCGTTTCAATCAGTGTTGTGAACCGTCGTTTTACTTGTAACGTGTTAGCATTACTCGTTGAACAAAAGCATAAGAATAATAGCGTCGGCATGAAGCCAAAATCATCTAGAAAGGGGTCAACGGACCGGAAAGATATCCATCCCGTGTGCGTGGTGCCCCTCCACAGCCACGCACTTAGAATTAGGAGGGGAAAAGGTGGGGAGGGGGGATATGAAATGGTAGCGGCCTATCACTGAAATCAAAAGTCGCATTTGCTTTTCTACGAAGAAAGGCACAAGAATTACTGAGTGATGCGGAACGGAAAGCATCGAGTGAGGCGGGCCAAACCCCTTTCTGGTGTACATGCTTTGCTTTTCTTCACACGTTATCTTCTTCTCCGTAGTAAGTTATTGATTGGATTACCACTCGGCATTATGAAAAGGATACGTATCTCATAATCCCACGTACTCACACACACGCAAAAATCGCAAGCAATTAAAAAAAAAAATTCAGTACCACAAGTCTGTGAGACCGCCTGTCGATAATTACCAAAAGTTGATCAATTTTTTGATGTCAACATATAGATTTTGAATGATTTTAAGATTACCATGGCACTAATTGTGAGCTAGCAAACACTCCCACAAGTAATGAAGGACCGACCAACTCTTACATTTGAGGCACGTCATCCCCAGATTTATTTTAGTGTTGTTAAGTGTATATTATGGTGAATTGCTGGCATTATTACACCAACCTTACCTGTCCACCAGCCGTTGCCATCTTCTTAAATGCTTCTAGCTTCTCAACCTCGAAGTGGAAAGATCTATATACGATTTCCTTATTTCTGGCAGAGACCGTTATGTTTGATAAATCACATAAGCTCCGTCTATTTCGCAGAATATAAACTGTTTGAAAAACATATTTCGAAAAATAATTATTTATATCGCTCTATTACCGACGGTAATCATTTATTCTTCGTCTATTTATTTTTGTAAGTGATGGAAGCGATCATTTTTAAAAAAATATTATGTAAACGATTTTTGAGACTCGTACAAAGTCATCGTAAGGACCATCGATTGGAGGAAACGTCCTTAGCTTTAGAAAAGTTTTGGCGCGACATGAGTTAGACTGATAAGGGCTTGTCACTTATAATTTCAGTGAAGAATTAACTAATTTCATCGAGAGATATCATAGTGTTACCATGGTAAAGAACTATCCTCATAATGAAGACCACCAATTCTTCAACTTTATTACCTGTTTTTCTCCAAGTCAATAAAATATGCAATGATTTTTTTAACAAGCGCCCATCGGACATTAGATTATATCGAATAAATTAATAAATTGAATATGTACAGCTAATTCAGATATCATATTGAATAAATTAAAAACTTATTCACAATATTACTCACTACAACAAAGTTAAGTAATCACTTCAAACAAATTAAAGTTTATGGACGACCACACATTAGACCTAAATTCCAAAGCCGTTTGTGCAATTTTCTCTTTATTTTCAAAGGAACTCTTGGATACACTTTATTTTCACTAAAATAACTTTTGTCATGGCTATGTATTTTTGGCGATAGCATTTGGTTCACCGATTTCATAATTAAAATAAACATTTAATACTATAAAAGTGCTATGACGAGATTTCGATTCACAATTTTCATCGCCATCCCTTACTTTTCATGCTATGTCAAATCGATCCGAATAAATAAGGCAAGAACAATTTCAAGAGGGTGTCAATGTGTCGAAAATTAGAATGGATGATGTGTAGCAGCCGACATTGCAAAGTCATCCCAATTGGGTAGCAATGCCAAATTAGGAATAGTAGAACAATCCATACTTTAATATTTCTCGATTTCATTATTTCGTTCCGCAGAAATCAGAGATTATTTTCCTGGAAAATTAATCAAGGAAAATGGGAGGATTCCTTTCCTTTTTCAAACGGTCCGATGCCAAGCCGGGCGCGCGGGGATGAGACGTCCGCGCGTCAGAGATTAAGCGCCGTGAGAATTGGTGTCGCCACCTGTTCCATACACAATCGCCGCGAAGAGCGGTGGTCTACGGAGATCACAAGAAGCAACTGGAGGAGCAGCGGCAGCAGCAGCAGATCGCTTAGTGAACTTAAGTTCACAGGCGGAGGACGGCGGTTTCTTCCGGCGTTCGCTTCGCTGTGAATCAGAGAAACTTCTGCGGACACTGAGCTTCTAGGGTTTTACCCTATCCTCCGCAATCTCGATCGATGATGGGAAAAACGGTACTCTTTTTTTTTTTGCATTGCTTGTTCACTCTCGTCGCTGAATTAAGCTCTCGCTGTTTCGATGCATCGCTGACCCTGAAATGCGTGGTTCGTTCTCTCAAATTCAGGATGAGGACGAAGCAGTTGTTCTGAGGCAGTTGGAGGAGTCGGTGGATGCCCATCCAGATGACCCCGAGCTTCACTTCCAGCTTGTAAGTTCTACTCGCTTGTTTTCGTTTTCTACTTGGCGCTGGTTATGTTGTTTCTAGTTCTTGAGTTGTGGTCGGGTTTTTGTTGGTAATTCGACGTCAGGGACTGTGTTTATGGGAGAGAGCAGCGGATTCGAAAGAGAAAATGGAGAAAGCAGTGGAGCATTTCGTGAAATCGGCTAAATTGAACCCTAACAATGCGCCTGCCTTCAAATATTTGGGCCATTACTATGGTAAAGTGGCCTCTGATGGTGCTCAGAGAGCAGTCAAGTGTTACCAGAGAGCCGTTATTCTCAATCCGGATGACCAAGAATCTGGGGTAATCTATTTGCATATACGTAGTTTCTTATTTCACGCTGGGATGTGTTTCATTTATCGCGCATACCACGTCGATATGTTATGTTCTAATAAATGCAAGCAACATCGCGCAGTCTTAATTTTTTCCTAGTAAAACTATGTAGTGGTGACTGGTGATTAATTATTGGCTAGGGATGGGCTGACTTCGTATGAGCATTACCTTATATACTGTTCTCCGTAAAATTTTTGGATTCCGATGAACTCTGCATGGACATGCAAATACTTGTAATTAGGAGGCATTATGTGATTTGTTGGACCAAGGAGGAAAGGAAAGTTTGGAAGTGGCGGTTTGCAAAGAAGCATCGGAGAAGTCGCCGAGGGCTTTCTGGGCTTTTCGAAGATTGGGTTATCTTCAGGTTTTGCATTTTATTATCTTATTCCTTATTAGGCATGAATTGTAAGGACGGGAATAACCACTTGTTGGGTTACTCAGTTTATTTCGCCGTCATGTACTTTTTGGCAGGTTCATCAAAAGAAATGGTCTGAGGCCGTGCCAAGTCTTCAGCATGCTATTCGAGGCCATCCTACCTGTTCTGATTTATGGGAAGTATGTCTGCTCTTGCTTTTTCTTTGATTAGGTTTTGAAGCTTTTTAATAATATTTGTTAATATGTGCATCTTCGTTGATTATCTTTTGAATTACTTTTAGGCATTGGGTCTTGCCTACCAGCGATTAGGCATGTATACTGCTGCCATTAAGGTCAGGTTCTCTGTTCTACAGATGCTTCATTTCTATTCTTTTTGTATTGGTAGAAGTTGCCTGTCCAGTTGTTTTGCTACTCTGTTAGGGAAAAAGTATGATTGTGCTTCCTGCTTTCCTGTTGAGAGATCAACTCACCCATTACAATTTGAAGTATTGGCTCCAGTGCTTTATCACCTTTGCTTGCGTCACTGTGGATTTTGTAGAATCATGCACATGCAGCGAGTCAGTGACTATAGGCATTTTCTTTTTTCCTTGGTGGGGTGTTCTTAAAGAAGAAAAAGTATTCAGCTTTGAGTATATGGCCAGCTTGATCATGCAACTGATGCATTTCTGACATTCATTGCTCATTCCCTTGTCTCCTAAGATGGAGTGTCCTTTGTGCTGCAATTTGCTTTCAGACTTCTTGTTGATCTTAGCCTGGCATTTTGCAGTCTTATGGGCGGGCCATTGAACTGGAAGAAACTCGAGTTTTCGCCTGGATTGAAAGTGGAAACATCTTCATGATGCTTGGTTCCTTCAGAAAGGTATAGGGAATTAATTGTATCTGCTTCTGTATGCAAATGGCAATCCATAGATGATGAATTATGCTAATATACTCGCACATGATCTTTTGTGTGCTACTTGTGTAGCTTGTAAGACTGTTTAATTTGAAAATCTGAATCACATGAAATCCACATGACCGACACTGGAATTATTCATTTATTGTCTTGATGCTTTGTATTAAATTCAACGCTTTAACTTGATGCTTGCGCAGTAACTACTAGATTATATTTTTGGATCTTCGTATTTTTCTACATTAATGTATTGGACAGACAATGTCCAGCCAGATGAAATATATCTAATCTCTTGGACAAATATTGTCGAGAACTTTTTGTATATTAGTACTAGGGAATGACAAATAGTTTAGAATCTTTATCCTTTGTTTGTGATGCCCTCCAATCAGATAGATAAATTTTTATGAGGAACATGAGTGGAAGCGGTGAAAGCAAGTGGGGCCGTTTATGCTGCACTTGGGTCACAACACGATGGCACAATTAAGGCATCAAAAGTGATAATATTGTTTTGGCATTTGTTTCGTCCTCAATGTTACAATCATTCTATTGACTGTTTATTTATCTGTTTACTTCGGCTGATTGTCTCCATTTAGTTGACACAAAAATTATTCAGAGTTCTTGTCTGTCTGTACTCTGAAAATTTACCTTTTTGCCTGAAATTTCCTTCAAATTATATGCATTCTATTGCTCCACTTTTCTTTTCAAGGCAATTGAACAATTTCGGCAAGCTCTGGACATTTCACCTGAAAATTTGTCAGCATACTATGGACTCTCTTCTGGCCTGCTTGGTCTGGCAAAAGAATGTATTAACACAGGAGCGTTTACATGGGCTGCCTCACTCTTAGAGGTTAGATTGTCCTGCAATTCCTGTATCGCTTTCCTTTTGAAGCTTTACTTGTTAAAAATGAGACATGAAAAGAACTTTCCACACTAATTGCAGGAGGCATCTAAAGTTGCAAATATGGGTACTCAACTCAGTGGAAATGTATCATCTCTTTGGAAGGTGTATGGTGATATTCAGGTTAGGAGATCTAATTCATTGGGTTCTACTTTTATTTGGTCTCTTAAGCCATATAGGAAATAGACAGTTTGACGATGCAGGAAAACCTAGTCTGGAATTAGTTGCTATATGGGGTTTGGGTTATTTGATAATTTTACTATTGATGGTTGATTGTTTGGCTTGCCAATTATTGGATATGAAAATACTCGATCTTGCTACTGGTTGAACATGCACTTCATCTTCATGGACTCTTTCTCTCTCTTGCGTGCTTGTACGCACGCCACACTTGCACGCGCACATGCTTTCACATTTCTTTATGTGCTACCCAACTTGAAGTAATATGTGTTCTGCTTCTACTCTTGTAGATTGCATATGCCACTTGCTTTCCATGGATGATTGATGACCAGAATTTAGAGCTTGAAGCAGATGCATTCAAATCTTCTGTAGATTCTTGGAGTGAGACTTGTTATGCAGCGGCAGAGTCAGCCCGGATTTCGTTCCAGAAAGCTTTGCACTTGGCACCCTGGCAAGCAAACATCTACACTGATATTGCTATGAGTCTTGATCTGAAATCCAAGTTGATCAAGATTTGCACATGCAAATCCGATTCTTGGTGTGACTTCTGTTGCTTGCTTTGCAATTTGGATTCTATTGTTATCCTGAGTTTACACTTAGACCTATTCTTTCTACCAGGCAGTTGCCGGAGAAGATGGCTTTGGGTGCATTGCTGCTTGAGGGAGATAATCACGAGTTCTGGGTGGCATTGGGATGTTTATCTGATAATAATGCATTGAAACAACATTGTTTGATCAGAGCATTGCAGTTAGATGTATCTTTGGCTGTTGCTTGGGCAGACCTTGGGAAGGTAGATGGTACACTACTGGCTGATGCTTGCTTTTTAGTACCTTTGTTAATACTAATATTTTAGCTCTTCATTTTGATATCATGGTTCACTGCTCAGGTGATTTATTAGCCGCTGAAAGGGAACTACTCTGAAATTTGAGTCCTGTTGAATGTGGTGAAAATTTAAATGTTGATGAAGCGGTTAAGTCTTAGACTTATCAAATGTCCAAATACCAAGTTTGCTTCTACGCGTTACTTGTTATTGTCCTGAGTTATAAGTAATTTGCTCTCTTCTTGTGTTTTTTACGAATTGTCGTTCTGAGAGTTCTCTAACCTCAAACGGTCCATTTGGCTGGAAAGATGAATTTGGCTAAATAAGCTTCAGTAGAGACAAGCCAGTTGCAAGCTTAGTTAAAGGTCTCTCATGTTCTTCTAACAGGTTTAGTTGAGAGAGTAGATCAGCGGTGGTGACTAACCGATTCTCTATGTTCTACTTTCAATGTCCTTCCTTGAGAATACTAGTGTTTGTAGACTGCATTTTGTTGCATGGTTTGTGAAAATGTGTTTGGATAGTCTGAGGTCTGCTCATCTGCTTTGCAGTGAAAACCATATTTACTTTTACAGGTCTATAGAAAGGTTGCAGATAAGCAACTCGCAAGGCAAGCATTTGATAGTGCTAGAAGCATAGATCCTTCTCTTGCATTGCCATGGGCAGGCATGTCAGCTGATTTCGTTGCCAGGTAGTTGTTAATTTAGATGGTTTGGTTTAATGATTGCCAGAATCTTTTGCGCCATTTATGTGATTCCATTTTTCAGGGAAGATGCAGCGGAAGATGCTTTTGATGGCTGTTGGAGAGCTGTGCAGACACTGCCGGTAAATGTTCTACATTTTGTGCTAGTTACTCAGCCTTATGATCATCTGCTATTTACCTTGACAGAGATGTCGTATTTTATATGATATTTCAGAGATAGTACTTCTGCATTATTTAGAGTTAATCTAGAGTGACTCTCCTCTTACTGACACGGTTCATTTGGGCTGAGAGTGCTTCCACATTATTTCATTAGCCCTGATTGATGATATTGCTAATGCAGGTTCCTGAGTTCCAAATTGGGCTAGCAATGCTTGCTCTACCTTCAGGGCATGCCCCATCTTCACAGGTATGGCTGTTCATGAAGCCATTGCACCTCGTACAATTCTAGAATTTTCAAGAGAAAAGGGATGAGAGAGGAGAAAGGGGTTGGGAGGAGAAGGGGTGGGTTAGGAACTAAAACCCTAGAGCTTTATAAAAATAACTTGACGAAAGATACACGAGAGACTCTATCGAAATCGTAAATTCTTTATTTATGACCGCCTACTAACTATTGACTAATATCTGTGACACTCCCTGTCAAGCTGGAGCATCTGACTTGTGTATGACAGGTGCAACTTTCTTCCTTACTCTGTGACTAGAGTGCTCTGTAAGCCAGGCCTTACACTTGATAACGGATGTGTTTACATCAAACTGAATTTAACATGGCAAGCTGAATTTAGGCCACATAAAGACGGGATTTGACAGAATCACTGAAAGGACGGATGAATACTGGAAAATTGATACCTCTCTCTTTCTCCAACGACAAAGATAATATCATGTGAGAATCTGACTTCATGAATTACAGCATATTGAACTTCATCGTCCTGTGGCGCTTGATTTTGGCTGCTCGACGACGGTGTGTTTGACTCTGGCATCCGCACCTACTGGGATACTTGACGGCATCTTTGCTCATCAGTGATGCTCGCAATCGAAGATGAGTCCCACAAAGTATGACATTTACAGTAGAAGTTCTTGAGGTTTCAAAGGACCAAAATTGGGAGATTTGCTGATGACAAGTTCCTGTAGCCTTTTTTTTTTTGGCTTATGTGGTATTTAACAAACCTCAAGCCAAACCAACAAACCCACAATAACAGAGAGCTTTACTGTTATGGAGGAGTAAAAGTGATGACTACGCTGGAGAAGGGCTGAGGACAATGGATAATGGGGCCTGAATTGGGCTCGATGAAGGATTACAGAACCTTGACATGGTGAACACTGAAAACGTGTGGGATGTGCTTGCTAATGACAAAGGTGGAGGATGAGCTTGTGCTGATGCTAGAAGGACAGCTTGCAACAACGAAGATGGTGGCTCTGCTACCCTCTAAAAATTCTTAGATCTTCAAGATACCGGGGGGGGGGGGGGGGGGGGAGGGAATAGTAAAATGACTTGCTGAAAGTGTACATCAGATGGCTCTTTTTATAGAGCATGAGAGACAAACAAAGCTTTGATTTTCTTATTTATACCTATTGATTACTGACTAATATTTCTATATATGTTCCAATGCACATCTCCTTCTCTTGTTTGAGAATTATCATTTATTACCTTTTCTCTGTGAAATTAAGATAGCCAGAGTTTATCATCTGCCTCTTGCAGGTTTTTGGAGCCATATGTCAAGCGGTCCAGCGCGCACCTTATTACCCTGAATCGCACAATTTCAAGGGGCTCATTTGTGAGGCACAGCTTGATTATCAGTCTGCTGCTGCATCTTACAGGCTGGCTCTACTTGCCATCAAGAGCCTTTCTACAACAGTTCCGGAATCTAGTGTTAGAGATGTAACGATCAATTTGGCAAGATCGCTTCTTAAGGTAAGAATGTTCAAAATTGTCTTTAGCTGATCTTTTGGGACCTCACAGGAAGCTTCTGAGGCACATGGTGTAATGTAACTTTAGATGTTATTTCTACTTTAAACAATTTTTCTAAGCCAATGCAGTTTATTGCTGCAGGCTGGGAATGCTCTAGAGGCAGCACAGGAGTGTGAAGCTTTGAAGATTCAAGGTTCCTGACTTGCTGCCCGTGATTTAAACTATGTTAATAGATTCCTCTTGTTTCTATCATCTTAGAGTGAGAGTTTGATATTAGGATGCATTCTCGCTGCCTCCACGGTTTCATTAATTTGTACAATTGAACATTCAGAGGTCTGATGTTCTAAGCTATATTTTTATCAGGTACTCTTGATGCGGAATGCCTCCAGCTATATGCTCTCTCTCTTTGGCAGCTTGGGAACAATGAACTTGCTCTTTCTGTGACAAGAAACCTCGCTGCTAGTATTTCCACCATGGAAAAGGCAACTGCAACAGCCACTGCCGGTTTCATTTGCAGATTGTTATATTTTATTTCTGGAATGGATTCAGCAATCAATAGTACTTTAAAAATGCCAAAGGAATTATTTCAGAGTCCCAAAGTTAGCTTTATCGTGTCTGCCATCCATGCTCTTGATAAAACTAACCGGCTCAATCAGATTGTTTCTGTCAGTCGTCAATTTCTTAGTTCTCTTGAAGAGATGGAGGGAATGCACTTCTTAATAACTCTTAATAAGCTGGTGAGTCATCTCCTACTTTATGGAAACTTTACATTCTGGAGAGACATGGAATGTGCTTCACATTGACGAATTGATGCATGGGCATTTTGCTTATATAGTTAAATGTGAGCATTGTGCAGGTAAAGAATGAGTCAGAACCTGGCCTTGGTTATCGGACTGGAATTCATCATCTTCTGAAAGCTGTCCACATGTTTCCTAGTAGTAATCTGTTGAGGTAATATCAACAGTGTAAGCAGAAGTAGTTGTCCTTCCAGCATTCACTTCTTCCTACCCAATTTTTTTAAATAAATATTTCCTCCTTGAAATGATTTGTTTTGCATCAGTCTTGTAATTTTTCCAATAATTCTTCTGCATTCTAGTGGTTTGGACTTGAAAGTGATGATAGACAATGACTTGTACAGAGTATGATGTTTGTCATGAACTTGAAACAAAAGCTGGAGCTTATCATGGTACGGAATAAGTTTTCTAGGTTGAATTGGTCAAACTCTTGTGGAATTAATCCATGAGTTGGCTTCTTTCATCTGATTCAAGTGTCAAGTTCAACTGACTTTAGAATATTATAGTTCTCTTGTTTGGGCAAGAAAAGAGAATATTAAAGAAGCATGGAGCACAGACAAGACAATCGGTTACAGTTTGGCTAATAATATTCCTTTGGCTAGTTATGACTCTGTAATATTTGGGTTTTATTGATCACAAGCCACACATAAGCATAGTACATGAAATTAGGAAGACGACCCTCTGTTGGTTTGTGAGTTTACAAGGTGTATTGCTAAGCACTAAAGATGATGGCTGTGGCTTTGCTAGGAGAAAGATAACCGAGATGCTAGGGTTTTACTCCACAAAAGATAAACTTGATCTCAGGAGACGATAGCTTTAACCAGTTGGACGTTGAATTGTAATTAGGTGTTTGCAATTCTAGTTATACTGAAGTTACCATTAGGTTTTTCCCCTTTCAGATTATTTTTATTTTCCTACTTTAGAATTTAGATAGTTTGTTCTAGTTTTGGCACTTTTTAGCCCCTGGTTTCATGAAGTCAAGGATTCTAAATGCCTGAAGAGGGTGTTTGTGAGGTGAGACTATGTTTTTACCATTTTTCTGAACATGAGGTTATGTTGACATGTATAAGTATGAATGTCATCTCTTAAAATTTTGGTTTGACGGCATTCTTCAAGACGATTTAAAAGTGTTTATTGTATGAAAGGTTAATTAAGAACCCATGATGTATGTCGAATGTTTGTGTGTTTTTCTCCCAATTCAAGACTGTTTTCTGACATATGTTGTGATAGCAGGAATTTGCTTGGTTATCTTTTGCTATCGAGTAAAGAATGGAATGATTCACATCTTGCAACAAGGTGCGGTGTCATAAGCTACTCTGAAATTCCCCGAAAAGAAGGTTTCAAATCATCATTTGAAATCCTTGGTGCTGGAGCAGTTGCTTGCTATGCCATCGGAAACAGCAATCCAAAGTTTTCTTTCCCGACATGCACATACCAGTGTTTGCAGGAGCCTCAAGCCATTCAGCAACTGCAAAAGTACTGCGGCAACTTATTTTACGAATTAGATAAAAAAAAATTAAAGCACTTGGAAGAAAAAATGTTCTTTCTTGTCCTTGAGATGTGGTTTTTCGGGGATGCAGTGAATCTTTGATATCTCAAATATTTCATTTTTCTAAATCTCCTTTATGCTCATGGTTTAACCAGTCTGCATCTGGCAGTTGACTCTGAATTAGGAACTTGTCAAGGGGCATACCTCTTTCTTTCTTGATATGCTTTTATCCCATTTTGGCTGCAGATGCTTACATCAGGAACCTTGGAATCATAGTGCTCAGTACTTGCTCATACTTAATCTTCTACAAAAGGCACGAGAAGAGAGATTTCCTAAACATCTTTCTGGTATACTGAATCGGCTGATTTGCGTGGCTCTGTCAAATGAACTATATGCCAGGACGAGTACCTGCTATCCATATAGAAAGTTCCAGCTCTTACTTTCTGCTTCTGAGTTGTGCTTTCAGGAGGGAAGTCAAGTGGAATGCATCACTCGTGCCACAGATGCATCTAGGCTTCCACTTCCTAATGGCTATCTTTTCTTCGCGCACTTGCTAATATCTCGTGCATATGCTGTTGCTGGGGACCTGAAAAGCTCTTATAAAGAATATGAGACATGCTTGGACCTTGGGACAAATTTTCATATTGGTTGGGTCTGCCTCAAATTCATGGAGGTACATTATGAGATGCAAATCAATGCAAGCAAAATAGACTCAAGGTTCTATGAATGCTTAAAGGCAAGGGAAAAATCAGACGTAATGTGGGAAGCTATCTTCAATCTGGCACGGGGTTTAATTTTTTTATGGAACCATGATTTTCCCTCTGCAGTAGACTTTCTTGAACAAGCCTGTTCCTTGATGGATGCCGAGAGTGGAATCTTGCTCTGCTTTGGTAGGTTTCTGCTGAGCCTAATTTGCAGTGAAACATTGACCTCTCCCCGCATTTATACTTGTGTCGTTAGATTTACTAGAGGAGCAGTTATTCACTTAGGCACATGCGTACTCAGGCCTGCATATCAGAGCTCTCTCTCTCTCTCTCTCTCTCTCTCTCTCTGCTACATTTTCTGTAAGTGCTGACTGAGCAATTATTTGTCATTAATTAGGTGTTGCATGTATGGAATTAGCCAAGCTAGGGTATGGTTCTCAGTTCCTCTCGCTTGCTCTGAGATACCTCTCTAAAGCACAGGAGACAGCTCTATTTCCATTGCCTGTTGTCTCAACATTGCGGGCTCAAGCAGAAGGAAGTCTTGGATCTAAAGAGAAGTGGGAGAACAATCTTTGCCTTGAGTGGTTTACTTGGCCACCAGGTTTGGTTCTTATTTGACCTGCACTCTAAAGCGCTTGAAATCTAATGCTTCATTGGATGAACTTTTAAATGTCTTCAATTATTTTTAGTATTTATTAGACTAGAAATCGTTTAAATTTTTTTATTCTATGAGTTAAATTAAAAACTTTTCTTTATTGGAAAGACGTTGGAACACGTCGCTGTCATTGCCTAACCATAAAAGAAGAGTGGAGATGTCTCTTTTTGGGAAAATTAGGGATCTGAAATTTAGTATTTGATGTCTTTTTGGCGATTTGACCATGTTTTTACAGATATGAGGCCTGCAGAGCTCTTCTTTCAGATGCATTTGCTCGCAAAGAATGTAAAATCTGCTCGTGACCCTACATCCTCTGTGGTGACTTGCCAAAGTCCACAAAAATGGGTTTGTCGTGCAATCCATACAAACCCGTCTTGCTTAAGATACTGGAAGGTGTTGCAAAGGCTCGCGGAGACAAATTGAACGCTCCTCAGCAACTAACTCAGTTCTGGCTTGCCCTGCAGCTGGATTTATAACTGGACGTGACCTTGGTTCCATTCTTTGTAGATTAGCCACATTGTTTGTACACCAGTTCATATCTATCGTTCTTTCTCCCCCCCAAAAAAGGGGAAAAGAAGAAAGGTTATAGCATGCAGTTGTCTTCCTGTTGCTTATAAGGTAATTCGCCAGCTGGCGAGTTTTATGTACTGCAATACACAATTTAATGTTCAGGGAAATGCATTGTTTGCTTTTGTGCTGCTTTGTTTTTACTTTAGCACCGGCCAAGAGGCAAGGGATGAGCTCATTAGATTCTAGTGATTGGAAAAGGAAAACAAATTTGAAAAAAATTTAAAAAATATTGTCATATAGATCGTATTGCATAAAATTATTTAACACTACATTTTTAGAAAATACATGAAGCAAAATTTTCTAGATTTGGTGTTTTAACAATACGGGTTAGGCATGGATCATATTGGATATGTGTCGTCAAAATTGCATTAGAAATGGGTCAAAATGAGTTAAATGGGTTAATATGGGTTGAATCATTTTTTATTTGACCCACCCATTGGGTGTCTTACCTTTAGCACAAGAGTGAACACTACATTTTTAGAAAATACATGAAGCAAAATTTTCTAGAGTGATGAGTTCAAACTCGTTAGTCCATTTTTTATTTGACCCACCCATTCTTTACCTTTAGCACAAGAGTGATGAGTTAAACTCGTGTCCTTTGATTCTTTTTCACCGTCATGTCCGTCTCATACGATCTTGCTGGCTTGTTCTTGCTGCTTGTCGTTCATGACATCATTATCGACTCATCTAAAACGGCGATAAAATATCTTTTTATATTGTACGTGGGATTTGACAAGCTCAAATTAGGCGAGAGACAATAATAAAAGTTTTCGTTACTGCCTTTCTCTTTAATGTATATTTTGTTTTCCGGCCGAGCAAGAAATGAACACATAAAAAAACTTATTCCAACTCCTTCGCCTATACATCATACTAACGTATTGCAGTGAGATGGTCCCGAATCAACCCACCCCAGAACTTGCTATTTCACCGGATTACGTAGATGGACAACAATTACTGACCCTTCGACTGGTAAAATTGGCAATTGGGTTCAACCTAAATTACCTACTATGACTCATTGACCGGGATCGATCGAGCTCGTCGGATGGATCCCAGTCTAGCGAGGAAGAGAAGATCTTGGAAAGAGTCACAAAAACTTCGGTCATCTCGGGACGAGCATTCAAATCGTCGGCAATGCATCTCTTCGCAAGCTCTGCCATGGAAAAAGCTAAATCCAAAGGGTACTCGTTCTTGAGCGAAGAATCTATGAAGCCGCGCAGCTTTTCCCTCACGTTGTCTCCATCGAGCACTCTCTTGATGGCTGCAGACAGCAACTCCTCTCCATTCTTGGAGTCTCCCGCAGCTTCCCTTCCGGACAAGAGCTCCAATATCACGACCCCGAAGGCAAAAACATCTAATTTCGGCGTGATCACGCCATTCTCTATGTACTCTGGGGCCATGTAACCCTGAGTCCCGACGACATGCCTGGTCATCTGAAGCCCGCCTTCTTGGCTGTCCTCCACGAGTCTCGCCAGCCCGAAATTCGCAACCATTGCTCTGAAATTGGCGTCTATGAGAATATTGCTACTCTTCAGATTCTTGTGGATGTAGGGGGGATTCGTGTAATTGTGCAGATAATTGAGCGCATCGGCTATGTGGTACGCGACCTGAGCCCTCTGCTTCCACGACAGAACTGAGCAACTCCCGAACTTCCTGAAGTGAAGCCAGTCGCTGAGAGACCCATTCTCAGCATACTCGTAGACGAGGTAGGTGTTCCCCTCATGGACGCAGAACCCAGAGAGCCTAACTATGTTGGAATGGTTGATCTGCCTCAAGATGTTGATCTCTCTCGAGACGTCGCCCTTCAAGACTTTCACTGCGGCATCGTCGTTCTTGAACTTGCCGCGGTAGACCGAGCCCTTGATCTTGTTCTCCTCGCTAAAGAACCCAGTGGCCGCTTGCAAGTCCTGGTAGGTATACACGGTCAGAGTATCAATGGCGTCTCGAATGCCAGAAGAAAAGCCAGAGAAGGAGCTGTCCTTCTTTGGCACAGTAGCGTAATCGGCCGTTGAGGTTTCTGAGAACTTCTTGGGCGTCCCATCAGACGACTTCGATTGCTTGCGCTTCTGAGGGTAATAACAGAAGAACCAGAGCGCGAGAGCAACAAGAGCAATCACAAGCGCACCACCTCCGACGCCGATACCGACGAATACCCACTTCTTCGAAGATCCATCACCTATCGGCACGGAGGGAGTCGCCGGCGGACTCGCGGGCGGCGGCGCCGTCACGATCTTTGTCGGCTCCTTGGACAGCGGTACCACAATCGGCGTGAAAGGAAAGATCACGCTCCTATCCGTCAACTCATTCGCGTCTAGCACGCTCTGCTCGCTTACCCCAAACATCTCCGCGATGGAAGAGATCGAATCGCCCCAAGTCACCAGGTACGAGAGCAAATACTTGGCTCCGGCCAAGCTCTGGTTCGCCGTCGGGCAAGCGCACCGGAGGGGAATGGTCAGATTCAACCCCGTGCTCAGGTTCCGAGCGTCGTACGGATTTTCCGCCATGAGAGCCTGGCACGTGGTGAGCCCCTGGTAGGTATCATTGGCGATGAGGAAGTACGTGTCGGACACCGATCTGAGCACGTACGAGGCGTTGTGCTGGTAATAAGAGGAGGCGCAAGCGCAGTCGACGGGCGCGATGATCATGGTATCGGGAACGACGGGCTCGACGTCGGTGAGATTGTTGATCGACATCATCTCGGCCATGTGAGGCTGGGAGTTGAGGAGGTAGGAGACGGAGAGGAGGGAGGAGTAGACGGGGGTGGATCGGAAGGTAACGTAGGAGCGGCAGGAGCTGCGGAGGCCGTTGCATGCGAAGCCCTCGGTGAAGTTGTTGTTGGAGGTGTCCTCGCAGGCGAGCTGCTTGTTGTTGACGTAGACTTGCTGAGAGAGGAGGAGGCGAGGCTGGTGGAGGAGAAGGAAGGAGGAGAAGAAGAGGAAGAAAGGGAGACCGGGGAGAGAGCTGGCGACCTCCATGGATGTCTGTCTATCTCCGTCGTGCTTTGAAGAGCTCGAGGGAGACGGGTATCGGAGAACTCGAAACAAGCGTGAGGAATGGAAATAGGTTTCGAACAGAGACGGAGAGAGCAGTGATGGCGTGGGTCTGTCCGAGGAAATAAGAAATGGATTTGTTGAAGAAGAAGAAGATGATGAAGAAGAAGATGAAGAAGACAGGAACGACCTGAAATGCAGACTGAGAGCAGAGCGGAGGGTACCCTACGGTAGTTGGAGGTGGGAGCGAGGAAGGAACGCGTCGTGGTGGGTTGACTTGTTGACTTGTTGACTTTTTGCGGGGAGGGTGGAGCCCCCCAATCACGCCCCCAGTCAGTGGAAATGCCGTGTTCGTGCCGGTTTGGAAAAAAAAATGCTTTGGTCAAAGGTAATATTTTTTCGTTCCTTCCTTTCTATAAGCAATACAAACGGTCGTGCTTAAGAAATCATTTTTCAGGTCTTCCATTCTCCGCGAAACAAGTGCGCTTGAGCAGCATAAAATAAAGGATAGTTCTCTCTCTTAAAAACACAATTCTCCTTCTCTTTTTTTATAGCGATGATGTGATATTACTTACAATTTTAGAACAGCCGATTCGAAATCTTGATATTAAAGGATCTCGGATCTCTTTTATTTAAGAAGCGTGCGTCTTTCCATTATTCTTTTCGATTGTGTTGATTGAGATCTTTTAAGAGTATTTTCAAAATCGATCGGAAAAAGACGTTGTGTCGAAATACTTTTATAATTGAAAGTCCATCTTGTAATCGATGAGTTTATAGCGAAAGTACATAAATTCATTTAGATCCTAAACCTTATGTAATAATAACCATCAGGCATAACCGGACGATGCTTTTGATTAACGAACTTTCAAATAAAACTGAAAACAAGATACATCTCGAGATTTACATTTCAGTCCAACGTGGTCCTCTGTGTCATTGACACGCCATGCTTACGCTACGAGTAGATGATAGTCTGCAAGTCCGATATCTTCGCGCTGTAGTTATTGTCCAAGAGTATGTTGCTCGATTTAACGTCCCGGTGGAAGATCGGCATTGACGTGGCGGAATGCAAATAAAGCCAGCGCTCCGGCAATTTCTAGAGCGATGTTTATGCAGACTTTCCAAGGTAAGCACGAACAGCGAGCCTCGCCATGGAGGTGTCTGGAGAGAGTCCCGTTGCTGATGAACTCATAAACTAGTAGAGGGACCTCCGTCTTGAGACTACATCCTAACAACTTCACCACGTTCCGGTGGTTTATCTCCGAGAGGATGACGACCTCGTTGATAAATGTATCGACTTGTTTCTCGTGCATCAGATGGGACTTCTTTATGGCCACTATTCTCCCATCGGACAGCATTCCTTTGTAAACTGTACCGAAACTCTCCCTTCCCACACATTCTGCTCTCAGTAGAGTTGTCGGTCGCTCGCTGAAGCTCCTCCGACGTGAAGATCTCAGTCTTTACAATTGCGCCTTCCCGCGAAGCGATCTGCTGGAATAACATGCCGCCATTCCGCTTGAAGAACGCCTTTTTTAGTTTGGCTCGCCTTGTCCTTCTAAGTACCTAAGCAAACCAGATTCCAATGGCCAAGGTGACGACTACGGTCAATCCTATCCCGGCACCTGCACCCGTCGGGGAATAATTAGTCTATAAAAAATGAAACACATTTCTGGCTCAGTGCAACTGACCAAAATACCGTGACGAACCATGTCCAAAGTTGTCGCACCGCCGATGCTATGGTTTCCATCAGAACCGTTTGCATATGTATAATCGGTTGGAAAACTGCAGTAGTATCCCCCTTCGGTGTTGATGCAAACTTGTTCATCGGCGCACCTGTTTTTAGGCCCATTGCACTCGTTAATATCTGACATGAAGGCAGCATATGTGATTGTTAGAGAATACTTACAGGATTTGGGAGAGAGAGACCATTTGATTGTTCTTCCTTTCGGGGGATAGTATGGGGTGACGGTGCTTTAAAGCCCGTGACAGTTCAGAACCGAGATCATACCTAGGCACCCGTGGGGAAGGTATGGATTTGCATCGTAACCCGTGTTGCATTTGCAACGATGTCCTCGGCCGACAAAGTCAATGCAGTGAGCATTCGTGCTGCAATCACCGCCAAAGGAGGTGTTCTCCCACCTCTGATCTGGTTCACATGTCGCATTCCCAAAAACCCAACTCAATACCATTGGAATCTCAGGGTCCTCATATTTAGCGCGACGGAATTTCTTCTCCGCAATGAATGCGCGGCTGCAGCGGGGTGGATTCTGGTAATCACTCGAATTATCGATGCGGAACATTTTTCACGGACAGGGATTTAAGCCCAGGGGGGACAGCTGCCTCACAGCATTCGAATCCCAAGCACTCGCGAGCATGGTCAACATTGGGAGGAAGGCCGAACCTTCTTTGGCCTTGGCAGAGGGAGAAGCATCCTCCTTCAAAAAGCGAGGCCTTAATATTGCTCACACAGGTGAAGATGCCACACCCATCACCGATCAGCGTGTTGCGGTTAGGCGAGAATAAGGGATTGTACATTCCGCGATCGTAATGAATTGGCTCTATCAGGAGCTCCATTCCTGACTCATTAGGATGACAGTCAGGAAAATGCCAATCATGCAACACATGCACCTTATGGAGGGACAATTTGGAAACTCTCAACTGGTAGATGCGTATTATAGGGACCGGAGCATCTGCAGAAGAGCCTTTATTGCAGGTGATCTCGAACCATTTATCTTTGTAACAGCCTTCTCCTATGCTGAATGGGTAAGGAATGCTGACATTGCCGCATTTCTCAGGACATCTTGCTTTGGCAATCGGATAAGCAATAGCGTCGTGACAAATGAAACCAAGAACAACTGTCGTGAAGACAGATGCTAATCTCTGAACTGATGGCATGGAATGAAAATCTCAGAACCTCAGGCATTCATCAGTTGCAGAAATGAGTTCTGAAGGTGTTGGTCTCTGCAGAATTTCGATTAGAGAGCAACACAAAAAAGACAGTCACATAACAGTTGCACTCGTCACTTTAAGGCTAACATACCTCCTTTTTGACAAAGAATCTAAAGCGGCCGCCTCAAGTTGGACTAAATGGATTGACATGATCCAACTTTGTTAATGAAAGAGATTAAGATTGGCCAAGTCGTAGCTTAAAATCCATCGACAAGAACAATCTTAGAGGCACAACATCATTTCAGAAATAATCCTTGGCTTGAAAGCCACATAATCTCTTTGTAAGTTCAGGTGTCCCCGTACAGAAATTTAATAAGATGCTACTTCACCCAGAAAGATACTCTTTTAACTCTTGAAACTCTCTCTTCTCTCTCTCTCTCTCTCTCTCTCTCACACACACACACACACACACACGTGATTAATAACGATTTGGCCTTGGCCAGCATCATTACTTTCAGTTGTTTCCATAAAAGCGAGACTCGTTTCTCTCTTGGAAGCAACTTCACAAGGAAAAGTACAACTTAGAAATTACTTTAAAAAAAGCAGAATAACATTCAAAAACCATGAGTGACGTTTAGTCCAATAGAAAAAAACGTCATTTCCCATTGTTCTGAGCAAAATGCCGACACAAACACGATTAAGATAACATAAATATTCTAACCTAAAACCTAAAGGTGCGCCTCGTTTTCGCAGGACAATGCCTTTTTACAGTGCTATTAATGTCTAAGCCTGCAGCCCGGGACTGTGCATGCGGCTCATCTTCTACATCACACATTAAGAATCATCAAAATGAATCGAAGATGACAAATGTTGTTAGTCCAGCTGTCCGTCAGAAGAAATGGAGGCATCTGTAACTAGATGATGCTACTAGAAAGCTTTAAACTGGGTCAATCGAGCTTATACTTCCGGACACACTTCCAGCAGAGTACTCCAACTTCATAGGCAATTCCAAGAAAAGCAAGAAAAGATACTGCAGCAAGTGAAAATTACAATGAGAAGAAGTAAAAGAGAAGGCCAGAAGGTTCCCACGCATGTGACAAATTTCAAATGGTGTATATGCCTAACAGAAAAGAGGAGCTGGATAATAAAGAAGGAAACCGAATTTTAAGAAAACCCAGTGAAAACACACGAAGTCGCATTTTTTGCACTCCCAAACAAACTTATTCTCCTGATCCCACTACTAACATTTACAGAGGAACAACTCACAGCACAAAAATATTGGATGCTCACCGCCTTGCCTCCAAACTTCAGGGTGCACGTCACTCTCCCTCAATTGGACACTATAGGAAAAACCATCTTACCTTCATGTCACTCTAAACCGTGAAAAATCTTGATTCTTCTGTCCCACTATAGAAGTTTTTGCATCATTTTAACTCCAGAATAGATATGTTCAGAGTTAAATTAATCTGGAGTTAAAATAAATAGATAATTAAATTAACTCTCCAGTAGGTACCTTACAAGGCAACCGTGCTTTGAGACTACCAAAGATATGGACTATGGAAGAGACTCTGGATATTGAGTATGATGTAGGGAGTTTGAGGAAGCAGCTTGGTCGAAGGAGAAATGAGTAATCAGCAAGAGAGAGAGAGACAGAGAGGGCAGTATCGTTTCACTAAAATCTTTACATGAAGTCACGTGAACAAAAAAAAAAAAGATGAGGAGATGAACGACATAATACTTTGCATATCATAAAACTGTTGAATTTGCTTTAACAGCATGCACCTATCTTATTGGCTACATCAAACACATTTGCTGATGAATCTCTAGTTAATCCTGAATAGCTAAAAATCCAAAATAGCATTAACTCAACAACAAAATTCAATTTGAGCAGAAAACCGATGACGGATTATGATGTTCTTACCAGCTATGGTGCAATAAAACAAAATCGCCAAGCGATATCTAACAATCCATGGTAAGGTAACTTCCAGAGAACAGTGCCTTCTATACCGTCCAGCGGTGTCGGCAGCTGCAAGTATCCCATTGTGTGCTCTCAGTTCAGAGAATGAAACATTGACACTTGTTACAGGGTGTCCATATACATCTCTCACTTGAATTATCAATTTCACTGGATTTTCACCCCAAAGTATCTCAATTGCGCCAAAATTGGGTTGACCTACGTGAAACAGACTTAGCAGTGATGCACCATGAGAAAGATAAGTGTCCACCACAAAGTTTGAGAGATGAGAAGTATTAAGGCATACCAAAAGTGCATGACCTGAATCTGCAGTTACCGCCCATCACCCTCATAGTACTTGGTATCAACCATGCCACAAATCTCACGACTATGTTTAGCGGAGGTGGGACGGCCTCCTCCACAGCTTGCGTAAGTCCACTAGAAGTAATGTCAAACAATGGATAACCCACCCCACAGTCATATCTCGCAATTTCTCCAAAATGAACATCTCCACTTATAAAGAACACACCATCTCTCTATTTTAATACAAATAAAAATATAGAGTCAACCACCTTGACAGGAAAATTGTTTTATTAAACTTCAGTATACTGGAACAGCATGTTGGAAATTTGTCACCTTACTCTCCGCAATTAATTTAAATAGCTGGTCTCTCTCCTTTGGAAACCGTCCCCAAGCTTCCAGGTAAAACAGGGGGCGAGTTGTAGCTGAGTGATTTGATATGACCTGAATTTTTTTAAGCGATTGACATGTGCAAATCCAGCAATGTTTACCCAATTAGCAAATTCACACTAAACAATTTCTATATAATACTCGAGAGGTTTTTTATTGAACAATCCTTGCAATGGCTCATGTATGGGGTTCCTCTCATGTCAACATCATCATGTAAGGAAATTGCATTTCATTGGATGACTAT